>OX422140.1:299913111-300614102 GCA_949129095.1 Volucella bombylans
CTTGGTGAATTGAAGCTATTCAACGTAGATACATTCGATTTGCATTAGGGGGTCCACCTTGGACTGATATCTATAACTTGCCTCCGTACAGCGATCATTTAAAGATAGTTAATCTTCAGCCCCTAAAAAAACGTCGAGAAGTTGCTGATGTACTCTTTGTTCATCAACTACTCACTGGCTATATTGACTGCCTTACTCTGATCCAAATGGTATCATTTAATACCAATCCACGCAAACTTAGGCCCGCACCCCTTTCACTAAACCGACTACAGCTGTAACGAACCTTTGACCATTAACAACATGGTTAATTTGTTCGACTTTAACATCCGCAAAACCAGTCTTGGAAATTCCCTCTACCAAGCCCTTGCCTCAACGCAATATAACTTTGTCTGTTCATTAGCATGACAATTTACACCATTGTTTTGGTGTGTGTCCTTTGGGCAGGACTTGATTCGATAATGACCTAAGTCATTGTGCTTTGTTACGGTCATTGCGTAACATAGGCTTACCTGAAACTGTACTCTCTTAAAATTAAATGTGAAACTATTAGGAATTAGAGAAATTCAAGGTATGAAAACGATATGTCCTGTGCCGCAACCTGTCAAAATTTCTGCATCAATAACGTTTCGTTGTAAATTCTTGACTTTCGATCTGGTGCCGTTACATAATTTAAGAGGACTTAAATTTATTAAAAGGATACTGGGTACTCCTACTTTAATTTGATATTGTGTGATGCCAGACCGAGGGCATTCAGAGACTATATAAATTCTATTGGAGAGTTGGTAGCGTCTTCTTGTTCCATTACTCTATTAATAGAGCAATATTCAGTGCTTTCCCCCGGGGCACCCGTCAATATTCTATCATTAATTGCGTGGTGTCAGAATTCCTGTTTCGCATAGCCATGAATTTGGTTGATTTGTCAATAATGTTTCGTGACCATATACATATGAAACAGTATTACTACATAGATTTTCAGGTTAGATAACTTTTCCTTCTTCTTGTGGATATGTTCCGTCACCAATTTTTAGTAAAAAGTCCGAAAACTCTTGTGCATTTGGGTTACTGTGTGTGCCCGCATATTTAGTATTAAATACATTGGTATAACGTTACGCCATATACTTGAGTTCTTAAGACATGTCTTAATTTTATCATAACTTGTTCATTCAGATATTGATGGTAATGTCTGTCTAAAATCACCACAGAAGAGCATAGTGACGCCATCCATAGGCCGATCGTTTTTTCTAATATCTCGCAAAGTTCTGTCTACCGCTTCAACTACTTTACGGTTTGCCATTGTGCACTAATCCCATATTACTAAGCAGAAATCACGTAAAACCTTTGCTTTGTCGCTGTTTCTAGAAATGTTGCAAACTGGGCTTATATAACGTGGCATAATCGTAAAACTGGACGGAAGGATAATCAACTGACCTAAGTTTTAAGCGTTGTTGTCTTGTTGCATGGCATCCCGGAGATGCAGTGCTTAGGTACACTAAGCAACAATAAATTGACGAAATAATCCTGAAATCTTTGCAGATAAATAAATTAATCACGCCGTATTTATAGCAAATATGAATGAAATTGCAGTGCTAATGTTTTTACCCGACTGCGCTATGCAAAAGGAAGGGTAATGTGTTTATCAGTCACGTATTTGAGACACATGTTTACTCATAGACGACAGTCGATGATATCGTGTCCTTGGCGATTCTAGTCCTTCCCATTATTGGGAAGATTTGAGCTGGTCTAGATATTTAATGGTTCCGCATTAGAATTCATTATTTGTTTTATGTGAGTTTCCACCATGAAACTATTACAATGGTGTGGTTATTTAATATTTCTTAATAGAATTCTAGACTACTGGACTTGTTTTTTTCTTTTTAGTTCATTTTAAAGTCCATTTTTTATTCAGTCGTGTTTTTTAATTTTTTAAATTAATTTTTTTTTGTCATAGTTGGGAGCCCTAGTAATGGAGTTAATTTGGTAGAGTTCGAAATTATAGCCATCCTCTCCACGACCATAATGGGTATTGAAGGGCGTTATAAGATCTGTGTGTTTCCATAATGCGTTGCAGGTGATTATCGCGAGTGCGCAATACAATATACCGCCTACCATTTTCCTGGTCTGCCAAAACGACTGCAAACTCATCTGTGACAAGGGCGTTGTAGCTACCTGTGACCGGTGATGACCATTTTGTAATCATTTTCTTGACGTACGTAAGAATTGTCATGCTCCAGCATGTTTTGGAGTTGAGATATAAGTTCATTGTCAAGTTGAGGAAAATTCCCATTTCTGATATTAGTTTGTTGAATGTAGTCCGATACTTAATAAATCTGAAGAAATTCTGGCTTCTCATATGGTAGTAAAGATCCTATGAGATGATAAATTTAGCCTTGTATCTTAAAGGTTGTCATAAATGGCTCCTCTGTAATTTCTTTCGCCCCGAAAGATGTCATTTGAAACGCGCCATTACTTATACAATGGATGTTGTCTAAAAAGTGTTCTGATTGTGGATGTTCACCACTTAAAAGTGATTTCATAAGCTCTGGAGGGTCTTGAAAATGTTTAATATGAACTTTTCCATTTGAGCAGTATAATCCAGTTGACTGTTTTCTCCATTTGCGAGCGCCACAGAAATTACAGCATATGACCATACCACCTGTAGAACCAGCTTCAGCGTAAGCAATTATAGGTGAATATGTAAAACCTGCTCTCTATTTATTAATCCAAGAAACATAATGACCCGCAGCATCATACTCTTGTGGCTCATCGAAATTAACATTGTATCGCCAGGATACTTTGCAAAAAAAAGATAATAAATAAACTGCGACCGATTGTCTCCGGTGCCGATTCAAATGTACATATGCGACAGAACCGAGAACGATTTAAACAACTTTAAATAAGTGATGCGACTTTACTAAATAAAACAAACTAATATTTTCGTTTAAAATATCTTTATTGACCGTACTGTTACCTTTCTTTCTTAACTTGGAATAACCAAGGTTTGTTTATTCATCCATAAGAAAAACTTTCCTGGTCCAGCTGATTTTTAAAGGCTAATCTTAATCCGGTCAACAACCCCTTTTGTAATTGCGGATTTTCTATGCAGCTACGACAAACCACATAGAAAAAATTCACCGCTTAATCGCTTCCTCACAGTGCAGAATCTGGTCAGCTGGTATAATTGCCACCAACACATGTACATATACACATAGCTGGGCCATGCTCTGAGGGCGGTGTCGTGGGTGGAGCCGATTGGTAAAATCATCGCATTTTTTTCTATTATGAAGTGTTTTCGTCTACGCATCATGTTCCTGCTGCTCTCCTGAGCGCCCAATTTTATCGATCGGCTGTCAACGATGGATGTTTTGCCGTCGGGTTTTGCTTGGCTGAACTAACGACGGGATCCATGCCGATGGTAAAATGTGGATGCTGGTGAGGGAGAAGCGATATTTGGACAGAAATGTTCGTTGCGTTGCAACATCCTGCCGGGCCACAGGAAAGGACGTCCGATGCATTCATCTTGTCTCGTGTGTTGTCTTTGAAGTCAATCAGGTGGGCAGTTGGTATGTACATGCAAAGAATTAAAAGTTAGGTGTGGTGAATGGTGTATGGCAATATTGGGTTATGAGTAGGGACTGGTTAGTTCTTTGTTATTTAGGTTAATTCAATATAATTAGAGCATTAGGTTAAATGTTTACATTCATAGGGTTTGTTTATTATTATTTATTAATTATTAATTAATTATTAGTGGATGGGTGTGTCTGGACGTGCGTTTGGGATGCCAGTCCTAAGATACCATTGGCAGAAGGCAGATTTTAACTATTGGGCGCTTCAATGTTGTTGTTGACGTCTTGATTTTGACGACCGGATCTCGCCATCGGCCCCAGGATGAGTTGATTCGATTCTTCCAAGTCGCCACAGGGTAGGCGGTGTTTGTTCGAACTGTCCTGCTTTGAGCTCCTCATCTGAAGTTAGCCATTTTGTGCGCTGTTGAAGCCGCACAAGGTATTTTGACTTCCATCTTTTCCAAAAGTCTTGTTGGATCCTTTGAAGAAGATGCCATCTATCTAAGTGGTTCTCCTTGATTTCTGATAAGTCCTTTTCTGGTGTTGTGTTCAATGACGTACCAATTGTTGCGGTAAACTTTCCCGCAACAAGTTTGGCTCTCATTTTCCTTGCAAGTCCCTTCGGTCCCTCTTTTCGTTGAGTGGGAACACCGAGCTCTGGCGGAGGTGGAGGGCAGCCATGGTCCCATCAACCAGTGGCCCACCAATCCCAGACCTCGGAAAACAACCCACATAGGTTCACGGGAAGAACCCCAGGGTGCGACAGGAGGTCCACCAGGAACACCGTTGTCGGAGCCCATAGATAGACGGGAGACTCGCAACGGGCAGCATCAGACAGGACGTCTGAAAGTCGCCGACGGGTGGGGACGGACGGTCCTTTTAATCCAGACACCCCAACACGATGATGAGGGGTGGGGGAAGACGATCCCTGGAACAAACACCCCAACGAAAGCCAACAACATGAGGCTTAAGGAACACCCCATATTGCTACCGATGTGGGTGCGGATACAGGCATCACATCACACAACCGATGTGGATGCAGCTAGCTGGAGCTAGCACCAACCCAAGTGAACGATGGGTGAAGAGACGACGATCCCTTTTATAGTAACACCCCAACGAGGGAGCAACGAAGGAGCAACAGTGGTGTGCGGGCGGGCGGCCAGTATAATCGGGCACACCCCAACGACGTACCAGCTTTAAAAGCTAGGTTCGATGGGTGAAGGGATGACGACCCCTTTTAAGCCAGCACCCCACCGATGGAGCACCGAAGGAGCAGCAGAGGCGTGTAGGCGGACGGCCAAGTAATAAGACCGCCTCCACCGAGGGAACAAGAAAACATAAACGCAAAAACCATCACCAACCCACAACAACGATGGTACAAACGTACAAACTGGCAGAGGGGCCAGAGGGCAGAAGGGCCCAACGACAAAAAAAAATAAAAAAATAAATAAATAATTGTAAGGAGTGACACGCTATTTGTCAGTCCCCACCCCCCCAAATCTAAACGCCGATCCACCGGAGTAGGTAGGGACCCGGGAAAAAAAAAATATGAAAAGTATTTTCACATGCACTATACTTTTCTTTTGTGAGGGGCGGCGATCCAACGGATGGTTGGATTGAGATACAATCCCTTCTGGATTGTATCTATATTCTTTTCCTTCCGTCCCAACACTTCAGCTACCATTCCATCGCATCTCCTTTCTCCTTCGTGGGCGTTTTAAATTTTATTAGTGTAATCCGATGGGGGAAAATTACCCGGCGATCAGAAAGGAAAGAAACTCTGCTTTTCGCATTTTAATTGTATGTAATTGCTGTAGAACCTAAGAGTAGGCAATAGCTAGGATCCACAGCTTCCACAAACTCGCTCAGTGGAGTTCACAGTCATTACTGGAAGTGGGAGCGAACTCCGAGACTGAGGAGTTTAGTATGAATGTTGAAAATTGTATGCGTGAGAGGCCTAGTCGGACACGGGGGCACACACTAGCAAAGCTTGCTAGTGTGATAGCTAGAAATCCCGTCGTTGGGTCCACTACGGCTGAATGGATGCTAGAGAGAATGTGCGTGTGAATGTGTGTGTGTGTGTCTGGCGGGAGCTGTGGATCGTAGAAGATCTAGGAGACACTTTTTGAACGACCAGCGACTGAGAGGGTCATTTTTTTTTTTTAGTCGGTAGTTTTCGAGAAATTTGTTTTTTTTTTGTGGAAATTGCGAGAGGCAATTTTTCTTTCTTCTTTTCTTAGAGTAGCTTGATTTTTTCGGTAGAAGCGTGAAAAAAAAAAATAAAAATAAAAATAAAGGATATACAAAATAAGGAAAAAGAGATACGACAAAGGAAGAAAAGGGAGAAAGGAAAGGATAAGAGGATTGGACAGCGGGAATAGCGGGACGAAAGGAACGGGGCACTGTGCCAGAAAGGGGCGCAGCACCGCTAGGAATCATCACCAGATAAGTATAGTGCAGTGTAGTGACAGTAAAAAAAAAAAAAAAAAAAAAAAAAAAAAAAAAAAAAAAAAAAATTAAATTCGTTTTGTTATTTTGCAAATTGAGACTCCGGTGGGCCGCGCGTGCGAAAATTCCCGAGAAAAGACGGGACACGCGACCCGTTAGAATACGTTTTTGTTGTTTCGGGACTTAAGGAATAGCGGGTCACTCCACCGACGAGTGTACCGCTAAGCCAATTAAAAATAAATCGTCGAGCTCCAACGGAGCCGTTATAACGTGGTAAAATTGTTGGTTTTATTTTCTTTTTTTGTTCGTTTTTTTTTGTCGGGGAAGTTTTTCTTCTTTTCTTTTTCTAAGGTTTCGTGATTCCGAAAAAAAATCACGTGGCGCCCATTTTTCTTTTTTTTTCATTTCGCCCAGGTCTAGCTGCCGTTAACGCGCTACCTGGTGGACCCAGAGAATAAAGTGCTATCGTCTGGTTCGGGGCATCGCCGTATCGGTGCCGGGAATCAAACATAGCACAATGAGGAAATGTCCCGGCGTTAGAATCGACAAATCTTCGGGATCATCAGTTATCGGACAGAGTGGACGCGAATTCAAACATGCTTCCACTTGAGCTAATGCTGTCGCGTACTCCACGAACGTTAGCGTGTAATGGCCGATGACTCGTTTTAGATGGTGTTTCATAAACTTTACTCCTGCTTCCCACAGCCCAACATCTTAGCAGCTTCTTGAAAGTTTGTTCCACAGTCGCTGTATAGGTTTACGCAGATCTCCCGGCGCGCCGTGAAGCGTATAAAAGCGGCAAGAAATGCAGGAGAACTATAATCATTTATGAGTTCGAGGTGCACTGCCTTCGTTGTGAAGCAAATAAAGATTGCAATGTATGCCTTCGTTACTTTGTTACATCGATCTTTCTATGCCTTTAATTGCACTGGTCCAGCATAATCGACCCTAGTTGTGTGATGCGGGCGAGCCGAGGGTGACTCTTAATGCCCGTAAGTTCCCCCTTTTTTGCTGCATTTGTGGAGCTTTGTGTTGATAGCATCGGAGACAATTACGAATGCAGCCTTTCACATATGATTTTATATGGAGAATCCAGTATTCAGTTCTGAGTGTTGCCATCATGAGTTTTTGTCCTCCATGGAGCTATTTCATGTGAACATCGTGCACTATGAGGGTCGTTAATATATTTTGGGAAGGCAGTATTATGGGGTGATGCTGTGCATATGGTAAATCTGCATTTTCCAATCGTCCCCCAACTCTCAATATCTCGTTTTCATCGATGATGGGTGAGAGTATTGCCAATTTACTTCCCTTATGAACCGTCTCGTTCTTGGAAATTCGAGTAATCTCGTCGAAAAAGAATTCGTGTTGGACGATAGCTATCAAACGCATTCGAGCTGATGTGATTTCTTCGACCGATAGAGGTCCAGACGTTCGTGTTGATTTCCTACGGTCGTTTTTAATGAAGCGAAGCCAATACGCTCTAACTCGTACTAATCGCTGTAGTGATGAAAACCTGGATAAAAGTGCATTCGTCTCAAAGGAGTTTATATGGATGCAGAGCTGAAAAATATTTTTTATGTGGTACCCAGATGCAATAAAATCATTTTTGACCTTAGAAACTCCTGATGGTTTCGTTTCCAAATCTGTGTTAGGTATTTCATATACTGGATGAGATTGTTCCTCAAAAGTTTGCAGGAACTCAGGGCCATGCCACCACTGATGATTATTGACGAGCTCTCTTGGTGGCATTCCTCTCGATGCTATGTCCGCTGGATTATCCTTCGAAGGAACGTATTTCCAGCAGTTGGGGTTGGTCAATTCTTGAATTTCGGAGACTCTGTTTGCGACGAATGTGGACTATAAGGTGCTGTTTTGATCCATGCAAGAGTAATTTGCGAGTCAGACCACGCATAGATGCGTGCC
Source organism: Volucella bombylans (assembly GCA_949129095.1). Lineage (NCBI taxonomy): Eukaryota > Metazoa > Arthropoda > Insecta > Diptera > Syrphidae > Volucella > Volucella bombylans. Next base: position 299,921,049 of record OX422140.1, read on the forward strand.
CGTTGAAGATCCATGGTCTCAATGGTGTGTACCAACAAGTGTGCTAGCAACAACGCACCGCAAAACTCCAACCGCGCTAGAGATTTTGTTTTAAGAGGTGCAACTCTGGTTCTTGAAAGCACTACATTTATGAATGTTGTTCCATCGCTTATGACCCGAACATATAAAAAAAAAAAAAAAAAAAAAAATATACGGCTGCAGCATATGCCTTTTCGGACGCATCACAAAAATCGTGGATTTCAATCCCAGACTTCTTGGTGAAACGTATCCAGCGTGGTATCTAAATGTCATTAAGAGCACTTAGATCAGCCTTCAGGTTATGCTATGAAGAAATGATTGAAGGTGAAAGTTCACTATCCCACGTTTGATGCTCCTTCCAGATGCATCAGGATTTTGCCGAGGATGACACAAGGAGATATCCATCCCATTGGATTGTTTCTTTCGATAGGATTGTTCTCTTTATAGTTCGTTTTTGTTCCGGCAGAGTTAGTTTGAAGGAAAATGTATCCCTTCCTGGATGCCACTGGATCCCTAACGTTTTTATTGCCGTGCCTTCATCGAATGACAGCGGTACTTTTACTTCCCTATCAGCTTTTCGAGCGGCGTCTAACACCGCCTGATTATTGCTAGCCCATTTACTCAACGGAAAACCTCCAGAGGCATGATAATGAGTTGTCGTTGCATTTCTAGAGCTTGATTAACTGAGTCTGCACCATGAATGACGTCGTCGACGTCAAGAGGATAATCGTCTCGTTCGTCTGCAGCCAGTTGTTGCAAGGTGCGAATCGCTAAGTACGGTGCTGCAGCAGTGCCAAAGGTAACGGTATTCAGCCGATAAGCTTTAACATTTTCGTCTTCCTTGTCTCTCCACAAAATGAGTTGGTAAACAGAATCATCTGGAGTTACACAATTCTGCCTATACATTTTGTTAATGTCAGCTATAAACTCTACCTTATGCTTTCTGAATCGAGTAATGTGTTCAAATATGTCGCCTTGCAATCTAGGACCAACGAGGAGATGGTCGTTTAGTGACGTACCATTTGGAGATTTGCATGACACGTCAAATACATTTCGCAGCTTGGTGATGGTGCTGGATTCCTTCACCACTGCATGGTGGGGAAGGAAATAGTGAGCTGCCAGTGATGTGGGTTCTACTTCCGTCATGTGGCCCAACTCCTTGTATTCCTCCAAGACCCTTTTGTATTCCTGATGGAATAAAGTATTGGAATTGAATTTTTTCTCCAGTTGAAGATACCTTATCCTCGCCGAGTTATATGACAAACCCTAAATTTTAGCAGAATTTTATCTATATCCCTACTTTTGGTAGTCATGTGGGGAGATGTCTTTGTTTGAACGATATAGGAAACACCGCCAGACAGTACCCATCCCAGCTCAGTCTTTTGGGCCATAGGGGAACCTGGTGCTCCCTTGATCACACCTTCAAGAATAATTGATGGATAGATATCTGCGCCAAGTAAAACATCAATTTTACTTCGTTTGTAAAATGTGGGACCAGCCAGTTGAAGATTTCGGATATGATTCCAGTTGCTGCACTGGATATTCTTCGTCGGCAGATCCGCTGTGACTTTGGGTAGGACCAAAGCATTCATCTGAACCTTAAACTGCTCGTTTATGTTGGAGTATATTGTGAAAGAGACCTTGTGCTTGGAAACACCTGTGTTGTTTTCTCCAATTCCTAATATTTGTACTTTTCCCTTTTCTCTTTTAAGCTTTAATAGTTGTGAGCCAGACTCTGATATTAAGAATGTCTCCGATCCAGGATCCAGGAGAGCTCTCAGCAACAACGGTTGGCCAACAGTTGTGAAAACCTTGATGAGCGCAGTAGCCAGAAGTACACTTTGTACCTTATGGTTTTTGGCAATGTACGCGTTATGAACTGATGCTATATTGGTGGAGCAAGTTGACTGCTCTGACTTTTCAATCTGTGAATTCTTAGGTGAAGAGGCGGATTGTTGAGAAGGCGTCTGGGTCGTTCCTGTTGACCGTGAGTTATGAGCATGCATTGCGTTGGCTAGTTCATTAAGATGCAGCAGCGAATGATGCTTTTGCTTACACTTAAAAGACGTGAATGTGTTTGTGCAAGTTTGGGTAGAATGCGCACCGGAGAGACAATTGACGCACAACTACCTTATGTTTACGATCTCCTGTCTCCTCATAGGATTCAGTGCTTTAAACTTAAAGCAGTTGCGAATTGCGTGAGAAACTTGGCACATTGAAACTTGCCAACTGGAAACTGTTGAGTTGTGCAATCGAACTGTGCGGACGGAACCTCTATTTGATTTCGACTGAGCGAGTGTTGGAGCGGAATGTCCAATCATCTCTAGAGTTCTTGCCCTCATTAACATAAAATTGTACAGTATGGAAGATCAGTACATCCTCCCATGCTTCGACGGAAACCCCTAGTTTTTCCAATGATTGTTTGGCGTCGTTTCTAGTATCTAAAAGTACCTTGATATCTTCAGATGATTCCAGAGACACCTTCGGTTGATTGAAGAGCAATTGAAATTGATTGTCTTTTAACAGTCTCAGATTTTGGTATCTTTTAACCAATGTTGCCCAATCTGAGTCAAAATTACCGTCGGTAATAGCGGTGTTTCGCACTAGCCTTTCAGCTTCACCACTCAAATTGGCCTTGAAATAATGAAGCTTTTGCACATTGGACATATAAGCATTTGTGTTGTATCAAGCTTTCGAATAGACCCTGAAATTCAGGCCAAATCCTTTATAATCAGTGAAATCGTTGCTTTTTATATTCAATTGTTTGACTCGGGTGAAATTTCTTAATATCTGGTGCCGAAACCCGGGAACTTTATCCTAGCATTAACGGAAAGAGCGATTTTTCGAAATGGATTTTGCCAGTCGTGCTTCATGTCGCGGTCAAGTGACAAAGCTAATAAAAAACGCCACCGACTATCTAAAATCTGAGGATTCCAAAATAAAGGAAAATTTAAACAATCTCGACGACATCGAAGAGGAGCTAAATGTAATGCTGGACCGACTTACTGCGGCAAATGATAGTTTAAAAAAAGGCAAATGCTGATGTAAAGTCTTTGATTAAACCGGATGAATTGGCAAAGGATGCTGATGCAGTGGCAGAGTATGAAGACAAAGCGATATCGACCATAACGCGCATTAAATGTCGTCTTTCCAAACTGCGCCTTTATCAAGGGCAGCCGCCTGAGGCCATAAACTTGCACGAATTCTCGTTAACAGCAGCTGTACCACCTTCTCAACACCCACGTGCATCTTTGTCGTTTAGTGTCGTCAAGTTAAACAAGTTAAAACCAAAGCGTTTCTCTGGCGATTTTAAGGAATGGGTTCCTTTTGGGAACAGTATCGCGCTCTCATTCATGAGAACTCCAATCTTAACATTATCGACAAATTTAATTATCTCGAAACAGTATTAATAGGAAAAGCCGCCGAAACATTAGCCGGTCTCACTCCAACAGAAGCTAATTACAACACAGCTATAATCCTGTTGAAAGAAGAGTACGGGAACAGCGAAAAGATAATTAACTACATGATGCAACGGTAGCTCTCTTCCAAAACTGATGTCACCGCATTGAGACGGCTATATAGCTCAGTATTGCCTTTTACTCGCTCACTCTCATCATGGGGCATTCCTTCGTCGAATTATTTCGTTATGCTGAAAGGTGTTTTGCTGCGTTGTATCCCAAATGAATTGAGAGGATTTTCATCGATACTACGAAGATTTAAATTCAAGTATTCAAAACTCTCGCATGGAGTCTATAGATGAACAAGCAAACGTCTCGTCAACTTCGGAAAGTTCCTCAAACGTCATAGGTGATAACCAAGTAAATTCTTTGCTGAGAATTTGCTGAAAAGAGAAGAAGTGGAATCCCTGGAAAAAGCGAACGAAGCAAAAATTCACCAATACCGAGCGTGTTCTACAAACACAAAAGCAAGACCTGTCAAAACAGCATTAGGTTTGCTTACTTCTGAAAAAAAAAGTAATTGTTTATTTTGCAGTGTAACAAATCATGAAGCCAAGGATTGCAGTAGTTCAAAAAGTCTTGAAGAAAAGAAAAGGTTGTTGATGAGAAAAGGAAGGTGTTTTAGATGTTGCAAAAAAGGCCATAATTCCAGGATGTGTAAAGTTAGAGGAATTATTTGCAAAACGTGTAATATACGCCACGCTATTAGCATGTTTGATCCTTTATATGCTTTAAGTGATAATACCAAGCCAGCGCCTTTGGACAATAATTCGAGCGTAAATCTGTATACGGTGGATAAAACGAAGATGCATAATGTTTATTTGCAAACAGCGTGTGCGTATGCAAGCAGTGAAACTTCGACCGACTCCACGTTTATGCGCATCGTTTTAGACGGTGGTAGCCAGCTCTCTTTCGTAAAGTCAACTTTGGCTCGTCGTTTGAATTTGCCCATTGTCGGAAAGCATAATTTGAGTGTTATACCCTTCGACAGTGACAAACCTAAGCCCAGCAAATTATGCAACAAAGTACGAATAGTATTTCGCAGCCAGTATGATGACAAAGCCGTTGTTTTGGATGCTATTGAGGTTCCTGCTATTTGCTTCAACGCATTGTACCCACTAACGAACAAGCGGTTTCATCTTGCAAGCTGAATTTAGCAGACAATTGTGCCCATGGACAACTACTGGAGGATGGAATCAGCGCGCTTATCGGTGCCGACACCTACTGGCAGTTTGCGACAGGAGAGTATAAGCGTCTTAACGAGAAGTTAACCGCAATAAACACCATTTTGGGTTGGACCATTCAAGGACCATCGAATGTAGACCCAAAAACTTCCGGCTCATCTTCGGTTTGCCTAAACGTATGTGCTTGCTAAGATATTCAACGATTTTGGAAGCTCGATGTTTTGGGGATAGTTCCTGAAGACAAAAGAAGGGTAAGTGCCAACGTTTCCTTACATATACATATATAGGAAAGGTGATAGGTTTGAAGCATCTCTTCCCTGGGTAACCAAATCTACTCAACTTCATAACAATAAAACTGGTGCCTTCGTACGATTACAATCGCTTGTACGAAAACTCTGTTTGGCTGGGAAAATTGCTGAATATGATGCTTTTATGAAGGAAATGTTAGCTGAGGGTATTTCCGAGGTTGTTCCAGATACAACACCTGATGGAAGTGAAGTGTACTATTTGCCACACCATCCTGTTTATAGAGAAGATAAAGAAACAACGAAACTGCGCATTGTATTCGATGCGTCCGCTCATGCACCGAATCATCTTTCACTTAATGACGTTTTGGAAGTGGGAGAGAACTTTTTACCTGATCTTTTAATTATTCTTTTAAATTTTCGAGTAGGGAAAATCGGAGTCATTGCGGATATTCAGAGGGCGTTTCTGCAGATTTTGCTTCAACCGTCTGATAGAGATAGCCATCGCTTTCTTTGGTTTACCGAGCGGATTGTTAATGAGAAGTCGCTACCTGGAATACGTACATTTCGAATGACTCGGCTTACCTTTGGCTTGAAAAGCAGTCCTTACATCCTTGGTGCTATGGTCCAAGAACTAATCCAGGAAGCCCAGTCAAATTTTGAAGAACGATGTAAGTTATCAAACAAAAACGATAAGGAACTGCTACGTTATAAAGGTATTTGTGAGCTCTTAAAACAAAGTTTTTATATGGATGACTTCGTGGCATGTGTGGATGATGAGGAACTCGCTAGAGATGTGTACCTTCAGGCCAATCAGATTTTTGGAAGCACTTCCATGATGCTTCGGAAATGGAACACTAACAACATTCGCGTTCGAAATTCCTGTTTTTCGAGTGAGGAAAACGTTTCTGCCTCGCCTAAGGTACTAGGCTTGCGTTGGATCATAGCAACAGATGAACTTCAAGTAGATCTAAGCCCCGTCCTGAATTTACTTAGGTCTGAATGTATTCAGAGTACCAAACGCAGTGTCCTAAGGGTTATGGCCAAAATTTTTGACCCGTTTGGTGTGCTCTCTCCGTGGACGGTTCGACTTAAAATTCTTTTTCAAAGCATATGGCGTAAGAAGCTGGATTGGGATGAGCATTTACCACCGGACTTGGAAGACGTTTGGATCGCGTGTAAGAACGAGATCCAAGAACTTGATGATATGGCGATACCGCGGAATTTTTTATCGGATGACCGAACAATCCAACTCCATATTTTTGCTGACGCAAGCCAGTTCGCTTTTGGAGCCGTAGCTTACGCAAGGACCGTTCGACGTAATGGTGAAGTATCAGTGAACCTTATATGTTCGAAAAACAGAGTTGCGCCACTTAAAAATGAAAGTCAAAACGAACTGACTATACCAAAATTGGAATTGACAGCTGCGTTGGTCGCTGCGCGTTTACTTACTTATATTCAAGCTAACCTTCGAGCTGGTATCAGCAGTGTTCAATTATGGACTGATTCGCAAATTGTTCTGTATTGGACTCTCGGATCTACCAAGCGTTGGAAGCCATACGTAAAAATCCGGGTTAAAGAAATAAGATCGTTATCAGATTTATCAGCTTGAAGGCACTGTCCTGGTGCGGAAAATCCTGCGGATTTGTTAACGAGAGGTGTTGGTGCAGCATCGCTCATAAATTCTTCGGTTGGGTAAATGGGCCTTCTCGGTTATTGCAAGAACAGATACATTGGCCATCGACTGCGAACATAAGTGTAGTTTCATTGGCTGTGCTTTTCATTGATGTAAAAGATGATAAAGGGGCACGCTGAAGGCGAACCATTAAAGGTACGTGAACCAATCATGAACGCTGAGGATTTTAGCAGCTGGAGGCACATCCTTCGTGTGACAGCTTACTGTTTTCGAGCCGTGGATGCGTTTAAAAAGTGCTCTGTTGGAATTCAAATAACAGCTGAAGATATTGATAGAGCAGAATTGTACTGGATTGGCCAAATACAACGCGAACATTTCATTAAGGATATAACCAGTCTTCGGGAGAAAAAGGTATTGCCTTCTATTTCGAAATTACTATCTCTTTTTCCATATTTAAATGCTGATGACCAATTGCTTCGAGTGGGAGGTCGACTTCAAAATATAGAAGTTGATGTAAATGTTGCTCACTCCATCATCTTGCCGAAAGCATATCATATTACTAAGCTCATCGTTTCTGATGTACATGAAAGGACATTTCATGGTGGAACCTCATCAGTTCTCTCTAAATTGAGCTCTCGGTACTGGGTCATTAAAAGGAGGCAGCTAATTAAAAGCATTATCAAAGGCTGCTTCGTGTGTAAAATACTTCGCGGACAAGCGGCTACACAAGTATTTGCGCCGCTCCCAAAGGATAGAGTTTTGTCATCAAGGGCATTTGAGGTCACTGGAATTGACTTTGCCGGACCCTTATACGTAGTGGATAACACCGGTCAACAAAAAAAACTATATTTTCTACTGTTCACGTGTGCAGCGGTTCGAGCTGTACACCTTGAATGTACCAACGATCTAACAGCAGAAAGTTGCATTCTCGCCATAAGACGTTTCATTGCCAGAAGAGGTGTTCCTCGCATTGTGTACTCAGATAGTGCCACAACGTTCAAGAAAGCATCATCTGAGCTAAAACAACTTAGCAAAATACGAAGGAGTGAGCGATTCCTAAGTTTCTTGAGTGACTCTCGGATAAGATGGAAGTTTATAGTTGAGCGAGCTCCATGGTGGGGCGGATTCTGGGAACGACTTGTAGGCGTAGTAAAATCAGCTTTAAGGGCAGCTATACGACGATCCGCTCTTAGCAACGACCAATTGCATACTTTAATTATGGAGGTAGAGTGTGTAGTCAATTCCAGACCTTTAACATACATGGGAGATGATCCATTAGATCTTACGCCACTCACTCCTGCACATTTTCTCAATGCAGCATGTAGATCTTCAGAAGAGGCCTTTTCCGACAATCAAAAGGGGGATGTAATTCGGAAACAATGGAAGGAACGTTTGCGATTCTAAGCGGTCTTTAAGAAGCGATGGTTTAAGGAATATCTTCATCAACTTAGATCTTTGCATCATACAAAGAACACGCTAGGCTCCCATATGCAAGTTGGGGATGTTGTTTTGGTCGAGGATTCATCTTTGCCTAGACCTCTTTGGCAATTAGCAGTTATAGATCAAGTCTTTCCTGGCCGTGATGGGAAAGTTCGTGCCTTTGAAATAAGGCTCTCTAGTGGTTCAGTTCTGCGTAGACCGATACAACTGCTCTATCCCTTGGAGATTACAAGTGCATCGTAGATCTTGCTGGCGGGAAGATGTCGAAAATAACTTAAATAAATACCACTAAATGTAACAAGGCCTTAATGTACCATTTGTATTTTCTATTTCTTTTCATTGAAATGTCATTCTTCTTAAAAGGGTGTCGTTAAGTTTTTTGAATTGCGAATGGCGACAGCAGCTGAACTTTATATCGCAAATAAATCTTTTATTATCAGTGAAATCGTTACTTTTTATTTACAATTGTTTGACTCGGATGAAATTTCTTAATAGCAACTGTTCTTTTAATTGTGAAGAATATTTATAGTACAGTTCTTTTAATATGTGGAACGTCAATTCCTCCATATACTTGGTCTTAGCCTCTTCACTAGGAGCTACAATAACCTTTTTTTGTATTGCTCTGGCTTCTTCGAAGGACGATTCAAGATTGTTTAAGCGTGCCTCACACATATGTACCGATTTATTTGCCAAATATGCACTAAAAGCGGCTTCTAGTTCTTGGCGAATAATTTGGATTGAAGCAATTGAACTCGAAATTTTATTTTTACTCATATTACCCAAAGAATTGAAGACACACCCCACACAATAAATTGTCTCTTAGATCAACAAGGACCGATAAATTAACTATGTATAAACTATTACAAAAAATAAAATGCCACACACCTGATGAAATGCGTTGCTCCCTCGATGCACCAGTTCCTCCAGATCCACGGGAATAGATTGCACGTACCGAATTTTTTTTTCATTTAATTTTTTTTTCATTTCATTTAAATTTTATTCAAATTCACTTAAAAAATAATACAAAATTCTTAAGAATAAAAGCGTTACAATGCGAAAAGAATAAAGTGACCATTCTTTGAAAGAAAAACGATCAGTGACGAATGCTTGAAATTTTACAACTTAATTTCTGATGTGGGTTACAACAGAGAAAAATTAACAAAAATTTGCTTAAAAACTTCAATAATAATTTGTAAAAGAAAAAACAAAAATTGCATAACACAATGGTGGTATAAAAGAAAAACTTTTTTATCTATTAGCTATTGAAATATTTTGTAGCTCATAAAATTACGTAACTATATTTAAAAAGGATTCTATGCGTCAAGCGTGAATAACCATTTTTTAACAACTTTTAAAAAAGCACGGTAATTATGAGTTCTCATAATATTATGAGTTCTTCTATCTTAAAGCAACTGGGGGAACAACTGACAGATGAAGAATAGTTTATTTTTCCACAGTTATGGCTTGGCAAAGAGAACTTTTTGCAGTAATCTTATAGGGCATTATTTTGGTTTTATCACTTAGCACAAGCTAATGCAATGTAAACTATTTTCTTAGAGTGTCCAAATCCTTCTCAATTTTTACGATGCAGTCAAAGATAGAGGACCCTTCGTAAGTAAACGCTATATCATCTGCAAAAGCAGAAGATAAACCATTGAATTTTTGCTCTAGAAGTGAGTTTATGTAAATCAGAAACAAAAGAGGTCCCAACACCGACCCTTGAGGTGCACCATTATTTAATATACGAAAATAGCTAAAAATACCATTATTACAAACTTTCTGCTGTATCTCGAACAAATACGACCGAAACCAATCATGAATTACACCCCTGAAACCGATGTTGTAGAGTATATTTAAAAGTAATTTGTGATCAACCAAGTCAAACGCTTTGTCATGTCAATGAAAAGGGCCATCATGGTCTTAGACTCGTTGATTCCTTTAACAAGAAGTTCAAAATTGCACCTTCTGTTAAGAAGTCAGATTTAAAACCAAACTGTTTATTTGAAAAGAAATTATTTCGATTTACGAACGAAACTACGAGTGGCGTTCAATATATTCTAGGTATCGATATGAAGGAAAATGCGAATTCAATTTAAATTGTTTTTATTTTTCAATATAATCTCCCCTAACATCAATGCATTTATTACATCTTGAGATAAGCTTTTTTAAACCCTCAAAAAAATAAATTTCCTCTTTCTCTGCAAAATACCCATTTATTGCCGACTTGAGTTCTTCATCATCCGAAAATCTTTTTCCACGAAGACATTTTTTCAAATCCAGAAACAGGAAATAATCACTAGGGGCAAGGTCTGGACTATAGGGTGGGTGTTGGATTTCTTCGAAACCACAATCTCTCGCAGCAGCCTTGGAAACTCGCGCCGTGTGAACAGGAGCGTTGTCATGAAGAAGCAACACACCCGCTACGAGTTTACCCCGTCTTTTCTTTTTAATTTCCTCCAGCAAATTATGCAAAGTGGAAGCGTAGGATGTGGCGTTGATGGTTTCACCTTTTTTTTTGTACTCAATGAGCAAGATTCCCTTTGAGTCCAAAAAAACTGTGGCCATGAGCTTCCCGGCAGACGGAGTGACTTTGAACTTCTTCGGGGGGTCTGTTCCTTTTTTATGCCACTGCATGGACTCTTGTTTGCTTTCAGGGTCATAGTGGTGGACCCATGTTTCGTCCCCATTAACAATTCTATCCATAACAGCGTCCGCGTCTCACTACACATCTCCAAAAGCTCTCTACAGCATGCGATTCTCACTTTTTTCTGAGGCGCTGTGAGCATTCGTGGCACCCACCTTGCACTGACCTTTGAAAGGTTAAGATGGTCATGAAGAATGGTGTGAATGGTACCAATTGAAAGCTTGGTGATCTCTGCCATCATTTTCACCTTTATTCGGGCATCCTCAAGAACAAGTTTTTCGACTTCTTTGATGCTTGCTCCCGTACAAGCAGTAGCCGGGGTGCCGGAGCGGGGGTCGACTTCAATGCTCTCTCTGCCTCTCTTGAACTCACTTGACCACTTTTGCACAGTTGATAATGAAGGTGCGGAACCCTGTTAAACAGCCACCATCTCTTCATGAATAGCTTTTTGACTTTTTCCTTGCTTAGTGAGAAATTTAATTACAGCGCGATGCTCAATTTTCACCATCATCGTCTCAGTTGCCATTATGATTCTGTTTAACTAGAGATAAAACGCGAATTAATAATCACATTTATATGAAATTTTACATGAATGCACTAAAATAATAGTATTACTTGATAAATAGGTCAATTTATATATACAACCACAGCTTCACCCCGATACCGAGAATATGTTGAATGCCCCTCGTATATGTTTTCTTATGAGTTTCTCAAATATTTTTGAGAAAGTTGAAAGAAGAGAATTCGGTCTGTACGTAGAAATAGCTTTGTGGTTCCCTTTCTTAAAAAGAGGAATGACTTCTGCCCATTTCAGGTGACTTGGAAACACACCACTGTTAACACTAAAATTGAACAAATAACACAACACATCAATAACATACCAAGCAATTTTTTTGAGAACAATAACAGAGATTCCATCACTTGTGCACGAACTTTTACTTTGCATTGACATTATTAATTTCAAAATCTCAAAAGACGTAAACGGGTCGAAAACGAAGCTATTTGTGACAACACTTTCCTGTGTGAAACCATTAGAAATGCTACCAGAGCAATTATCCTTAAGCGGAGTGGTAGGTTTTAGCTTATCAGAAATTTCAACAAAGTAATCATTGAAAATGTTGGCAATTGTGAAAGGGTCAGAAATATTTTCATTATTTTCATATAAATTATAGACTCCTTGAGATTTTCTTTCTTTACCCAAGATCTGATTAACTACCTTCCATTCTTGTTTAACATTACCTCTGGATCTGCACAGTCGCGAAGCGTAATAATTGTCACGGGTCAGTGAAACAAGCTTTTTTTATTTTATCGCAGAGTTTGGAATAGTACTTGTGAAGGCTGTGATTATGCGGATGTTTTTTGCATTTTACAGCGAGTTTTTTCTTGAACTTTATTTTATGTAATAACATTGTAGTCATCCACGGTTTAAGAAATTTTTTACGATTTGGCCTATTGAAGACTTCATAAGTACAAGCCTTAATATGACCATTTAGTATGGTGATGAAGTCGTTATATGCAGATGATACACTACATTTTAAAAACACTGTTTCCCAAATTTCTTGCTGAAGCCTCTCATATAAAAGTTCATAATTAATTTCGAGTTTTCGCCGACTGGAACTAGGATAGTCCAGTTTACCACATACATTTAAGGAACACAAGCGATGATCTTTTAATTGAAAGTCATGAACTTGAACATAAAAAATTGTTTCATTATTTATGTAAGTTCGAATAAAGATGTGATCGATACAACTCACCGTTGAACTAGTAATACGAGTGGGGAGGTTTATTACGCTTTTGAGCCCATACGTTGCCATCATGGTTAAATACTCTTCGGCATCAATATCCGAGTTATCTAGTATATTAATGTTTATATCACCCAAAACAATTAAATTTTTAGCGCGCATAGCACCAAGAACCTGTCGTAGTTCTTCTATGAAGACACCTTTGCTAAAATCATGTAGCCTGTAAATGCACAGTACTGAATAATTCCATTTATCAAAGGTGAAATCAATTTCAATAATATCGGCACCAGAAATTTTAACTTTGGAAAAATCACACGCAAAACCATCTTTCGTAAACACAATTACACCGCCCGCTGCATAAGAATTATTGCAATTACCAAAGGGAGTGTAACCGGGAATATTGTAAGAATCTAATTCACTGTCGAACATCCAAATTTCAGTTAACACGATTACTATAGACAAAATGTCCATAGATTCATCTTGAGCTAAAAAAGATCAAAATTAGAACGAAGACTACGAATGTTCTGATGAATACAAAAGCATTCAGTTACAACTGGTGAAACAGCATCACTATCACATGCATTATAAAAGGAAAGGTGATCAGAATTATTGATTATAGAGTTCATTTACAATTTCATTAAATCCGCAGCACAGGTGATCTTCACAGCAGTCTCCCCTTCCGTTTTACGCATGTAAATAGTTGCTCCTCAGTCACCGACTATCCTCCGAGCCGACAACACCGCCTTCTGATTGTGTTCTCTCTGAGTTATCGGTAAACTTAGCTTGTTATTAGCCCAGCTAGTCATCTTCATTTCCCTTCCCCCGTGTGTGAGCAGTTACTCGTATCTTGTGAAAGCGGAAAAAAACACAAAACCCCCCATAGCCTATGGGCCTAAAGTGCTATCGCGTAATCGGTACAGTGCTCTCGATGTAGTGCCTCTATCTGAACATCCAAGCAAAAAACGTAAAAAAACCTACTTATTCTCCAATAGAGCTAACTAAAATATTCCCAACACACACCGAAGCAAATAACCCCAAATTTATTGTGATCTCCCCAAAAAACCCGGACCAACCTCTATCAAACTTTAGTGTCTTTTTGCTCAAAAAAGCGATTGATGCCATAAGTACGGCCTACGAACATATATCACAATTACGCGACGGGAATTTACTGATTCTTGTCAAGTCCAAAAAAAATAGCCGATCTGTTCTTAAATAAAACAACACTATCCAAACTCTGCCCGATCTCTGTGACTTTGCACGAGCATCTTAATTCATCAAAAGGAACTGTCTACGCTCCATGCCTCATTGACGTCCCAGAAGCCGAAATAACCCAAGAAATGAAATCCCAAGGAGTGATAGAGGTTTTTAAATTTAAAAAAATTGTCGATGGAAATCAACGCGCTACAGGTCTTGTGCTCTTCACAGTCGACCTTTTCCGGCCTCCGAGCACCATCAATATTGGGTGGTATAATTTAAAGGTTGAAGAATACTTCCCGAATCCCATGCGTTGTCGTAACTGTCAACGCCTGGGACATACCTCAAAAAGATGCAAAAGCAACTCCTCCTGTGAAACCTGCAATCTCCCCCCACACAACCCAGAGAAATGCTCACGCGTCTCATGTGCAAATTGCAATGAAGAACACCCATCTTCTTCAAAAAATTGTTCACGCTTTTTACAAGCGAAAGAAACACTAAAGATAAAAACAATTAACAAATGCAGTATGACCGAAGCAAAACGTATATTTTTGGAACAAAATCCAACAACAACAAACATCTCCTCCTACTGTACAATCGCTAAATTGCTATACACACAAAAACGTCCACAGCAAATGCACCCATCAGCTCAACACAAGCTAACTCTTCTCTCCAACCAAAAAAAATCTCCACCCAAAATACATCAACGAACGCAGCATATTTTGCTTCCATAAGTTCCCCCCCACTTCCACTAATTAAACACAAGACGCTTAACGTGCACAACATGAACACTCGACTACAAACATTACTCACTAATACTTCAAGCCATCGCTCAGATAACCTGTCAAGCCCAAATTTATGCGCAGCTCACTCAAGCTCACTCTCCCATAGCTCCAATTAAATTAAATTCACCACCACACTCACCTAATAGAATAAATACTCAGTCAAAACAAAAAATAATTCACTCACCTCTGTCTGAAGTCACAAAATCTCTCAATAACAACCAAAGTCCCTTTTTAAAACAATTCGAAAGCGATGTCGACGATGGCAACACATTAACAAATGTGACTTGAATAACAGCAACCAAAGTCGCATTTCTCACAACAACAATCCTTCCATTGTAGACTTTTCGCAATATAACTCTGCTTATATTTCATTAAAGTCTACCGCAACATTAATGCGGTTATTATAATAATTACCATGAGCTACAATTATTAATTAATAACCATAAGCCCTCTGTTATAGCGTTCCAAGAAACCCACTTACCAGCCGGTCATACCCCCACACCCCTAAGCAGTATGCACCATATTTTCATAATTTTCCAAGTAATAACACAGCCAAACAAGGAACCGGTATACTAATTCACAAATCTATTCCACACACACCCATAAACATTAACTCAAACATATCTGCTATAGCAGTAGAAATTGAACTTAAAATTAAATTAACAATTGTGTCTATGTATATACCTCCCTCTCAACCATTCACTGCTTCAGAAATTGAAAACCTTATCAAGACCTTTCAAACTCCTATTTTATTAATGGGATACCTCAACTCTTGGAGCCCGCTGTGGGGTTCCCTAACTTGCAATTCCAGGGGCAAACAAGCTGAACTCTTCTTGGCAAGTTCCAACCTTGTCATCTTAAATGACGGGAGCCCAACTCATTTTTCCACACACAATACACTTACACATTTGGACGATACCCTTATTTCTACGCAGCTATACCCTAACACCTCTTGGGAAATTCTCCCAGACCTGCATGGGAGCGACCACTTCCCACTGATCACCACCGTTAGGTTCGGTAGGCAACCAAGAAATAGGAAACCAACACCTAAATTCCAAACTGACAGAGCCAATTGGGTCTTATTTCAAAGCAAAATAGAGACATTTCTGACATGCAAAATCCCATCTATTAACGTTAATAGAGACACAGCTATAGTCACTAAATCAATTCGGTAAGCCGCAAATGCAGCAATTCCAAAAACGCATAATACCTCTGAAAACAAATATTTACCCTGGTGGAACAAAGATATCCACAAACTCCGACAACTCAAACAAAAAGCCTGGCATAATTTTAAAAGACACCCAAATGACTCGAACCTGGTCAACTACCGCAAATCGAACGTAATATTCCGGCGAGCTGCAAAAGTTGCTAAGAAAGAAAGCTTTGAACAGTTCACAGCCAATATCAACCATAAAACCCCATCAAAGAAACTTTGGGACGGTATAAAGCAGCTCACGGGCAACTATATCCAACGTTCCATAAAGACACTCAAAACTGAAACGGAAACCCTATTTTGCGCTTCAGAGATCGCTGATCACTTCGCCAAAACCTGGTCAAATTATTCTAAAGACTCAAACATTTCTCCACAGTTTCTTCATGGAAAATGCTTTCTGCTTAATAGTGGTATCCCAGAATACAACACATCTTCTTCAGTCAACTCGACAGAAATCCCAATTAGTTTAACAGAACTTGAAAAATGTCTCAGCACGGTTAAGGGAACAACGCCTGGATTTTATCAGATTTCATATCCAATGTTAAAAAACTCACCACTAGCTTTAAAAAAGCGCATACGAGTAGTCACATCGTTTAACCGCATTTTTGACACAGGTATTATACCACAAGTATGGAAAATTGCAAGCGTAGTACCAATCCCTAAGCCAAACCAAAACAAAACACCGTTTGAAGTCAGAGGATATCGTCCAATTTCCCTATTACCTTGCATAGGTAAAACAATGGAAAAAATCGTTTCCAAAAGGTTACTTTGGTACCTAGAAAAAGAAAACCTCATCGACATAAACCAAGTTGCTTTTAAGCACGGTGGTGTACAACTGACGCACTTCTTCATATAGACCAATTTGTATCCTCCGCCCTTTCGTCGAAAAACCATGTCTCCATTTTGTCAGTTGACTTTGAAAAGGCCTTTGACCGAATTGGAATTCATGTAATAATCAACCAACTCGTCCAGTGGAGAGTGGGGCCCAAAATGTTAAATTTTATTAAGGCATTCTTAATAAATAGAAAACTTCGAATCAAGGTGAATAATATCTACTCCAATGCATACAGTTTCGAGAATGGTATCCCACAGGGATCACCACTCTCAGTAATTTTATTCCTAACTGCTTTCAACCATTTAAGCGATATAATGGCAAAGCACAATACAATTCGACATTCCCTGTACGCGGATGACCTAATCATATTTTCGAAATGCAAAGACCTGGGACAAGTGAACTCAACATTCTTAAACATACTCTCCGACATAAACCATTGGGGCAGATCTTCTGGAGCTAAGATTTCAATTGACAAAACCAAAGTGCTTCACATTTGTAAGAAATCTAGTTGCACAAAGTTGTTAAACCTTAATTTTAATAATCATAATGTACGTAACGTTGATTCACTAAACATTCTAGGAATCACTTTTGATTGTAAATTTAGCTTTAAGGAACATTGTATTAACATTAAGAAGAGTCTAGCTACTAGGGTAAATATAATAAGATATCTAACATACAAAAATGGAAGTTCACACACCAACACAATTATAAGAGTCATAAAGTCCATCGTTTTATCAAAGATCGACTACGGCCTAGTAATTTACGGCAAATGCAGCAGATCATCACTTCAAATAATCCAACCCCAATACCACTGTCAGAGCCGGACTAAGAGCTTTTAGAACTACACCAGTAAAAAACATGCTAACTGAAGCAGGTTTTCCGACGATTGTACAAAGAATGGAATATCTTACCGCACTTTTAATACCAAAGATAGTATCATCATCCAAATCGCCAATAACAATAGATGCCAAAAAAACACTAGCCCGAAAGATACACCCCAAAGTTCCGTCGACTATCTACAATGCGATCTACTTCGCCCGTCGCCTAGACATTCCTTTTGACCTGCAAACTCGGCAGAGAGCATTATACCCACCGTGGCTTCTCTCTAAATCCTCCATCATTACTGACCTCTGCAAAGTCGCCAAAACGGAATTCAACAAAGACATCTTTAAAGGAATATTTAACACGACTACTTCAAAACCAGAAAATGGAACTTGATTTTCACCGATGGATCGAAGACAGCACACTGTACATCTTTCGCAGCGGTGGACGAAAATGACCAAACCCTTATTAAAGGACTCCTACCAGAATTCTCATCAGTGTTCTCAGCGGAAGCAACAGCCATACTACAGGCTGCTAAACTAGCCACAGCCGAAAGAACAATCACATGTACAGATAGCCTTTTCATAATCAACTCCATAATGAACACCAACAATAAATCCACAGTCATTGAGGCAATCCGAAATGAGCTGATAAAAAATCCTTGCAAATTAAAAATAATGTGGGTACCCGGTCACATGGGAATTAAGGGTAATGAGGAGCCCGACAAAATTGCGAAATCTGCGTCCAATGAGCCGCTCATTGTGTTCAATCCCAAAAACAGCAAAGATCTTCAAAAAGAAATAAGAAGGCTATGGAGGAAAATAGAACTAGACGAATGGAAACAGTATATTACCATTACTCCACAATAAATCCAGAAAAAAAAACTTTATACCCAGTAAACTGCACAAAAAACATGCTAACATGTTTCCTTCGTCTTCGGCTGGGTCACACATTTCTAACCCATAGCCACTTATTAGCAAATCGTCAACCACCAAACTGCCACCTATGCGCCAACAGTACTGCCTTATCTATACAACACCTTATGAATTGTCAAAAAGTCAGGGACACATTAAAAATCATCAACTGCAACAGCTCCTTAATTGAACTCCTAAAATCCCCATCAGAAAGCAACATTAAAAATGTTTTTATGCTACTCGTATTACAAAACTTAAATATCCATAACTCTATTTAAAATCTAATTCAGACTCACTCAAATCAATCAAAAATATTTCACAACCTAACTTTACTTATTATTTTATCTATCTAGCAGAAAGCCCTGGTAGCTAGTGCTCGAACCATGTATTATTAATGTAATTTATTTTACTTGATAATAAAGTTAATAATAATAATAATAATAATAGTTGCTCCTCTTGTGACTTTAGCACAATCTCCGTGAAAAAACTTTTTGCAATCAAAGCACTCCACTTTGAGATGGGTTCTGTCCACTTTTGTTTTGCACATTGGACACGACATTTTGAATTATTAAAGGATGAATTAAGGTGTAGGTTTTAATACTTGGAGGAGATTTTTCGATACGTGCGTATCCCACGACGTTCTTTACACCTATCTTACATAAACTCCGACGCACAAGTATGCATGGAAGTAAGTTTGTTTCACTAAAGTTGCACGCACTAAAGTACTATTCGCTAGTACGGACTCTGTCTTTTTACTTTAAATTGTTCTAGATTCGGTCTTGAAGGACCATTATGTATCGCCAGGATACTTTGCAAAAAAAAGATAATAAATAAACTGCGTTCGATTGTCTCCGGTGCCGATTCAAATGTATGCGACAGAACCGAGAACAATTTAAACAACTTTAAATAAGTGATGCGAACTTTACTAAATAAAACAAACTAATCATTTCGTTTAAAATATCTTTATTGACCGTACTGTCACCTTTCTTTCTTAACTTGGAATGACCAACGTTTGTTTATTCATCCATAAGAAAAACTTTCCTGGTCCAGCTGATTTTTGAAGGCCAATCTTAATCCGGTTTACAACCCCTTTCGTAATTGCGGATTTTCTATGCAGCTACGACAAACCACATAGAAAAAAATCACCGCTTAATCGCTTCCTCACAGTACAGAATCTGGTCAGCTGGTGTAATAGCCATCAACACATGTACATATACACATAGCTGGGCCATGCTCTGAGGGCGGTGTCGTGGGTAGAGCCGATTGGTAAAAACATCGCATTTTTTTCATGTAGTTTTTTTCTATTATGACGAGTGCTTTCGTCTACGCATCATGTTCCTGCTGCTCTCCTGGGCACCCAATTTTATCGATCGGCTGTCGACGATTGACTCATATTGAGCACAATTTTCGGATGCGCGAGATCTGGCCTTCCTTTCTCTATCTGCAGCGAGTCTTGCTTTTTGGTCTTCTTCAGTTTTTTTAGGCCTACTTAATCTCCTACGTTTAACATTTTTTCTATACTGCGACATATTTGACCTTTTTCCAAAAGTCATTTTGTATGATTAATCTACCAAATAAGTGAGACAGAAACAAAAAAAAACAATATTTGACGAATTATATGTTCGCTATTATGTGATTTGCTAACACTTTGTAACTAACAACAAAAAACATCTGTCAATTAGATCAGTCACAAAGAATAAAGACAAGAGGAAAAATAAAATAAAATTAATTTTCAGCCTTTCGCAAAAACTACTAAAAACAAAAGAATAACTAAAACCTATTTACACCTACAACTATAACTAATATTAACTAATAATGATGGAAATCGCTTTAACAACTAAATTTCGCTCGTCGGAAACAAAACAAAAAAAACTACGACTGAAACAAGTACAAGAGTACAAAATATTTAATTGAAAAAAAATAGATTAAATAAATTAATCATAAAAATCGCTACTTTTGCACTACGCTAGAAATTATGTGAACAATATTTGAGCAGCTGTACGACTGAAAACGACGTCGGCCTCATGCGTTTGCCTGATTTCGGGCTACCTGCTTACTTATATAGGTACGCCCGCACACCGCCCTGCAACAACACGGTCGTCTCGCTTTGAGATTTCTAACTAAATTTTAAAAATTAATATTTTTTTATTCTGTCTTTCGATTTTGATGAAATAAACGCTAAATGTTACTCACAATAAAGTTTCTTATCTATCAGTAATTCGATTTTTGAATCCAATGAAAGGTCTTTACCTGTTGCGCGCACAAATGAACAAATAAACCGACAAACAGACAAACATTTCAAAAGATGTTTTTTACGTTCTACGAGTATTATAATACTTACAATATTCCTCGCGTCTTCTAGTACTTTTTTTTACAGAGATCTTGAGTGTACAGACACAGAAAGTCTACGATTTTATTTATGTATAGATTATGTCTTATTAGTTTTAAGTTTAGTTTTTAAGTTATATCTTTGTACTAAGCATTCAATAAACTGTCCGGAGTTGACCCGGCCCCCAATCATTCATTCAATGAATGAATCAATCAATCAATACTATAAAACTTTCAAAGTTTACAAATAATGATATAAAAATGTCGAGAAGCTTCGGAGGATTTATCGACTTGACAGAGTTATTAGAAGTATTACGAGTATATGAACGGCGCTATGAACTTAAAATTAACCCGAGACATACTCATATGTATGTGAATGATACGCGATATAAACGATAATGTTAGAACGAAAATTAAATGCACAGCGGGAATAACCGAAGAATTAGAAGTTAAACTTGGCAGTGTACAAATTCGCAATTAATATCGTACAAGATTTTTTATTGAAACAGCACATCAAGGAGTCTAGAAAAGCTTTTCTGCTTGCTAGACTGTTCTAGACAATGACGTGACAGTTCTTCTAGCAACTCCTAATAATGTGCTCGACGATACGGGGTTACAAATCAGTCTTACGAAAACCGAATATCTGCATTGTAGTTTTTCTGAAGCATTCCTGCTCCTGATATCTATTTAGAAGGTGAAATTTAAATATTTAGACTCTGTCGTTAACCACCAAGGACCGTAAGGTTGGACGATGTACGAAAAATAAAAAGGAAAAATTAGCGGTGTAAAGCATCATCTTGTAAGAAGTACGCGCACTAGCGGAAGTCGCTATATTAAGGAACCGATAGTAGAGAAACTTCAGGCGAAGAAAATTAACCAGTTTCGCCATATTATATTATACAGCAAATTTCGTCGGAAAATCGGGTTTAAAAATTATACAACAAAGGTCGTCGGAAAATCGGGTTTAAGAAGTAATAGAAAAAAAAATTTATTTTTTATTATAGGCCGCGATTTTTTTTTTGTTGTTAATTTATTTATTTAAATCTTTAATTTCATTAGATGCGCGTCAATGAGCTTGCACCAGAGACCTCTTGCAGGAGTGGATGAGTTTGACCTAATTTTTTATCATCTTTTTGTATTATTCGGTCGATATTCAAGCAATTTATCATTAAGTGTTCGCCAGTTAGTTGCCTAAAGTTTCTGGCTTTTTGATCACAGACTTAATTAAGACCCATTAAAAATGAGTCAAGAGGTGTTAAATCGCACGATCACCGCACGTCGTCAATCCCAAATAAATTGATTTAAAAATATCTATTCTGGTCTTCATTCATCAATCATCATCATCTCTTTTTTATAACTTCCCCGTGTGTTACACAAACACTTAAAATGTTCGAGAGCTGCGCAGGCGAAGGAAAATTAGTGAGGAAAGAAATAGGTATAGATGCACGTTTGTTTTAAATCTCTGCAGGTTATAAAGACTACGAAATTAAAAGCTCGGCAGGGGATTCCATGCGCGAGTTGTACAGTGTAATGTAGGAAAGAATCACGACATATCAAATTACGTCCAAAAGTGGGCTTAAGGGTGAACTAATAATAGTTTCTGTAGGTTTGAAGGAGCGAAATTCTGCTGGAACTTTCAATAAATAAAAACCGGCTCTGCCGGTGAAAATAGTGACATAACAAGCTGAGACAAGAGACATTATGTAGCTTGGTGATCGAGGGTGTCAACTGACTGTTATATTTTATATTAGCACCACCAAGGAGTTTTTAAATCCTATTCAGCAGGTGAAAATACGTTTTTGGATGAGACCAGCTGTGGGCATTGTACTGAAATTTTCTGCAGATGAATGCCTTATATTATATTGATGATATGTCAGCGGGGGTGAAATATTTCTTAATTTGCTTGGGAGATCTTAAATATTTTGCAGTATTCTTAGCGACATCAAAAATGTGGTCATTCCAACGTAAGTTGTCATTGATACATATACCCAGAATGGAAAGGTTTTTTTTGTCTCGACGAGTGCCATTAATGAATAATGGCTGGGTGTTTAAATTTAACTTTAACGAGAGCAGACAGTATTGTGTAAGCAGGAAATTCTACTTTGTTTGTGGTTTCCCAATTAATAATGCTGTTAGTATCAGAATTTAATGAACTTAATATATGCTGCCGTTCCCGTCCCACAGAAGAAGAGTAGGGATGTGAGGCCGAAAAAAAGGATGCTTTCTTCACTTTTCGTTGAGAAATGCTATCAAATCGTCAGTAAACCTGTGAAAACCATACTGCCGGTCATTGGCAAGTTTTCATGTTTCGAGATATTTCATAGCTGATGATCTGTCATGGAAAAACTACGACTGAATGACACCTCTGGCATGAGAACTACAAAAAATGTTTCATTTTTCCGTATATAATGGTAACTACTGCATGTTTGAGAGATGCGTAGCTCTTGAGAAGCGAATACAACCACAATATTCGCTTCACTTTGTGAAGTTGAAGTGTTGTGAGGCATATACGTTCTGATGATTAAATGGTAGACAATCTGGAACACAAATATGAAATCTATCAAAATACCACGTCTCAGATGAATTCAGAAAATCACTATTGGAAAAATGGAGCGCAACTAAAATAAAAGTAACTATTCTGTAACTTCAAATAGGGGAGCTGAATGATTTAGTGAAAATCAATGCCAACAGAAATTATAATGACAGAACCGAGGGTATGAATATTGCTGCTGCTGGGGAAAAAATAAAAACAACATCATAATTAACTATGAAAGAAAAAATATTAAATCTTATTTCATTTTTTTATTTTCTTATTTTTATTACAACCTTTATATTTTTGCTTTTCTTTAACTTTTATATATATTTGTTCATCTTCTGCTGTTTAGCTCATTTTCAAAAACTTGAATTCCTTTTGAGTCGTTCGTCCGTTGCTTATTTCTTGTTTGATTATGTCAAGTAGAACATCGTCCATGGTCAGTGGCGTGAGTAATAATACTGTGCGCACTATGATACGGATTTTATCTAAGATTCGTCCGGGTTTCTTGGTGTGTCACCTCAATGCACGTAGTCTTAATTCTGATAAGCTAGATTACTTCAAATTTGTTTTTGAGGGCTCGGATGTTGATGTCATTTGTGTGAGTGAAACGTGGTTTAAGCCTGATATCCATGATCATATCTCCGACATGATTGAGCCAGAAATACAGGATCATATCTTCGATATGGTTGGTTATAAGTTGTATTACAATGACAGAATAACAAACACAATTGGAGGTGGGGTAGCAATCAATTGCAAATCAACATTAAGGTGTAAAGTGATTGGTAAATCCGAACATAATTTGACATTGAATATTTAATGTCAGAGGTGTCAGATGGTTGTGTTAAATGTATTGTATCTTGTGTGTATAACCCAAGTAGACGCTTTTCGACAGATCCGTTTTTCTCGGCGTTAGCCAATTTCGCTCAGTTATATGAACATATCATTGTATGTGGAGATTTTAACACTGATCTTGGTAGACATGATGCTCTATCACACAAACTTTTTGACCTGGTGCTATCCAATGGTCTTGTTGTTATAAACTCTCATCCTACTCGATATGCTCCAAACGCCAATCCTAGTTTATTAGATTTGTTAATAGTCTCTGATGCATCTAAAGTTCTCCTTTTTGATCAACTTACTCTTGAAGGAATATCTGACCATGATTTGTTGTTTTGTTCTTATAATATTGCTTTTTCACATGTTCCAATCCCGCATACATAGACCTACAGAGATTTTAAATCTATTGACGTTCACTCACTACATAGGGAAGCATGTGCAATACCATGGGAACACTGTTTGTATCTTGACAATGCTAATAATAAGCTTAACTCTTTTCAGTTGAAAATTGAGGATCTTTTTAATAATCATGTGCCGCTGCGGATAAGACAAATAAGAAATTTGAATTGTCCGTGGTTCCCTCAAGAAGTACTGAATGCAATAAATAATTGCAGAAAAAAATATAGAAGTTGGAGACGAAGCCCTACGTTTAGAAACTGGGAAATTTACTGTCTATACCGTAATCAATGTACTTTCGTCACTCGCTGTGCTAAGCGTAATTATTTTGAATCTACATTAAACGATTCGCTTCTTTCCAAACAGCTTTGGATAAACTTACGTAAAATAGGTGTTGGTAAAAATTGTGTTTCTGATTGCCGATTAGATCCAAATATTCTTCATTGCTCTTTTCTAACAAGTACAGATAACAATCCTAAGTTCTCCTTATAAGAAGAACTTCTATGCGATCTTAATTATGATTTTGAAGCAGTAAACGAGAATGATGTTGTTGAAAGTATAGTTGCCCTTAAATCAAATGGCGTGGGTAAAGATGGCATCCACCTCCGCTTTGTAAAAATGATTCTCCCTCACTTATTACGTACACTAACGCATATGATTAATTATTGCTTAGCTTCTTCTACTTTCCCTGATAATTGGAAGGCTGCTAGAATTATACCTGTTGCTAAGAAATCACGGCCCTCACTTCCTACTGATTTTCAGCCTATAAGTATCCTTCCTACCCTGTCAAAAGTTTTTGAGAAGATACTGGCAAAACAAATAATCGGTCATTTAAATAGAAATTCTCTGCTTTGTCCTTTTCAGTCAGGTTTTAGATCCCAACATAGCTGTGCTACTGCAATGGTTAAAATCCTTGATGGTATAAGGCAACAGTATGATCAAAGCAACCTGACGGTCCTATGCTTGCTAGACTTCTCGAAAGCATTTGACAGGGTTAGCCACAGCATCGTATGTAAAAAGATCCGCCATTATTTCGGCTTTAGTGATAGCGCAGTCAAATTGATAGGTTCGTATATAAACAATCGTTCCCAGAGAGTTATGGTTGGTGAAGATTTTTCAGATATCAGATATCTGCGTGAAGGTGTACCTCAAGGTTCTATCTTAGGTCCTCTTCTTTTTTGTATTTTTATAAATGATATAACCTATGTATGCAATAGTGTATCTTTTCACCTTTATGCCGATGACATCCAAATTTATTTGTCAAGACCTATTGGACTAGTAGAGGATCTTTTCCATCGAATAAATGAGGACCTCAAAGGTATACACAAATGGTCTATCGAAAATGGACTTACTTTAAATCCATCTAAGACCCTTAATTTCTTAATTTCTCTTAATTTCAAAAAAGGTTTATAAGCCAGAAATATTACCTCCTATTATGTTATCGAATATACAAATTAAATTTGTTGATAAAGTCACCAGCCTAGGTTTTATAATAAACTGTAATCTCTCTTGTAATGACCATATAAATTATATAATAGGCCGTATCTATGGCTGCCTTCGCAAGTTATGGACATGTGCCCGCTTTATCCCCCGTGCTACTAAGCTAAAATTAATGAAAACGTTGTTAGTTCCCATTATAACTTACAGTGATGTAATATACTGCAAGCTTGATTCTGCATCGAAAAACAAATTGCAGGTTGCTTTTAATGGAATGATTCGATATGTATATGGTCTCAAAAGATATGATCATGTATCTGTTTACCAAAACAGTATTTTAGGCTGTTCGCTGACACAATATCTAGATACCAAAAACTGTATTTTCTTGCATAAAATCATATATTCGAAATCACCACGGTATCTTTATGAAAAACTACAATTTACACAGTCGGCTAGAATATCTATTATTATAATTCAACCTTTTAATTACACTCATTCGTCGCGTCTTTTCTTTACTTACGCCATTAGGCTATGGAATTCCTTGCCTGAACACATAAAACGAGCAACGGGAGCGACTCAATTTAGGATAGCTATATTTAATATTTCTCTGAACAGCAGTAGTTTTCTTTTAGTTTTCTATTATCATTTTTCTTTTTAATTTATTTTTAATTCTTTCTTAGTTTCTTTTAATATAAATATGTATCTATGTGAATTACTAATGTAAAATTATTTTGTTAGTACTCTAAAAAGACCAAGTCTTACCTGTATTTAATGATTACTTAAATAAATAAATAAATGAAATAAAAAAAGAAAATGAAAAATGTTACCTGAGTTAATATTAAAAACATATTTCAAAATCTAATGAAGATTGATGATTAATATTCCACAATTTTTAGGAAAAGAGTAAATAAAATTCAATTGAAAGAACAAAAATTACAATTCTAGTAATGAGAAAAATACATCTACATATACTCTATTGCAATTATCTAATTATCTGTGCTAATGTTTGATAATGAATAATTACTTTTTGGCCTGTTTCAAAAAAGGATTGCAAAATGTTAACAGCAGTTCGAAGTCAAATCTTCTTTCAGTATTTCTTCTAAGTTTAGTTGTCTAAAATATCCGCGTTTTGCATCGACGTAGTTTTCTAAGAGAACGTTTAGTCCATTCAAACTATCCCTTATGTCAGGTACATTACTGTGTGGAGATTTTTAACAGGCCTGGATTGACGTTCTCCTGATGAGTCCCAAAACTAAAGGATGCTAATGATGTGGACCACATCATCCTACCCCAGGAGCCATGGGTAGTATAAGGCGTGGTTCGTGGACATCGGACACCCGTATACGCTCTGCTCTATACAGGAGACAAAGGTTAGATTAAAACTTGTATATTAGTGAAACGTAGCCTTAATGTATTTCTACTTCGCAACCTCAGCGACCTCGATTTAACCGTTGCCAGACTAGAGACTGCCAAAGGCTCCTACCGGCTGGCATCGGCATATCTTGACCACGATCAGGTGGGCCCTCTCTCTGAAGACACCTTAGAAAGGATGGTACTTGAAGCTGGAAGGCGTAAAATTGACCTCATCATCATGCGCTACGATAACGCTCATCATACGGTATGGGGCGGTGCCGATATCAACTATAGAATTTATAGTCCCTTTTGGTTGTATTATAAGTGCTAACCTCATTGTTCGCAACATTGGCAATGAGCCCACTTTTAAAACAAGAAACTGACAGGAAGTGCTAGATATCAGTCTTGTCTCCGACAACATCACTCAACTGCTAACGAACTGGTTGGTATCGTCTGAACACTCATTTTCAGGCCACAGATACATCCAATTCAGCCTGATTGATGCTCCTCCCAGCCAACCAACATTCCGGAATTATCACAAAACTGCTTGGCCAAAATATAGAGGTAAACTATTAAAAACACTATCCTGTTAACTCTTAAGTCCCCCTCGTAACACCAACGGGCTTGACGTGAAAGTAAAGGATTTCACTCTGGCTCTTAATCAGTCTATGGCTGATTCCTGTCCTCTTATTCAACCTAGAGGCATGAAAAAGCCGCACTGGTGGACATAAGGACTGCGACCTCTAAGAAACGTTTAAAGAAAACTTTTCAACCTATCAAAGCAAAAAGCACAAGAAAAGTGACCGACTGGGACTCATACAAACAATCCCTCCAAATATATAAAAATAACTCAGGAAGGCAAAACGACAATCCTGTAGGTCATTCTGTGTCAAAATAACGGAAACTTCTGTGGCACCGCGGCTAAGAAAAATCCAGGCAATTTTAATTTCAAAAAGGTTTATAAGGTTTATGTTTTATAATAAACTGTAATCTCTCTTGTAATGACCATATAAATTATATAATAGGCCGTATCTATGGCTGCCTGTGTCAAAATAACGGAAACTTCTGAGGTACCGCGGCTAAGAAAAATCCCTTCCACAAATTCTATGAAGCCTTGCGGTTTGAAAAAAACCTATATCTCAATGTCTTAGGAGGATAACAGATCCCCACATCACAATGGGCCTATAGTGTTAAATGGGTCGGTCTTTCGAACAGCCTTCCTACATTGGAAGTTAAAAGCTTACTACATAAATCTTCCTCTGACAGCAAATCTGCATACAAGTCCTATATGCTGCTCCTACAATACTTCCCTAGCATTGACTATAAAAGTGTCAACATATTGTATCTTCCTTCTCCTCTCCTCTCCTGCTCTGTAGCGATTTAACACCTCCGCTTCATCTAAATGTTTCGAACTTTCGATATTCATAATAGAGCGTCTTTAAATAGTCTTTTGGTTTCGACAATGCAAGTAATTCATCCTGGATATTTAAACGTCCATCTAACCACAGAAGGCTGAATTACATTTTGCAAGGACTATACTAAACTTTATTATTGGTGGTTCAGTTTCTTATATTGTACTTTAAGTATTAAAAATAATTGAGTTTTCATATGGTTCCATTCGTGTTTTACACGTACACTCTGACGGCAACAAATGCTACATTCAACCTCTAGCAGAAAGATGATCGTAAATGAAAATTGGTCCGTCGGCATATATTAATTGAATTTCGGAGTTAGAATCTTCGTTGGTCAAATAAGAAATTCATCGATCTCAAATCAACTTTAATACAAGTGTGCAACTCCCTTAAGTCCCTTGTTTTCTCTGTTTTCCCTGTATATTTGGAATTTAAATTCTCGATAAGACCTTGCACTTAATCATAAGTAATTATGCTGCTACCGAAACTATAATACCAGTCATTAAGTTAATTTGAAATAAGGGACATAGGAAAGATTCCTGAAAAGTAGAGCTGATGAAATAGTGGGAGAGCACAAATATAGAACACTTAAAGATATTCTCGTACCGTCTCATGACATATTTTAAGCCAGAGTAAACTTGTCAGTAAGCAGGTCTATAATGTGAGGGGTATCCCCGCACATTTAGTTTTTTTTCAGCTATACAGTTTGATCGAAATATTTATCAGCTTAGGTACATACATACGCTCACTTTTTTAATTTCAGTGAGTCAAGTGTTGGTGGGCAATGACAAGTAGGTATACGATTGCTACCACTTGAAGGAAAAGTAAACACATTGATTTGTTGCAACACCAAACTTGACTGCTTATTCGTTAAAGCCCAAACCATTGGTCTGTTATTTAGCGGACTAGGCTCACGATTAAAAATCTTGCAGAGGTAATTTGTTGATTGTTTCCGATTAATTAATACTTAAATTTTCCTTCTTAATGAGATCCGAAAACCTCACCCTTCTAGACCTTTTAGTGCGTACTTTGACTTGCTCTTGCATTTGGCTGGGGGGTTAGTTTCCCCATTAAGAGTAAATTTTTACAAAAGAGCAGTACAAGTGGGTGGCCGTCGACAGTTTGTGTCAATACATTTGCAGTGTACTCTTGTAAGATTTTTTGGTTGCAGAAAGAGGATTTGCTTAGATGAGTTTTGTTTTGTGTTGTATTCCTTTCAGGAAAAAAAAGAAACAAATTTCATTGCTAGGTCATGGGTATAAAATACGAATCAAATAAAATCCTGTTCTGAGCATTTCATGATCATGGTCCTCCTTTGCCTTTTAAATGCAGTCTCAACAAAACAAACAATCTCCTAATGCTTGCATTATAATAAAGAAAATCAGATTAATAAAGTCGTAGCGGAAAGGATACTTGCATGTTGAAAATGAGGTTAATAGAGACCAGTTTAAGTCGTTATCAATTATCTGCAGTAAAATGCATGAAAATAAGAGTACTAAAAAACAATAGTAATTTCTACTTGAAACCTCTGAATTAAACACGAATGATTTTAATTCGGGATTACACCAGTAGTTAACTCTAGTGTCTTGTATTGGATTTTTCCATATTATTAAGTCCGATAGCTAGAAAAAAAATATAAACTTTAAATATAAAAATGAAATTACCATGATTCGCTTTATTCATACTAATAGATATAATATATTCTTTGTTTTTCCTTTATTTTTCAGAATCCTCTTCATTATGTCCGCCAATCCCCTTCTTGAGGGTTGGTCTCTCCTTCTTCCTATTCAGATATAGGTGACGCACTATTCAGTACATTGCTACTTTACATTGACATTACAAGACATTACAATTTTTAAGCATTAGGAAACAACAATTTTTTTTACACAAAATGTACACAAAAGTATTATAACAGACCCAACATAAATGCGTACTCTTACATACAATAAGTATCGTATAAAGTGAAAAAGCTACTTAAGACGTGTACCGACAATAATGCCACACTCCTTAATTAGAAATTTCTATTTGATTGGATTAGATCTGTCCCTTTTCGTGTCGTTCTTTCTCAAACTTTAATTTCTTTCAATGAGGCAATGCGGCACTAATTGTCCTGCAAATCTGCACTTGCAACAAGTATTTTATTATATGAAGACTTTTTATTTTCTTAAAGGTGATTATTTAAAAATATTTCGTAACTTTTGAATTTTTAATTCTAATCTAGATAGAGTATGGAAAAATACTTAGATTCAGCAAAAGCCTATTATTATTGTGTATTATGACCATCAATGTTAAGCATAGCTCTGTACTTTGTTTTATTATTTTGTTGGCATTTCTCCAGTTACTGTACCGATTAACTTTGCCATTTTTGGTTTTTTGTTCTTTGAACAGGAATATCTCTTACATAGTTTTTTTTTGAAATAGAGGCCTTCCCACCTGAAGTCAGTGGACGTCATTTTAAAAGAGCCGCTTGCTATCAATGCATCGATTTAGTTAATTTGCCCAGATCTTCTTAGCATTGTTTTTTGAAAATCACTGGAAGATGATAATGTACCACTATCATTTAATCGAAACAATAGTTGAAATATATCATTTCAATTATTTCGTGACCTTTTCCAATCTTGTCCTTGTCCTTTTTTGATAAGGGGCCCCTAATTATTCTAGAAATATACTTCGGATTGAAAAATTCAATAATTTTGGCAGCGCGGTCGAAAATGGGTTAATGAAATTACTAATTAACTTCCATATACGTCCACAAAGATGCACTTAACAGTTCAGAGATTTTTCTTTTTCAAGATTCGTTTTGAAGTCAATTCAAAACAATGAAAACAAGGATGGAAATAATCTGATATGAATGAAGAGTTGTAGGCGGTTTGCTATAAGATGAGAATTTGAGTCTTATACATATTAGAGGCTAGGGGTTAGAATATACCCGCGGTAGGAATGCCTGTCATAAGAGGCGACTAAAATCCATCTGGGCCGGATTCCCAGATCCGTGAGGGGGCGAGTAAACGCCTCCACTCAAATAAGTATCGCCTATGGTGGTCGGGATGTAAAATCAATAGAGCCAGTGAACGAAGCTCTCCGGATGCCAAGCGTCCTCTGGTTGCAACGTAGCCTTCCCGCATTAGAGGGGTCTCTGATGCAGTGGACCTCGTTTCCCCCTTACACGGGGGATCTAAATATGGACCTAAAAAAAAAATAATAATAATACAAACAACTCAAATAACGCAGTGAACTCAACGAATTTACCGCAGTCGTTTGATGCCTTCTTTAAAACTTAAAGTGTATCACGATCTCCACCACCAAGATCGAATGTCTCCGGGAAAAGAAGTCCGCCCGAAGTTCCTACGCGCCAAAAAACGGACTCAGCGAGTAACAAAAGCTTGGAGGAGGAAAACGACACACTCCGTACGAAGCTTAAGCAAATGGAGCTACAACAAGAGCTTCAAAAAGAGGTAGATTTACTCCGAGAAGAAAACAAGACTCTGAATGTGCGTTTCGCATATCAGATTGCATCAAACCTTTTTTTTCTATTATACGAGGGTTGTCTGAAAAGTTTCCGACCGAACAATGATACAAGACATTTTTTCTCAAATATTATTTTTATTTTTCTACATACATAGTCTCCTTGTAACTCTACACACTTCTCCCAGCTATGCTCCCATCTCTCTAACCCGTCCGAATAGTACTTGGCGTTTTTCTCTGCAAAATAATTGTTCACGAGGGTGATTGCCTCCTCATTTGACTAAAATCTCTGTCCTCCGAGCGCAGATTTTAGATGAGGGAACAAACAAAAACGGACAGCTTTCTCATGCCTAAAACTTGATTTAATATGTAACAAACACGTTCTTTGGACATTTTCATAACCTCTACTATCTCTCTCACTTTAATTCGGCAGTCGTTTAACACCATTTGGTGAACTTTAGCAATGTTATCGTCAGTGGTTGCAGTTTTTGGACGTCCCACACGTTCATCATCTCCTAAGCTCTTACGGCCACCGTGTCGTTCGCAGATCTCCACAGAGAACAGACGCGTCTCGGCTTTTCGTAGTGAAAAAGACAATTCAGTTTTTTTTTCGTATAGACAATTATCGCAAATTTATTGGTTGACTCGATAGCCAAGCGGGTAGCGGCGTCGGTCATTAAATCGTGGGACGCGAGTTCGAGCCCAGGCTAAACTTAAAACTTTTTTTTTGTTTTTTATTTATTTATTTGTCACAAATTGTGTAAAGACATAGAGTGTTATCAAAACAAAACCGTTCGGGAAATCACGTGATGGATGGTGGAGAGCGTTCCGCTCTTCCCATAACGGAGTTGTAAAAGGCAACAATGGTGTTGCCGGTGCCGTGGCGAAAGCCATTAAAAGGAGGAGGCCGTTAAAAACCACTCCTAACTTAACAAAGTTAAAAATGGGTGTTGCTTTGGTAGCTGAAACAGCAAAAACAACACAACAAAATAAAAAACAGACAGATGATACGTTCATGTGCATCTCTGATAAGGTCCATTATAAGGGCGGCAACAATAACTTTGCCTCTCTAGCGGCATCCGAATTCGAAGATGAGGATGAAGAAATAAAAAAGCTTAACAGCAGCATACAAATACTTAATGAAAAATTGCTTGCTATTAAGCAACGACAAACTGCACGCAGGCAGAAGGAGCAACAAGTATTAGAGAGCTCCCAACATCAAAAGCAGCAAATGCAGCAACAACAAAGCCATCAGCAGCCGAAACAACAACTGCAGCAAAAGCAAAAGCTGCAAAAGCAACAGCAGCAGCAGCTGCAAGAACAACAACAGCTGAAAAAACAGCAGCAACAACACAAACAACGACAACAGCAACAACAACAAAAACAACAACAGCAGCAGCAACAACAACAACAACAGCAGCAGCAGCAGAAGAAGAAGAAGGAGAAGGTGCCTCCGATCAACACCTACAAACTGGAGGTAAGTGCAACCAAGGACCTGTGTAAGTTGGTCATTGGTAATAATTTTAATATAAAGAGATTGGGGAACGATCGCCATGCCATCCACTGTAATACAGTGGAGGGCTACGCGAAAGTTAAAGAGCTCCTAAAAGAAACGACGACGGAGCACTACTCATACACACCGAAGTGTGAAAAGCGGCAATCGATGCTGCTGAAGGGGTTGGAACCGTCTTCTGATCCTGAGGAGATCCTAGCACTGCTCAAAGAGAAGGAGTGCGAAGGACTCAAGTTTGTGGGGGTAAAGCCATTTACCACAGCTAGAGCTAGACGGGAAAAACGGAGTCTGCCGTTCTTCTTGGTGCAGCTCAGTCCCGAAATCCGTCTGGATAGTCTAAGGAGTATCAATGTCCTAGACTACCAGGTGGTTCACTGGGAAAAACTAAAAAGGAGCGAAGGCGTTATACAATGCGTTCGCTGCCAGAGGTTCGGGCACGCCGCGTCGAACTGCCAAATGCAGCCTCGATGCGTGAAGTGCGCAAAGAACCACAGTTCCGAGGAGTGCTCTGGGTGTTGACGGAGCATCCGATAGGTCGCAGCTCTCGTGCGTATTATGTGGGAACGTGGGACACACCGCAAACTATCGGGGTTGTCCTAAGTTCACCGAAATTAAAAAAAGCAAAATTGGCTCGGCAGCAGAAGGTGGAAGTCAAACGTTCACCTGTGAGGTTTCAAACACCAGCCGTCACGTCCCAAATTTCCTACGCCCAAATGGCGTCAGGTAGGGGGGCTACGGTACAGCAAGCGACTGTTGCTTCTCCGGCTCCGATGCCGAGAACAACGGAAGCTGCACCCAACATGCTCGCCATCTTGCTCGCAATCCAAGGGCAGATGGTTCAGCTGCAAAAGCAGGTTCAAGAACAGGCCAAGCGGGTGGATCAGATCTACGCGTTGCTGCCGGGCCTAACGCAACATATGCCGTAATGGTTACGCACATGGTGGAGCAAACTTTGAAGGTCCTTGCGGTGAATGTGAATTCATTGATTGGAATCGAACGAAGAGCCGCGATGTTTAAATTGCTATAAGACCAAACTCCTGATGTGCTTTTCGCTAGCGAAACAAAGCTAACTGATAAGCACAAACTGGAGTACAATAATTATATTGTTAGAAGAAGAAACCGGCCCAGATCCAAACGTGGAGGCGGAGTCGCGATCTTCATTAAAGAAGGTATAAAATTTCACAGAGTGTACAAGGGCGTGTTGCGCAGGTTCCGGGTGTTGGAGGCAGTCGTCGTTTACATCCCGCTCCGCAGTGGAAAGCGGATTTCAACGCTAGACATAGAGATTGGGGAAATAATTTGCCAAATACTAGAGGGAACCTACTACTCGATTGGTGGGGTCAGCACGATGTAATGTACAGACTCGGTCTTAAAGCGACAGATAACCCGTCGTTTCCCAGAGGCGGGTCTTATTTGGATCTACTGCTGTACGACGAACGTATACGACTGACAGGTACGAATTTACAAACATTAAACTGTCTGCGCACATTCGTGTATGACAGCGACCATTGCGGTTTTAGCACCGAAATTACAGTTCCCAACGAAATTGCGGAATTGGAGGAGTTTGTCCAAAGATATTCCTACAACTACAGTAAGACTCGATGGAAACGCTTCTCCGCAACCTTGACTAGAGCGCTCTCCTCGAACACGATCCACCCACCGTCAAATAGGAATTTGTCAAACGAGGAGATCGAAAATCACCTAAAACAAATGGACGAGACAATTAAACAAACTATGGACACTACAATACCGCGGTATCGACGTATGACTAACGAAGACCTGTTCCGCAATCCTACTATTGACGCACTGCACCGACAGAAAAGTAGACTTCTGACAAGACTTAAAAACTTGTACAGACAGTTAACTGACCGACAAGACCCGGAGATTAGGACACTGAAGGCGTCGATTAAAAATATTCAAACGCTAATAAAAGAAAATTACAGAATTTCTGTAAGTTTGTATTGGAACAACAAGGTTCGGGCTGTAAACACCAGCAACCCGAATATGTTTCCGCAAATAAATAAACTATTTCGGAGAAAAAATCAAAACGACCTTCAGTGTCTTAAAATAGCCCGGACAACAGACAACGAACGGCTACTGACAATAGCAGGCATTGATCCAAGTGAGGCCGCTGATGATGACGACTTTTTTGTGATCGAGGATCCACAGGAGAAGGTTGAGGCCATAGGGGCGACTTTCCAGGAAGTATACAAGGCCACTGATACCATTGGCCCTAATTACGACCTGGACAATCGCGTCTTGGTGCACGACTTCCGCATTCGAAATGAAATAGGGAACTGGCGATCCGAGGGCTCTGGTTTCTCCCGGTTTAGCGACGAAAATATGGCAAATAACGTCATTGCCAGAGAGGGTGGCCTACCCCCGTTCATTTCGAAGGCAGGACTCCATGAGATCTTCGACACAATCAGGGCTAAGAAATCGGTGGGGACCGATGGTATTCCGAACATCGTGCTTCGACATCTTCCTCTAGAAGCGGTGGACATTTACACCACCCTGTTTAATAATGCAATGAATAATGCACATTATCCAGCGCATTGGAAAACGGCGGTGGTTCAACCTATCCCCAAAACGGGAAAGGATATATCCAATCCGGCGAATCTCCGGTCGATAAGTCTCCTTCCGAATATCAGTAAGGTTTTTGAAAAGGTAATCAATAGAACTCTGTCTAGGTGGGTTGAGGACAAACATATAGTTCCGGATAATCAATTCGGTTTTAAGGCGGGACATGATATCTCACATGCCGCGTCTAAACTGGTGTCCGATATCCAATGGAATAAAGGCAAAAAACAATGTACTGGTGCCTGCCTTGTTGACTTGGAGAAGGCCTTCGACACCGTATGGTTAGAGGGTCTTTTCTATAAACTAACTAGGCTGGGGATCAGTAAACCACTCTTGTACATTCTTTATAATATGCTAACTAACAGACAGTTCATCGTGAAGAATGGTGATGTGACTTCTGTTGGAATATTTCAAATTAAAAATGGTCTTCAGCAAGGCGCGGTCATCTACCGCGAGCATCGAACTTGTCGAGTTGTAGAGGCTGAGTAGGGTCAATGAATCTCGAGAAGAAATTCTCCAGACGAGTCCTGAAACCAAAGGATGCTCCCCCCCCCCTCCCCAACTCCCAAATTACTCCATCATTCCCCTGGGCTGGATCAAGGTGTCATACGACCCGTGCCGAAGATCAACCTGGCTGAGGGCCCAGTATCTCCAAAAATAGCTCAGTCGCAAACGGAGTATCCGGATACCTGGCGACCTCCGGATTAGCTAGCCTTATCTGTATATGGCGGATCTCTGTACAGATGGACAACCCTTTCTCCGCTACTCGTGGGACTATCAATGGATAATAACTATAAAACAAAAACCGAGGCCGGTACTCCTTTATTACCGGGCGGTGGAACGGTGACTACACCGACTACCGGCAAGGCTCCTGCATTGCCGAGAGGAGGCAAAACTGTGGCAGGCCATGGTGCGCCATCCTCTAAAGGCAAAAGGAATAAGCCTAATAATAAGAATTCAGGAAGTGTTAAGACTGTGGCAGGCCATGGTCCTATCACCTCCTCCACCCCTAGCAGCAGCAAGTTTGTGGCAGGCCACGGACTTGTCGCAGCTACCAAAACTCCTTCAGGGAGTGTTAAGACTGTGGCAGGCCATGGTCCTATCACTTCCTCCGCCCCTAGCAGCAGCAAGTTTGTGGCAGGCCACGGACTTGTTGCTGCTACCAAAACTCCTTCGGGGAGTGTAAAGACTGTGGCAAGCCATGGTCCTATCACTTCCCCCGCCCCCAGCAGCAGCAAGTTTGTGGCAGGCCACGGACTTGTTGCTGCTACCAAAACTCCTCCCCCCAAAGAGGAATCTGGAGCTCAGCCGCATCGGCAAGCTCCATCTAAGGCGCTCTACATAAGACGCCGAAATGCTTCACGCATCATCAAAACCTTCGGATCCATTCCGGAGGTGGAGAGAAGTGCGGAAATAAAGAGCAAGGTTGAGTGGGCTAAAAACGTCCTAAAAGACGGATTTCCCACTGCTTCCACTGCTCACAAAACGTCAAAAGACTCCTCTAAGCGTCAGAGATCGTTGGAGGAAACCGTACCGGTTTCCAAGAGGCCCAAAACACTCAGTTCCACAACCCCTGGGCCATCCAACAGCAGATCTCTGAGGTCTTATAATGAAGTCCTAAAGGACGCATTGGTGATCGCGGTGATCGACAGAAGCGATACCGACGGTTCCATTACACCGGAACGGTGGCAATTGGTCAAGTTGAAGCTCTCGAGCAACTTCTTGGCCATCATGCGGGAGAACCCAGGACCACCTCCTATCACAAGCGACGCTGGCTGGCACCAAGGCCATGTCAAGCTCATCGCTTGCTCCAACCAGAGATCTCTCGATCTCTTCACCAAGGCCATCGATGGTTTAGGAGAGGTTTGGCCAGGTGCAAAACTCGAGGTCGTATCTAAGGAAGACATTCCTAGTAGACCTCGAACTCGTACCTGGATTCCAGCCGAACCCTCCTCTCCAGGAAGTATCCTGGAAATCATCCGGCTCAGCAACCCGACTCTTCCGACTCATGACTGGAAAGTCGCGAAACTGGAGGAACTAAGGGGTTCTTATAGATGCGCGTTAATTGTGATCAATAAGGAATCCCTTAATCCTCTGGCGCAGACGAAAGGCATGATTCGGTTCGGATTCGAGTCAATTCACTTAAGGGTGTACAAAAAGGATGAGCTGGATGCTGATAAGCAACCTCCTCCTCCTTTAACACCCGATATCACAACCTTGGATCTTGGAGCGTCGATATCCTTTCCAGAATTGGATAGCGACGACTCCAATCTGTCCGAGGTGACTACCAAGCCGTCGGTCTCCTCTTCTGACACATTGTCGGAAATGGAAACCGATGACGAAACAATTAGAGGTTCTACACGATCAGAGATAGAAGATGAGCTCTTGGGCACATCTTCAGAATCGGAGGACCTCAACAACACCGTGGTGGAGGCGACTCTGGAAGACAGTAGCAATGATACGGTTTCTCCAGATTAATCTCCACCACTCAAAAAAGGCTTCGGCCGCACTCATTCTGCGTCTTTCCAAAAGCGCAGAAGACATAATTCTAATCCAGGAACCATGGATTGCAGAAGGCGTGGTTCGTGGACTTAGGACACCCTCATACGTTCCGCTCTATACAAGAGACAAAGGTAAGATTAGAACTTGTATATTAGTGAAACGTAGCCTTAATGTATTTCTACTTCCCAACCTCAGTGACCCCGACCTAACCGTTGCCAGATTAGAGACTGCCAAAGGCTCTTACTGGCTGGCATCGGCTTACCTTAGCCACGACCAAGTGGGCCCTCTCCCTGGTGATAACCTAGAAAGGGTGGTACTGGAAGCGGGAAGGCAAAAAACTGGCCTCATAATCGGATGTGACGCTAACGCACATCATACGGTATGGGGCAGTACCGACATCAATGATAGAGGTGAGTCACTTTTAGACTATATCTTAAGTACTAACCTCTTAATTTGCAATATTGGCAATGAGCCCACTTTCATAACAAAAAACCGACAAGAAGTATTAGATATTACTCTTGTCTCCGACAGCATCACCCAAAGGCTAACAAACTGGATGGTATCGTCTGAACACTCCTTTTCAGACCATAGATACATCCAATTCAGTCTGAGTGATGCTCCCCCCAGCCAACCAGCTTTCCGGAACTATCGGAAAACTGATTGGACAAAATATAGAGGAATACTGTCGGAAACGATATCCTCTAAACTATCAAGTCCCCCGCGTGACACCAATGAGCTCGACATGAAAGTCAGGGAATTTACTCTGACTCTCAATAAGGCTATGGCCGCTTCCTGCCCTCTTATTCAACCAAGAGGCAAGAAAAAGCCACATTGGTGGTCATCGGCACTAGGACTGCTCAGAAACACCTGCAGAAAACTTTTCAACGCAGCAAAAAGCACAAGAAAAGTGACCGACTGGGACTCATATAAAGAATCCCTCAAATTATAGAAAAAAGAACTGAGGAAGGCAAAGCGACAATCCTGGAGGTCATTCTGCGACAAAATCACAGAAACCTCTGAGGCTTCGCGGCTAAGAAAAATCCTCTCCACAAATCCTATGATGCCCAGCTGTTTGAAAAAAACCGATGGCTCTTGGACAACCTCAAGTGATGAATCACTCAACCTGCTTCTGGACACCCACTTTCCAGGTAGCTCCCATCTCGCGGCCAGTAGCAGCCCAAACAAGCCTACTGCAACCGTGACCAAAATTCATAGTCTGATTACGAGAGACAAACTGCTCTGGGCGCTGCATAGCTTCAAACCATACAAGTCTGCTGGTCCGGACGGTATTATACCTGCCGAGCTACAGAGATCCTCAGATATTATTCTACCAGTGTTGGAAAATATTATGAGGAGCTGTGTAGAACTTATCCACATTCCACTGTTATGGAGAGAAGTCAATGTAGTATTCATTCCCAAAGCTGGAAAATGTTCTCATGTGGTCCCAAAGGACCTCAGACCTATAAGTCTATCATCATTCCTTCTGAAAACTTTAGAACGACTGATTGATATCCATATTCGAGCTAAAGTTGATCCAAGACTTCTGTCTGCGGCTCAACATGCCTACTGTAAAGGGAAGTCGGTGGAAACGGCTTTGCACTCTCTGACTAGCCACATCGAACGATCCCTACGATATAAGGAGTACACAATGGTTGCTTTCCTAGACATAGAGGGCGCCTTTAACAACGTCAACACATCCGCAATCACGACTGCGCTGTCAACTCTGCAGGTAGACGGCTCACTTGGGGAGCTGATTAATCTAATGCTGACAAGCAGGATAATCAACTCCAAACTGGGTGAGACTTCTGCTAAAAGATATGTCAGTAGGGGTACGCCGCAAGGCGGTGTCCTCTCCCCCCTTCTCTGGAACTTAGTGGTTAACGAACTACTGATATACCTGGAAGCGGGTGGTAGCAGAGTGATTGCCTATGCGGATGACGTTGCCATAGCCGTCTCAGGAAAACATTTAAATACCATTAAAGAACTCCTCCAAGTAAATCTTAACAGATTAACCTGCTGGGCAGATCGCTGTGGATTGGGAATAAACCCCCATAAAACTAATCTTGTCCTCTTTTCTAGGAAATATAAAATTCCAATCATAGACCCTCCTTCAATAACCGGTACCAGTTTAGCTTTCTCCGATACAGCAAAATATCTGGGTCTCATTTTTGACAGGAAACTAAACTGGAAACCTAACATTCAAGAAAGAGTCAATAAAGCTACAATAGCTTTATTCTCTTGCAAGAAAGCCATTGGGAACAAATGGGGCCTTCAACCTCGCATAACCCACTGGCTATACATCTCGGTCATAAGACCGATACTTACTTACGGGGTGGTTGTCTGGTGGACGGCCTTGGAAAATGCAGTCAACCGCATTAAATTAAGCAGAGTCCAAAGAACAGCATGTCTATGCACAAGCTGAGCTTTGCGGTCTACCCCCTCTGCGGCATTAGATATTCTGCTTCACTTGACACCCCTCGACATTTTTAGCAAGCAAGTAGCTGCGACTGCAGCTATTCGCCTTAAAGCGACTAAACAGTGGACAAATAATTCATTTGGCCACGCCAACATTCTTAATACATTAGGAATCCTCACAGAGAACACCGATTACACCATACCTGAACTTTGTTTTGACAAAAACTTCCATGTAAGCTTCCCCTCTAGATCATTCTGGGAGGAGGATGCTTTCATGGAGGACAAGTCAATCCATCTCTACACAGATGGATCTAAAACCGACAGCGGAGTTGGTGGCGGTGTTTTCTCAGATAAGCTAAATCTAAGCCTCTCTTTCCGCCTTCCAAATCACTGTTGCGTGTTCCAGGCGGAAATTTTGGCGATTAAAGAAGCTCTGTCCTGGCTGAAGAAAAACGTGATATCTGCAAAGGATATCCGCATATTTTCGGATAGTCAGGCCGCCATCAAGTCCCTGGACTCGGTCTCATTGTGTTCTAGAACTGCCCTTGAATGCCGTTCATCTCTCATGGAGATGGCAGAGCAGTTCAACATTCACCTCTGTTGGGTGCCGGGCCACAGAGACATTCCAGGGAACTGCAGAGCCGATGAACTCGCCAAAATTGGAACCACTCTACCTATCCTACCGGACAAAGGTAGTATAGGTATACCAATCGCTACGTGCAAACTAACATTAAAGCTAGATGCCAATAAAAGAACGGACCTTAGATGGACTGCTGGACAAACATGTCTAGCAACCAAACAGATCTGGCCAAGGCTGGATCTGAGTCGATCTAAGTGTCTGATCCTTTTAGATAGGAAACATCTCAGCGCCATAATAGGTGTCATTACCGGACACTGCCTCATAGGCAAGCACGCAAGAAGGCTTGGCGCTTTTACTAACGATTTCTGTAGAAGCTGCATGGACGAGGAAGAGGAGGAGACAATCCCCCACTTACTCTGCACATGCCCAGCTCTCTCTCAGAGAAGGAAGCTTCACCTAGGAGCTTTCTTCTACAACGACCTAAACGATCTAGAAAAAATAGACGTTAACAGTCTCCTACGCTTTATTAAAAGCTCAAACTGGTTCCAGTAGTAAGAAGATCACAGATCCACGTGGCATCACATTGGGCCAATAGGCCTAAGTGGGTTGGTATTTCCAACAGCCACTCTTACCTAACCTAACCTAACCTAAGGCGCGGTCAATTCGCCGATCCTATTCAACATTTTTACAAGCGACTTGATAGGTTCATTTCCCCATACTATTGCGTACGCAGACGATTTGATAGCGTACAGAACAGGTCCAAAAATCGAGGTCATTAATACTCTCTTGCAGCGTGACTTTGATAAGATAAGACGATTTTGCGATGACTGGAAGTTGAAAATCAACTTTCAGAAGTCGGAAACCATTCTCTTTAGGACGCCGTTGTCTAGAGCCTCAAGGGATACCAGAAAAAATTGGAGAAAGTTCTCGATTATTGGACAACACGGACAGCCTCTTGCCTGTCGAAATGTAGTCAGATACCTTGGAATCTGGCTAGATCAGTTTCTATATTTTGGCAAAAATGTAGATGCTGCTCTGGCCAGAGCTAAAGGTGCTTTTGCCCTTACAAAGAGACTGTTTTATAGCAGCCAACTCGATGCGAGGGTAAAGGTAATCTGCTACATGGCCCTTATTAGGCCCATGCTGGTATTTGGTTGTCCCGTGTGGTTCAATGTACGAGCAAGCTTAATGGAAAAGATTCGGGTGTTTGAGAGGGCTTGCCTTAGGGCCTGTCTTCGCTTGTATAGAACACCAGAGTCGGAGTACAAAAAAATTTATCCTAATGAGGTCCTTTACAACAGGGCGAACCTAATACGAGTGGACAACTTCGTAATTAAGCTGACTCG
Organism: Volucella bombylans; assembly: GCA_949129095.1. Lineage (NCBI taxonomy): Eukaryota > Metazoa > Arthropoda > Insecta > Diptera > Syrphidae > Volucella > Volucella bombylans. The sequence goes on from OX422140.1 coordinate 299,963,879, forward strand.
AAGGCACATTGCAAGAGCAATGACGTCGACGAATAACCTGATATCTGGGGCTTACTACCCCAATTACCTTTACCGCGAGAGTGTGAGCTCTGACGGCTTCATTCCACCGGAAGCATTCCTCTACCTGGATCAGAAAGGGTTGATCCAGGATAGATCAGCGGTGCCGTTAGTCTTCCATGTCGCTCGGACAGCTGGGGACAGGCGACTCAACTACGACAGAGACGTCGCACACGGCAGTGTGGATCGCCTCAGGTTCAGTAGGGCGGTGGGGAATCGCGATAAGAGGGATGTCGTTCGGCAGCACCAGCATTTCTGGTGGTTGAATGATGGAGAAGATGTTTCGTCGTCGTTTCCGTCAATTACGGACCAGCCTCACTAATGAGGCAGAGCTGACCAATCTGTTTTCTCTGTAAGCAGCGATGGCCGGCTTACATAGGTTTAGGTTAGCATTTAAGAAACATATACATATATCAGTGTATACAAAAGTGTATACTGATATATGTATATGATTGTGTATAACGTCTATGTGTGTTTATGTGTGTATTGTACATTTCGTTTAGGTAGGCTAAGGTTTATTTTAAGTTAGATACTAAGTTTTTATTAAAAATAAAAAATTATGTCCATATGCTAAGTTTTGTTAACAAATTTTTTTCTTAGCTTTAAGTATACAAAATAAATAGTTCTAAGAAAATGTAAATGAAGTCGAAAGACATAGTTATAAGAATTTAGAGTAGCATAGAGTGCCTGTGTGGGGCCAGTAAGTTAGTGTAAGATTATTAAGTAATTGTAAGCTAGCATTTAAGCATTTTTTGTTAGAATGTAAGAGTTAGTGTTAAGAAAATAAAATGCATATAAAACTAAAACTAACTCTTACGGCCACCTTTAGATTCAGCTGCCCGAATTTTCACTGCCATCATTTAGATGGCGCAGAGTCCCCATACACAGAGTCCAACTAATTTTTGATTTGCGTAGGCATATTGGCTTTCAAAAATAAGAATTTAATAATAGCTCGATACTAAATTTTTTCCATTTTCACAAAAAACACTCACATCGACTCACTCAAACGACTGTCAACTAAAACCTGTGAGTCCAAAATGACTGAAACTTCGGTAAGTAACTGTCAAAAGATTCACAACTAGCATTCACTAGCTTTTATTTACGAGTGCCGCTATCTTTACGTTGCGGTTGGAAACATTTCAGAGAACCCTCGTATGTTACATTTTAAGTTGTAATGAAATAAATCTTCATTGTCTATTTTATAACGGTCAAATCAAGTGCCTTTATCTGTGCTTTAATCATTGGTCTTTTGAGAGAAATTAAAGTAAAATTAGCGGCTATATAGTGAAGAAGTGAGGTGAAAAAAAAAATACAATAAAATGATCAATTATTTTAATTGCGACTATATCAAATGGTGAATGATTGACAGCGTTTTCTGCCCATGTCTTTTTACCTATGCTCGAACTTTGAACTGTTTAGTGGACTTTAACTGCGAACCCTAGCCGAACTTTGAACTATTTGGTGGAATTTAATTGAAATAGTGCTATTTTAAAAGGGATAATCAAGAATTCAGCATCCAACTTGAACTCGGTAAGTCGATCCAAACTCAGTATGTTAATTTTAAGAAAAATGGGGAATCTAGGAAGACAATCAAATATTTAATAACGAGAAAACAGACACAGCAGGAATATTAGAAAAAGTTTCTGGATAATGACGTAAAAATCCAGGACTTGAGAAAAAAGTTTCCTGAACATAATTATTTTACAAATAATTTCAAGCAACAGGTTCAGGCGGTTGTAGACAATATGATGAACGATATAGACAATCGGATTAGAATAATTGAGAAATATATAATTGAAGAAAATCAAGAAGATAAGCTAACTAGCGAGCAAGATTTCAACATCAATACAGAAGTAGAGTTTCGTTCAAATGAACAATTACTACGTATTAAGAAGCAGGGCATAAGAATGTCCACACTAAGGAAATACATTGAAAGAGAATGTGAATAAAGGAAGGAGAAAAATCGCGTAGTTATTGTCAGTTTAAGATAAATAAAGCCAAAGATATGTGGAAGAACATAACCCACTTGAATTTTTTTTTATAATTTACGCGCGCCTAAAAGTTTAGATACCCTTTTACTGTTGCCAGAGCGCGGGTGGAAAGGTAGAAGGAGGAGAAAGAAGGAGTGGTTTACTCAGGTGTATTTGGTTTCGATATTCGCTCTCCAGGGGGTGGGAGTCCGATTAGAACGGAGAGTTTTTTCTTCACTCAGAGTGATTCGAAGTTTATAATTCGCACTAGTTTTTTGTGCTTGAAACTCTACAACAGCCAAATCTACGTGTCAGTGTTATGCCTTCACAGGCAGAATTTTTATGTCTGAGTTCCAATTACACAAATGAAAAGGTTGAAAGACTTGTCATGGGCAGGATTCGAACCTTGACCCTCCGAGTGAGAAGCTATTGTTAGTACCACTACACCACGGCCTCCCGTTGCGATCATCTTCATTTCACCCGACCAATAACGCATATTTTGCTTATTGACGAACCCACTGAGCCAAAAATGAGCTTCGTCACTAAAGATGATTTCGCGATGAAATTCATCATCTTGGCGCATCTACTCCAGAAATCAATCGGAGAACGTATGGATGTATGATATATAACTTTGAGTTTGGACTAAAAAAAGCAACCGAAATGTAATATCCACAGAGACTTAGGAATAGTTACCGTCGAGGACGAAATAATGAATTTTGCTCGCAAACTCCGTATTCATCTGCATGGTCATTGTAATAATAAAATACTCCAAATAAAACGAAACAAACTTAGTGCGTCGATTATAAAGAACGAGACCGTTCGATCTGGCGCGTTAAGGACTACCCGCATATAATAGCGGTACTAGCAGGTGCTTCTACTGGAAAGCGACCTGCTCCATGCGAATATCATTTGAAACGGAAACTACTCGATCAGCCGTTCATAGACCTTAGTAGCAATCAGACGCATTTTCGTGTTCGGCTTCACAAGTGTAGAAAATAAACAAAGTATACGTTTAAACAAAAAATTATCAAGTGTCCGGTAGCCGAAGTGGCAGTGGTGTGACGATTCGGAGGCCTGGGTTCGATTCCCGATTCCCAACGGGAGACAATCTGTTTTTATTTCTAACTTTTATTGAAATAATAATAAATGAAGTGTAAAAAAACAAAAAAAAAAAACACAAGTGATGGATTGTGGAGAGCGGTCCGCTATTCCAATAGCGGGACCTGCTGACTTATCAGGCGAGGCCTCAAGCGGTTTAAGCCAAACTCCAACGGCTAAGAGAAGGAGGAAGCTTAGGCCAACTTCCAACTTAGTCTAACGTCCCTCCTAACCAACTGCTTGGTGGAGCGAGGGAAGGGAACAACTTCGCTTCATTGGCACCGAGCGAATCAGAAGATGAAGAGGAAGAGATGAAGGCCATAAGTAGCAGCATCAAAATGCTACAAGAAAGGGTAATGGCCATTGAAGAAAGGCAAATGATAATAAGGAAGAGGGAAGACGAAGAACAATCCCAGCAACAACAGCAGACGCTGCTTGCTCAAAAGCAGAGCCAACAACAACGCCAACAAAAGCGTAAAAAACACCAACAACAACAACAACAACAACACCACCACCACCACCAACAACAACAACAACAACAACAACAACAACAGCAGCAGCAGCAGCAGCAAAAGGAGAAGGTGCCTCCTATCAACACCTATAAATTAGAGGTAAATGCAACCAAGGACCTGTGTAAGTTGGTCATTGGTAATAATTTTAAAATTATGAGATTGGGGAACGATCGCCATGCCATCCACTGTAATACAGTTGAAGGGGTTGGAATCATCTACTGATCCTGAAGAGATCCTGGCGCTGCTCAAAGAAAAGGAGTGCAAAGGACTCAAGTTTGTGGGGGTAAAGAAATTTACCACAGTTAGAGCCAGGCGGGAGAAACGGAGTTTGCCGTTCTTCTAATAGTCTAAGGAGTATCAATGTCCTAGACTACCAAGTGGTTCAGTGGGAAAAATTAAAAAGGAGCGAAGGCGTTATACAATGCGTTCGCTGCCAGAGGCTCGGGCACGCCGCGTCGAACTGCCAAATGCAGCCTCGATGAAGGCGTGAAGTGCGCACAGAACCACAGCTCAGAAGAGTGTGCTCTGGGTATGGACGGAGCATCCGATAGGACGTAGCTCTCGTGCGTATTATGTGGGAACGTGGGACACACCGCAAACTATCGGGGTTGTCTTAAGTTCGCTGACATTAAAAAAGCAAAGCTAGCTCGGCAACAGAAGGTGGAGGTCAAACGTTCACCTGTTAGGTTTCAAACACCAGCCGTCACGTCCCAAATTTCCTACGCCCAAATGGCGTCAGGTAGGGGGGTTACGGTACAGCAAGCGGCTGTTGCTTCTCCGGCGCCAATGCCGAGAACAAATGAAGCTGCACCTAACATGCTGGCCATCTTGCTCGCAATCCAAGGGCATATGGCTTAGCTGCAGCAGCAAGTACAAGAACAAGCCAAGCGGGTGGACCAGATCTACGCGCTGCTGCCGGGCCTAACGCAACACATGTCGTAATGGGTACGCACATGGTGGAGCAAACTTTGAAGGTCCTTGCGGTGAATTTTAATTCACTGATTAGGATCGAACGAAGAGCCGCGATGTTTAAATTGCTACAAGACCAAACTCCTGATGCTTTTCGCTAGCGAAACCAAGCTAACCGATAAGCACAAACTGGAGTACAATAATTATATTGATAGAAGAAGAAATCGGCCCAGATCCAAACGTGGAGGCGGTGTCGCGATCTTCATTAAAGAAGGTATAAAATTTCACAGAGTGTACAAGGGAGTGTTGCGCAGGTTCCGGGTGTTGGAAGCAGTCGTCGTTTACATACCGCTCCGCAGTGGAAAGCGGCTGTACTTGGACTCTGTTTATGCACCTGAGGCTTCACAATCCACCCTATTCATTACAGAGCTCGACACGCTTTTTCGACTTCTGAGGCTGGAATCGGGGGAGAATTATTTTATAATCGGCGGGGATTTTAACGCTAGACACAGATATTGGGGAAATAATTTGCCAAATACTAGAGGGAACCTACTACTCGATTGGTGGGGTCAGCACGATGTCATGTACAGACTCGGTCTTAAAGCGACGGATAACCCGACGTTTCCCATAGGCGGGTCTTATTTGGATCTACTGCTGTATGACGAACGCATACGGCTGACAGGTACGAATTTACAAACGCTAAACTGTCTGCGCACATTTGTCTATGACAGTGACCATTGCGGGTTTAGCACCGAAATTACATTTCCCAACCAAATTGCGGAATTTGTCCAAAGATATTCTTACAACTACAGTAAAACTCGATGGACACGCTTCTCCGCAACTTTGACAAGAGCGCTCTCCTCGAACACGCTCCACCCACCGTCAAATAGGAATTTGTCAAACGAGGAGATCGAAAATTACCTAAAACAAATGGACGAGACAATTAAACAAACTATGGACACTACAATACCGCGGTATCGACGTACGACTAACGAAGACCTGTTCCGCAATACTACTATTGACGCACTGCACCGACAGAAAAGTAGACTTCTGACAAGACTTAAAAACTTGTATAGACAGTTAACTGATGGACAAGACCCGGAGATTAAGACACTGAAGTCGTCGATTAAAAATCTTCAAACGTTAATAAAAGAGAATTATAGAATTCCTGTAAGTTTGTATTTTAATAAAAAATTTCGGGCTGTAAACACCAGCAACCCAAATATGTTCCCGCAAATAAATAAGCTATTTCGGAGAAAAGATCAAAACGACCTGACAATAGCAGGTATTGATCCAAATGAAGCCGCTGACGATGACAACTTCTTTGTGATCGAGGATCCACAGGACAAGGTTGCGACCATAGGGGCGACTTTCCAGGAAGTATACAAGGCCATTGATATCATTGGCCCTAATTATGACCTGGACAATCGCGTCTTGGTGCACAACTGCTACATTCGAAATGAAATAGAGAATTGGCGATCCAAAGCTCTGGTTTCTCCCGGTTTAGCGGCGAAAATATGGCAAATAATGTCATTGCCAGAGACGCTGACCTATCCGGTTTTAAGGCGGGACGTGATATCTCACATGCCGCGTCTAAACTGGTGTCCGATATCCAATGGAAAAAAGGCAAAAAACAATGTACTGGTGCCTGCCTTGTTGACTTGGAGAAGGCCTTCGACACCGTATGGTTAGAGGGTCTTTTCTATAACCTGACGGATGAGTAAACCACTCTTGTACATTCTTTATAATATGCTAACTAACAGGCAGTTCATCGTGAAGAATGGTGATGTGACTTCTGTTGGAATATTTCAAATTAAAAATGGTCTTCAGCAAGGCGCGGTCAATTCGCCGATCCTATTCAACATTTTTACATGCGATTTGATAGGTTCACTTCCCCATACTATTGCGTACGCAGACGATTTGCGTGACTTCGATAAGATAAGACGATTTTGCGATGACTGGAAGTTGAAAATCAATTTTCAGAAGTCGGAAACCATTCTCTTTAGAACGCCGCTGTCTGGAGCCTCTAGGGATACCAGAAAAAATTGGCGAAAGTTCTCTATCATTGGACAACACGGACAACCTCTTGCCTGTCGAAATGTAGTCAGATACGTTGGAATCTGGCTAGATCAGTTTCTGTATTTTGGCAAAAATGTAGATGCTGCTCTGGCCAGAGCTAAAGGTGCTTTTACCCTTACAAAAACACTGTTTTTTATTTTTTTTTTTTATTATTTATTAATACATAATAAATTATATATTAATTTAAAACAAAGGGGAGGTATAGCTCTAGCTACCAGGCTTTCAGCTAGTTTTTTAAGATATTTAGTTACATATATATATTTATATTCTATTTTCTAATTTTAGTAGGGTTAGTAGCTTAAAAACTAGTTTAATATTTTTTTCGGACGGAGATGAAAGTACATCAGATAGGGTGGCATTCTGGAAGAAGGTCGTTGATATTTGTTTTATTTTTGGACAATCATGTATTATGTGTTGGATTGTGAGTTGGATATCGTTACGACAGATATGGCAGTTTGGTGGGTCTTCCTTGCTGATGAGGTGGCTGTTTGTGATAAATGTGTGACCAAGTCTAAGTCGAAGAAAACATTTAATCATTCGTTTTGATGGAGATGTTGGGTATGTAGTTCGTAGTCCACTAGTGTTGATGGCTGAATAATGGTGAATATATTCTTTCCATTTCGATTCGTTTTGTTTGAACCAGATACTTTTTATTTTCCTTTCGATGTCCTCTTTGTTGTTGATAAAGAAGGTAAGGAGAGGTTCTGTTGAGGCCTTCTTTGCTGCGTTATCTGCGAGTTCATTTCCAAGGATACCTGCATGACCAGGAACCCACATGAGTTTGAGTTTGCTTTTCTTTGATATGAGCTTATCCCGTATGGCTTTTATGATTGTATTTTTATTGTTAATATTTTGAATTGCTTCAATTGTGGAATGGCTGTCTGTGCAGATAAGAGTTTGTTTTTTGTGGGTATGTTCTGTAGCTAGTAGGATTGCTGTAGCTTCGGCTGTATATATAGACGCGAATTCAGGTAATATGCCTTTAGCTAGGATTCCTCCTCTATCATTTACAACAGCAAATGAAGTGCCTGTTTCACTTTTAGATCCATCAGTGTAGACAATGTTCCATTGGGAATGAGTTTCTAGTATTTCTTTGAATAATTGTCTGTATATAGATGGATTTGTTGAATTTTTAGGAAGCGCTGAAAGTTCAGTATTGATTGAATCTTTCGGTAACCTCCATGGTGGGAAATGTGCAGATCGAGGACGTTGGCTGTTGAGTGGGATGTCCATTGTTTTTGAGAAACTTACAGCGATCGAAATTGTAGAGGAATGCTTGGCTGATCTTTTACGGGTTAATATTTTCTTGACATCTGACGTAATAGGTGAGTCCTGTGATGTTGCGATCTTTGCGATGAGGAGTGAAGTAAGATATTCCAACCGGTGGGAGATTGATGGAAGTCCACTTTCGGTGAGGATATTCCTGATGGGAGTTGTCCTGAATGCATTTAGGCTAAGTCTTGCAGAAGCGTGGTATGGTGATAAGACTGCTTGTATATTTGATTTGGAGCATTTGCCGTATATGACCAACCCGTAGTCAATTTTTGAGAGGATAATTGATCTTGTGACATGGATAAGTGAATTACAATGAGAGAGGCTATTTTTAGATGCTAGTATTTTAACAATGTTTAACCTGGTGGCTAGGCTTTTTCTAAGTTCTACACAATGTTTCTTAAAACTATAGCTTGAGTCGAAATATAAGCCTAAGATTTTAAGATAAGTAATATTATTAATATTAGTATTGTTAAAGATAAGAGGAATATGTTTAGTGCAACTGGTCTTTTTGCAAATGTGTAAAATTGAACTTTTTTCTGCGGAGATCTTGGCGCCAGATTTATTGCTCCAAGTTTCAATTTCTTCGAATATTTTTGAAAATCATGCAATAACCATTTGAAGCTCTTTACATTTAGTGAAAACGATTAGATCGTCAGCATATAGACAATATTTAATGGCCTTCGTTTTTACCAAAATGTCGGAAATGTCGTTGAATGCGATGATAAATAAAATAACCGATAAAGGAGATCCCTGAGGAACTCCATTTTTCAATTTTTTGATTTCGGAGAATACTCCGTTTATCTTCGTTCGAAATTGTCTATTGCTTAGGAAGGATTTTATGATTTTGAACATTTTCGGACCAATTTTATACTTAGCCAATTTATTTAAAATGATATGGATACCAACCCGGTCAAATGGCTTTTCAAAATCAATTGAAAGAATTGAGACATGGTTTTTGCTTGATAAAGCTTTTGTAACATAGTCGTCAATATGCAGCAACGCATCCATTGTCCCTTTCCCATGCTTAAAAGCAACTTGATTAATATCAAGTAAGTTTTTCTTTTCTAAAAACCAAGATAGTCTTTTAGATATAATTTTTTCCAAAATTTTTCCTATGCATGGGAGGAGGGATATTGGACGGTATCCTTGGGTCGTGGTGGGATCATTTTTTGGCTTAGGGATGGGAATTACTGCAGCGGTTTTCCAGATTTGGGGGATGATTCCCATATCAAATATGACGTTGAAAAGGTTTAAAAGCCTTTTTTTGAAGATCAACGGACTATTTTTAAGCAGTTTGTAGTCGATACGGTCAAATCCGGGTGTATTGCCTTTGGTTGAATTTATACTGGAGCTTAGTTCAATCATGTTGATGGGGAGTTCAATACTATCGGTGATGATATCTGGATTTTGCCCTGAATAATTTGTTGCAGTAGCAGCGTTAGCCTTACCGGCGCAAAAGGTAGAATGGAATTTAGAGTCATCGGAATAGGTTGCCCATATTTGAGCAAAATGTTCTGCAATTTGGTACGGACAGGATAGTATTTGGGGACCGTTTGTTATAGTTTTTATGGAGTGTGGTGTATAGTTTCCTGTCAATGTTTTTATATCACTCCAGAGTTTTTTTGGGGAAGAGCTTGGGTTTATGTTGGTCGTAGAGAGTTCGAAGCATTTTTTCTTTTCAGTTTTGGCATTCCTACGAAAAAGGGCGTTAAGTTTTCGATAAGAGGCAAGGTTTGAATTTGTTGGGTATCTTTTGAAATTATGAAAAGCTTTTTGTTTTTTTGTTCGAAGTTCCTCAAGCTCTTTGGTCCACCAGGGGACAACTGCTTTGTGCGGGGTGTTTTTGGTTTGGGGTATAGCCAGGTGGGCCGCATATCTGATGGATTTAGTTATAATGGCAGATTCTTTATTTATGTTTTGGGTTATTGGATTTGAGAGTAAAAAATCTTGGGTTTTTTCTTGAAATAACGACCAGTTTGCTTTGGAGATTTTAAATTTAGGTAGCAGTTTAATTGGTTTATGATTTTTATCTATTGGAATGTTAATGATAATCGGGAAGTGATTACTGCCGTGTAAGTTACTAAGCGTTTCCCAGCTGGTGTTTATTGAGTTTTGGGCTGTAATAAAGGAAAGATCTATATGTGTAAATGTTTGATGTGTGGAAAAATGTGTCGGAGAGCCATTGTTTAAAATGGATAAATTTGAGGAAGTTAAGAAATCCTCTATAATTCGTCCTCTAGTATTTCGTGATGGAGATCCCCAAATGGGGCTCCAGGAGTTAAAATCACCAAGTAATAATATAGGTGAGTTTATATTTCGTACAATGGTATCAAGTTCTGAGCTTGTAAACTGTTGGTTGGGAGGAATGTAAAGGCATATAATTGTAATTTTAATTCTGAGGTGAACTTCTACTGCTACGGCTGATATTTGGGAATTTATTGAAATAGGTGTATGTGGTATCGAGCGGTGGACCAAAAGTCCAGTACCTTGTTTGGCATAGTTGTTAGAATTGGGATGAAAATAGGAGGTGTAATCTTTTGGTGGGGTTACAGTTGAGGGATTTTTTATATGTGTTTCTTGTAAAGCAATGATTGAGGGGCTATGTTCACGGATTAGTAACTGAAGTTCATGTAGGTTATTGAAGTACCCATTTAAGTTCCATTGCAGAACTTTCAAGGTGGGTGGAGGTAAGTGTCTAAGTTTTTGTAAGTTATATACTTGATTTTGAGATAAATTTATGTTGACAATGTTTCTTTGTGTATTGCTTTGACTCTGACGATCGGGTCTCGCAGCGTCTCTGCTCCCCGGAGAGCGAGAGTGATTCGAGGCACGAGTACCAGAGCCTGAATGTGGTGTGTTAATGTTGGTGTTATATGTCGTCATCTTCTGTTCCAGAGGAATTTAAGAGTGAGGAGATAATTGGGTTTGCGATTTGTTTTGAGAGAGAAGTTTTTTGGGAATTAATGAATTGATTGTTTTTAAGAGAAGAAAGAGAGGATATTGTATTGTAAGAAGAGTTTGTTTCATCGATTTCTATTGATTTGCTATTGCTGGATTTTTTGTTCTTAATTGAAGAGATAGTTTGGTTGTTGGAAGAGGTAGGCATTATAGTTTTTGTATTTTGAGGATTTATTATGGCTTTTTCTTTGTTAGGTTCTATATGTGATGAATGCGGAATATGAGGAGATGGAATTGGAGTGGTAATCTTGGCACTTGGTGCTTGTTTTAGTTTTGTAGAGTAAAGGTTTGAAGCAGAGACTATTGGAATAGGGTTTCTTTCTCTATAAATTCGTCTAGCTTCGGCTAGAGAGGATTTGGTTTTTGTTTTTATAGTTAAGATTTCTTTATTTTGAAGATATCTAGGGCAATCGGTGGAAGAGGATGGGTGGGGACCGTGACAATTTGCACACATGGTGCGTGTACACTCAGAACTTATGTGTGGAGGGAGATTGCAATTAACGCAAGAAGGAGCATTTTTGCACCACTTGATTGTATGTCCAAGAAGTTGGCATTGCCGGCATCTCATTGGGTTTGGTATGTATTCGGTCACCTTTGTTTTGTATCATCCAATTTCGATAGTGTCAGGCAGTTGGAAGAGGTCGAAGGAAAATAACATGAGCCCAGTTGGTTTTCTTATGCCATCGTGTATTTTTGTGAATTTATAGACATCGGTAACGTATTGGCACTTCATCTCGGAGACAATTTCTGCCTCGGGAATATTAATTAGAAAAGGGGCATACGCCACACCTTTCGTAAGATTGAGGTTGGGGTGAAGTTGAATTGTCACTGGACATAAATTATTAAGGGATTTGGATTTGGTAAATTTGTCGGCGACTTGTTGGTTCTTGGCTAGTATAAGGATTGATCCATCTCTTAGTTGCGAAATTTTTATATATTCTGTGCTGATCGAATCGATCACTTTTTTGAGTAAGAATATACTAACAGAAGTCAAAGTCTTTTCTTTGTCATTTGATGATACAAGCACAAAACGTGGATTTTTTGAGGGCATTTTCTTTGGGAGTTCAGGGTAATCAGGGAATAAATCAGAAGATGTTTTATGTCTTTTATTTGGCCTCTCAGGAAGATCAGGGGGATCTTCAAGAACCCCAAACCTATTGCTAGGTTGGGGACGTGGCTTGAGAGCCATCAGTTATTAAATTTGTTATCACTCACTTTGAGATGGTTGAAAATTACCGAGTCAGAGAACAAAATTAAGTGGGAAAAAATGGGAGAGTATGTAATGAGAAAAAGAAACACAACTGTCAACGAAAATCTAGGGCTCACTACGATGTGCACAGTTCGGAGATAAGCCGGTGACATCATTGGCCCGAACGACTCTTTGCCCTTACAAAGAGACTGTTTTATAACAGCCAACTCGATGCGAGGGTAAAGGTTATCTGCTACATGGCCGTTATCAGGCCTATGCTTGTATTTGGATGTCTCGTGTGGTTCAACGTGAGAGCAAGTTTATTGGAAATGATTCGGATGTTTGAGAAGGCTTGCCTTAGGGTTTGTCTTCACCTTTACAAAACACCAGAATTGGAGTACATAAAATTCTATCCCAATGAGATTCTATACAACAGGGCGAATCTAATACGAGTAGACAACTTCGCTATTAAGTTGACTCGAGGGCATATTGCAATGACCTCGTCCAATAACCTGATATCTGGGGCCTACTACCCCAACTACTTATATCATGGGAGTGTGCGCTTGAAAGGCTTCGTGCCCCCTGAAGCGTTCCTCTATTTAGACATAAAAGGGCTAATCCAGGATAGGTTTGCGGTGCTGCTAATTTTCCATTTAGCTCTTGCAGTGGGTGAAGGGCGACTCAACTACAACAGAGACGTTGCACACGGCAGTACTGAACGTCTCAGGTTTAGCAAGGCGGTTTCAAAACGCAATAAAAAAGATGTTGTCTTTCAGCACCAAAATATTTAGTGGTTGAGTGAAGAATACCCGATTTCTTCGTCGTTTCCTTCAAGTCCAGGTTAGCCTAGTCAGAAGGCAAAGTGGGCCATATTTCCCTTACTATGTTTAGAAAATAGCCAGCTTACATAGGTTAGGGTAGTTTTAAGGCATAAAGGTTGGCAACCTTGGGTTAGCTAGCTGTTAGGTTAGCAACTTGAAGTTTTCTAACAATTAGGTTAGATTAGATTGTATATTTAGACTAAGTAGCTTAAAGTTTAGTATAAGTTAGCAAAAATTGTGAGTTTAAGTAGTTTAAGTATTTATACCTCTAGTATAAGTTTTATGTAAATACAAAAAAAATGCTCAGTTACTAAGTTTTTTCTTAATAAATTAGTTTTTTCTTAGTTTAACTATAATAGATGTTAATCAACAGTAATTAAGATTGAAAATTGCAAATTAGACGTCGGAAGACATAAAATAAAAATATATTATAGTTTAGCTTAGAGCGCCCGTTTTTTGGGCCAGTAAGTTAGAATAAGTTAATTAAGTTATAATAAGCTGGCATTTAAGCATTTTTGCTGTTAGCATGTAAGTAACGAACATATGTTAATATAAAAAACCTTCTCAAGAAAATTCGGTACAACCGTTATTCTTGGAAAATATGTGCAGATCTTAAAGGTGTTGAAATTTTTCTTGGGTTGTAAGGAGACTACATGAAATACTGCTGTTTATTGTGTAAGTGGAATAGAAGAGCTAGAAGTCAACACTACATTAAAAAAGAATGGCCAATGCGAAGTAATTTCATTCCTGGACAAAAAAATATTTCTGAAAACTTCTTTGTAAAGACATTGGGGTGGCCGTGGAAGCAATCGCTTCTCACTCGGAGGGTCCAGGTTCGAATCCTGCCCATGGCAAGTCAGTTTTTCGTTTGTGTAATTGGAACTCAGACAGAAAAATTCTGCGTGTGAAGGCATAACACTGACATGTAGATTTGGCTGTTGTAGATTTTCAACCACAGAAAAAAATACTGTGAATTATACCTCGAATCACTCAGAGTGAAGAAAAAACTCTTCGTCCTATTCGGACTCCCACCCCTGGAGAGCGAATATCGAAACCAAACACACCTGAGTTTCAAACCACCACAAAACAATTTTTCTTTCTCTTCCTTCTACCTTTCCGCCCGCACCCAGGCAACAGTAAAAGGGTATCTAACCCCTTAGGCCCGCGTAAATTATAAAAAAAAAAAACAATAATAATTACAGCCATTTTTTTAGGAAATACGAAGTGACAAAAGACTATATGTCTTTGAAGATTAATTTCCTTGATTCCCATCTAGACTTTTTCCCCAAAAACTTAGGTGCTCTATGCGACGAGCACGGGGAGAAATTCCATCAAGACATCATGGCGATGGATAAAAGATACCAAGAAAAAAGGCATCGGGAATACTCGCAGATTTTTGTTGGACTTTAAAACGATGTTATCCGTCATACAGTTATAAAAGACAAGCAAAAAGAAAAAAAGTCTTCAGAGTAATTTATTAAAAATTAATTGCTTTCAAAACTCAGTTAATTTTGTCTTTTTTATATAAACATATTTTCCTAATTGGTGTTGAAATTTTTTTACCACACTTAATTTACCTAATCTCATGTCAAGGTATGAAAAAAAACACAGTTGCGAACCACGGCAAAACAAATTTTTTTTTAACCAGTGTAATCAAAAATCCTTCAACTCTTCATTTATTTGCTTCCTCCTTCAAAACCAGGTGGGTATTGAAATTTATTAAACAACTCCAGCATTGTTAATGGGCAAGGGAAAATATTCCACTCAACCCTCCCTATTGTCATACGTTGCCTTAAGGCAGACCAAGTAAATAGAGCATTTGAAGAACTTCTTGATCGTTCTGTATATGGATACAATTACTCCATTCATTCGACCACAAACAACATTAGCACTAATCCTGAAGAGCTTGAACAAGTTAGGCAGTTAAACATCAATAAACTTAAGGGAATGTAGGATCAATATTTGAAATACCACAACAAGAGCAGGCAAAAATTAAAAACTAACAGCCCTTTGAAAAGATTTATATTAATCTAAATAATAGATTGGGAACAAAATAATCCCAAGATTCAGCAAAGAAGTCATCAAGGAAAGTAGATCAACAACTGTTCTAACCGAATCCGGTAGAATGGTTCACAAAGGAAAAAATAGTAATTAAAGTTCGCCTTTTTATTATCCCATAGATCCCTCATACATAGCTACCGCTTACACAGAAGTTCAAATACTAGATTGTTCCAACTCGCACATAATTGCGTGGTAAAAAGGTACCGCATGAATCCATACTGAAATATATACGCATAATATACCCACTTTATCTGACAGCTCAATGTGCGTTAAAGCAATCCGCGTTGGTTCAATACCCGTAGAAATGCTGGTGTTTATATGAAATTATCCAAAATGAGCGAGAGAAAATTGAGAGAAGTTTAACAAACGGCTGGTTGAACTGACACTTGACACTAACAGTCTTACATTGTCCTTATTTCTTTGTCTTTCCAAATATTTCGTTTTCAATCCCACATTTTAAATACACAACTGATTACCTGCTCGATAATGGAAGAATACATTGTTCTTATTTCTTTGTCTATCCAAATATTTCGTTTGCAAATCCACATTTTAAATACACAACTAATGAAAGAATGATGAGAGCGCGAGAGAATAAAATGTTTCAACGCGATTTGCAAATGTTTATGTGATATTTCAAAGCGGTTACAAGTTTTCAATGCGTTTTATAAGCAGGGATGAACGTATGCGTGTTGAATATTTCAATTCAGTTTGGTGTTTATATGAGCGTACTGAACCACTGCGGATTGCTTTAACGCACATTGAGCTGTCGGATAAACTGGGTAACTGATACATTGTTCTTATTTGTCTTTCCAAATATTTCGTTTGCAATCCCACATTTTAAATACACAACTAATACCTACCCGATGACGAAAGAATGATGAGAGCGCGAGAGAGTAAAATGTTCATATGATATTTCAAAGCGGTTACAAATTTTCAATGCGTTTTATAAGCAGGAATGAATGTATGCGTGTTGAATATTTCAACGCGGTTTGAAGTGATGAAGGATTGCTTCAACGCAAATTGGGATGTCGGATAAACTGGGTATAAGTTATTTGCAATTGCAAATATCAACACGCGCATCACCTGTTCCCACAGAGTCATTCGAGATTCAACATGCGCATCATTTAAACAACAGCAGTCAATGTTCGCAGAGTGTCATCAAACACCTTACATGCGCATCATATAAACAACAGCAGTCAATGTTCCCAGAGTGTCATCAAACACCTTCTTAGAAACACTTAGAATTATGCACCGGACATGCTCCACCATCATGTTGCTGAGACAACACCTGAAACACCATTCGACACCAGGTTCATGCCGTACTTAGAAATTCCATAGGTTTCATTATAACTATAAGTTAGATTTAAGTTCAGTTGTAATTTCGACTCTAATAAAGAAAAAGGTTCCAACCTCGAAAAAATATTTAAAAAAAAAAAAAAACATTAATCTAATGTTTTAATTGGCACCCGAGCAGGGACCCAGTTATTTTAACATAAAAACGCGAAACGCCCTTAAGTAGTGCCGCGGTAGTGCTGTGTTAAGAAACTGTGGTCCGAGCATAAAGACGGAAATAAAAGAAACCGTTTTGAACCCAAGTGCAGTATTGAAATTGTAAGACAATCGTAAGAAAATCGCTTACAAGCCCCGAAAAGAGGAGAAAATCCGAAAAAGTTACCGTCGGGGGACACGATGAAACTATTATTATTAGCGTAAGAAATTTTCACTTGTAACCAATTTCAAAATAGTTCTAAAGATTTTATAAAATCAGTTTTAGTTTAAGAAAGAAACTTGTTACTAATTATAATATAAGCCTAGTAGAGTTTTATAAAAGTGAAACATATTAAAATTATTGTTTGAGAGTTACCTTTAAATAACATTAAGTTCTTATCAGTACATATTTCCATTTGAAAACAAGAAGCGTTCAAATTAATTTTTTAAAATGGCGAACGAAAATCCAATTCGAACATCCTTCCTTAATCCCCAACAAAACCCTAATTAACAAGAGCCAATTATCACACCGGCACTTTATATATTAATCAAATCTATCGTAACTGAGGTATTAATAATCAAGGCCCAAGATTAATACAAAACATTCTAAATCCGTACGCAGACCTTTCCCATGGCATTGATCAAACAATCGATGCTCATGACCGAGGCAACTTATCAGACCTCGATAAAATACCGGATGTTATCCGCTGTCTGAGAGAATTCTCTGGACAGCCCGGTGAATTCAGCTCTTAGAAGAAGAGCGTTGACAGAATTTTACGCTTATATGAAAATTCGAAAGGGACTCCAAAATATTTCGGAATCCTTAGTGTCATACGAAACAAAATTGTTGGCAACGCCGACGTTACGGTGGAAACGTAAGAGTTTCACACCACACATTCGTCAATCTGTTTGGTCTGAACGACACAAAAATTAAATTTTTCCTTTTGCCTTGTCTCACTTCTTTTCATAGAATTCTAGGGAAAGATAGCCTTAAGGAGCTATCGGCTGTAATCCGGACGAAAGAAAATTTCATGTTAATCCAAAACAAAGTTTAAGTCCATATAAAACGACAAACCTCTCAAAGTGTCAATTCAAAATCCATATGAACTAATCACCTAAATCAAGCACAACAATTTGCTCTGTAATCAATAATAAGTAAGTTTCCCACGTCAGGGGCGAGATACGAACTAAAACCGATGGCCCGGCTTATTCAAAATATTACTCTTACCCGATGTCTTTAAAAGATGAGGTTGATAGACAAATAAAATAAAGCTCGATAATGGAATAATCAGACCTTCAAGATCACCTTACAACTCCCCAATCTGGATAGTGCCAAAAAAATTAGATGCATCAGGCGAGAAAAAGTACAGAGTTGTCATTAATTACAGGAAGTTAAACCAGGTTGCCATGCCTGACCGTTATCCTATACCAGAGATTAACGAGGTACTTTCTCAACTCGGAAAAGCAAGTGGTTTACTGTGTTAGACTTTAAAAGCGGATTTCATCTTCTTTTAGAAGAATCTGATACAGAAAAGACAGCCTTTTCCGTCAACAACGGAAAATATGAGTTAACATGACTCCCGTTTGGGCTGAAAAAGTCATCATCTATCTTTCAAAGAACATTAGATGATATACTCAGGGAGCATATTGGGAAAATATGCTAAGTATAAATCGACGATATGGTAATCTTTAGCGAAGACGAACAGCCGCACCTCAAAAACATCCAAAAAGTTTTTCATACTCTTGAAAAAGCGAATATGAAGGCACAAATAGATAAATGCGAATTCTTACGGAATGAAGTTGAATTCCTTGGATTTGTCATTTCGTCGGAAGGCATAAAAACGAATCCAGAAAAAGTTCGAGCAATTGTTAATTTTCCACCTCCAGAAACCCTCAAAGATTTAAGATCTTTCCTTGGATTGTCCGGTTATTACCGACGTTTTATAAAGGAATACGCAAAATAGCGAAGTCACTAACATCTCTGTTGAAAGGAGAGGACGGGCGAATTTCGAAGAATCTTTCAAGCAAGAAACTCAGCACCCTAAATGACGAAGCCATGGAGACATTCTCGAAAATTAACAATTCGCTATTATCGAACGATATAATACCACAAAAATTTTATTTCCCTCAAATGAGTTCTAAGATCAACGAACTTGTCAAACAATATCGTGTGTGTAAAGAGCACAAATACGATCGCCACCCAAATAAACCAGTGCTTAACTCTACACCTGTTCCACAATTCCCCGGACATATCATTCACCTGGACATATATTCCACTGAGACAAATTCTCTAAATATGCTCAGACAAAACTTTTCCAATCTAAAGTTACTGAAGAGGTCAAAGAACCACTAAGACAAATATTATTCTCTTTCGGTGTCCCAAAGATTGTTGTCTTGACAATGAAAAATCATTCAACTCATCATCCATATGTTTCATGCTTCAAGACCAGTTAAGAATAAAAATAATCAAAACACCCCCATATTGCAGAAGTGTGAATGGACAAGTAGAAAGATTCCACTGTACACTATCGGAAATAATGCGTTGTCTAAAAACGAATCGCACCCACAATTTCTTCCTAGAACTCTTGGATCGATCTGTATACGAGTACAACTACTATATACACTCGCCGACTAGAAAAAGACCTATTGAGGTATTTTTCGGAAGAAACGTTAGTACCAATCCCGAACAGTTTGAAAAAGCACTACAGAACAAAATTAACAGATTACAGGAAACGCAAAATAATGACTTAAAGTACCACAATCAAAAGAGGCATCCAATAAAAGATTAATCTCCCGGTGAAATTCTTTATGTAAAAATAAATAAAAGATTAGGCACAAAATTATCACCTCGCTTTAAACAAGAAACAGTAAAAGAAAATAAAAATAAAGTCGTTCTTACTGAATCCGACAAAACGGTGCATAAAAGTTTAATTAAGAACTAAAATTATTTTCTTCCCAACAGGTTTATTGTGCCTTTGTGCATCGCAAATATCCAAATACTAGATTACTCAAAATCCCAACTAATTAAAATCAAAACTGGCTAAGCCAAACTGCAAGATGGATCATTCAAAATAATCCACATAGTCGATCTTGAATCCTATGACGAAATCCTCAGGAAGTTAGAAGAATCATCAAACGATATCCCATCCGACAATCCTATCCAACCCATTATATCCTTTGAAATACTCCGCATAAAAAATTACACTTAAATTACATATTATTAAACGACAAAAACGCTCTCTTGATTTCATAGGTAGTGCGTGGAAATGGATCGCGGGAAATCCCGTTCACCACGACTACGAAATATTAACAAATAAAATAAACAATGTGTTATCCAATAATAATAATCAGTTAATCATAAATAAATTAAGTTTAGATAAGATACTCGTAAGTGAAATAACTAATGTTACTAATAAGATTTTAAAGTCAGTAAAAGAAAATACAAATTTAGAAAGTGAACTTATTATGAAAATTAAATATAAACTAGAAGTTCTAGAAGAAAAAATTGTCAATTTGTCAAATGCTATTCATTGGGGCAAGGCCAATATAATTAACTCATTTATACTTTCAAGTAATGAAATGAATGAAACTGAAAAAATATTAAAAAATGAAAATATACCATATGTTAACTTAGATGAGGCATTAGAGTTTGCAAATGTAAGAATTGCAACCGATACAAAGAATTTAATTTACAATATGTAACGTTTATTTATTAAGATCTGTTAAATTAAATAATAGGATTAGTAAAATCCCATTTGATTCAATTTTGAATTGTAACGAAAAAATATTTGGTATTTTTAAGCCGTGTGAAACCTTTAATTTTCTGTATGTAGACTTAAGAATGTCATAGATATTAGCAGCACCACCTGCATCCCGAAGCTTCTAAAAAGCCGTGAACCTAAGTGTACGATCGCAAACAATCAACACATTCAGCCTATAGAAGAGATCACAACAGACATATTATTGCTTAATCAATTCGAGGGACCAGTCACAATTGATAATGAAAAAGTAGTCCTTAAAGGCACTTACATCATGAGACACTCGAACATAACAATTGAAATTGGTGACAGAAAAATCACAAAAAATCAGGTAACAGATCACCAGCAGATGCCTGCAATCCTACAACCATCATCCGTAATGAGCAGAACAGAAGAAGTACTATCTCTCGAAATGTTAAAACAATTAAACACTAATAGTACTAAAAAAATATACCCTATCTTTTTCGATAATTAGCGTATTCATAGCATTCATAGCTAAGACTGCAATAAATAATATGCAAAATAGAAAAACCAATACAGAAACAGTCAAAACTTCCACACCATTTCCTGTTAAAGGACTCAAAATCAAGCTATAAACGGGGGAGGAGTTAACACCAACAATCTTCAATTGCAAATATCAACACGCGCATCACCTGTTCCCACAGAGTCATTTGATATCCAACATGCGCATCATTTAAACAACAGGAGTCAGTGTTCCCAGAGTGTCATCAAACACCTTCTCAGAAACACTTAGAGTTATACACCGGACATGCTCCACCATCATGTTGTTGACACAACACCTGAAACACCATTCGACACCAAGGTCATGCCGTACTTAGTAATTCCATAGGTTTCATTATAACTATAAGTCAGATTTAAGTTCAGTTGTAATTTCGACTCTAATAAAGAAAGAGGTTCCAACCTCGAAAAAATTATTTTTAAAAAAAAACATTAATCTAATATTTTAATTTATATGACGATTTACCAGAATCGGCTTAATTTGCGTTGAAACAATCCGCATTGGTTCAATAAGTTCATATAAACACCACTTTAAACCGCATTGAAATATTCAACATGCATACGTTCATTCCTCCTTATAAAACGCATTGAAAATTTGTAACCGCTTTGAAATATAGTTTAAACATTTTAAAATCGCGTAGAAACATTTTATTCTCTCGCGCTCTCATCATTCTTTCATCATCGGGCAGGTATTACGAGTAGTTGTGTATTTAAAATGTAGGATTGCAAACGAAGTATTTGGAAAGACAAAGAAATAAAAAGAATGTATTCTTCCATTATATCGGACAGGTAATCAGTTGTATATTTAAAATGTGGGATTGCAAACGAAATATTTGGAAAGAGAAAGAAATAAAAACAATGTATCAGTGTTAGTGTCAAGTGTCAGTTGAGTCAGCTTTTTGTTAAACTTCCCTCAATTTTTTCTCGCTCATTTTGTATAATTTCATATAAACACTCGCATTTCTACGTGTATTGAAGCAATGCGGATTGCTTCAACGCACATTGAGCTGTCGGATAAACTGGATAATAGACAGGAGGAAGCGATGTCACGATTATATGGTTGAATACGAAAGTTGACAATAATAATAATAATACAGAAATAGTCAATTTATATTCTCACACCAAAATATAAAAAACATTTTCTGAATGATCTGGATCTCACAATAGGTTGTTTAAGTTCGGTAAGGTTTGTTGACTCGAATCTCAAAAGACTAGTAAATAAAACAGCAGATAACTCGGCGAAGTAATGAAAATTGTACGGGAGCGTTGTTCTTTGTGGCACACATAACACCTTGCCATTATTGCCATTAGTTCTGTGTTAAAGCCAATACCTCAAAAAGCTACTGTGATCTGCAAGACGAAGTGAAGATTGTAGATTCATCTGATCGATGATTTCTCATCCCTAGACCCTAGGGCTTCCAGTATAGTATACATATTCATCATTCTGAAGTATATTTAAACTGACTAAGCATTGCAAACAAATTGTGAATAAAGTGAAAAAGAAAAAAATTCACGGCCGAGAAAGACCGTTCTTTGGAATCGGTCGAAAGCAGCAATGACGTATTTTCGTGAGAACTTATTCCGCCAAACAACCAACGTATAGGATATAGTTGGCTTTATCATAGTTGTGTAGATAGGTGACAGGCCAACTGACTTGCCGACAGCTCTTTTGCACTGCCAGAAGGCCGTCGGTACCTTAGAGGCTTTTGACATAACATGTAGTAACATATTTAGGCCAGTTCGTTTTCCAAAATGACAACAAAATACTTAGCTTTTTTACAGAATTGGATGGTAATGCCTTGGAGCACTAGATGAGTCAGACCAGTCAGATTCCTCCTTTTTATGAAGTCAACAGAAAGCCTATTTCTACAATAGTACACCAATCGTCGATCACGTCAACTGGAAGACACTACACGACAGACAGTTTAGATATATCATCTGCACACGGGAAAGCTGTGTTTAGCCCCGTCATCACATATTGCACTCAGTCGGCATCCGTAATCTGTTGGAAATTCATCGACTATCTTTTAAGTGGGCAATGGAAAACTTCCAAAAGCAAAGAACTTCTGCATCTGGTTCTTTTTGTTTTTTGTTTAGTATTAGTATTATTTATTTCTTATTTCTTATAATTAATATTTCATATAATTATTTACAAATTCAAATAACTTTCTAGTAATAAGAAATTAGATTAACATTCAGTATTTTAAATTAAAATAGAATTGAATATCATCTATTACATCAATAAAATAGAAGTGCACAATTATTTATGGGTGGGGTGACCATTTTTTATAAAACTAACAATAATTCAAAATTCAAAAGGCTTAAAACCAAAAAACAAAAACTGATGGAACAAAAATATATTTAAACCAAAACGTCGAAAGTAAGAGGTTCAATTTGATTAAGATCGAATGTAAAGACCCAACATTTTACTCTCTTTAGAAAGGTAGCCTTACATGATATCGTTCTAGTGGAAGCAGGAAATTTATTAAACAAACGAGTAGATACAACAGTATAAAAATTACGAAATTCATAGGTTCGAAAATGAGGAATGCAATGAATGCAAGACAAGTTTCCATGGAGATTGCGACTAGAAATTAAACGAAATTACTGTTACCGGACTTCATATACTGGTAGAACGTTCTCAACACCTTAAAACTGAACAAATGACGAATAGTAAGGTAACAGAATAACAGAAAACTAGAATATCTAGCCGGCTTACGAAAAATTATTCTTATAACATATTTTTGTAATATGAACAATGATTGAATATTATTTATATACACACCCCCCAACAGGCAAGTCCATACTGAAGTCCAGATTAGAAGATGGCATAGTATATAGTCTTTAAAAGACTGATTGAACAAACGTTACGCATATAATAAAAATGACGAAGTGTGTATCGGAAGTAATTTTTTAAAATATTTATATGGTTAACAAAGCTCATCGGAGAATCAAGGGTAAGTCCCAGATATTTGAACTGAACAAGATTCTTTACAAGGAAACAATTATTACTACATTTTATATTACTATTATACGAGCAACAGGAGAAATCAGACGAACACGAGCATGTTTGCGGACAGTATCTTCTACACTCTTGTGAGTGAAAGTAAATATAAGTTTCGCAATTATAATTCGAGGAGAGACTGAAATACATTAATTTAGTCTTGGAGCTCAAAACTAAATTATGAGCAGAAAACCATGTGCTTTAATAAATCAAGATCCAAGTTTATATCAGAGACCATGTCTAGAGCACTTTTCGAGCCATAAGAGAAGCTAATGTCATCTGCAAATGCAGATGAGAAACGAGCCTCTGAAATTAAGCAAAAATAATGAGTTTATAAAGACTAAGACCAGAATGGGACCTAAGACAGAACCTTGAGCAACACCGATATTAAAAAACATCTTTCCATTTCTAATGCCCTCGATCTGTTGTGGCCTATTTTTAAGATAGGACCCACGTCAATCCAGGATAAATCCACGAAAACCAGCATTCTTTCACTTTTTCAACAAAAGGTTATTATCTACCATGTCAAAAGCTTTGGTGATGTCAATAAGATATCCTGCGGTACATTTTTTAGCATCAAGGTGTGACATAATTTGGGAACAGAATTGTAAAAGTGCATCATCCGTTAATTTCCCTTTCTAAAACCCAAATTGATTTGAATTGAAGAAATTAGTTTTAGTTAAGTGAGTTTCTATTCTATTTTTCAAAGATTTTACTGAAAACTGGAAGTAACGAGATCGATTTATAGTTACCCATTTCAGAAGCAGAACCTTTTTTAAGAAGAGGAATGACATCGAAAACTTTAAGATCCTCCGGGAAGATCTCTTCAAAAACACAACGGTTATAAATAAAAAACAAGACATCAACCAAAAAACATGCAATCTTTTTAAGCGATAAATTTGAGAAACCATCACCACTATATGTGTTAGAATTTGGTAAGGACCCAATAACTCAAAATCTCCAGAGGAGCAGTGGGTTGAAAAACAAAAGTATTTCTTTCTATATTCTCAATAAAACCATGTAATGACAAATAGGGCAAACCGATTTGACAGGACCCGTTTGTAGACTGGAGGTAATATTGACAAAATAACAATTAAAGGCATTAGCTATAACAAGTTTTTCATCCACTTCAGAGTTGTCTAGTAATAAAAATGCTTTTTGAGACGTAGTTGCTTTATTTAGAAGGCTATTTACAACTTGACATTCGTATTTCAAATTTCTTGCATAGTGCTTTGAGCACAAAGCAAAAAGTCTTCTAATCCTACAACATATAACTGTTTCATTGGGCAAACGGTCCAATGATTGCACGCTGTGTTCTTATTTTTATATTATAGAGCTACTCTCCACGCAAAATAACAACTCAAATCCTTACACAGTACACTCTACAAGTGCCTACCCACATTCTGTCTCAACAAGATAACGAGCGTCTCATCGTCGTACGTACGCAGGTTTACTTCATTGCACGATTTATGTATTTACCTATTTCTATTTCTATTTCTCAAAACCGAATGGAAGATTTGAGGTTGACTGCCTGGCGCTAGCCTATATGTATATATAAACTTGCCGAGCAGTTAGAGTGCCTTTATAATCGAAAATAAGACACATCAGTCCATCAGTTGCTGTCGAAGGCCAATCCGAAAGATCTGGCTGGCTTTAACCATGAGAGAGTATGTGTTAGGTATTTAGCAAGTGTGGAAATTTTAAAGGAATATCTGCATCTATTGTATTTTACAGCTCACTGCAGCAAGCATTTGATGCGGCAATAGCAAAGAATTGTCCCTAAAAAAAACCGTTATATAGTGGTCTATTGTCCGATTGTTGTATTTTCTTATCCGGAAAATGCGCGTAGTCGATAGGGTCACAAGAAGCTCAGTTTCAGTTTATATGCATTTTTATTTATGGTACTTAATTTACTCTTACATGCTAGATAAAAAAACGCTTAAAAATTTGCTTAAATAACTTCAAATTATCTAAAACTAATTTACTGGCCCCATGCGGGCACTTTAAGCTAAACATAATATTTAAAAATTATGTCTTTCGACGTCTATGATGGGTTTTATTCTTATTTTACAGTGACTTAGCCACAGCTTAAACTAAGAAAATATGTTTAAAAAACTCAGTACATGGACTCTTTTAATTTTATTATAAAACTTAAAACTAAAAGCCTACATACTACCTAAAACTAAATCTTAATCTACTTAAGCTACTTACATCTACTCGTACATTGATTTTATATTTTTTTTTTAAATCTAACTTAAACCTACCTAAAACTATGTAAGCCGGCCATAGCTAAAAAAAATTAGGCTGGCCCACCTTGCTTCACATGAAGCTAACTATCACTGGAGGAGTTCGACAACGAAGCATCCTCCCCTTCAACAAGCCACCAAAATTGTTGGTACTGCCGATTCCCTACCGACCTACTGAACCGGAGACGCTTCGCACTGCCATGTGCGACGTCTCTGTCGTAGTTGAGTCACCTGTCCGCAGCTGTTCAAGTGACGTGGAAGATTAGCGGCACCGTCAATCTGTCCTGGATCCGACCTTTGTTATCTAAATAGAGGCACGCTTCTGGAGGAATAAAGCCGTCAAAGCGAACTCTCTCGTGATACATATAATTGGAGTAGTAAGCCCCGGAGATCAGGTTCGATGAGGTCATTGCTCTTGCAACGTACTCGTACCTTCGAGTCAACTTAATGACGAAATTGTCCACTCTTATTAGGTTCGCCCTATTGTACAAGACCTCATTAGGATAGAATTGTATGTACTCAGACTCTGGTGTTCTGTATAAGCGAAGACAAGTCCTAAGACAAGCCCTCTCAAACACTCGGATTTTTTCCAATAAACTTGCTCTCTACTTGAACCACACGGGACATCCAAATACAAGCATGGGCCTGATAAGGGCCATGTAGCATATTACTTTGTTGGTAATTGGCTAGTACAATAGTCTCTTTGTAAGGGCAAAAGCACTTTTGGCTCTGGCCAGAGTAATATCTATATGTTTGTTAAAATACAGCAATTGATCTAGCCAGATCCCAAGGTATCTGACAAGTGGCTGCCCGTGCTGTCCCACGATCGAGAACTTTCGCCAATTCTTTCTAGTATCCCTAGAGGCCCCAGACAAAGGCGTCCTAAACAGAATGGTTTCCGACTTCTGAAAGTTGATTTTGAACTTCCAGTCATCGCAATATCGCTTAATTTTGTCGAAGTCACGCTGCAAAAGTATATTAATGACCTCAATCCTTGGACCTGATCTGTACGCGATTATGTCGTCTGCGTACACTATGTCATGGTGAAGTGAACCTATCAGATCACTTGTGTAAATGTTGAATAAGATCGGCGAATTCACCGCACCTTGTTGCAGACCGTTTTTAATGTTAAATGTTCCAGCAGAAGTCACATCGCCATTCTTCACGATGAACTGTCTACTGGAAAGCATATCAAAAATAATATACAGCAATGGTTTATTAATTCCCAATCTGTCAAGCTTGAAAAAGAGTCCCTCTAACCATACGGTATCGAAGTCTTTTTCCAAGTCAATCAGGCAGGCACCAGTGCATTGGTTCTTGCCTTTGTACCATTGGATATCAGAAACCAGTTTAAACACAGCATGAATGATATCGTGCCCCGCCTTGAAACCGAATTGATTATCCGGAACTATATGTTTGTCCTCAACCCACTTAGTTAGGACTCTATTGATCACCTTCTCAAAACGTTACTGATGTTTGGAAGGAGACTGATCGACCGGAGATTCGCCGGATTGGATGTGTCGTTATTCCTTTTGGGGATGGGATGTACCACCGCAGTTTTCCAATGCGTTGGATAATGTGCATTATTCATTGCATTATTAAGCAGGGTGGTATAAATGTTCACCGCTTCTAGAGGGAGATGTCGAAGCACAATGTTCGGTATTTAATCGGTTCACACTGATTTCTTACTTCTAAGTGATCCGAAGATCGTTTGGAGCTCTTCCTTCGAAATGAAAGGGGGTAGTACCCTGTCGTTGGTGATGACACTCAAACTAGACACCTTAGAGAATTCGGTTTGCAAGACAAACAATAATAACAAAGTTTAAGCCGACTTTTGACATTACGATTACACCGTATTCATTCCAAATGATTTAGGAACTCCTCAGTAAAATTTGCTCGACATCTTGATTTTCATTTCAATCACCATTAAAATTGTACAATAAAATAGAATTGATTTCACTCATCAGCGTAGAAATTCGCATATCATAATTCAAATCCCACGATAATAACATTCAGTCTGAAAACTTTTTGCTTCAGATTTGTCTTGCGACAATTGCAAGCATCCATTACTCACTCTCACCACAAATGAACAAATATTTAGATTCAAATACATTACTTGATACGTTGTTTGATTTGAAAATAAAAATCAACAATAAATCCTAAACACAAGCGAAATCACTTTTATAACAAAGCCTAGTGCAATCAACATCAAATCTGCCATCTGGTGAATAAAGCACACCTTGATGGCATTCCGTTCCTGCTTGTCATTTATCACTTTCGCTTAGGGATGGGCAGATTTTTTATACCCAAAGGGTAAATATCGGGTATTTACCAAAAACTATATTTACCCACCCAAATATGGGTTTTTATTATATTTGGTAATTAGTGATAATGCCAATCAGCACTGTCGGTCCAAAGAAGGTATTTGGGGTAAAGAATTCATTTGGTCAAATTTTTCCTCCATGGAACCATTGATTTGGTGGAAAGGCCTTTGTGCTAATGAAAATTTAAATAAAGTTGCAGCAGGCATTTTATCAGCACCTGTAACTTCGGCAGCCACAGAACGTTCCTTTAGTACATTTAGTTGGATTCACAATAAGAAACGAAATCGCCTTACCACCGAATGGGCAGGCAAGTTGACGTGCATATCTTATAATTGGAACATTGAATTCCATGCACAAACAACACACCAAGCTGTAGCAGAACAAAAACCCGTACCAGGTTCCAGTTCCACAAATATCGACATACCCAGCACATCAGAAATAATAAACCAAGTTGCAGTTATTCATCCAATCTTGACATACCCAGCACATCAAAATCTACTGAATCAGTAGAATGCATGTATATTGACCAACATTTGATAAGTTTACTATCTAATTCAAGCTACTCAGATTAATTTAATTCACAGATTCTTTTGTTTACATTGTTCTTTTTTAAATCTAATTAAATAAAAACAAAGCAAACAATGAACACATTTTTCTCAATTAAAATAAATATCCACATAAATACCCGTTTTGGTAAATACCCGGTAAATACCTTGGGTATTTAAACGTCCGTAACAACATGCTATAATTCTATAAATAAATTGTATATTCACCCTATTAACGCAACAAGACAACAAGTGAAGATGTTTTGGTAGCATCTATACTACCAACACTCACCCCTTCGCGTTTCTTGTCAAAGTACATAAATTACTAAATTAGCTGTATGCGGTACACGTGCTTTAGATCACGCGTCCGACGTCCGCTTTATATATGTTGAACCGAGAATGAGTTTATATTGAAAGACTATCTTGCTTCGCAATTTGAGATACTCCAGCGGTGACTTTAAATTGATGCTATTTTCCCGAAGTCTTTTAAAATTGTTAACATTCCGGAATATTTCCGATGAAGGAGATTTGATTGTCGAGTTTCCTTTTTGAAGAGTTTGTGTTTCATAAGATTTCAGAGATTACTGTTCAGCCAAAAGTATCGTTGTCGTTGGCGGCATTTTTTCTCTCTTATTTATTTTTATTCATACATCGGAAATTCCTTGATTTTCACATTCATTCTTATAGGCGGAGCAATTTAAATATATACATACATAAGAGTATATGTGTGATATATGAAAGTCAAAGCAATTCCTCTAGGTTACATATACATATATAGCTTTTGAGTGGAACTGGAGTATGAACATTTTCGAATCGAACGATTTATTCGTTTCTATTTTGGTACTCCAATAACAGCACGCCTCATATACTATTTCAAACTTGTTACCAGAAATCTATTCGTGTTTTACAGTTCAACCATTTACGAAAGTATAGGCTGTAATCAAGGTACAGTCTCCGCAAAATTGTGGATGACATCTTATTCAACTTAGCCTTACTAACCTTTATTTTCCTTTAGCCTTGTTACATAGTATGATTGCATCCAACGAATTCGAAATAATTGCAATTAGGTAGTTTTCATTAGCTTGAGAACAATTTTAGAGTTGTTAAAGTTCTCTCCTTGGTTTTTAACAGAAGTTGTGTGGGTAGAAAAATGGCTTGGAAAGTCAGCTATACATCTCTTCAAAGGAAACCAGAGAAGTTCATAAAGAATAAAATAAAACTTTCCTTATGATAGAAGTAAGAAGTAAAAAAAACTTCGCCCTTACTTGTTAAACATCTTTGCTTTATGATTATAAACTGCGCCATAAATATCATGAATATTATTCATATAGCAACGTACAAGTCCATGCCCACACCTTACTAGATATTCATAGCCGTTGTCAATATGTTATTTTAAATTTTTTGAAGTAACATACTTGAGAGTCAGATTTTTCATTATGGAAACTGTCGCGTCAGCAGATTAAGAAAATAATAGAATCTACTTCTGTATTTATTCCAATGGAAATGAATTTTCAATGTAAGCACTTCTTATTAAACAAAAAGTTGACAGTGACTCTAGATGTAATCATCATTAATGAAAAGGTATGAACACATTAAAGATATTAATTCTCCTTTTTGAAATAATTCCTATGGAAGGAAACGTTTGAATAAATGTAACTTTGCAGGACAATTTTCAATAAAGTTTTCTGTAAAAGTACTTGAACAAAGGTGAAACTGTTATTCGTGGGGTCTTACTGTTATTTCGACAGTAATAAACATTTTAAATGATAATTGATTTTCCACAGAATGAAAGAGAATATGTCTTTGAATATTATAAAGAAAGGATATTAATGGCGGTAAGCGGAAAATAATAGTATTTTTAAGTTAAATGTCTCTTTCCTGGTTTTTGTAATTTTCAGTATGGTAGGAGAGTATCCATGCCGAATTAACTACCTGGTCGTGGGAAAAACAACTTAAATTACGAAACAACAACAAGCCTCGAATACGGCGGATGTACTGTTGAGAACATCTGCAAACGAAACAAGGATAACGAACTCATGATCTGCACGTGAAATGTTAGACCCCTTAATAAGCCATGTGCAGTCGAACAACAAACAGAGGCCCTGGATCGCCATCCAAGAAATGCAATGGGATTAGCCGGACAAAAAGTGGATGAAAAAATGCGACAACTACTACGGCGGTTGTTTTGTGATGGCAATAGCAGCACCTATTTTGACGAGAATTTGTTGTTAGAGGCATAAAAAGATAAGATGTCTTGGATGTCAGTTCCGCCCACCCGACCTGGATGAAGTGAAGATAGCCATATTTAAGCTTAAGTCTAAAAAAGCTGCTGGAGCAGATATTAAGACTGCCTAGCTCTTCAAAGCGGCAGGCAATGACTTGGTAAGGAGCACCAACTCATCTATACAATATGGTCGGACGAAAGTATGCCTGATGAATGGAACCTGAGCATAATTTGTCTGATCCTCAAGAAAGGAGGCCCCCTGAGCTGCGCCAACTACAAACGCATCAGTCTTCTTAACATTGCCTTCAAGTAAATATCTGACCCGTGAAGCCGTTCGTCAACAACCTGATTGGCCCATATCAGTGTGGTCTTAGGCCAGCAAAGTCCACCATCGACCAAATATTCACACTACGGCAGATCTTTAAAAAAACCCATAAGCGATACATACCGCCTATTCATCGGTTTTAAGGCCGAGTGGGACAGCATCTACAGAGAAGACCTATATAGCCTAGTTTTGACATCCTTGCCAAACTCGTCCGTTTAAGCAGTATCTCGATGGAGAATGCACGCAGCTTCATCAAGGTCGGTAAAGATCTCACCGTGACCTTTGATTTCAAAAGGATTTAAGCAAGGCGATGCACTGTCATGCGATTTCTATAACATCATTCTTCAAAGAAGAGGCACGATCTTGCAAAAGTCCGCCCAATTACTCGCATACGCCGATATTGATATTGACATAATCGGAAGAAAGTATCGTGATGTCAGTGGCGCTTTCGCGAATATTGAGACGCAAGCGGCGAAGATTGGTTTAATATTCAATGATGGCAACATAAGTAAATATATGCTGTCAACAAGAAATATTGTTGGCTGAGGCCTGGATCCACGGCGGATTATAGCGCCACATAGAGCAAATACATACTTAACATAAGGTTAAGACGATAGCATTATTGACTTTAGTAATTTTAAATTTTAATATGAATATGCGAGTTTTTCTTATGACATTTACAAACTCGTATATTCTATTCTATAGACTCGCGAACTATTCAACAGGTTTACATAATTTTTTTTTTTAATCGTTTGTTATGTTCTGCGGAAGGTTTAAGGTATAGTTTGGTTCGAAAATCTAACGTTGTTCGTAATATAATATACTCAGTTTACAAGACAGCTCAATGTGCGTTGAGACAATCCGCATTGGTTCAATAAGTTCATATAAACAACACTTCAAAGCACATTGAAATATTCAACACACATACGTTCATTCCTGCTTATAAAATGCATTGAAAATTTGTAACCGCTTTGAAATATCATATAAACATTTTCAAATCCCATAGAAATCTTTTACTCTCTCGCGCTCTCATCATTCTTTCATCATCGGGCAGGTATTAGTTGTGTATTTAAAATGTGGGATTGCAAACGAAATATTTGGATAGACAAAGAAATAAGAACAATGTATCAGTGTTAGTCTCAAGTGTCAGTTCTATCAGCTGTTTGTTAAACTTCTCTCAATTTTCTCTCTCTTATTTTGCATAAATTCATATAAACACCAACATTTCTACAGGTATGAAACCAATGCGGATTGCGTCAACGCACATTGAGCTGTCGTATAAACTTGGTAATAGAGTACAAATGAGGTAGATAAATATGATCTCTGTGTGAACGACACACTGCCACACAATCGAATAACAATTCTCTGTATTTTTCTTCAGTTGCCACACAACTGTGTTCAGAACAGTTGTTAACAGTGAGTCTCCGGTCTACACTCACCGTATCTCCTATATAGGTGTTATCCCTCTGGTAAGTGTAGTTACCCCATCGGTGAATATCTGAGAAAAAACAGCAACCACATGGACAAATTTTAAAGTTTAGCGCTGTCTACTCTTCAGTATAGTACGATAAATACCATAGATATTTGCGAGAGCAATCCCGCGATGTTTCATTCAATATGGTATTTTTTATATTTTGTTGTTCATTGTTACCCAGTTTATCTTACAGCTCAATGTGCGTTGAAGCAACCCGTATAGGTTCAATACCCGTAGAAATGCTGGTGTTTATATGAATTTATGCAAAATAAGAGAGAGAAAATTGAGAGAAGTTTAACAAACAGCTGATTGAACTGACACTTGACACTAACACTGATACATTGTTCTTATTTCTTTGACTTTCCAAATATTTCGTTTGCAATCCCACATTTTAAATCACAACTAATACCTGCCCGATGATGAAAGAATGATGAGAGCTCGAGAGTGTAAAATGTTTCTAGGCGATTTGAAAATGTTTATACGATATTTCAAAGTGGTTACAAATGTTCAATGCGTTTTATAAAGAAAAGAGCAGAAAAGAGTATAAACATTTTCAAATCGCATAGAATCATTTTATTCTCTCGTGCTCTCATCATTCTTTCATCATCGGGCAAGTATTAGTTGTGTATTTAAAATGTGGGATTGCAAACGAAATATTTGGAAAGAGAAAGAAATAAGAACAATGTATCAGTGTTAGTGTGAAGCGTCAGTTCAACCAGCTGTTTGTTAAATTTCTCTCAATTTTCTCTCGCGCATTTTGGATAATTTCGTATAAATATCTGAATTTCTACGGATATTGAACCAATGCGGATTGCTTCAACGCACATTGAACTGTCGGATAAACTGGGTGATATATAAGAAGCCTAACTGCAATTACAATTCCAAAGTGAAGTAAGCAAGGTTTCGTTAATTCAAGTGATTTGTATTACGATTAGTGTTAGTGAAATAAATACTTCTGATTTTATATTGTTGTAAAATAATGGCACCAAAACGAAGCAATATTTGTGGATGCATGCGTGAAGTCACACGACAAGCGACTACGAAAAGAGCAGAAAGCAATGGGCAGAGCACCGTAATGAAGAAGAATCGGGCTATTCTAGATCGATCAATTGAAATTCATTCACAAGAAAATTTTAATGACAATGCAGAGAATCATGTGCTACAGGAAATCTACAGAGTTCTCCGTTCGCTTACAATAATAAAATCCATGCATAGATCCATTATAATTGCCACAGTGAACAGAGTATGCAAACATTGGAAAACATTAAAATTCATAACTACTCGTAAAACACCTGGCATGTGCTGTGCACATGGAAAAGTCAAATTACAGGCAGTGGATTCTCCACCAGAGCCATTGCTCTAGCGAATTGCTGGAGCACCACCATAATTGAAGAATATCCAGGCATATGTACAATTCGCGCTTTCCAATGACTTCTTTTGGTGCGACGAAGAGGCTTATTTCAATCAGTTGAATTAGTTCAGCTTTGGGGCCAGTATTTAGTTTTACATTTTTAGGAATTTTATTACCACTGTAGTGCCTACTATTAAAATATGGACAGAGACAAGAAGGAAATATGTACATATTTACGAATATGATTTCAATCACTGAATTGGACAAAATCTCCCGTTTAAGAGTATGCAATACTTGTACGTGCATTTTATAATTTTATAAGTTTAACAAACCATTTGATATTTTCGTGTCAAATTTTCAAACAGGGCACATTTTAAACTTTTTGATAAAAATATTGTTAAGCAATTCATTTGATTAAATTTTGACCCTAACCCAAAATATTGTAGTAACAAACGAATTAAAGCTTTTGCTTAAGAATTTCATATATCACTCATACGCAGCTTTTAGGTACTATTACTCCGTTCCCCACCAAAAGAATGGTACTATAACTTTTTTATTAATAATTGTATTTTATAAAAATTGTATGACTTGATCGAAAAGACCATTTGGCGTAGCGGTTAAAGGACTTAACTAATTAATCACCACCTATCTTTAGATGAATTTAAAATATCGGTAAGCAGAAACGATATGCCGTCATGGTGAAAAAGAAAGAAATTAACTCTTCGTCGAAATTACCGAAATTACGATTCTCATCACTTGCCAAAGTGGGTATAATTATTCATATGTGTCTATCAAATAAGAAATATTAGGGTAAAATTAATTGTGGAGCACAACGCCACAAGAATACAAACACTTAATATGTATAAGCTATTAACTAAATGGTAGTTCGTAATAGTTTGCCCTTAAGTTGGTAAGGAATGTATAATAATCAGGGATAACTTCAAGGATACTTCTCAGGTAATTTTTTTGAACGGCATAATCAATTTTGATGAAAGAGAAGTTTGTGATATTCACACAAATTCTGACTCCACATCTGATTATTTCTGTCATAGAGATTCTAGACCTAATTTACCACAAAGTAGGCTCATTGTTACCATTCCCGGAGCTATCACTTTCTGCGAAACTTTACAATACTTCATTGGTTCAATTGGTTCCAACACAAAAAAAGTTCCAACACAAATACAGTTATATGTATCATATATTTGTTGACGAGTGTAATTATATCGTATGTTTTCCCCCAAATATTTGATGATTTCTTTAGGTGGTTGTAGATTTCCAAAACTATCGAAATATTCCTTATGGTTTTTGTTCTTCCTATATGCTACCCAATGTGTTCCAGGTCCCGAGGAATCATCCAGATTAACGACACCACATTCTCGTTGTAGAGGATTTTTTGGAAGATTATCTAGCATAAAGACTCCTCTAAAATTTGGTAAATTTTGGGTATATTTGTTCATGTCAACATCCGTGAGTGCCCGCCTTGGTAGTTTTTTGGCTGCGAGCTGTAAAAAAGGCCGTATTCTTTTTTATGTTGTTTAAGGAATAGACCTTTTCCCATTGTTTGATTATGATGTTTGGCTTCCTCTAATTGTTTTTGAGCAGCTTTTGCTTGATTAATTGTTTTAACGATAGAGCTTCCAACAGCTGCCATGGTTCCAAGAGCTCCAAGGGCCGTAATTATTGGAATAAGGGGAAGAAATCCACCAATCTTGGGTATCGGTATGATACGTGGAATCTTTACGGCTGATTTTTTTCGTCTAAATATATTATTTACTGCTTTTCGCGCAATTTGTATTGCATTTTCAATATTTTCAGGATTCTTTTCATTTTTTCGCATTCCTTACAGCCTGATTGAAGAGGTTACTTTTATTTGACACCTTCATAGTTCTCTTACGAGAGTCATCTGTTTTGTTACCCAATCCGAATTTTACTTTGGTCTTCATAGCGTTTGTTACTAACCATGCGTTTTTGCGCTCAGAAAAGTCACTATCTTTAGATTT
Organism: Volucella bombylans; assembly: GCA_949129095.1. Classification (NCBI taxonomy): domain Eukaryota; kingdom Metazoa; phylum Arthropoda; class Insecta; order Diptera; family Syrphidae; genus Volucella; species Volucella bombylans. The sequence goes on from OX422140.1 coordinate 300,000,066, forward strand.
AACTCGAGACCAGGTTTTTCAGCTAATATTTGATCGGCTTTATGTCTTTTGCTTATATCGTTTGATTGAGAATAGGCAATATCATGTTCTCGGCAAGCAGCATCCAATGGATTGATTCCTTTATCGCCTCTCTCTAAACGTTTCTCAAGTTTAGTACCAGGTCCACAAAATTGGTACCCTGGTAGATGAAATTCAAAAGGTAACGAATTTATTAAATTACTTATGAGACCTCTTCCGACTATGTTTCGATAGTGACTGTACTTGTTTTTGTAAGATATCACCATTTTATTGGGTGTTGTTGAATGTACGGTCTTAAACTGAAATAGGTTTATAAAAGTAAATGTTTTTAAAGTTAATAATTTAATAGTTAAGATGAGTTTCATTAAACAACATAAAGATATATGTGTTCGAAACTTAGATTTTTCAAAAAATAATTTGTCGAAACTAAGGCATACTCGTAGTTCACTTTTACCAAATTCAATAAGAGCCTTAATTGTTGGACCGTCAAATTGTTTGATAGAGAAACTAATCATAACATTTGTTTTTCCGAATGGAATTAAATCTAAGAACTTTTATTTATATTCCAAATCATTGCAACAATCTAAATATGAGTACTTGCAGCAGTTAATAAAACCTATAAAAGGCATGGCACTTTGCACGTTTTCCGCAAGCGAACAGGTCTTATCACCTGATGACGCAAAAACTGACTCCATTATATATATATATATAATATATTATATATATATATATTATATTCGATGATTTCGCGTGTGAGAAGCAGGACAATATAAGGTCTTACTTTTATATGGGTCGTCATAAAAATATCTATTGTTTTTATTTATGTCAAACATATACGCGCATTCCTAAACATTTGATACGGGATAATGCAAATAATGCAAATCATATTTATAATGATCATGTGGGTATGGATATGACTTTTGAAAAATTAAGCAATCTTTGTGACACATCCTGGAAGGTTAGTTATGGATTTTTTGTTATTTGCAAAGACTTTCCAATTGATAAAGGTCGATACAGAAGGGGATTTGATGTTTTCATTCAGCTATAAACAATCAGTTTTACTAGCTTTTTTACTTAGTATAGCATCGATTTTCAAACGGTAACAACAAAAAATCTGCTTGATCTGTTAAAAGCAGATCTGATAAAAGCTGATCTGATAAAACCTATCCTGACGAAAAGTTATCCTTTTAAGTAGATGAATACATGAACGAGAAAATATTGAAAGATGTTGTAATGACTATATATATATTAAGGAAAACGTTTAAAAGTATCAAGATGCAGGAAACAGATGCAGAATGCCTTCTGGAAGACACTTTTAAATCATTAACTGTACCTCTTAAGAAATTAGTTGAAAAGGCAACAGGAAATACTGATGATGACAAAACAACTGAAATTAATTTTGAAATTAAAACAAGTACTCCTATAAATTTAAATTTAAATTCTCCCTTGCAGAAATATCAGCTAATGATGATGATGGATCAAGCAAGGCTGATAGTTTCTTCTCACAAGATGACGGAAATGATGACAATACGTTCAGGGAATTAACAGATCTATTTGAAACCAATCAATTAGATTTGTTATACGGACCATATAAAACCCCCAACTCTAAATGGAAGTTAATGGTAATAGTACAATTAAACTTGAATCAAATGAGATTGTGATTGGTGATAAAAGCTGGACTCTTACACCTGGACTCTATGAATTAATATTTTACAAGACACCTAAAAATCATACAACAAATGACTTGAAAATTTACAAGGAAATGCTTATTAAAACAAGCACACATAAACGTAGTTTATAGTTAATAAACAAAAGCCTAACTATATATATTGGGATGACGAGTTAGTTGATAGATTAAGACTGCCTATTTCTTCTCAATCAGCAGATCATACAAATCATAATAACGAAATTGTCTCCATCATTAAAGAACTAAGGGAAAGTAATATAATAGTATATATCAATTATCATTTGATCCATTTACAAATGTTGTTGACAAGTTTGGTCACTCTCCCCATAGTAATTTTCTAAATGAAAATAAATTAAAAAAAGTGTTGGGATTTAATTTAGATCGCGATAAGAATATAAACCTCCATAATAAACGTTTAAAGAATCTGGGTTTACCGACGGAAGATAGTGATGCGGTTTCAAGAAGATTCGTTAGAGAGGATATAAGTCATTTAGCACTGAAAATTCAAAAAGAAAATGCGATTGTCAAGAATACCCTTAGTAACCGTTTAAAATTAAACCAAGAAGCTCTTGACAAGTAAATGCACATTTTTAATACAAAAATAGAAAGCCTGAAAGAAAATATCACACATATTGAGAAAAAATATTGTGAGAATTGAAAATTAATTGTTTAATCAAGTAGACAAAACGAAACCGACAATACTTTTGAACAAAAAATGAACAATGAAAAAATAGCTATAGTTAAGGAGCTTCACAGGCAGGCAGATTTGGTTGAAATGTGAAACTTTTCATCTTACAACAAAGGTTATCGATTCCTTCTAACAGTCATAGACACTTTTTCGAATTTTGCTTGGGTTACTCTTCTGAAAACCAAAAATGCTGTTGACGTTACCAAAGCTATGAAAAGCATATTTGTTTTAGGTCGATCACCAATTAATTTAAAACCTGATGCTGGAAAAGAATTTTTCAATAAAATCTTTCAAAATCTAATGAAAAGCTATCATATTAATCATTACTCAACATACAGCGTCTTAAAAGCAGCAATAGTTGAACGTTTCAACAGAACTTTGAAAAATCTCATGTGGAAACAGTTTAGTTACGATGGATCATATAAATGGATTAATATTTACAAGGACTTGGTTAAGAAATATAATGATTCAAAACACAAAACTATTAAAATTTCTCCGGCTAGTGTAAATTCTTCCAATGAAGATCATATATTAAGCACTGTCTATAATAAATTAAAAGTATTTACTAAACCAAAGTTTAGTGTTGGTGAAAGAGTGCGAATCAGTAAATATAAACATACTTTTAGTAAAGGTTACACCCCAAACTGGACAATAGAAATATTTAAAATTAAAAAAGTTCAAATCACTTCTATATTCTTACATATATTTTAGAGGACTATGAAGGCAAAATAATCAAAGGAGGATTCTATGAATGTGAGCTGATGAAAACAAGTTTTCCAAACAGTTACCTTGTGTAGAAAATTCTCAAAACCAGAGGGAATGGAGTCTTGGTAAAATGGTTAGGATTTTCAAATGACCACAACTCTTGGATCTAAAAAAATTACATATTATGAGTCACACTCTACCACACACCCGCACCGACCCACACACATACACACACCACTGCATAGCTTAAATTTGTAATTTAATGTTTAATAATAAATATATTTAATATACATAGCTTAGATATATTTTTTTACTTTAATACTATCCTTTGAAATGTCAATAAAAATGACTTTAAACGGTACATCATCAATGCTAACTGCTAATTACTTTCCACCAATTAATTTGGAAAGGAGTTATGTTTGCGGTCTTGTTGATTTCCACGTAGTAATGATATTAATTTTGATCATGATCAAAGTATTATTGGTTCATTGTTGGGATTCAGTATACGAAAATTAAGGTCACTTGAGATGCACGAATCTGATATTCTGATATAAATATAATGAAAATCAACGTAATACGTATAGAATGTAATATCGTTAGCGGATCTTATATTAACAGTGCGCCGGCCCATACACTTCATGAGTTTTCATTAACCGGTAGTCCTGGGTATAAATTAGATGAAATCCCCAAAAATGTTATCTATTTACCTATGACCACCAGACAAATAACATCTATTACTGTTAAAATTGTTGACCAAGACGGCAATCTGGTAAATTTTCGTGAAGGAACAATAACTCTCCGGATTCATTTAAAACCAGATGAATAATGATAATTTTTGATAAAAAACGAACAGCCATTATTTTCGATAAAAACAACATAATATCTAGTACTATAATCACTCCTGTTAGATTTCAGATTCAGATTTCATTTTTATTTCGTATAAGAATTTTTACATATGGTATGTTACCGCAATTTAATAATACAGGGATTTGATAATACAAAGTATCTTGCCAATATCTAAAATAGTTGTTGAAACATTTGAATACAGAAATTTATTAACAAGAAAGAATCATTAGAAAGAAAATACGACAAAAACCTTCCATAAGAACAAAAAAATAAAAATAAAATAAAATAAATAAATAAATAAATAAGTAAATAAAGAAATACGTAAACAAGTAAATAATTTAATAAACAAATAAGTAAATAAATAAATAATCTATAAATAAATAAATAAATTAATAAGTAGATAGAAATAAATAAATTAATTAACAAAAATTTTAACCAATTAAGGAAACAAATATAAACAAATAAAGTCGCATTTAGCTATCAAACAATTCATTAATTAGCGGGTTATCAGGGAAACTGCATCTTATTACAAAATTTGACTTAAATTTTGCGATTCTTTCACAAATCAATTCAACATTCGCCTTGTTGTTTAGGTCTACTGTTGAATGATGTCAGGGTAAGCTGAGCATCATTTTTAGGACTTTATTTTGACATGTCTGCAGTTTTTTTATGTGGCATTTTGCACAATCCCCCCAAACTTGGCATCCATACAAAAGAATAGCCTGAAAAATAACTTTGAAAATTATGATCTTGTTTTCTGTTGAGAGCGCTGATTTTCTATTGATAAATGGATATAAGATTTTAATAGCCACCCCTACTTTCTTGACCGTTCTAGTTATGTGTTCGTTAAATAATAACTTTGAATCAAGCTGGATACCTAGATATCTGACATGGGGCTCCCAAGGGATGTTTACTCCATTAATTTGTAACGGGTTAGAAGGCAGAAAGCAATGTTTTCTTTTTCTAGAGAAAAAGATAGCTTGCATTTTCGCTTCATTCCATTTTATTTTCCATTTTGTGTAATACTTTTTTAATACTTCCATCGCATTATTGAGATTGCTTTCAATATTGCAAGCAAATTCATGCGATGAAAATACTGCAGTATCATCAGCAAAAATGGCTACATGGCAATCGTGCAAAACAGGAAAATCGGACGTGTAGATATTATACAAAATTGGGCCTAAGACAGAACCTTGAGGAACGCCAAAATCATAAGTTATTAAGTTTGAGACACCACTATTAACATAGACCTTAAAACAACGAGTAGATAAGAAACTTTGAACTAACTTATAAATATAGGACGGAAAATTAAATTGTATCATTTTGTAAATAAGACCATCGTGCCAGACAGTATCAAATGAGTAACTTTTTCTTAATAACTTTTTCTAATATTTTGCTTAGACTACAAAGCAAACTAATTGGCCTATAACTTTCTATACTTTCACGTGGCTTACCAGCTTTAAGCACCGGTACAATTTTGGCTAATTTCCAAGATATTGGTGCGCTTCTATTTAAGAAATACTCTTGAACTGTGCTGTTCACAATATTATCTGTATTAGCATCACCAATAAATCTGGAGATGTTGTTATTTCTCGCAAAGTTCAGTGCAAGGGCATTTGCTTTGTCCACATCCGAAATATAGGTGCTAACAGTATCTTTTAAAAATGGTAACTGACTTTTTTCTATTTTTTATTACCTTCATAATGTTCCATAAAGGTCTAGCATTTTTTTCTAATGAGTTCAGCTTTCTGTTCCAGTGTTTAAACGTTTCTTATTTTTATAAGATCTAAAATATAGGGGGGAACACAGCTTTTGTGGAATGTGAAACTTTCTCTACATAGCGAAAGACCGCGATTTGTAATGATGATGTTTGGAACTGCAACAGGTTTTCAACATTGTGATTTAATTGATATCAAAGTCCATTTAAATTCTGACACGTATCCCTATGATGATTTTAAACTCAATTTCAGCCGCAATCGTTATGCTATATTATATGAAATGTATACAAAATTTCAACAGAGCTACCATATGCGCGAGCCTCAGCCACTATTATCCCGTAATGACTTTAGAAATGTAGCTCCAATCATTTTGGTGGAAATGATTGAGGAAATGAGGAAATAAAATCTGGACCCATTGATATAAGAATTGAAATTCGAACACATAGGAACATTCCAGAGAATACATCAGCATATTGTGTTTTGATACATGATCGAATATTTGAGTACATTCCCCTAACTGGTGATATTAAAAGGCAAATAACATTTGCGCATTCTGTTTTCTCCTACCGACACACATTCATCACACTTCAACCCGTTTTTGCACATTTGACTGAATGAATAAACAAAAAACTTTATAACTTTAGACGTACAACGGTTCAAAGTATCTAGTAATAAATTTGTTGTTAAAGAACTGGCAATTAGTTTTAATAAATGCGAATTTCAAAATTTCATCATTAAACCACCATTTGAATTTGAAAGGCTGCCGACAAAATACCGAAAGCAAGTACTTTGGTTGAAGAGGAATCATCACAATTTCGATTGGTGTTTTGGTTCTGTCACTTTCAACAGTGAAAACAGTTTTTGAAAGATAATCTTGCTCAGACAAATGTAATACTTTATGTGAAGGGAGCTGAAAACAAAAAGTGGATTGAAGAGATTCTTGGAAATATCAAAATCAACAATATTATCCTTGATCTCGAAGAACTTGGATGCGCAAGCTTGCGCTCGCTGCGAGATCAAAACATTGAGATTAAAAAAAGGCCAGCCCATCATGGATGCCGTGCACTTGAAAATGCATTACTTCTAAGGAAAGCTTTGAAAGCTTTAGCTACACTACACATTATTCAAGATTTTGTTAACAAATTTAAGCAATAAATAAAACGAAAAAGAAATAGTTTATTTGTTTTCTCACTATTTATTGTGATTCTTAGCATTATTTATTCCTTTCACTTACAACTTTTTAACTCGTACTTGGGATGATCTTCCCAATGGACCAAGATATGTCAGGGTATGAGCTTCCTTGTTAATTATATTTAACATTTCTTCACTCATACTGCTATACCGCGATGGAAGAAAAACCTGTTATATGAAGATATATATAGTTTTTGTTTTCATATGTACAGAATGTGTACACTTACTTGAAAATCTACCAACTTGCACAGCATGAAGTTACCGTATTTAGTTTAGCACATTTTAACCTGTCTTATTTCATAAGACAAACCTTTTTTCAATAAGGAAACTTTTACTGTATCCTTAAAGACACCAGTTTCGAGTTGGTCTAATTCCTTTTGATAGTCCATTTGCTCATTTCCCTCAGATCGATTTAAGGGTGTGTAATGAAACAATAAAACAAAATGTGGTTTCACATTTTATAGATTTTTTGATTTGTTAATTTAGAACAGGGTGACCGCAAATATATGATATCGTATGACTATTGCCGTTTTAAATTAGTTATAGGTGCGTCAGTAGACAAACGGATGCATATAAAACATTCAAAACAATTACTATGAGTTCACGAAATTTATTTCAATAAATAACAATCATGTATCTTATCATTACCCATGTCACTCACGCTTCAAATACTGGAAATCTTACTTCAACCAACAACAACAATCACACACCACATGCCTTATCACAGCACACTTCCAAAACCACAAAAGCAACAACCACTAAAGATACACATTACTTTGACTGACCTGACACCATGAACCCCCCCCCCCCCCCCCCCACCACCACCACCATCAATCTGGCATCAAGGATCCCACATCCGACAACCTGCAACCTGGTAACCTGCAATCTGCAACCTGGTACCAGGAAACCCGCACCAACAACCTACATGTACTATCACATTTCTCACCACACGATCCCGAATACCTTATCATATTTTACTCTTATCACCAACCACACACTTACAAAACCACAAAAAAAAAACACTGCAAAACACACTGACACACTTACCCACTTCAAGGTTATTGACACGTGACGTCATGGCTCCATGATCCATGTGCGCCAGGATTGGTAAATTAACTCTGCTCACCCCTATTGCAAAAATCTTCAAAGCCTACATAAATGCTCACTATTGTAATTCAGTAAAATCGATAAAATACATTGGTAAATATGTAAAAAAAGTAATCGGTCATTTCTGGACTAGCTGCTGAAAATAGAAACGATGAAATCGCTCAATATCAAATGGGGCAGTATATAAGCATCAATGAAGCAATATGGGGGATATTCTCATTCCCAATTTAATATATTGGGACAGACATCCAACAGTCATTCATTTATTTTAGAACTCAAAACAAATTGCAAAGAGCAGTGGAACTACCATTTACAACATTGACTGTTTTTTTTTAATATTGTGTTAAGCTAGAACGTTGCTATGCTCAGAAATTGCAGAATATTATGCTTGGAATCAATCGTTGAAAACTTTTCAAAGACGCAAACAAGGAAAAGCAGGTGGAGCTCACCCAAATGTGTTTTCAACAGATGCTTTAGGACGAATTTACATAGTTCATCCTAACAATGCTGCGCGCTTTAACTTGCGTTTGTTGTTGATTAACCTGCGTGGACCAGTATCATTCCAAAATTTAAAAACAATTGATGGTTAACTGTGTGCGACATATCGTGATACATATCAGCGATTGCAATTACTTAAAGATGATACCCATTGTGATATTACCGTTGCCAACATATCTATGTATTTCAGTTCATCCTCATCAAGTACAGACGTTATTTTCAATAATATTATCAACATGTTTTCCATCAAATGAACTAGAATTATTGAGAAATTATAGAGATTGTATGACAGAAGATATTTTACATCGAATGCGTGGCAATACTTTAAATACACACTAGAAATGCAATAATGAAGCATTGATAATGATTGAAGACATTTTTTTAGCGATCGCAAATAAATCATTTCCATAGGTATGGTTGCCTAATGTACGACATATTTAATCAAGATTTAGAACGCGAACAACAGTATAATTGCAATGAATTGAGAACATTTTTACAATCAAATACATATACACAAATTTAATTACGAATTAAAACGTGCCTACAATTCAATCATGCAAGTTGTTAACGACAAAAGTGGTGCAATGTATTCCTTGGACGCGCCTGGTGGAACGGGAAAAAGATTTTTGATTTCATAGGTCTTAGCTGCCTTACTTGTACGAAAATAAAATGGCACTGGCACTTGCTTCTTTTGGAATTGCAGCCACTTTATTGTACAGCGGTCGAGCAGCACACTCTGCACTTAAGCTGCCTTGGAACATGAAGATTAATGATATCCATACATGCATACATACAACATCCCAAGGATATTTGCAATGGCAAAAGTTTTGCAATAATGCGAACTAAACGTATGGGATGAGTGTACTCATACTATAGCTCACAAGAAATCATTAGAAGGATTACATAGGACATTACAAGATTTACGAGGAAATCGACAACTATTCCGTGGGGCTCTAATATTGTTACAATGTGATTTTAGACAAACATTACCTGTTATTCCTAGATCTTATTATACTATAAAAGCGTGTTTGAAACCTTCATATGTAAATATGACATGTAAAAAACAATAAAACTCACTACAAACGTACGTGTAGTTCCCTTACACTTACACTGTCTGCCGCAAATCTTACTGCCCACCACTATTGGGACAGCAGTTGATAGTAAAGGCAATCATCAAAACTTACGGTTCCTTCTAGATTCGGTATCTCAGGTATCATTTATTTCCGAATAATACGTTCAAAGAATGGGGCTGAGGCCTAAGATGGAAAAATACTTATTAGTGGAATAGGAAGTACTCATGCAGGTAAATCTAGAGTTGTCGTTTCGGTCTCGTGTGATGTAAGAGATTGGAATCATCTTACAAAGCTGAATTTAGCAGACAAATCTTTTAACAAGTCGAATTCGATAGATATGCTGGCGCTAATAAGGTTTGGGAAATTTTTCAAGGTAAATTCAAATTTAGTGACCAGGGGTACCCTATTGCTCATAAAACGCTTTTTGGTTGGGTATTGGCAGGGAAGCTCTTTGACAAAAGTACCACACAAATCCATTCCCACACAGCGTTATTTATGTTCTTATTCCCAGTACTTAGCCTTGGGTCATATGCGCAGAATTCCACAGGCAGACATCTCTCGGCGAAATATATTTTACTTACCACATCATGCGGTTCTCAGGCTCGACAGCAGCTCTACGAAATGTCGTGCTGTGCTCGACGGGTCGTTGAAATCCAAGTTAACTTAATGAATGTCTGATGACAGGCCCTACAATTCAGAGAAATTTTTTTTCTGTAACTTTGAGATTTGGGCAACACAAATTAGTTTTTACTTCTGATATCGTGCTGATGTGTATCTGGATGTCAGAACAACATCGGGACTATATTCGAATTGCTATGCGAAGATCACCTGTCGGCCCTATAAAACATTATCAACTATGGTACGTCCTTTGCACCTTTTCAACCCGTTCGTGTTTTGGAACATCCGGCAACGGATCATCAAAAGGAATTTCCAATCGCAGATGAAATCGTAAACAACGATTTTTACGTAGATGACGTTGTATCAGGGCCAAATTCTTTCGGCGAAGTGATACTTAAAAAGGAATCCTTAATTCAACTTCTTTCGAAAGGAAGATTCATATTAAGCCAGTGGCAAAGTAATTGCGCTAAACTTCTGCAGACTGGTGATTGAATGCCGGACGGGGCTGTTTATTAGCTCCATTTTATCTTCGCATGGATTACTGGGGGGCTTTATTTCCTCTTAAGTGTGGGGTTGCCAATGTTGCGGTGCTGCTTTAGGACATAGTGTTACTGTGTTCAGGTGTTTCTTGAAGACCGTTGGTTTTTATTTTTTTGTATTTTTGTATTTTTTGATTTTATTTTTGTGCTTCTCTATGACTTTCACTTTTGTTGTCTTACTTAATATACATACTGTTCACATTGGTCCTTGCTCTGGCGCTAGTTAAATTTTTAATTATTAAATTTACTTAAAGAAAATATTTTTTTTAGATCGGAAGTCGATAAAATTTTATTTAAATAACAAACACGACTAACACATTTAATAATTCTAATGACATTTATTTACACCTCGCTTTGAAGTGTAGTTTGCTCAGGTGCAGGCGTTTCATCGGCAATTATGTTGTTTCGTGGGAAAACATCAAATGACCGCATATGCGGTACGTCTGCAATTATGTTGTTTCGTGGGAAAGCAGGAAATGACCTTGAGTGCAATGCATCCGGCGTGATTTTTGTAGAAAAGAGTTCAAATTTATTTTATATTAATTGCATAACATCATCATCAATGAAGTTCCTAGAAATCTTATATGCACGGTGCTAAGATCTCGAAGCGAACGGTGCCGTGAAATAACGTCGAATTTTGTAATTTTGTTATTTCACAAAGTGAAATAACGCCGAACACTGTTTGTGAATAAAGCCGAATTCAGAGAGAAGGCAAACGAATTTGCAAAGCCAACTGTAGTTGTTAGAAAAACAAGTAAACTTTCTGAATTTATTAATTAGGAAGACTCTGCACCGAACATAGAAATTCGGCGTTATTTCGCTTTCATAAAGTGAAATAACGCCGAATTTTGCACAGTAGCAATCCAGATGCTTGGGGAAAATACATATATACCATAGCATTAGATGTATAACTGACTTTTTCACCAGCTGGCATGAAACTGCGCAAAGTTGTTGGCTTGTTAGCTTAGACTAAGGACTTGACGTAGAAGCAGAGAACATAATCGAGTGGTGTCAAATCGCATGATCACAACTTCACAACTTCGAGCGTTGCGTCGCTTATATGGCAATTCTGCTTGTTAACATAGCCGCTGAGACAAAAATGGGCTTCGTCCGAAAAATAGATTTTTTGATCTAATACGGATCTCCGCCCAACATTTCCATCACCCAATTAGCGAACTCACGGCGTTTTCCACGGTCGTCAGGCTTCAATTCTTACGTCAGCACAATTTTATACTGATGTAGGCCCAGATCCCATCCCGAAAAGTGATAAAGATTCTTCCAATCCGACGAATCTCCGCTCGATCAGTCTTCTTCCAATTATCAGTAAGGTGTTCGAAAAGCTGGACAAACATATAGTTTCGGATAATCAATTCGGTTTCAAGGCAGGGCATGATATCATTCATGCTGCGTCTAAACTGGTTTCTGATATCCAATGGAACAAAGGCAAGAACCAGTGCACTAGTGCCTGTCTGATTGCCTTCGATACCGTATGGTTAGAAAGACTCTTTTTCAAGCTGGACAGGTTGGGTATTAGTAAACCACTGCTGTGATTCTTTTTGATATGCTCTCCAGTAGACAGTGATCTGATGGGTTCACTTCACCATGAAATAGCGTACGCAGACGACATTATCGCGTACAGATCAGGTCCAAAGATTGAGGTTATTAATATACTTTTGCAACGTGACTTCGACAAAGCAATATTGCGATGACTGGATGTTGAAAATCAACTTTCAGAAGTCGGAAACCATTCTGTTTAGGACGCCTTTGTCTGGGGCCTCTAGGGATACCAGAAAGAATTGGCGAAAGTTCTCGATCGTGGAGCAGCACGGGCAGCCACTTGCTTGTCGAAATGTAGTCAGATACCTAGGGATCTGGCTAGATCAATTTCTGTATTTTAACAAAACATATAGATGTTGCTCTGGCCAGAGCCGAAGGAGCTTTTGCCCTTACAAAAGACTGTTTTATAACAGCCAACTCGATGCGAGGGTGAAGGTAATCTGCTACATGGCCCTTATCAGGCCCATGCTTGTATTTGGATGTCCCGTGAGAGCAAGTTTATTGGAAAAGATTCGGGTGTTTGAGAGGGCTTGTCTTAGGACTTATCTTCACTTGTACAGAACATCAGAGTCTGAGTACATAAAATTCTATCCCAATGAGGTTTTGTACAATAGGGCGGACCTAATAAGAGTGGAAAATTTCGTCATTAAGTTGACTCAAAGGTACGAGTACGTTGCAAGAGCAATGACCTCATCGAACAACCTGATCTCCGGGGCTTACTACCCCAATTATATGTATCACGAGAGAGTTCGCTTTGACGGCTTTATTCCTCCAGAAGCGTGCCTCTACTTAGATAACAAAGGTCGAATCCATGACAGATTGGCGGTACCGCTAATCTTCCACGTCGCTCGAACAGCTACGGACAGGTGACCCAACTACGCGAGAGACGTCGCACATGGCAGTGCGGAGCGTCTCCGGTTCAGTAGGTCGGTAGGGAGTCGCGACATGTACCGGCTCGGCAGTACCAACAATTTTGGTGGCTTGTTGAAGGGGAGGAGGCTTCGTCGGCGAACTCCTCCAGTGATAGTTAGCTTCATATGAAGCAAGGTGGGCCAGCCTACTTTTTTTTTAGCCATGGCCGGCTTACATAGTTTTAGGTAGGTTTAAGTTAGATTTTCAGAAAAAAAAATATATATAAAAACCAAAAAAATGTATAAATATAAAAAACGAAAAAAAAAATATATATATATACATAATATACGACATATATACCCAATATATACATGTAGATGTAAGTAGGTTCAGGTTCAGTAGGTTTATTTTTAGGTAGTATGTAGGCTTTTAGTTTTAAGTTTTATAATAAAATTACAAGAGTCCATGTACTAAGTTTTTTGAACATGTTTTCTTAGTTTAAGCTGTAGTCAAGTCATGTAGAATAAGAATAAAACCCGTCATAAACATCAAAGGACATAATATTTAAGTATTATGTTTGACTTAGATTGCCCGCATGCAGCCAGTAAGTTAGTATAGGATAATTTTACTTTATTTAAGCTAATTTTTAAAGGTTTTTTTTTTTGTCGAGCATGTAAGAGTAAATTAAGTAACATAAATCATTAAGTAACATAAATAAAAATGCATATAAACTGTACTAAAACTGTTCTGTCTGTATAAGAAGGTTTTCTATATTCTCCGACGGACTGTGACTTTACTACAATGTTTCCTTCTTCAGGTTTCTGTTGTCTTGACACATTCTTTTTACAATACCTATTAGTACAGGTTCTGCAATTTTCTGGAGTACGGGTTCTGGGAAGCCGATCATCTACCCTTTTGTACGTGGAGCCCACGTGCTGTTCTCATCCTTCATTGCAGCAATGCTATTTATGCTTAAGCTGCTCCGTAAATTGTTTCTGGAGTACAAACTCTCAATCTCTTCAATTAATTGAGTTACGTTACACTCTACATCCAACCAACCGATTGGTTGGATTCAGTTCGTGAGAACCTGAATAAGCAAAAATTACAGATCTCCTTTACCTTTCTGATAACGTTAGAGATCAAAATTTGTTAAACACAAGTAATCCACAACCAACTCTAATTCTAATAGAATAAGCAACATGATTATTATTTCAAATTTGTATAAAATAAGCATTAATTTAGCATAAAAAGAACTTCTACCAGGAATTTAATAGCTTTTCGTAATAAACGATTCTTGAGTTAAGTTCAATTTTGCTTTGTTTTGGTTCCACCTATAACTGGCACAGTCGACAGAGTTGGGTATGGGTAATCAATCGACAGATTATCGATGGCTTATCGATTTAGTGAAGAAAAATTTTATATAACGGGTTTCCGAAAATTCACGCAAGAAGTACCACAGGTTTCTAATAAAAAGTTGTAATTTTTTTATTGGTTCATACAGTATATAGTATAGATTTATATATGGGATTGTATGTATAATGTCGGGTAAATTACCGTTTTTGCTGAGACATACGCATTCTTGTCAATTTCGGCTGAATTTCAAGGCGTCGATCGCTTGTTGGCCTAAACCTGAGACTTAAAAAAGTCCAACGGCGTTAAATCGTATGATCTGGGTGGCCAATTTACGAGGGCGGGTCAATAAGTCCGTGACTTTTGGAATAAACACAGATTTTTTGATAAAAAAATAATTTTATTTTTCAACGTAGTCTCCCTTGAGCTCTATACACTTTGTCCAACGCTTCTCCAATTTTTTTATCCCTTCCAAAAAAAATGATTTGTCGAGGTCCTCAAAATTAGCCTTTGTTTGCGAGATGACTTCATCATTGGAGTCAAATCTTTTTCCACCAAGCCATTTTTTCAGGTTTGGGAACAAGAAGTAGTCGCTCGGAGCCAAATCTGGAGAATAGGGTGGATGAGGGAGCAATTCATAGCCCAATTCATGGATTTTTGCCATGGCAACTGCACATGTGTGCACCCTTGCATTGTCTTGGTGGAAAAGAACTTTTTTCTTGGCCAAATGAGGTCGGTTTTTTTTTTTCAAATCGTCATTGAATCGGTCCAATAAGTTGGCATAATATTCCCCATTGATTGTTCTTCCCTTTTGAAGGTAGTCAATGTGGATTATCCCGCGTGCATCCCAAAAAACAGTCGCCATAACTTTATTGGCTGACAAACCCACCTTGGCCTTCTTTGGCGCCGATTCACCCTTAGAAACCCACTGTTTTGACTGTTTTTTGTTCTCTGGTGTGTTGTGATGGATCCATGTTTCGTCCACGGTTACAAAACGGTGCAAAAACTCCTCCATATTGCGATTAAACAACGCCAAACCTTCCTGTGAAGTTGTCACACGAAATTCACTTTTTGCCATTTTTTCCTCAAAGTAGTGAGTAGTCTGATAAAAATAGCTGTCAAACACAAACTAACTGACGCAGCAAGTTTAAATTTTTACAGGAGTCAACTGACAGATGCCTGTTGACAGGAGCAGTGTTGCTGTTTCAGTAAAGAGGTCAGAAATTCAAAAAGTCACGGACTTATTGAACCGCCCTCGTACCTAAACGTGAAATTACACGAGCAGGAAATGACTCATGGGGTAATTGAATTGTATCTTGGGCCATGGTCGGCTTACATAGTTTTAGGTAGGATTAAGTTAGTTTTAGGAAAAAAAATATATATAAAAAAAAAAAAATAATAATAAAAATAAAAAAATTAAAAAAAAAACAAAATATATATATATGCATATACTTATATATTAAGTATATAGGTATTATGAATATATATGTATATGAATGTATGTGTATGTATTAGATGTAAGTAGGTTAAGATTTATTTTTAGGTAGTCTATAAGTTTTTAGTTTTAAGTTTTTATGATATAAAAAAAAAAGTCCATTTACTAAGTTTTTACTTAAAATTTGTTTTCTTAGTTCTAGTATTAAGTAATGTAATGTAAAATATAAAATTAGACTGTAAGATGCGTCGAAAGACATAGTTTAAGTGTTAGGTTTAGCTTAGAGCGCCCGCATGGGGCCAGTAAGTTAGAATAAGTTTATTTGTAAGTTATGTAAGCTAATTTTTAAGCATTTTTTTGTCTAGCATGTAAGAGTAAATTAAGTATGTAAATAAAAATGCATTTAAACTGAAACTGAACTGACTGGGCTATATGGGATGTGCACATCTATCAGTTTATATGCATTTTTATTTATACACCTTAAATTACTCTTACATGCTAGACAAAAAAATGCTTAAAAATTAGCTTAAATAAATTAAAATTATCTTATACTAACTTACTGGCCCCATGCGGGCACTCTAAGTTAAACCTAACACTTAAACTATGTCTTTCGACGAACCTTACAGTCTAATTTTATTTCTATTTTTACATACGAGTACTAAAACTAAGAAAATAAATTTTAAGCAAAAACTTAGTAAACGGACATTTTTTAATTATTATAAAATTTAAAATTAAAAGTCTTCAAACTACCTAAAAATAAATCTTAATCTACTTAACCTACTTACATCTAACACAAACATAGACATCCATAAATACATATACACATAATATAACATATGTATATGTATATATAATTTTTTTTTTTCATTTCTTATTTTTATATATATTTTTTTTTTCTTAAAACTAACTTAATCTTACCTAAAACTATGTAAGTCGGCCATGACTAAAAAAAAAATTAGTGAAATGTAATATATTTAAGTGGAACAAATGAGGTATTTGTTCCGTGTCTTAGATATACGAGTAGAAAAAAAAAATATGTTATAAAAGAAACGCTGAGTGTAAAACGTTATAAAATTTATTGAGTCCAACTGCTCTCTCTGAATACTTGGGAAGAAGTGACTTCTTGTATTGACATTTGACAATGATAGTTTTAGTGTAGTTATTTTTAGTACTATGTGATAATGTAGTGAGATGGTACTATGACTAACAATTTCTTTTAGACAATGTTAATAAATATCTTTAACATCATATATAAATATACATTTAACAACATGAATGCAAATAAATAAATATGCAATTATAATGATACAATTATTTGTCAATTCATTCACAACATCCTCCCCGGCCGAGAACGGAGTTCGCAATCGTATTCGAACATTTGCCTTGATGTTTGCTTCTCGTTCTTCTTCATTACGTGTGCGTGCCGTGCCGGTTATGGCGTTGTTTGTTGTTTTTAGAGTTTTTCTGTACAATGTATCGTGTGCTGTGTGTGAAAAAAAATCATTAATTAGTGAATGAATTTCTCACAGGTAATGATGATAATTAATTTATAATTGTTGTAATATTGTGTTGCTTTATCTCGTGTCGGTTTATCGTGCGTTTGACGATCGTGACATCCGTAACGCCAAGCCTTAATGCAAATCCATTGAAGAGTTTGGCTAGTGATTTTTGCTGTTTACGTTCGTGGTTTTGCATGCATATCTTACATACATACATGTTATTATGTGTAGTTGTGTAGTGTTGGTTCCACATTCGCTGTGCAATACCTGGCAAAAATCTTAAAAAAAATAATTAATAAAATGTTTTTTTTGTTTTTGTTTTATGGTAAGAAACGAAAGTGCATATAAAAAAAAAAGACGATGACGTATTCTTTTGAGTGTGTGTGTAGTGTGGAGTAAATTCGGTCGCGGCGGATTGGATTTTTTTTTGTTTTGTTTGTGCTATGTACTCACTGATCGAAGTCGTTGACCTACATTCATGTGGAATGCCATGGAATGGAGACATGTACATAGTACAACGAACTGCGCCATATGATCCATGGCGAAATTAAGTTATGCTATGTACTATGATATGTGTCATAATATAGTGTGGTGTGATTGTTTTGATTATTTTATTGCAAATTAATTATTAGGATGGAAAATGAAATCTAAATGTGAAAATGTGTTGTTCTTATTAATGTGTTGTGTAGAAATTATGCTTTTGTATGTAGTGTAGTAGTTTGTTTTCATTGTAATGTTATGTGATGAATGATGTTCGCGTCTCGTATGTGTCGTTGGACGGGAGCACACAGATTTTTGTTATTTTCCGTTTTATCTGACCATTTGCTGTTCGTAATGTGACGACTCGTACCAATTCGTCTTTCCCTGGATGTATGTCGACAATGCGAGCTAAGTTCCACTTGGCTGGAGGCAAATTGTCTTCCTTGATAAGAACCAAGTCACCGATTCCGGGTTGATTTTCCACCCGTAGCCATTTTGGTCGCTGCTGCAATCGGGTGAGGTACTCCGACGTCCATCGTTTCCAAAATATTTGTTGCAGGTTTTGCATCTGCTGCCAACGCTGTAGAGGTCCGATTGGGGTTTCAGTTACGTTCGCTTCTGGAACTGTGGTCAGAGCCCGACCGATGAGGAAGTGTCCAGGGGTTAGTGCGGTGAAGTCATGCGGGTTGTCCGTCATGGGACATAGAGGTCTGGAATTCAGGCAAGCTTCAATTTGTTGTAATAATGTGTTGAGTTCCTCATATGTATATTTTGTTTCTCCCACAATTCTTTTCAGATGATACTTCACCGACTTCACCCCGGCTTCCATAGTCCACCAAAATGAGGAGACGCAGGAGGAATGAAGTGCCATTGTATACCTTCATTGGCGGCCATGCCTGCCACAGTCTTCCACCCGACGTTTGCTTCTGCGAACAACCTTTTCAGCTCTTTGTTGGCTCCAACGAAGTTCGTGCCGTTGTCGCTGTAAAGATGGGAACATACTCCTCTTCGCGCAACGAATCTACGTAATGCCGCGATAAAGGCTTGTGTCGTTAAGTCAGTGACCAACTCGATATGAATGGCCTTGGTAGCCAAACACACGAACACAGCGAAATATGCCTTAAGAGTTTTGGCTCTTCGACCTTTCCAAGACTTTATCTCAATTGGTCCCGCGTAATCCACTCCAGCATGGGTGAATGGTTGTGAGATACGGATCCTTGGTGCTGGCAAATTACCCATGAGTTGACTTTTGGGTTTTGCTCGGTATCTGAAACAGATGGTACATCTATGTATAATACTTTTGACCGAATTTTTAAACTTAATTAACCAAAATTTATTCCTTAGGAAAGCTGTGGTTTGGTGTAGGCCTCCATGTAGTGTCCTCCAATGGGCATCGGCTATTAATAGCTTGGTGAAGTGATGATCACCCTGCACGATGATGGGATGACGTTGGTCGAAGGACAGTTCAGCCTGCTGTAATCTTCCTCCTACTCGTAGAATGCCGTCTGAATCGTAGAAGGGGCAGAGCGATTTCGGTATGTTGGCCTTTTTCTGTGATGTGAACATGTCCGTTTGTGCAAATTTGACCAACACCAATGTAGTGGACTGCAGTTCTGATGGAGAGAGTGGGTTATAGTTCCTGGAATTGGGTAAAGTTTGTGTATTACGAATAAATCGTCTACAATACGCTAATATGTTAACCAGCTTATTCAAATTAGACTGCTGAAAAATAAAGGTAACTATGTCATTTTGTGTGTATGTGGCTGTGTGGGTTTTCACATGACGTTTCTCCTCCTCCGTCTCTAGGTTCGTCGGCTGGTCCGGGTATTGGAATTCCCAGGATTGGCGAAGGAATTCAGGACCATACCACCAGAGGGTGTTCGATAATAAGCCCGAAGCCATTACTCCCCTTGAAGCTAAGTCGGCTGGATTCAAATGACTTGGGATATACTTCCAACTCTCCGGCTTGACCAACCGCTGTATCTCCGCCACCCTATGGCTAACGAATGTGGCCCATCTCGGTGGGGAAGCGGCAATCCATGCGAGGGTTATTTTCGAGTCAGTCCAGGCGTATTGTTTTACCTTTCGCAGCTCTAAGACTCCTGCTGCGTAATCCAAGAGAGTGGCCAACATTACGGCCCCACAGAGTTCGAGTCGTGGAAGTGTCTGCGTTTTCACTGGCGCTACTCTGGTCTTCGATAAAAGCAGGTGCGAGTGTACCGTGTGTTGATCGTCGAGAACCCTGAGGTACACTGCTGCACCATAGGCTTTCTCGGACGCATCGCTAAATCCGTGCAGCTCAAGTCCTTTGTGCCTCTCGCTTGTGTGAATCCACCGCGGGATGCGAATCTTTTGGAGTTGCGACAGTTCTTCCCGGAAGGCCATCCAGTCCTTTTTCAGCTCGAGGGGAATCGGATCGTCCCAACCCAAACCGCGCTGCCAGAGTTGCTGCATTAAAATTTTTCCCTTTATGATGACGGGCGAAATCCATCCAAGTGGATCGAACAGCTTGGCAATAGTGGAAAGAACGTTCCTTTTAGTTGGGTCCGCCAAATCCGATGGGATGTCATCAAACGCAAGCGTATCTTCGATTGGAAACCATCTGATTCCTAACGCCTTTATGTTGCTGACCGATGGATCTGAGTTAACAGGTATGACAAAACTTAATTCCCTGTGTTCTAGTGGTATTTCGTGTAAAATTTCCCTTGAATTGCTAGCCCATTTTCGCAAGGTGAAGCCTCCCGCCAGAAGCAAGCGGTTGACTTGATGAAGTCGCTCTACTGCATCTTGTATGCTGTCAGCTCCAGCAAAGAGGTCATCCACATACATATCCTCCTTTACAAGGCGTGCTCCTAGAGGAAATTTCCGCTTTTCATCTTCCGCAAGTTGGTTGAGTGCTCGAATAGCCAGATAAGGTGCACATGTTGTGCCGAATGTGACGGTTTTAAGGCGATAGACCTTAATGAGTTCGGAGTCGCAGTTCCGCCATAGAATCATCTGGTAATAAGAGTCCTCAGAGCAGACACGGATTTGTCGGTACATCTTTTCAATGTCCGCGGTGAATGTGTATTTATGTCTCCTCCACCGAAGGACAATATCCATCAAATCTATCTGCTTCTTTGGACCCGTCATCAGATGCTGATTTAGCGAAGTTCCGTCTGACGCTTTGGCTGCCGCATCGAATACTACCCTGAGCTTCGTTGTCGTGCTGGACTCCTTGAAAACGGCGTGGTGTGGTAAGAAGAAATGTTGTTGTGTCCTGAGAACTTTGTCCGTGTTAACGTCAACCTCTTCCATGTGTCCGAGCTCTAAATACTCCTTAATGCATTTTGTGTATTCGTCCCGGAGTGTGGTGGTCAGTTTGAACCGTCGTTCCAGTTGAACAAGCCTACGCAAGGCGCCTTGCTTCGAGGATCCAAGCGCAGGCCTGTTCCCTCCCTTGAATGGTAATGACACTTCGTATCGTCCATCTTGTAACCTCTTCGTTGTTGCCTGGAAGAGATTCTCGCACTCTATGTCTTCAGCTGTGTGTTGTGTAGTATGAGGTACTTCTTCGATTTCCCAAAATCGTTGGAGCTGCCGGTCGACATCGATAACTTGGTGAAAGTTGTGAATGTTTCGCTTCGGTTGGTGGACTTTGCCCATTAAAATCCATCCCAGCATCGTGTTTTGCGCTATAGGAGACATTGGTTCTGCACCGCGAGAAACTTCTGGGAGAATGATATCCGCATAAACGTCAGCGCCTAACAGGAGATCGACTTCCCCCGGCGTGTTGAATGTTGGGTCGGCCAGACGTAAACCTTGAATGTGGCTCCACCCTTCCGGTCTCAGTTTGTGGGCCGGAAGAAGGCCAGTCAGCGACTCGAAAATTAGAGCACGGGTATTTGTCCTGTAGCCCGAATGCAAAGCTCCAAGTGTTAGCTCTACGTAGCCATGACAGGCGCCACTGCTGACCTTCCCTAACCCTGAAACCTCAACGGAAATTGCCCTAGCCTTGAAACCCAAATGTTTCGCTGCCTTTTTTGAAATGAAAGAAGCCTCAGATCCCGGATCTACTAAGCCTCGTAGCACGATTTCCCTATTCGAAGATGTCTTGACTCGCACTAAAGTGGTCGCTAACAAAACTTCTGGCTGCGTTTTTTGTGTCGCGAGGAAATTGCTTACTTGCCTCGCGGGTTCATAAGGTTCAGCGTTAGTTGACAAATGTGATTGTGAAGGGTTGTTTGAATGTTGGTGGGTGTTAAGTGTGTTGTGCCCTGGTTGTGTTGTGTGGTGTAGTATGTTTGGGGTGTGTAAATTGTGTGGGGTATTTGAAGGAGGGGTAAAATGTAGAAGGGAGTGGTGCGGCTGCTGACAAAAGTAGCATCGAACTCTGCTAGGGCATTGCTGAGTGCCGTGGCTGTATGCCAAACAATTTTCGCACGCTCCTATTCTCTTTACTAAATTCCTGCGAGAGTTAATATCCATTTTTAGGAATCGATTGCACGTTCGTATAGCATGTGCCCCTTTTTGGCAAATCTTACAGCTGAACTGTGCTTTCGGTGTTGGCTTAATGTGAAGAGCTTTTGCTTTCGCTGATGGTACGCGACTAAGCTTGCTGCTATCTGCAACTTGTTGGCAACCAACGGCTTCCAACGTCCTGAACCTACTTTCTAGA
Organism: Volucella bombylans; assembly: GCA_949129095.1. Taxonomy (NCBI): domain Eukaryota; kingdom Metazoa; phylum Arthropoda; class Insecta; order Diptera; family Syrphidae; genus Volucella; species Volucella bombylans. Next base: position 300,022,584 of record OX422140.1, read on the forward strand.
AAATCTTTAAACAATTCGAAATTCGGCAGTTCCTTTGTAGAACCTAGTTTCTCTTCCCATAATTGCTGGGTAAGAATTGGTAGCTTCTTGGTGAGTATAAAAATTACGATAGTATCCCAATGTTCTACTGGGATACCGAGATTCTTTAAAGCATGACGACATTCTACCGAAGTGTCCAATAACTTTTTTAAGCCAACAGAAGTTTCCGTAGTCAGTGAGTCCTGACCGAGAAAGGTATTTAATTGCGCATTGACAATGAAACGCTTGTGGTCGTACCGTGCTGTGAGAATGTCCCACGCTGGCTTATAGTTACTATTGTCGATGGCCAGATGTTGAATTAATCTTTCCGCTTCGCCCCCTACACTTGACTTTAAATAGTGAAGTTTTTCAACATCAGTTAACGCCGCGTTTGTATTAATAAGAGCATCGAAAAGGTCATAGAAAGATCTCCAATTTTGATACTCTCCCGTAAAAGTGGGTATATTTATTTTTGGTAGACTTAAACGTTGCTTATCACTAGTACTTAAAGTAGCACTTACCGGTTCTTGTATTTTGTCTAAACTATCAAGCAAAGAAGTTTTGTATTCCAAGTACCTTTCTCGCACCTTCTCATAAATGTCTTCCAGCTCCTCTGAATTTACCGTTTCTGCAGCTGAAAGTCCATTGAAGTGTTGCTGGGTACTGGTTTTAAAATTTTCCTCTAATATTGCAATTCTGTTGTTGATATAATTCTTCGTTCTCTCCTTCATAGAACGTTTCGCAAAATTCTCGATGTCTTTGATGATTTGTTTCAGTAAGCTCCTTTGTACTCTCAGTTCCGATGACATGATGAAGCAGTGAAGAAAAAAAAAAAAATGGAACGCGTAAGAGAAAAAAAAATGGATGGGTATGTATTTCAACTTACGTTTGCGTTTAATTTGCCCTTTTAACTTTTTTAATTTTTCAGTAGTTCACTGTTGCCGTTGCTCCTTTTGTTCTTTGTTCAGCTGCACTTACTGCACATTACCGTATTGAAACGGTGAATGATGATTCCAACGGTGGTTTACTGAAGAATCCAACGATGGTTAAACGGAGTAAAATTCCAACGATGAACTTGGAAATGCGCGGATTTTCACCTGTTGCTTCAACAATTTATTACGCGGCGCGAGAAAACCGATTTGCACTATCAAAAACTCACCAAATGTACTTTATTAAAATGTTAATTAAGCGTATTTAAAAGTATGTAGTTTTAACAGAAAATTGTTAGGTTAAGTTTATAATTTATTTTACACACACCCGGATTATTTACTTAATCCAAAAAAAGATTCGAAGGACCATGAAATGTAATATATTTAAGTGGAACAAATGAGGTATTTGTTCCGTGTCTTAGATATACGAGTAGAAAAAAAAAAATATGTTATAAAAGAAACGCTGAGTGTAAAACGTTATAAAATTTATTGAGTCCAACTGCTCTCTCTGAATACTTGGGAAGAAGTATTCTTGTATTGACATTTGACAATGATAGTTTTAGTGTAGTTATTTTTAGTACTATGTGATAATGTAGTGAGATGGTACTATGACTAACAATTTCTTTTAGACAATGTTAATAAATATCTTTAACATCATATATAAATATACATTTAACAACATGAATGCAAATAAATAAATATGCAATTATAATGATACAATTATTTGTCAATTCATTCACAACAATTAGTCTGACCTACTTTGCCTCTGATGAAGCTATATATTACTGGAGGCATTCGACGACGAAGCATCCTCCCCTTCAACTAGCCACCAAAAATTGCTGGTGCTGCTGAGCAACATCCCTCATGTCGCGACTCCCTACCGACCTACTGAACCGGAGACGCTCCGCACTGCCATGTGCGACTTCTCTCGCGTATTTGGGTCACCTGTCCGCAGCTGTTCGAGCGACGTGGAAGATTAGCGGCACCGTCAATCTGTCCTGGATCCGACCTTTGTTATCTAAATAGAGGCACGCTTCTGGAGGAATAAAGCCGTCAAAGCGAACTCTCTCGTGATACATATAATTGGGGTAGTAAGCCCCAGAGATCAGGTTGTTCGATGAGGTCATTGCTCTTGCAACGTGCCTTCGAGTCAACTTAATGACGAAATTGTCCACCTTTATTAGGTTCGCCCTATTGTACAAGACCTCATTGGGATAGAATTTTATGTACTCAGACTCTGATGTTCTGTACAAGCGCAGATAAGTCCTAAGACAAGCCCTCTCAAACACCCGAATCTTTTCCAATAAACTTGCTCTCACGTGAATTCTGGTGAATTCTTCAGACCAAACGACATACGAGTAAATTCATAATGATCATGGGAAGTTGAGAACGCCGTTTTGAATCTGTCATCTGGGTGGACTTTAATCTGATGAAATCCTTTCGTCAGATCGATCTTTGTGAAATATTGGCATCTGCCCAATTTGTCAACTAATTCATAGATGTTTGGAAGTGGGAATTTATCGTCAATAGTATTACCATTTAATTTACGATAATCCGTTACTATTCTAAGCTTTTGTTGGTTTAAATTGTCTAGTTTTTTGGGTACAACCGATATTTGTGCGTTATAGGGAGACATACAGTTGACAATAATGCCCTTGTTAAGCAATGAAACAATTCTTCATCAAAACGTTATAATCGGTATTTATTGCTAACAAACAAATTGATATAAATATACATATCTCCCACTTGACATTCTCTTCTGGTCTCCCTCCATTTAGGGCGTTGTTGCAGCGACGTCAAATAGTCGTTTTGCCATCGTCGCCAAAATCCTTGTAACAGGTTTTGAAGATGCAAGTGGTTGGGAGTGACATCCAAGTAGTTGGGTTCCGATACAGCGGTATATGGGCGACCTATCAAAAAATGAGAAAGAGATTAGAAAAAGATTATGAGATAATGAGAAAGAAAAGAAAAAGATTAGAGTCGGAAATTGCACATAAAGGCCTAGAGTTCAAGAGAGCTTCGATCTGGGCTAACAAAGTGGACATTTCCTCGAAAGTTAGAAGGTTATTTCCGATTACCCGACGAAGATGTTGTTTTACCAATTTAACACCCGCTTCCCAAAGCCCACCAAAGTCAGGGCTGTGCGGGGGGATAAATTCCCATTGGATGCCTTTCGCAGCCAATTTTGTTGATACTTTTTCATTGTACTCCCTGGAATAAACCAATTTTGACATTTCCGATAGTAAACGAGCTGCTCCTTTAAAGTTGGTGCCATTATCCGGATGTATGACATTGCATTTACCCCGTATCGTAACAAATCTCTTCAAAGCAACCAAAAATGCATCCGTTGTTAAGTCCGAAATTATTTTGAGGTGAAGTGCTTTGGTCGTCATGCAAACGAATAGCGCAATGTATCACTTTACTAATTTTGTCGACAGAAAGGGAGCAGGAGATGTTCCGTATGTAACGGTAGTTAAACGAAAATGTGATATTGGGTCAAATGAAGATTTCCTCCAAACAATCCGCTGGGAATCCCTATGTTTTGGATGAACCCAAATTTGCCGGAACATCTTAACCATGTCAGCACAAAATACATACTCGTACATATTTATGAAAACGAAACCGAAGGCATACATTTAATTTTTTTACAGAGGAGGCCGTACATGCAGCATTTCATTAAGATTATTTCCGTTCGGGTCTCTATGAGAACCGTAAAATAAAACGCGAATTTTATTAGTAAAAACGGCGTAATTTGGCAAGTAGAAGACGTTTCCAGACGTGGGTTCGATTTTGTCTTCTGAAATAAGCTCCATATGTCCTAAGTCATAATAGATTTGCATGAATTTATAATATTCCGACTTAAGTTCTTGGTTACGAGAAAGACGACGCTCGTATTGCCGAATGGGACTCTATCACGAGAAAATGGCAGCTCCACTATGTATCTGTTGTCTGGTGTACGAGTTATTGTTTTCGAGAAATGAGCATCAACTTCGCTTTCATCGTTTAACTCCGAAAAGTTTCGAGGAACTTCCTCTATTTCCCAAAATTATTTTAATATCAAATCAAGATCAAGGCCTGTATGTAAAGAGACGATAGATTGTTTCGGCATACAACCAGTTATAACCCATCCGAATATCGTTTCATGAACTATAATATTTCCATTCCCATCAGAACGACATCCATTTTTGAGAATACTCCAAAACTTATCGGAACGTAACAATACATCAATGGGTCCTGGAATATTGTAGTCTGAATCAGCCAGAGATAGGTCGTTGACGAAATGGATGTCGTCACTGTCAAAAGGTAATGATGGGATGGTTGAGGTTATTTTTTTCAAAATATATGCCTTAACTTCAAGAGAATTCGAATCCAATCGAGAATTTAACAATAAGGTAACAACTCCTTTGGTAACACCAGCTTCCACCGATGAGATCCCTGATACTGGTAAGCGCGCATGGCAACGACAAGGGCCTAACCGTTTTACCAAACTTTTAGTGACGAATGAAACCTGTGATCCAGTGTCAATAAGGACCCGACATAATTGTTCATTTCCAACAACATGTAAAACCTCTACAACTATAGTTGGTAAAATTCGCGATGCATGTAAATCATATCGAATATAATTGCTCACGATCTGTTGAGGATACGTTACTGGCGACGACGAGGAGGGTTCACGAACCGGCGACAGTGCAGAACTTGTGGTTTTATTCGAGCGATTGTTATCTAAATATACTAAACTATGGTGTCGAGAGTTGCAAAGCGAACAACGAGCCTTTACTCGACAACGAGCCGACGAATATTTAGTTCCGAGACAATTATTACATAATCGCTGGTCTCTTACAAAACTCCGACGAAAGTCAGTGGACATGTACTGAAATTCCGCGCACTGTGGTAAAAAATGTTCACCCTTGCATATTGGACACGTTGAGTTCACGACCGTTAAAATTTTAACATTTGAGGCTATACGAGAGTTTTTGTTTGAGCGAATCTTCGACTCAGATGCTTCCAACGCGTCGGATCTTGTATCTAGGAAGTCTATCAGATCTTGTATTGTGGACATTTCCGGGTCTTTGCCTTTTAGAGCACATGCCTTGCGAGTATCAATGTCTGTTTTACCGAGTAACAAATATACTAGCCACGGATCTCTACTTTCTGATTTTAGAGTTGCTAAGCCGCGAATAACTTCATCTGAATTGTCTACTAACTTCCGCAAATGAGCACTATCGAACAAAACTACACTGAGCAATTTTAAAAAAAACTTTCGATATAAGCGTTACCTATATACAAGGGTTTATTGTACCAACTTTCTAATTTTTCCCACACTCGTTCATAATTTGAGTCTGAAACCGTTAAGTGATAAAGCAATTTTATCGCTTCATCACGCAAGAAAGATTTTAGGTACCGGAATTTCTACGAACCAGATAAATTTCCGTGACAACCCACCGTCTGAAGAAACATATCCCGAAAACAAGGCTACTGACGATAATCCCCAGAAAATGGTACTAATTTAATGGCAGGTAATTCGATTCCTGTTTTCGATTCGATTTGCTTTGAGGTCACCTTAGCGGCAACTGACCTTCCCAATCGTTCGATTAAAGCATTTTGTGTATTAATTAGAAGACACATCGAAGCTTCCTCACGGACAGGATCAACATCCTTAATGGTTTGGGCTAAAAGACTTTTTCCGGTTATATATTTAGTTTCTACTATCTCGAAATCTGCTTCAGGATCGCCGTACCCTTCGTCATCATGAAAAGCGAAAAAATCCTTTTGACTTGAACAGAATTCTTGCCACGAATTTTCCAGCGTTCCAAACGAACTTCTAAAACCGCATGATCTGTGCCTACAGGAATGCCTTTCACAAAATTATACACACATGTTATGGCACCCATTAAATGACCGCGTCTCTGTTTTAGAACTTCCATTTTCCAAATGCACGAAAAGTCTAAAATGCTTAAACCGAAAAATTCCACAAATCTCGGAAAGCCAAAGATCCTCAAAAAAAAGCAAAAGAATAGCACCTCACAGCAAATTCCAAGTCCAGCCAAGTAACAGGAGCAAAAGAAAATATTTTTACAACAATATTACCTGTATATAAGGACCAATTTGTTAAGGAATGAAACAATTCTTCATCAAAACGTTATAATCGGTATTTATTGCTAACAAACAAATTAAATTCATACGACTGGTTCGATTTTATATAATGCGATATTTATTTGGTGGTTGCTAGAACAAAAGTGGGTGATGCATTTTATTAAAAGATGAACCAAACTAGAAATTAGATATTAACCAAAAAACAAACGGTATTTTAACCTTGAGTAATTTTAGGATGCTTTACGTTTTATAACAGCCCTGATCAAGCACTTCTTCAATTTGTTTTCCAACTTCCTTTCTGTGCACCTCAGGGTATAGATAACTTTTCGTGTAAATTGGTAAGTTAAGTTTTGTTATAATCCTATGTTTAATTTTGTTAGTAAAAGTTAGATTATCTTTTTCGTCGTAAAAGATATCTTCGAAGAAATTCAAAAGAGTTTGTGTCTTTAAAATATCTCTTTGTTGTATGACGAGAGGTAAAATTAATCTTTTCAAGGTTATGGTTTTCAATTTCGCTATGGAATACGTTGAGCGATTCATCAACATAACATTTGAAATAATATTCTTCTTCATATTCATTAAGAAAAATTGGTATCTGTGTAACCGCTCTTTGTAATTGAAAATGGAGTTAAGTGTCACTAGAATATTTTGAACAATTACACCATCAAATTCATAATGGGATTTTTATTCTCAAAACTCAACGTAATAATCCTGCCAGTTGAATATTTACATCGAATAAAGAAAACCTACATCTTGTATGCAATTTATATGCCTGTCAAATATTTTGAGAGTTTGGGATTTAATAGAAGTTTTCCACTCAGGATTATTGTTTATAATACTAAATTCTGCACCTGTATCTATAATAAATTTTAATTTTTTTATTCTACTTTCCCCTGTTATATAGGGTAATTGTTTGACGAATCTTCATAAAAATTTTGAGGTGTTAGACTATTTTGGTTTATCGAAATTTCCATTGGTTGGTGTCTATTGGTTTGATGGTCATAACCTTATCGTTGGCTTTGCCACGTTTGTCGACTTTGTGTGTACGCGCTGTGGTTGTTTCCATTACTACTTGTTATAATATTGTGAATTATGCTTGAAATATTAAGTGACTTATGTACCAGAGTTGTAAAAGAATTAAATCATTTACGAATTTAATTCATTTGATTTATATCCAAGAATTTTTAACTCATGAATTCACTGAAAGACTTTAACTTCAAAATGTGAAATCACCATTCATTTTGAAGTCATTGATTGGTAATTCATTTCAGTGAATTCAGTGATTGCATTCAAATGAATGCTGTGATATCAGTGAAGTCATTGAAGTCATTTTGAAGTTATTGAAGTCATTTTGAACTCATTGCAGTCATTTTTATGTCTTTAGATCTTTTCATAAAATAAAAAATAAAAAATAAGTTAATTTTAAGTTACTTTCATAAAAAATTAATATTGCACGGTAAAAGAAAACAATTAAACAATCGTAACTGTACTGAAAAAAGACGAAAAAAAATTCTCATTTATCATTTTCTTTATTTTTCATAAACAAGCATATAAGAAAATATGGAAACAAACATTTCCTAATAAACAAAACAAATTTTCGTGTTTTACATTGTAAACATCAACAAAAAAAATTATTCGGGATCACTTTCAATGTATCCCAGATTCCTGCTAAGTACTAATAACTTTTAAGATGTGAAACTAGAGTAATTGTGAAAAAGTGAGTTACATACATACGTACATATATGTAGATATATAACATAAGGTGACTAAATATTATTCCATTTCATATCTTTTAAACATCACAGGGATCCGAAATACCTTGGAAGGAAACAAAACGAACATACGAGTATGTATTTTGTTAATTTGTTCGAATTTCTTGGATTCGTTGATAGTCAACCTGTATTTTTTTTGTGTATATTTGTATATGCGTAAAAACAGGAAATGCATTTAGTTTTTTATGAAATGTTGTTTTTTATGTTTTTAAATATTGTTTGTTTATGAAAAACAAAGTATTATTAAATATACTCATGGTTGTTTTCTTTTACCGCGCGATATTGAACTTTTATGAAAATAACTTAAAATAAACTTATTCAAAGTATTAATGTACTTTTTTATTTTATGAAAAGATCTAAAGAGACAAAAATGACTGCAATGACTTCAATGACTTCAATGGTTTTTGACTTCAAAATGACTTCAATGACTTCAAAAAGACTTCAATGACTTCGCTGATATCACAGATGATTGAATTGAATTCACCGAAACGAATTACCAATCAATGACTTCAAAATGAATGGTGATTTCATGCTTGAAGTTAAAGTATGTTATTGAATTCATATGATTGAAGTCAATACATAGAAGTTTTCTCTGTGACTTCAATGACTGCAATCAAAAATGATTGCATTCTTTTACAACTATGCTATGTACAATATTACTGTGAATTGTCTTTGAAATGTCATAAATAAAAATTTTGACTTATCACTTGTTGTTAAGTCGCCAAATACTCAACATGGTAGCTGAGCGTAGTTAAAAGTTCGGCGGAGCGACCACATGGCAAACAAAATAAATTGAAACAACATAAAAAACAAAAAGTAAAGTTGTGATTATATGTGAAATAATCAAAAATGTTTACAACTGATTACAAAAATAAAAAAGGATTAAAAATCATAACCTCATGATTGAACGTGATAGTGAAAGTATTCAGCTAGATTACAAAGCAAAATTAAAAGTCCAAGAAAAGTGCTTATTAAGCCAACAAAAAGTGAAATAAAAATTGAAAATTTTAAATGGTATGAACAGGAAAATTAAAAGTGAGAAAAAAGTGGAAACCTTTCAAATGACATCTTATGCAAGAATTGAAGATTTATCTCTGCCCGTATTTAATGGAGCAAATTACTCTAGATGGAGGATAAGAATTATGAAGCTTCTGCAAATGAAAAAATTGAAAGAGCAAGCAACACGCTCAAAGACCAGCGAAGACCCAGCGGAAACTTAGAACGAACTCGACACAAAAGCTCAATGCTACATACTTGGATCGATCTCGGATCGACAATTGGAGTATATCGGAGATTTGGACTTGGCATATGAAATCATAAAGAAATTCGACAGCATGTATATAAAGCAGTCCTCAGCACTTCAAATGGTTTGCAGAACCAAGCTCGGCAACATCAAACTCAAAAATTACGACACTGCAACATCATTTTTCGACGAATTTGAGAAATCAGTGAACGAGGTGAAAGCGGCTGGTGGCACGATCAAGGAAGATGAAAAATTAAGATATTTATTAAAGGCGCTTCCATCGGAATACAGCTATACTGCTGATTTAATTGATCAGCAAACATGTGAATATGTGAAATCTAAGGTTTTAATAAAAGCCATGGAAAAAGAAAACAAAAATGATAGACAAATTTCAAAAGGTCACAAATTCAAAGAGTGTAAAAAAGGACAAACTCATCCCGGTCAGGGCAGCTACAACAGGACCAACTACAGCAATGGCGGAGCAGCTCCAAATCATCAAGGAGAGCGTGGAGGTAACCAAGCAGCATTTTGGTCTTGTAATATTGATAATCAGAAAGACTTGTATTGCAATAATAGTAGCTTTAGTAATAATAATAATGAAATAATGTGGCTTCTACGGACCACATAGTTAATTGTGATAAATATTTTGACGAATATGTAACTTTAATCAAACCAGAAAATGTTAAATTAGGAGATGGAAAACTTTTAAAAGCCACGAAAGTAAGAACAATTAGAAGTAAATTTAAAGCTTATAATCCAGATTCAAATGTGACTTTGCGTAATGTTTACTTTGTAAAATAAATGTAATTTGTAAAATAACAAAATAATTTCTGAAGGCGGTAGTTGTAAAATTTACAACAACAGGGGTTTAGTAACAATAGCAAAAAGAATTAATTATCTATATTATTTAGAAAGTTTTACTAAAAATGCACTGAACAAAGAAATTGTAGCAAATTTAGTAAAAAATGAAAAAATGACAGAAAAAGAAAAATGGCACAGATGCTTAGGGCATGAAAATTTCCAATATCTAAATAAAATAAGTAAAGATGGTTTAGTAGAAGGAATACCAAAGGAACTAGGCAATGAGTTTATAAAATGCGCCACTTGTATTGAAAGTAAAATGTCTAATCTACGATTCAAAAATATGACATCTAAAACAGGTGAGATTTTAGAAATTATACATACAGACTTAAATGGACCTCATTCAATAACAGGAAATAGTGGCGAACAATATTTTTTAACTTTTATAGATGATTTCAGCAAATGTGCAAAAGTGTACTGTATAAATTCAAAATCTGATACTTATAAATATTTTGTAGAATATACTAATGTAGTGGAAAACATGACAGGGAAAAGAATTAAAAAATTGAATTGTGACAGCGGTAGAAAATATATAAACAGAGATATAAAAGATTTTACCAGGTCAAAAGGTATACAAATCAATCCATGTCCACCGTACACCCACGAGTTAAATGGCGTGGCAGAACACTATAATAGGTCCATTATGGACACAGCCAGATGTCTTTAAAAGAGACGAGAATAGACAAAATATATTGGCATGAGGTAGTTAAAACCAATACCTTAGCAAATACATTAGAATACAAAACTCCTTTTGAAATAATGTTTAATAAAAAACCGAACGTGGAAAATTTAAAGATCTATGGAAGTAGAGTTTGTTAGAACACCTGATCAATTGAGACAAAATAAATGGGTAGACAAATCAAAATTAGGAGTCCTAGTAGGGTATAGTGATACAGGGTATAGGATTTTAATTAATGGTAAAATAATTCATGCCAGGCATGCTGATGTAGTAGAAGAAGGAGTTAAGCTAATTTGTCTAGATGAAGAAGATGATAATAAAGACAGTGTTGATCAGGAATTAAATGAAGATGATAATAGCGTTCGTAAACGAAATTAATATGAAACAGGCAAATTCAAACTTAATTAAATTTGAATTTGAGATGGATAAAAGCAAAGTTTGTAAATTGAAGAAATCTTTATATGGCTTAAGAGAAAGTGCAAGGTCATGGTACAATTGCTTTGATGCTTTAAAAGAAGTAAATATGACAACTGTCTATATGTAAAAATTGAAAATAATGAACTAATTTATTTCTTATTATTTGTTGATGATTTACTGATATGTTGTAAAAACAGAAATTTAGTGAATTATGTAAAGAAAAAATTGTTGAATTTGTACTTGGTGTTAGAAGAATTTCCTTGAGCTTAACACCAATAAGTGTCAGGCTATAACTTATAACCGTAAGCGCTATCCCTCTTTAACTCGCTGCTATCTAATCTTTAATCTACCTGTTCCTTTAGTAAATGAGGTGTGTGATTTAGGTGTTATCTGTGATAAGGAACTCAATTTCCGTTCTCACATTGATAATAATATAATAAATGATAGAAGCTGTTCAATGCAGGTTTTTACGATTTGCTTTACGTGGACTTCCCTGGGATGATAGCCAGAACTTACCACCATACACTGACTGGCCTAAACTTATACATTTACAACTCTTTTCCTACGCCGAAAATTTCCCGATATTCTCTTTATTCATCAAATTTTAGTTAGTAATATCGATAGTCCAACCCACGCAATCTTAGGTCTGTGTCACTTTTCCGGCTCAATCTTCACAGAACAAATTACGGACAACTAGAACAGAATTTATTCAAAATATAAGAAATAGAGAAATAACTCAAAATAAAACAAAATATTAATTATGAATAATAATTGTTATTGCCGTTGATAAAAATAAGAAGCAGCTGCAAGTCCATATGACCATTTTGTATGAACATATTTTCAGCTAGAATGATACTGTATCTAATTCTCAACAGATCCCATACACATTAGGCAATATCGTTCCGACTCTTCTTCCTCTACGGAGCTTGGCTTTTACAACATTAATTTTTTTTGTTCCTTTCTGTCAACTGTTGCTTTTTCTGTTTTTCTTAGCTTTTGCTCCTCTTACAGATCGTTCAATTCAGGACTGGCAGTTAAGATTGCACGTCGTCAATTCTTTCGTTAGGTTAGTGTTTTCTTCTTCGGTTAAGCTTTTGGAAATGGTTAAAGAACTTCAAGGACAATCCTTAGTTGGTCTCACATGTCATATGAAGTGGATGACAAAAGCAAGAAACTTATCATTGGTGAACAAATTACAAGCATTCTCAGTTCCAATGTCTAATACTTTAGTGAACCTTCGTTAATAAAGTTCTCTTTTTCGTAGGAAGAACGAACGTAGTAGGAATTCGGATCCCAGATGCATACACGGCTATTATTAGATTTACATTAGTACCCCGCCAGCTTAAGTCACCGAACGTGTGTTTCTTTTCCTCGCAAATATTTTGATCGGTTTATAGACAGTGGATATGCTATGTAGTTTAATCCAAGTTGCAAATATTTGTAGCACGAAACTAAATTTCTCAAAAAAAGGTTCCCATATACGTGACTTCTGGCCGATTGTTCCTTTTAAGGAACTCTCACTAAACCAACCTTATATATTATATTATAAATAATAATAATAATAATAGCTATTACAAATAAAAATAAGCCAAGTTGCCTTAGTATCCATTATATTTTAAAAAATATTAACCCATAAATGTATTAGCAATAATTTCATCTAAAAGGGCTTTTGAAACATTATTGTTGATGCTGATGAAAGAGTGATGGATACTTAGTGCAAATTCGGCAGCTCTTCTAATATAACTTGCGAAAAGTTGGATCTTCAAGGTTGCTGTATAGGTTTGGCATTATCTCTTTCGATTGATCCGTATTGATGTCATATGTACGAGTATTTTTTGATAATTAATTGGATTTTGTTAGAAAATATCTTTAAACTTTGATGATGACTAGTTGGGTAGAACATCGACGATCAGCTGACATCCTCGAAGTGTCGTGTTAAAAGTAAAAAATTGTGGAATAACCAAATAGTATTACAAAATTCAAATAATTCCAATACATTTGTGTTTGAGTGTTCATGATGACAAAAAACGATTAAGTTAATAAAATAATTCGTAATTGTTTCAAAGGTGCCGTATATTACAAACAAATAAAAAAGTCTGCTACTTCATAAAATGTTAGCAATAATTTTATAATATTGGTTTAACTTCGAGTGTTTTTTAATTGAAACTTTTTTAAATTGAAAACTTCAGTCTCATGTTCTTGCATTGTTTGAACAAAATACCTTGATATATCGGATGTCTTTGCACGACCATGACAAATTCATCAAAAGCTTTAGCCCTAATAGCGTACATCTTTTGTCAGAGTTTTGTTATCCTTTGGTAATAAATTCAAAGGCCCATCCCATATCGAATGAATTTTTTTACGCAATCAACCCTAAAAAGTTGTTAACACCCAAAGTAATAAATTCCATTTAACCGCAGATTTCATGTTCACCTAAAATCACAGCACTGTGTAGCCAAAACATTCAAGTCGTTTCCTCTGATTTGTAGCAATTTAGCTCTTCCCCCACTTAGAATGACCTTTAACCAGAAAATCAGAGTGAACAAAAAATCAGAAACGAAGAATACAAGAACCGTTGAGCATTTGAGCTGCGTCATCCTCCGGTACCAGTTTTCATCACCACATCGCGTTCCTAAATCACTTATTCATTGATCGGTACACGCATTCACACAGTTCTGCCCAAACAGTGTCTGACCGTTTTACGGTAAAAGCATAAAAAGCCGCTATAACAAATACAAGTACCACACACAAACCCATAAATAAATTAATGACGAAGCACAAGGAATGGCCATTGCACATGGCCGCGAAGTGAACCAACAACTTGGTACAAAGAGATAGATGGTTGGGTCATTAACCTATTTGACCGGAAATTGCTAAGACTGATACTGAAATTTTTTGGATGACAATATTTGATTTTGATTTCTTTTATTGCTTTGCTTTTAAAAAATTATATCCTAGTCAATTGCTATTAATGATTATATCAGGTCAAAATCAGCAGTTTTTAATAAATCAATGTATTCACGTGTTTGTCATCAGTAAGGCAGCTTTCGAAAAGCTTTCACTATCTGGTCCTCCAAAAGGGGTGTTTCACTTTCGACGAATTTCAGGGATTACATTTAAGAATCACTTAACGACAGTTTTAAATTTAGAGAAATTATTTTAAATAACAAAACGGTTTGGGGTATTAGTTTAAATAATTCCAGTTGGCAAATTTGACTATTCCTTATAGCAATTAATATTTACTCTTATTAAGCATTGTACCAAATGGAACAAACTTTATTTGAGTATAGTATGTATACTTCCTTCCATTCTTTATCTGCCTTGTCGTTGCAGGAAGGTTTAAGAGACAAATGTCCTAAGGTTCTGAATAGAACCCAATTTATTTGTCGAAATAAGTGCCAAAGACTAAACTAAACATAAAATGGTTAAAAGAATGGAGTTAAATCTGAAAAATAGTACTCCAGGCGGTACTCTCAATAGCGACAATCAACCCCAGGTCTTTTTATCTGTGGTCGGGCCACGGATCTTGGAGGCCCCAACCAACATACGAGTACTACCAAAACCTCCCTCCAATTTAGTCGGTGACCCATGATATGCTATATCACTAGATTCCGATGACTCCTGCTGTAGATGCCCTGCTTATTACGGTTAAACCCCAACGGAATATAGCAGTGGTTGGTCAGAGTGCTGTTTTTGATAGCTTGTCTCGGGAAATTGAAAAGGTAGAACGGGCTGCAGAAAGGCACACACGGTGTAAGGCGCACATGAAGAAAAAACGGAGACGTGACGTAAATGCACGAGCGGCCACCTACTGAAACCGACAAATCTCTTGGATCTGAAACTGCGCCCATTTCTTCTGTTTCAAACAGGACCAAGAGGAAGAATGTTTCCGGCACTCTCTCTGTCGATGGATCTCTACGTGGACATTGCACGGATGAAACCTGACGCGCCTTCTTCTAGGGGAAACTCAAAATTGAGAACGTGCTGATGCATCTTCATACTCAGAACCGTAGATTCGACACTGAAAAGTGAATAATCTGTGTGTCACAAGGAGAGAAATAATCGGAAAAACAGGGACGGCTCTTCTCTTATTGTGGCCTTAGACAAAGCTTCTGTCAAGGCCAGTCAGTTTAGGTATGATTCACGAAGGGTTGATTTTCACTTTGTTTCCAAATAAGTGCTGATAAGAGGAGGCCACCCCAGTACTCATCTATTTTGCGTACGAGTACTCCTATGTATCCTTATGTAGGAGGCTTTCCGTGTTGAATACAAAATCTCACACAATATCCATATAGGAACCATGAGTAGTTTCGGTTATTAAAAGGGTTTTACACCACTATATAACGAGCGATCAAAAAGACCAAGAAATTGTCTTTATGTGCCAAACTCACTCTCACCATCTGCACACATACGAGTAACGAACGTTTTCTTTTTTTTTTTTGTCTATGAAGACATTCCTTTCCTGGCTCATATTCTGGCCAAAACTAGTCCTAGGCGCAGGGAAAGACGATTTCGTATTATTCTCGGAGCAGGAGTTCTGGTAACATTGCATATGGACATGCTATAAGACCAAAGTCAAATGACAGTCGGAAAATACAATATTACCCAATAGATGTACAAACTAAAGATAAAATAAGTCGAAAAAATAAGGTACATCCTGACGATTGTTACACAGGGATACATTAAAGGACATGGACATGGACCGATTATGAACAAAAGTTCAGTCCGGTGAAAGAGTTGATTTCAATCAGTTCAAATCTTGCCATATCAGCAAACTAAGGATCAATTTAATCTAATTATCACAGTGCTGGAAATTGATTTCTTAATTATAGCTGAAGATGGGATTCATTTATATAGAACACATATGAGTATTAAAGCGATTGATTATACAATTGTTTGAGTAATAATTGAGTATCTGTATGTTGTGTATTTTCATAGTCACCATTTATATTGTCACATAATTAAGTGCCCTTCCCAATTCCCCTGAGTATGTAACCTTGTCACGCTTGTCGTTTGAGCATCAATCATCAAGTCTCTAACTTTAGTTATTAAGGAAATGGGCAGTCTATTACCGGAGTCAGCTCTGAAAATTAGTGCTAAATTTAATAAAAATAAGACACAAGTTTAATTTCAATCTCAACTGAGTTTTATTATAATTCAATTGTTACATTACGTAACTGGCGCAGTCGGAAACTTTCGGTCTTATAACACAGGAAAAGGAAAAGAATTTGGTGAAAGGTCACTAATTTCTAATTCTCTTTTTACACGCAAAAAAAAAATGATAAAATACAGATAAATTTATAATTCTGAATAGTTGTGTAAAGTTAATGGTGGAATATGTGTATATATGAGAAAAAAATAAACAACATACTACATAGAAACGTTAAGTACTGATGTAAAAAAAATATTTTTTTTTTATTGTTTCATGAAATAACAGTATGTGGTCGCTCAATTTACATTATACAATTTTCAGAGATTCGACATATTTTTGTCTTTCAACTGTATCATTATGTATAAACTTATTTAACATATAAACAATATGGAAAAAATAATTAATAAATATTGAGGAAAATCATGAAAAAAAACCTCAAATCAAAGCAAAAAAAAAAATAATAATAATAAATAAATATATATAAAATGTAAAAACTAACAAAATAAATAGATAAATAAATAAATAACTAAGTAAATGAAAAATATATAAATATATAAATAAACAAAGTAGCAAATAAATAAAATAAATAGGACATTATATGTCAATAAATAAATAGTATACAATGGATAAATAAATAAATTATAAATTACGTTATGCACAGACATAGATATATACAGATATATAATCACATAATTCATAAGCAAATAAATGTAACATAAGCTTTGTTACAATCAATTAAATATATTTACTAAGCAAAATACTAACATGTAAATTAATGGGAAGTCGTAATAAACATACATAAAGAATTGTGTCACGATTAATTGAGTTGATTTACAAGAGGATTTTCGCAAATATAACATCTCAGCCTGTACGAGTCACTTAGCTTGCATATTCTAGAAGAGATCAATTCAACATTAGCTCTATCATGTAAATCTGTTGTGGAGTAATGCCAGGGGAGATTAAGCATCGTCTTTAAAACTTTATTTTGAGATATTTGAAGCTTTCTAATGTAGCACTTAGCGCAATTACCCTACACCATACAACCGTACAATAATATAGGTTGGAAAATCGTTTTGTAAATTATCCTTTTGTTATCATTTGAAAGTGTTGATTTTCTATTAATAAAGGGATATAACATTTGTATTGCTTTATTTATTTTGTTAATTGTTTCAAAAACGTGTTTTTTAAATGTCAATTTTTGATCAAAAAAAAACCCAGGTACTTTACAAATGGCTTCCATGCTATTAGGTGGTCATTGATTCTTAACTGAATGGCTGGAAGAAAACAAGACTTTCTTTTTCGGGTGAAAAAGATAGCTAAAAATAATTTTAGGTTACATACAGAATAGACTTGTCGATAAGGCTAGAGATACCATGTAAAACATAGCGGAAAGTTTGAGTGAGCTCAAAGAAATTAAAAAAAAAAGCTCATGGTGAATCTACTACAGTTAACCTCTTCTTGACAACATTATGATATGTCGTCGTAATGTTACGATAGAGCAATTTTATGACCAGTTAAATAATCTTCTAATACGATTGAATAACGCCTACTCATTACACGAACAATTGGCAAACGAGCAAGTATGACGAGCAATAGAATGTTTTAAATTATTTTAAAAGTAACTTACCAGAACCCGTGAAAAGAATTATAATTGGAAGAAATCTCCCTAAGATGAACGAGGCATACAACATTATAATGACAAATGGGTATTCTAAATACACATATTTTCAAAGACCACATTCCATGTATAACAATAATTTCCAATATAGACAACAAAGTAGTTACACAAGACCAGTATATTTTCATAAGGCGGGATAATACCGAACATAAGGAACCTCAAAGTATAAATAGGGAATAATACCGCTAAATAAATTACAACGGACGAACTTTTAACAATAGTAACATTACCGGACAAAACAACTATACAAGAGACATACAAACTACTCATTGTAAACCATATATATAGTACAATTCCGGTTGGCTTCGAAATTTTAGAAAAACAACATCCGAAGAACGCTGCGTTGGGATTTTCGTTTCAGAAAACTGCTTACCTCAGATTGTAAATGAGCCCACTGCATACCGCCAACACCCTGGACTTTTTACCTTGTCTTACTCTCTCGTCGAAGTTTGTTGTACCTTTCTGTCATATCAGTTAATCAATTTTTTTTTAGTTTATATGCATTTTTATTACAATGCCTAAAAGTTAGCTTAATTAACTTAAAATTATCTTATTCTAACTTACTGGCCGCATGCGGGCACTCTAAGTTAAACCTAACACTTAAACTATGTCTTTCGACGTATCTTACAGTCTAATTTTATATTGATTTTAGTCATATCAGTTAATTTCTCGTACACTGTTCATATAGTTGGAGGAATGCTTCCTGAAAAACGATGACCAATTGGAGCGGGCTTAACAGCTTTTAATTATAACTAGTCTTTATAAGGTCCATATACTATACAAACGTGTTTGTGCAAACGTGTGCTTGTGCAAATCTATTTTCTCTACACATTACGAAAACGGTTTGCACCAACATCATTTTTCGCCAGGATGTCATCTCGTATGGATCGGAGTCATGACGGATTTGGCTTGTGTTACAATACCAACAGCTTTGTCAATAAAAAAAATAATAAAAAAAAAAGCAGACACTAAGAATTAGGTGCAAAGAACGGTATAAAAAATGAAGCGTATTCTATCATTCGTTGCTGTTGCTGAAAGAACTCGAAGAAACATTGTTGCAACGCAACAAACATTACATTTTCATTTTTGCCGAAGGCAACTCAATTGTGGAATCCCCGGCGGGAAAACACATGCATATCGCTCTACAAAATTGGGAGCACAGAAAACATAGACAAATGCTCTCGGCCTTTGGTTTTCCGGCTCCGCCCAGATGCGATGTTGGAGCACAGAAAACATAGACAAATGTTCCCGTCCTTTGGTTTTCCGGCTCCGCCCAGATGCGATGTTTTTTTTTCTACCAACCTATGAGTCAGCTGCGCATGTGTGGGTGACTTCCCCAGCCGACATAGCGCACTAAGCGAATGCAGCTAATCAACCTGAAAGGAAAAAACCGGAAGAGGTCGTTGACCACCGAACTAGAGGAACACCGGAGGTTTCGTGATGACGTACACGGTCCATGGTGACCACAAGAAATTTGTCGTTAGAACAAACCAGTTGAAAAAATAAAGTAAAAAAAAAAGGGGGAAAAAATTAGTTTTTCATTAGTTTGTTTGCTAAGTTTTTTTTATGCAAAGTGTCCTAGCGACACATAATGGTCCTTCGAGCCGGATTGACTAATTCAAAAAGACTTTGAAAAGACAAGTGCAATAAAACTAAAGGTTTAAGTGCGTGAAATTTATAATTTTAAATAAGAATACGTGTGTCGGAGTTGGATCAAATTCTGGAGAAGGTGGTACGACAAAGGAGCAACGCATAAAAACAGGTGTGTGGCTTATAATTAATATACATTTATATTGCATTTATTATAATTTAAACGTAATAAAAGTTATCGATCCTTGGTGATCTTAATAAATTTATACTGTGTTGGGGTGTTCTAATTCTATCTCACAATGAGTAAAGTAAAAGTTTCTAGTTTGATTGAATCAATTCAAATCATAACTAATGAATTAGAAGCCGACTTCGTGGCTTTCCAGGCACTTGATAAATTAAATAAATCAGTGCATATGTGTGAGGCGCGTTTAGAAAACTTACAATCGTCTTTCGAAGAAGCCAGAGCGATGCACCAAAGGATTATTGCAGCTCCCACTGAAGAAGCTAAGACCAAATATATGAAGGAACTTACATTCCACAAACTAAAGGAATTGTTCTATAAATATTCGTCTATACTAAAAGAACAGTTGCATACCGATAATGCAGCACATAGTGGTCTGAATAAATCAATTTTAGAATCAAAGCTCCCATCTTCTGAATTTAAACTCCCCCCTATTAAAATTCCAACCTTTTCGGGGTCATTTCAAATGTGGCCTGAATTTAAAAATCTTTTCGAAGGTCTTGTGTGTACAAATACGTCAATTTCAAATGCTCAAAAACTTCACTATTTAAAGGCAAATCTGAGTGGTGAAGCTGAACGTCTTTTACGGAATACTGCTATAACAGACGGTAATTTTGATTCAGCGTGGGCAATATTAATAAAAAGATATCAAAATGTAAGACTTCTGAAAAAAAACCAATTTCAATTGCTCTTTAATCAACCTAAGTCGTATCAGGAATCATCTGATGATATAAAAGCACTCTTAGACACTACTAACGAAGCCAGTCAAGCGCTGAAAAATCTAGGGGTCTCTGTTAAAGCATGGGAAGATGTCCTTGTTTTTCATACGGTACAAAAACTTCCACTTAACACTCGTGGTCTTTGGGAATCCCACATTGCTACCTACGCAGGTTATCCAAATTACTCCGAGCTAGAGGATTTCATGTTGATGAGGGCAAGAACTCTGGAGATTATTGGACAGGCTTCATCCACTAAACACAGTCGAAGTCAAACAGGAATGCAGTTCGATCGCACAATGTAACAGTGCACAAATGTTCAATATGTCAAGGTTCTCACGCAATTCGAAACTGCTTCAAGTTTAGGGCATTCAGTCCAAATAAAAGAAACGACATGGCTAAGAAATACAAGCTGTGTTTCAATTGTCTTTCCAGCATGCATTCCGTACAAACCTGTACGAGCAAATTCACTTGCTCAACATGTAAGCAAAAGCATCATTCGTTGCTGCATCTTAATGAACAATACAACGCAGTAAATGATTATGACTCACGGTCAACACCGGCGAACCAAACGCCTACTAATCAAACCTCGAAGAAGGATATTTCAGAGCATCCAACTTGCTCCACCAACACGGCGTCAGCTAATAACGCGTACGTTGCCGAAACAAATGAAGCAAAAAGTGTTCTTCTGGCAACTGCACGTATCAAAGTTTTCACAACCGTTGGCCAACCGTTGGTCCTGCGGGCTCTCCTGGATCCTGGATCAGAGACTTCACTAATATCAAAGTCAGTTGCACAGATATTACAGCTGAAGAGAGAAAAGGTAGATGTTCAGATATGTGGAATAGGAGAAAATAAAACTGGTATTTCCAAGTATAAGGTTTCCTTCCCTTTTTATTCCAACATTAACAACAAGTTTAAGGTTCAGCTCAATGCCTTAGTTCTGCCTAAGGTCACAGCGGATCTGCCGATGAGAAACATCAAGTTTATTAACTGGAATCATATCCAAAATCTTGAACTGGCCGATCCTACGTTTTACAGACGAAGCGAAATAGATGTTTTACTCGGTGCAGACATTTATCCATCAATCATTCTTGAGGGTATTATCAAAGGAGTACCAGGCTCCCCCATGGCTCAAAGAACCGAGTTAGGATGGGTGCTGTCTGGGGGTGTGTCTTCAAATAACAAAACAACATCTCTTCACATAACTACCAACGATCTTAATATAGATAAAATTTTGTTGAAATTTTGGGAACTTGAGGAAATAGGAACCAAAAAAATGCTGTCTCCCGAAGATAAACAGTGCAAAAGGCACTTTTGTCTCACTCACCAACGACAGAGGGATGGAAGATATGTGGTTCGACTCCCTTTCAGAGACGGCAAACAACCTTTATTGGGCTTGTCATTAAATTTAGCCAAGAATAGATTCTTTCAACTGGAGAAGAAATTAAATTCTAATAGTTCATTTCGTCAAGAATATAAAAGGGTTCTCGAAGAATATAGGATATTGGGCCATATGACAGAAGTAGATACAACCACATTAACGGCTCACTATTACGTTCCCCACCACGCAGTAATAAAAGAATCCAGCACTACCACCAAACTGCGAATCGTATTCGATGCATCTTGCAAATCGTCGAATGGTACTTCGTTAAACGATCACCTACTAGTTGGTCCTAGATTGCAAGATGACATATTTGATCACATCACTCGTTTTAGGAAGCATAAGGTATCATTTGTAGCTGACATTAATAAAATGTATAGGCAAATTTGGGTCGCTCCAAAGGATTCTGTTTATCAGCTCATTTTATGGAGAGATAAGGAGGATGAAGAGCTGAAGGCCTATCAGTTAAATACCGTCACTTTTGGTACTGCCGCAGCTCCATATTTAGCGGTTCGCACCCTTCAACAGTTGGCCTCAGATGAACGCGACGATTTTCCACTTGCCTCGAAAATAGCAAAACAAAATTTCTATGTGGACGATGTTATGCACGGAGCAGATTCTGTCAAGGAAGCACTGGAACTGCAACAACAACTTATTGCCATGCTGAAACGTGGAGGTTTCCCATTGAGGAAATGGGCTAGCAATAGTCAAGCATTGATAGAAGCCGTTCCAGAAGCAGATAGAGAAATGTCAACATCACTAGCCTTCGATGATCCGACAGCCATAAAAACGTTAGGAATCCAGTGGCACCCGGGAAGGGACACATTTTCTTTCAAACTAAGTCTGCCGGAACAAAGGCAAACAACAAAAAGGACAATTCTGTTTGACATAGCGCGTTTTTACGATCCAATGGGATGGATATCGCCTTGTGTTCTCCTAGGTAAAATCTTGATGCAAGACATCTGGAAGGAGCATCAATCATGGGACAGTGAACTTTCAACCCCCATTATCGCGAGGTGGCATTACTTAAAGACTGAACTTACAGCTCTAAACAATATAGAAATTCCTCGCTGGATACATTATTCCAACAAGTCATGCATCGAAATTCACGGGTTTTGCGATGCATCGGAGAAAGCATACGCTGCCGCCCTGTACGTCCGGGTAATAAACGGTGGAACAACATTTACAAATTTGCTACTTTCGAAAACCAGAATCGCACCCCTTAAAACAAAATCTCTAGCTCGTTTAGAACTTTGCGGAGCGTTATTACTAGCACACTTGTTGGTGCACATTATAAATACCATGAACCTTCAAGATGCACGGATACATGCGTGGTCTGATTCGCAAATCACGCTTGCGTGGATCAAATCACCACCACATACCAGAAATACGTTCGTTGCCAACAGAGTTGCAGAAATTCAAGAGCTGACAAATCCCAAGTGGTGGAAACATGTTATTTCGAAAGATAACCCAGCGGACATTGCTTCAAGAGGACTGACACCAAGAGAACTAGTCAAAAATAGACAGTGGTGGCATGGGCCTGACTTTCTGCAGCTTTTTGAGGAACAAGCTCATCTAGAATATGAAATACCAAATACAGATTTAGAATCCAAAACATCAAACATTTCTAAGGTCAAAAATAAGTTTATTGCATCTGGGTACCCCATCAAAAATATTTTTCAGCTCTGCATATATACAACCTCCTTTGAGGTTAATGTACTTCTTTCCAGGTTTTCATCTCTACAGCGATTAGTTCGAGTAACTGCATATTGGCTACGCTTTATCAACAACGCTCGAAAGAACTCAACACGTATGTCTGGACCACTGTCGCTCGAGGAAATCGAATTAGGTCAAAGGCGTTTGGTAACTATTGTACAACAAGAATTCTTTTCTGAAGAAATCAGACAAATCTTGAAGAACAAAGAGATCCATAAAGGAAGTAAACTGGCAAGACTTGTACCATTCATTGACACAAATGGGATATTGAGAGTTGGTGGACGACTGGAAAATGCCGATTTACCATATGATCAACGTCACCCCACCATATTGCCTTCCCAGAATATATTAACCTCTCTCATAGTACATGATGCTCACATGAAATCACTCCACGGTGGACAACAACTGATGATGGCAACACTCAGGACTAAATATTGGATTATCCGCTTAAAATCAAATGTAAAAAAATGCATTCGTAATTGTCTTCGTTGCTTCCGACACAATGCTCCCCAAATGCATCAAAAAATGGGCAACCTACCCGCATCAAGAGTTACACAGACTCGCCCGTTTCACACAACAGGGGTTGATTATGCTGGACCAGTACAACTGAAGGCGTGGAAGGGACGATGCAATAAGGTTTCAAAGGCATTCATTGCAATATTTATTTGCTTTACAACGAAGGCTGTGCATCTCGAACTTGTAAGCGATTATAGTTCGCCAGCATTTCCAGCCGCATTTAAACGCTTCACTGCAAGTCGAGGAATATGCGAAAATCTATACAGCGACTGTGGAACAAACTTTCAGGGAGCTGCTAAAATTTTGGACAAAGAAAGAACACAGCTGTCAAAGCAATGCACAGAAGATATTGCCAAGGAATTACTGATGAGTGGAACTAAGTGGCATTTCAATCCTCCAGGTGCACCGCACTTTGGAGGGTTGTGGGAAGCGGGTGTTAAGTCAATGAAACACCATCTAAAACGAGTAATCGGCCATCACACGCTTACGTTTGAGGAATATGCAACTGTGTTAGCCCAAGTAGAGGCATGTTTAAATTCCCGCCCACTCTGTCCGATGACCGAAGATCCTGAGGATTTGTCGATCTTAACACCCGGACACTTCCTGATTGGTACGGCGTTAAGCACAACACCGGAAAGGGATCTTGCAGAAATCAAGGAAAATCAATTGGATAGATGGCATCTCCTGCAAAGGATCCAACAAAACTTCTGGAGGAAATGGAAATCAGAGTACCTTGCGCGACTTCAACAGCGTACAAAGTGGTTGACATCGAATGACCAATTTAAGGTAGGACAACTCGTAATTCTTCTTGACGAGCAAATGCCTCCTACTCGGTGGCGACTTGGGAGGATCGAAGCAACTCATCCAGGAACCGACGGCAAGGTCCGTGTGGTCACAATCAAGCAACTACTACATTGAAGCGCCCAATAGTAAAGATATGCCTCCTACCAATAGAGAATTAGAACAGATATCTTAAATTAACTTACATACACTCACACAGATGAACACTGTACAAACTATAGAATAAGAAAATTTCATTTTTGTATATAATTACACAAATTGAATTATAACATAAAATTATTATTATAAGCTAAATGAATTATAACTAACTTATAAACATTTATAACCAAATATTGCCACACACCTCTACTGAATCCACCTTTAATCTTTTCATGTATCCACCTTGAGGAGGACAACGTCATCAGCACAGAAACAAGTGGAAGTAGCAAAGACAACATTCAAGACATCAGATTCAATTTCGGTGGCCCGGCAGGATGTTGCAACGCAACAAACATTACATTTTCATTTTTGCCGAAGGCAACTCAATTGTGGAATCCCCGGCGGCAAGACACATGCATATCGCTCTACAAAATTGGGAGCACAGAAAACATAGACAAATGCTCTCGGCCTTTGGTTTTCCGGCTCCGCCCAGATGCGATGTTGGAGCACAGAAAACATAGACAAATGTTCCCGTCCTTTGGTTTCCCGGCTCCGCACAGATGCGATGTTTTTTTTTCTACCAACCTATGAGTCAGCTGCGCATGTGTGGGTGACTTCCCCAGCCGACATAGCACACTAAGCGAATGCAGCTAATCAACCTGAAAGGAAAAAACCGGAAGAGGTCGTTGACCACCGAACTAGAGGAACACCGGAGGTTTCGTGATGACGTACACGGTCCATGGTGACCACAAGAAATTTGTCGTTAGAACAAACCAGTTGAAAAAATAAAGTAAAAAAAAAGGGGGAAGAAATTAGTTTTTCATTAGTT
This sequence comes from Volucella bombylans, assembly GCA_949129095.1. Classification (NCBI taxonomy): domain Eukaryota; kingdom Metazoa; phylum Arthropoda; class Insecta; order Diptera; family Syrphidae; genus Volucella; species Volucella bombylans. Next base: position 300,048,358 of record OX422140.1, read on the forward strand.
TGTTTGCTAAGTTTTTTTTTATGCAAAGTGTCCTAGCGACACAAACATCATCTAATGACTTAAATAATTTTGTGTAATTCATGAGTGTCATGTATTTACTACAAAAGATAAACCCAATTATGATATTATTAAAAAAACAACATTATTGAAAATAGTCATTTCTCCTCGTGAGTTGCTAAGTGGCTATCTATAACATTGCGTTTGCCTGCTAGCGGGGAAACATTTGAGGACCTAATATTTTTGTCAGCAATCGCAACACAAACAATAGGAAGAATTGTTATGGAAACCTTCGAAGCAATTATATCAGTATTAAAAGATAATAGCAAAGGAAGTAAATAAGTAATAAGTTTATTGCATATTACATAAATTTAAATTCAGTACATTGCAGCAATATGTTTTTGTTTACATTAGTATTTTGAAAATGGTTTGAAGGGTGAAGATGAAAACAATGTCCAAATAAACGATGCCGACAGGGGTTTCGGGAATATCATCCCGAACACATTTGTCCTACTCAAGTGCGCAACCCAGCAACAATGTAAAATATGTGAGAACTAAATTCGGGGATTATTTTAATTCTGAGGGTACAGTGCCTTGGCAACACAAAGTGTAGGAAAATGCAACTAAATTCAAAATTTTAAAATGTAATATTGAAGTACATATTTAATTATAATAAAAAAAACGTAAATTGTCATTGACACACATACCGTTTCGGTTTCGACGATGCAGTCGTTCATAAACCTCCGTAGAGATCAGACGTGATTCGGCTTTTCTAGTGAGTGAATAAGAAAAAAAATATAAAAAACAAAACAAAACAAAAAATAAGAAACAATTTTGCCAAGAGGTTCGGTGGTGCGTCTATAGTGGTGGCCTGCTGATAAAGCCAGTGGTCGTGGGTTCGATTTCCGTAAAGTGTCATCGATTTTTTTATTTTTTTTTTATTTAATCAAAAAGATAATTATTATACATTAGTAAATTGAAAGTGAATCAGACAATGAGAGACAATAAGCGGCCCGCTATTCCAATAGCGGGACCAACAGATGGGAAGTTGTCACCAGAATATGTGGCAAGGCGGCAGCTGAGTCAGACAACGAACAATATATATACATGTCTGATGGGGGGGGGGGGGGGTGAGAATGCTTTCCGATCTCTAGCGGCCTCGGAGTCAGATGATGAAGAAGAAAAAGTCCATGCAATTAACAGCACCATTAAAGAGCTGCAACAAGAAGTGCTTGGCATTAAAGCCAAGCAAGTGGCGAGAAGGCAGATGGAGCAACAACAACTCCTGAGCTCTCAGCAACAGCCCACAAATAGGGAACAACAACAAAAACCAGCACAAGTGCCAAAGCTAAAACAAGCACAGGCAAAACAAAGGCAAAATATACAACAACAAAAATCACAAGCGCAACAACAACAACAGCATCAACAGCACAAGTCCCAAAAATAGCAGCAGCAGCATCAGCAGCAGCAAAACCAGCAACGACAAAAGCAACAGCACCAGAAACAACAACAACAGCAGAAAGTCAACAGACAGAAAGTACCTCCAATTAATACTTTCAAATTGGAATTAAAAGACACCATAGAACTGTGTAAGTCGGCCATAGGCTGTAATGTTTTTATAAAAAGATTAAGTGTAGATAGGCACGCGATCCATTGTAACACAGTGGAGCGCTACCACAAAATTAAAAGTCTATTGAAGGATTCGACGACGGAGTTCTTCTCCTCCACCCCGAAAGGGGAGAAGCTGCAAACAATGCTGCTTAGGGGGTTAGAACCGTCGACTGATCCGGAGGAGCTCATTGCACTGCTGACAGAGAAAGAGTGCAAAGAGCTAAAATCCGTGGGGGTCAAACCATTTGTCACGGCTAGAGCCAAAAGGAAGAAGCGGAAACTACCGTTTTGCCTGGTCCAGCTAAGTCCCGACAGCAATCTGGATAGTCTAAGGAGTATCAAAGGTTGTACACTGGGAAAAATTAAAGAGGAGTGAAAACATTTTGCAATGTGTTCGCTGCCAAAGGTTCGGGCACGCCGCGTCGAACTGCGAAATGCAGCCTCTATGCGTGAAGTGCGGAAAGAACCACAAGTCCGAGGAATGCACTCTGGATAAGGACGGAGCGTCTGAAAAAAGCCAACTCTCTTGTGCTTTATGTAGGAACACGGGACACACCACAAACTATCGGGGTTGTCCCAAATTCCAGTACATCAAAAGAATAAATCTGGCCCTGCAGCAGAAAGTGGAAGTTAAACGTCCACCCGTGCATTTGCAAACTCCAGCCGTTACTCCCCATGTTACCTACGCCCAAATGGCGGCAGGTAGCGGAAATGCGGTACAGCAAGCGAAGGTTGCTTCTCAGGCCCCAGCGCCCAGAGCACCGGAACCAGTACCTGACATGCTAGCTATCTTACTCTCGATCCAGCGGCAGATGCTCAGCTCCAGCGTCATTTAATTGAACAGCCCGCGCGGGTGGATCAAGTATACGCGCTGCTGCCTGGCTTAACGCACCTTTTGCCGTAATGGGTACGTACGTGGTGGAGCAAATCCTGAAGGTCCTTGCAGTGAATGTTAATGCACTGATTAGGTTCGAACGAATAGCCACACTATTTAAGTTGCTTAAAGACCAAGCCCCTGATGTGCTTTTGGTTAGCGAAACTAAGCTTACTAAAAGACACAAAATGAGGCACAAAAGATATAAAATAGTACGAAGAAACCGACGCAAATCCATTCAAGGAGGAGGCGTTGCGATCTTTGTAAGAAAAGGTATGCGTTTTAAAAGAATATACAGTCGTGTAGTACGTGGGTTTCGAGTGCTGGAGGCATGAGTCGTGTGTATCCCTCTCCATAGTGGAAAGCGGTTATACATGGTGTCTGTTTACGCACCTAAGGCTACTGAATCCACCTTATTCATCTCAGAGCTCGAGACACTTTTTCGATTCCTAAAGCTGGAATTGGAAGAGAATTATTTTATTATCGGCGGAGATTTCAACGCCAAACATAGTGATTGGGGAAATAATACACCAAGTACTAGAGGGAACCTACTATTCAATTGGTGGGGTCAGCACAGTATAATGTATCGACTCGGGTTTAAGGCGACGGATTGTCCGTCGTTTCCAAGACACGGGTCATATTCGGATCCTCTGCTGTTCGACTCACGATACAACTGACATGCACTAACCAAAAAACTACAAACTGTCTACGCACTTTCGTGTATGACAGTGACCATTGCGGTTTCAGCACCGAAATAACTGCTCCCAACGAAATTGCGGAATTGGATGAGTTTGTTCAAAGGCATTCCTACAACTATAGTAGGGTGCGTTGGACACACTTCACCAGAATACTGACTGGAGCACTCTCCTCGAATTCGCTCTACCCACCGTCCAACAGAAATCTGTCAAACGAGGAGATTGACAGGTATCTAAGACTAATGGACGAGACAATCAAACGAACAATAGACAAAACGATACCTCGGTACCAACGCACTGACGAAGAAGACTTATTCCGCAACGCAACTATTGACGCACTGCACCGACATAGAAGTAGACTGCTGTCAAGACTAAAAACCTTGTACAGACAGTTTACTGACAGACATAACCCGGAGATCATGACACTGAAGTCGTCGATTAAAAACCTCCAAACATTAATAAAGGAAAATTACAGAAATTCTGTAAGTTTGTATTGGAACAATAAAATTCGGCTGTAAACACCAGCAACCCGAATATGTCCCCGCAAATAACTAAAATAGGTCAAAACGACCTTCCAAGTCTTAAAATCGCCCGAACGACGAACAACGAACAAATACTTGTAGCAGCAGGCATGGATCCAAATGAGGCTGTTGATGATGACAACTTCTTTGTGATCCGCAGGAACAGGTAGAGACTATGGGAGCGACTTTCCAGGAAGTGTACAAGGCGAATGTTATCATTGGCCCGAACCACGATCTGGAGAATCGAGTCCTTGTGCACAATTTCTACCTTCGAAATTGTTGCAAGGCAACGAACATTTTTGTTCAAATATTGCTTTTCCCTCACAAGCATCCACATTTTTCCATCGGCATGGATCCCGTCGGTAGTTCAGCCAAGAAAAACCCGACGGCAAAACACCCATCGTCGACAGCCGATCGAGAAAATTAGGCGCTCAGGAGAGCAGCAGGAACATGATGCGTAGACGAAAGCACTCGTCATAATATAAAAAAAACTATATGAAAAAAATGCGATGTTTTTTACCAATTGGCTCCACCCACGACACGCCCTCAGAGCATGGCCCAGCTATGAGTATGTGTACATGTGTTGGTGGCTATTACACCAGCTGACCAGAGGATGCATTGTGAGGAAACGATTATGCGGTGAATTTTTTCTATGTAGTTTATCGTAGCTGCATAGAAAATCCGCAATTACGAAAGGGGTTGTTGATTGGATGAAGATTGGCCTCCAAAAATCAGCTGGACCAGGAAGTTTTCCTTATGGATGAAAAAACAAGGTCATTCCAAGTTGAGACATAGAAGTAACAGTGCGGTCAATAAATATATCTTAAACGAAAATTTAAGTTTGTTTTATTTAATAAAGTTCGCGTCACTTATTCAAAGTTGCTTTAATTGTTCTCGGTTCTGTCGTATACAGTAGAATCGGCACCGGGGACAATCGGTCGCAGGTTATTCACTATATAGTTTTTTCTTTTTTTTTGCAAAGTATCCTGGCTATACATAATGGTCCTTCGAGTCGGATCTAAAACAATTGAAAGTAAAAAGACAAAGTCCGTACTAGCAAATAGTACTTTAGTGCGTGCAACTTTAGTGAATCAAACTTATACATATACATACTTGTGCGTCGGAGTTTACGTAAGAATTTCGGTACGTGCAATAAATAATCTTGAATCGTCCTTCGAAGAAGCCAGAGCAATACACCAAAAGATTATTGCAGCTCCTAGTGAAGAGGCTAAGACCAAGTATATGGACGAATTGATGTTCCACAAATTAAAAGAACTGTACTACAAATCTTCTTCACAATTAAAAGAACAGTTGCATATCGATAATGCAGCGCAAAGTGGTCTTAACACTTCACTAACAGGGTCAAAGGTTCCATCTCCTGAATTCAAACTTCCCCCCATTAAAATTCCAACATTTTCTGGGTCTTTTCAAATGTGGCCAGAATTTAAGGGTCTATTCGAAAGTTTAATAAACACAAACGCTTCCATGTCCAATGTGCAAAAGCTTCATTATTTAAATGCACATTATCCAGCGCATTGGAAAACGGCGGTGGTTCAACCTATCCCCAAAAAGGGAAAGGATATATAGAGCTCTGTCTAGGTGGGTTGAGGACAAACATATAGTTCCGGATAATCAATTCGGTTTTAAGGCGGGACATGATATCTCACATGCCGCGTCTAAACTGGTTTCTGATATCCAATGGAATAAAGGCAAAAAACAATGCACTGGTGCCTGCCTTGTTGACCTGGAGAAGGCCTTCGACACCGTATGGTTAGAGGGTCTTTTCTATAAGCTGACTGGGCTGGGGATCAGTAAACCACTCTTGTATATTCTCTATAATATGCTAACCAACAGACAGTTCATCGTGAAAAATGGCGATGTGACTTCTGTTGGAATATTTCAAATTAAAAATGGTCTTCAGCAAGGCGCGGTCAATTCGCCGATCCTATTCAACATTTTTACAAGCGACTTGATAGGTTCACTTCCCCATACTATTGCGTACGCAGACGATTTGATAGCGTACAGAACAGGTCCAAAAATCGAGGTCATTAATACTCTCTTGCAGCGTGACTTCGATAAGATAAGACGATTTTGCGATGACTGGAAGTTGAAAATCAACTTTCAGAAGTCGGAAACCATTCTCTTTAGGACGCCGTTGTCTAGAACCTCAAGGGATACCAGAAAAAATTGGAGAAAGTTCTCGATTATTGGACAAAACGGACAGCCTCTTGCCTGTCGAAATGTAGTCAGATACCTTGGCATCTGGCTAGATCAGTTTCTGTATTTTGGCAAAAATGTAGATGCTGCTCTGGCCAGAGCTAAAGGTGCCTTTGCCCTTACAAAGAGACTGTTTTATAGCAGCCAACTCGATGCGGGGGTAAAGGTAATCTGCTACATGGCCCTTATCAGGCCCATGCTGGTATTTGGTTGTCCCGTGTGGTTCAATGTACGAGCAAGCTTAATGGAAAAGATTCGGGTGTTTGAGAGGGCTTGCCTTAGGGCCTGTCTTCGCTTGTACAGAACACCAGAGTCGGAGTACAAAAAATTTTATCCTAATGAGGTCCTTTACAACAGGGCGAACCTAATACGAGTGGACAACTTCGTAATTAAGCTGACTCGAAGGCACATTGCAAGAGCAATGACGTCGACGAATAACCTGATATCTGGGGCTTACTACCCCAATTACCTTTACCACGAGAGTGTGCGCTTTGACGGCTTCGTTCCACCGGAAGCATTCCTCTACCTAGATCAGAAAGGGTTGATCCAGGATAGATCAGCGGTGCCGTTAATCTTCCATGTCGCTCGGACAGCTGGGGACAGGCGACTCAACTACGACAGAGACGTCGCACACGGCAGTGTGGATCGCCTCAGGTTCAGTAGGGCGGTGGGGAATCGCGATAAGAGGGATGTCGTTCGGCAGCACCAGCATTTCTGGTGGTTGAATGATGGAGAAGATGATTCGTCGTCGTTTCCATTACGGACCAGCCTCACTAATGAGGCAGAGCTGACCAATCTGTTTTCTCTGTAAACAGCGATGGCCGGCTTACATAGGTTTAGGTTAGCATTTAAGAAACATATACATATATCAGTGTATACAAAGGTGTATACTGATATATGTATATGATTGTGTATAACGTCTATGTGTGTTTATGTGTGTATTGTACAGTTAGTTTAGGTAGGCTAAGGTTTATTTTAAGTTAGATACTAAGTTTTTATTAAAAATAAAAAATTATGTCCATATGCTAAGTTTTGTTAACAAATTTTTTTCTTAGCTTTAAGTATACAAAATAAATAGTTTTAAGAAAATGTAAATGAAGTCGAAAGACATAGTTATAAGAATTTAGAGTAGCTTAGAGTGCCTGTGTGGGGCCAGTAAGTTAGTGTAAGATTATTAAGTAATTGTAAGCTAGCATTTAAGCATTTTTTGTTAGAATGTAAGAGTTAGTGTTAAGAAAATAAAATGCATATAAAACTAAAACAGATTCTTGCACCGTGCACAGTGCTGATCAGGATAATTCCGACCTAATACCACATGTAGAAGCTCCAATTAATGTTTTTAGAAACCAGCTTATTTTCAGAATTGGCATCGATCTTTGTGCTCACGAAGAACCGCATCAGGGCTATCATCGCCATTATATTTTCGCAAGAACCTTTTGTCAGGCTAATCTCATAGAAATACTTAGGGAAAACTTGAACCCAAATGTAGTACACGGAATTAAAATTCCGGAGAACTATCTGGGATTGCTTCAAAAGGTCTATCTGGAAAACTTCGAAAAATACAAGATTCGCGTGACGCAAAGAGTTGTCGAGGACGTTACTAATGAAGACCGCCAATTCCTAATTATAGAGAAAAAACACAAAAGGGCACATCGGTCGGCAAGGGAAAACAAAGAGCAAATCCTCGAACAATTTTATTTTCCACATATGATGTCTAGAGTAAAAAAATTAACTTCTTCATGCGAAATCTGTAATACCAACAAGTATGATCGACACCCCATAACTCCCACTTTGCAGGAAGCACCCATTCCCAAGTATCCATTCGAAATTCTTCATATGGATGTCATGGAACTTCAAAACGAAAAATTGTTAACCATAGTTGAAAAGTTTTCTAAGTTTTCTAAATTTTTCCATATTAAAGATAAATCTGCCATTTACATCAGATCAAAATTGATTAAAATTTTACATTACTTTACAGTCCCAACAATTTTAGTCACGGACAATGAAAGAGGCTTCCTCAGCCCAATCGTCCTAAACTTTATTAAAACTCTAGGAATCAACCCAACCCACAGAAGCGAGGTAAATGGACAAATAGAGAGGGTACATTCCACTATACTTGAAATATATCGGTGCCTTAAAGCCGAGAATCCAGATTTAAAGGTCAAGGAACTTGTCCACGTAGCCGTAGATCGCTATAACAACACTATACATTCGGTCATCAAACGTAATCCAACTGACATATTTTTTAATAGGTCCCAGAGGGTTAATTATCAAAGGTGGTTTATACCGCTATTAAACGCATCAAAGGAAAAAATAAGCCCTTGTTTAAAAAAGAGATCGTTGCAAAGAATAATCGCGTTACCATAACGACAGATAGTGGTAGGAAAATTCACAAAGCTCAATTGAAAAAATATTGATATCCAAAAGAACAATTAACAGAACTGAGATTGAAAAAACAAAAAAAGGGGAATGTTTCCTATACCATAAAAAATTGTAACCTACAACAATCTCTACATATGTAACACATATAAGTAATTAATGATAAGCTTTTATTTTTGTAGTAATAATAATAATAATAATCTAATCCCTAAATAAAAAAACAAATTTGTATTACAGTTTAGTTTTGTTGATTCCCTCGGAAGCCTTGTATATTTTTTAAAATAAATCGCCAATTGTGACAGTTAGGGAAGGTGATGCCTGGATGACGAATGAGTACTTCAAACTTATACACGTTATTGATTTAAAACTTTAAGACGGACTTGTACAACAAACTGAACAACTTGTAACGAAGCGGGTATGGGATGAAGAAACACGTCTGGTTTTATACTATCACCTAAACCAGACTAAGGATCGCTTAAGAGAACTTCGCGACGCACGGGCGAGTAGAGTTAGATCCATTACTTGGATAGGAACCGCCTGGAAATGGCTGGCGGGTTCCCCTGATGCAAATGACTGGGACGAACTTTTACAAATACAGACCGACTTAGCAAAGAACAATGACCACCAATACAAAATTAACGAGAAGTTGTTTGACGCAACGCATGAGGTTATGAATAAAGTTAACAAAATAATCGACCGCTACAATAACGCCTGACAGAAGGGAGAATCTGAGAAACTAAGACATGACTTACTTGACAAGATACTTATACTAAAGGAGGGTGTAAATGAAGTTATTAGGGCTTGCCAGATGGCTAAGACAGGGATAGTAAATAGCAACATATTAGACTCTGAAGAGGTCAATACCATCATAAACGAGCTAGAAACCCTACCTTACCAAAACGTCGTGGAAGCCGTAGAGTACGGGCGACCGTCTGTGTTCACAAATGGAACTTTACTGCTTTACGTCTCATCAATTCCGAAGGTTGGACCTAAAACTGTTCATCTAGTGAACGCTCGCGCTGCAATTAATGACGGACAACAACTTGACTTAAATTTTACGAAACTACTTATCAACTACGACGAAACGTACGGACTAGAGGGTGACTTCCTTCATATGGGGAATACTTCCGTATGTGAGGAAAGTGCAGTAAAAAAATTACCAGAAGATACTTGTCTACCAAGAATCCTCAAAGGTGGTACTGCAGCATGCGACTTCAGAAAGACCAATGCAAAGATCATTGAATTGATCGGAGAAAACACTATTTTTGTTACTAACTTTAATGGCTCTCTTTTAGATAGAAACTCCTTCCTTTAGAAGGCACCTACTTGATCCAGCTGGACAACGAAACAATCAGCATCAAGGATCGGACATACTCCAGTACAACTTCTAAGGGTCTACAAGCACTCCCTCCTGTCCTGGTCAACGTAACTAGCAAAAGGGTGAAACTTGATATAAATCATTAACATGACATTAGTGTTAAAAACATAGAACACACTAAATCCCTAAAAGAAAGTCTTAGTTCTTCTATAATTACAAAAATTTGTATCATCATAGTAATCTTCATTTCAATCTGTTTGCTATGTGGAAAGTTCTACGGGAGAGCTAACATTCCAGAGCTTCGTGCGTCCTTTCGTCACAAACAAGTCCCTTGCCCAGCGCTGCGCATGACCAAGGAAGTTCAACAACCCGATGGAAACCTAAGCTGCTCAACATGTTCATGTGTAGATCTGCGGGACGTAGATATTTGAAAGGGCGGCAGTTAACACGCGTAAGCATCCACCTATGTATCTGACTAAAATACGATAAGGCTCAAGTATCCAGTCAGACGCATCGTATGCATTTTTCACCTGCATCCGCGAACTTGCATGAGCTGTCCCGTGGGAACCAGGCCATTGGAATCAATTGTGCCAAGGTTAGATTTTAAGTATTATATTCATTGTTAGTCAGTCTTACCAAGTACCCGGTCGAATAAATGACATTTTATAAAGTATTCTAGAAATCGTGTTTCATTTTAAAAATCCAAGTTGCGCGCCTTGTTCGCGCGGATTTTATTTTTAGAAAACTCCTTCGAAAGGACTTTTACTCACAACAACAGCAGCCACATCTACAGCAGCAGCAAAAACAACAACAGCTTCAAAAACAGCAGCAATTTCAAAATCATCAGCAGCCACAAAAACGACAACAACAGCAGCAGCAACACCAACAGAAACAGAAAGAACAAAGTGTTCCACTCATAAATACATTTAAGATGGAACTAACGGAAACGATAGAACTATGTAAGTCGGCCATAGGCAATAATTTTTATATTAAAAGACTTAGCGTAGGTAGGTATGCGATCCACTGCAACACAGTGGAGCATTATCACAAAATTAAGAGTTTATTGAAGGATTCGACGACGGAGTTCTTCTCCTACACCCTGAAGGGGGACAAGCTGCAAACAATGTTGCTGAGGGGATTAGAGCCGTCGACTGATCCGGAGGAGCTCCTTGCACTGCTGAAAGAGAAGAAGTGCGAAGGGCTCCAATTCGTTGGGGTCAAGCCTTTAACCACAGCCAGAGCCAAAAGGGAGAAACGGCAACTGCCGATTTTCCTGGTCCAACTGAGTTCCACCAGCAATCTGGATGGTCTAAGTTAAGGTCCTAGACTACCGGTGGTACACTGGGAGAAATTAAAGAGGAGTGAAAACATTTTACAATGTGTTCGCTGCCAAAGATTCGGGCACGCCGCTGCAAACTGCGAAATGCAGAATCGATGCGTGAAGTGCGCAAAGGACCACAAGTATGAGGAATGCGCTCTGGGTAAGGACGGAGCGTCTGAAAAGAGCCAACTCTCTTGTGCTTTATGTAGGAACACGGGACACACCGCAAATTATCGGGGATGTCCCAAATTCCAGTAGATCAAAAAAATAAATCTGGCGCGGCAGCAGAAAGCGAAAGTCAAGCGTCCACCCGTGCATTTGCAAACACCAGCCGTTACTCCCCATGTTACCTACGCCCAAATGGCGGCAGGTAGGGGAAATACGGTACAGCAAGCGAAGGTTGCTTCTCAGACCCCAACGCCCAGAGCACCGGAACCAGTACCTGATATGCTAGCTATCTTGCTCTCTATCCAGGGGTAGATGGCTCAGGTACAACGTCATTTAACTGAACAGACCGCGCGGGTGGATCAAGTATACACGCTGCTGCCTGGCCTAACGCACCTTTTGCCGTAATGGGTACGTACGTGGCGGAGCAAACCCTGAAGGTCCTTGCAGTGAATGTTAATACACTGATTAGGTTCGAACGAATAGCCACACTATTTAAGTTGCTCAAAGACCAAGCCCCTGATGTGCTTTTGGTTAGCGAAACTAAGCTTACCAAGAGACACAAAATGAGGCACAGAAGATACAAAATAGTACGGAGAAACCGACCAAACTCCATTCAGGGAGGTTGCCTTGCAATTTTCGTACGAAAAGGCATACGTTTTAAGAGAGTATACAGTCGTGTAGTACGTAGGTTCCAGGTGCTGGAAGCATGCATCGTGTATGTCCCCTCCGTAGTGGAAAGCGGTTGTACATGGTGTCTGTCTATGCGCCTAAAGCTACTCAATCCACCTTATTCATCTCTGAGCTCGAGATGCTTTTTCGATTTCTGAGGATGGAATTGGAAGACAATTATTTTATTATCAGCGGAGATTTCAACGCCAAACATGGTGATTGGGGAATACACTGAATACTAGAGGGAACCTACTATTCAATTGGTGAGGTCAACACAGTGTAATGTATCGACTCGGGCTTAAGGCGACGGATAGTCCGTCGTTTCCCAGACACGGGTCCTATTTGGATCTTCTGCTGTTCGACTCGCGAATACAACTGACATGCACTAACCAACAAACTACAAACTGTCTACGCACTTTCGTGTATGACAGTGACCATTGCGGTTTCAGCACCGAAATAACTGTTCCCAACGAAATTTCGGAATTGGATGAGTTTGTTCAAAGGCATTCCTACAATTATAGTAGGGTGCGTTGGACACACTTCACCAGAACACTGACTAGAGCACTCTCCTCGAAATCGCTCTACCCACCGTCCAACAGAAATCTGTCAAACGAGGAGATTGACAGGTATCTAAGACTAATGGACGAGACAATCAAACGAACAATGGACAAAACGATACCTCGATACCAACGCACTGACGAAGAAGACTTATTCCACAACGCAACTATTGACGCACTGCACAGGCATAGAAGTAGACTGCTGTCAAGATTAAAAACCTTGTACAGACAGTTTACTGACAGACATAACACGGAGATCATGACACTGAAGTCGTCGATTAAAAACCTCCAAACATTAATAAAGGTAAATTACAGAAATTCTGTAAGTTTGTATTGGAACAATAAAATTCGGGCTGTAAACACCAGCAACCCGAACATGTTCCCGCAAATAAATAAAATATTTCGGAGAAATAATCAAAACGACCTTCCAAGTCTTAAAATCGCCCGAACGACGGACAACGAACAAATACTTGTAGCAGCAGGTATAGATCCAAATGAGGCTGTTGATGGTGACAACTTCCTTTTGATCGAGGATCCGCAGGAACAGGTAGAGGCTATAGGACGGACTTTCCAGGAAGTGTACAAGGCGAATGTTATCATTGGCCCGAACCACGATCTGGAGAATCGAGTCCTTGTGCACAATTTCTACCTTCGAAATGAAATTGTGAATTGGCGATTCGAGAGCTCGGGTTTCACCCAGTTCAGTGACGAGAATATGGCAAATAATGTCATCACCAACGATAGGGTACTACCCCCGTTCATTTCGAAGGACGAGCTCCAAACGATCTTCGAATCACTTAGAAGTAAGAAATCAGTGGGAACCGATGAAATACCGAACATTGTGCTTCTAGATATCTCTCTAGAAACGGTGAACATTTATACCACCCTGTTTAATAATGCAATGAATAATGCACATTGTCCAGCGCATTGGAAAACTGTGGTGGTACATCCCATCCCCAAAAGGGATAAAGACACTTCCAATCCGGCGAATCTCCGCTCGATTAGTCTTCTTCTAAACGTCAGTAAGGTTTTCGAGAAGGAGATCAATAGAGTCCTGACTAAGTGGGTTAAGGACAAACATATAGTTCCGGATAATCTATTCGGTTTCAAGGCGGGGCATGATATCATTCATGCTGAGTCCAAACGGGTTTCTGATATCCAACAAAGGCAAGAAACAGTGCACTGGTGCCTGCCTGATGGACTTTGAGAATACCTTCGATACCGTATGGTTAGAGGGACTCTTTTTCAAGCTGGATAGGTTGGGCATTAGTAAACCACTGTTGTATATTCTTTTTGATATGCTCTCCAGTAGATAGTTCATCGTGAAGAATGGCGATGTGACTTCTGCTGGAACATTTAACATTAAAAAAGGTCTGCAACAAGGTGCGGTAAATTCGCCGATCCTATTCAACATTTACACAAGTGATCTGATAGGTTCACTTCATCATGCCAAAGCGTACGCACACGACATAATCGCGTACAGATCAGGTCCAAAGGTCATTAATATGCTTTTGCAACGTGACTTCGACAAAATTAAGGGATATTGCGATGACTGGAAGTTGAAAATCAACTTTCAGAAGTCGGAAACCATTTTGTTTAGGACGCCTTTGTTTGGGGCCTCTAGGGATACCAGAAAGAATTGGCGAAAGTTCTCGATCGTGGGACAGCACGGGCAACCACTAGCTTGTCGAAATGTAGTCAGATACCTTAGGATCTGGCTAGATCAATTTCTGTATTTTAACAAACATATAGATATTGCTCTGGCCAGAGCCAAAGGTGCTTTTGCCCTTACAAAGTTTTATAGTTTTATAACAGCGAACTCGATGCGAGGGTGAAGGTGATCTGCTACATGGCCCTAATCAGGCCCATGCTTGTATTTGGGTGTGGTTCAAGGTGAGAGCACGTTTATTGGAAAATATGCGGGTCTTGTCTTCGCTTGTACATAACACCAGAATCTGAGTACATAAAATTCTATCCTAATGAGGTCTTATACAATAGGGCGAACCTAATAAGAGTGGACAATTTCGTCATTAAGGTGACTCGAAGGCACGTTGCAAGAGCAATGACCTCAGCGAACAACCTGATCGCCGGGGCTTACTACCCCAATTATATGTATCACGAGTTCGCTTTGGCGGTTTTATTCCTCCAGAAGCGTTCCTCTATCTAGATAGCAAAGGTCTGATCCAGGACAGATTGGCGGTGCCGCGAAGGTAAGGCAGTGAAAGGTTAGCCAGCCTAATTTTGTTTTTAGCCATGGCCGGCTTACATAGTTTTAGGTAGGTTTAAGTTAGATTTTAAGAAAAAAATATATATAAAAACAAAAAAAAAAATAAAAAATATATATATATACATATATTTATATATGAAGTATATATATATTATGTATATATATATATGCATTTAAATGTAAGTAGGCTAAGTAGATTAAGATTTAGTTTTAGGTAGTATGTAGGCTTTTAGTTTTAAGTTTTATAATAAAATTAAAATAGTCCATGTACTAAGTTTTTGAACGTGTTTTCTTAGTTTAAGCTATAGTTAAGTCACTAAGTTATAAAACCCGTCAAAGACATAATTTTTAAGTATTATGTTTAACTTAGAGTGCCCGCATGTGGCCAGTAAGTTAGTATAAGATAATTTTAAGTTATTTAAGCTAGTTTTTAAGCGTTTTTTGTCTAGCATGTAAGAGTAAATTAAGTAATATTATAAAAATGCATATAAACTGAAAAAAAACTAGCAATCACTTCTCACTCGGAGAGTCAAAGTTCGAATCCTACCCATTGACAAGTTTTTCAAGTTTCACATTTGTGTAATTGGAACTCAGACAGAAAATTCTGCTTGTGAAGGCATAACACTGACACGTAGATTTGGCTGTTGTAGAGTTTCAAGCACAAAAAAATAGTGTGAATTATAACCTTCGAATCACTCTGAGTGAAGAGAAAACTCTCCGTCCTATTCGGACCAAATACACCTGAGTTTCAAACTACTACAAAAAACCAATTTTCTTTCTCTCCTTCTGCCTTTCCGCCCGCCCCTTGGAAACAGTAAAATGGTATCTAACCCCTTAGGAGCGCGTAAATTATAAAAAAAAAATTAACAAACTATTTTAGCTAAGAATAGTTTATGACATTTATATTAATAATTATTGAAAATAGTATTAATGTCACTTCAAAATTTCTAAGTTTTTATATGGGGTAAACATTATTTTAATTCATTCGTTTTTAGATAAGAAAAAAATATAAAAAAGTACATTGAACAATTTTTGCAAAAGAAAATTGTATACGCAATAGGGCAAGAGAATTTCAATTTGTTTATGATCAAATCCAAGTAGCCAAGTTTTAAGTTTTTTTGAAAAGTTCGACTGGGTTCTTATGAGTCTAATATTTACCGGAAGGCTGTTATAAAGTTTGCAGGAGACAAATGAGTAGAAGTTTCTGTAATGAGTTCTACGAAAAGAAAGGATTTTAATTAACGAACTGTTATTACTGCGCAAAGTAAGTGAATCGGATATTGGACTTTGTAAGTATCCACTTTTCATAAAAAAAAACTCTTGAAACTTTAAAATAATACGTATGTCTAACCGGAAGAATTTTCAACCTTCTGAACAATGCCATGGAATTCGTTACACGATTTTTACCGCATATTTTCCTTATGGCACACTTTTGTAATATAATAAGTGGTTGGAGCTTAGACAAATGGGTGCCTCCCTAGGAGCTAATTCCATACTCTACTCTAGAGTGAAAAAGGGCAAAGTAAACAGTCCTTAGTGTTTTATTATCCAAGAGCCTTTTTAGGTGGTAAAAATTGCGAATAAAAGATCTAAGTTTTTCTTTTTAAAAAATCGTGTGAGCATCCAGCTCATATTGTGGTCGAAAAAAACTTCTAAGTATTTAAATTCCTTTACTATTTCAACATTTTTCAACATTTTAAGTTTTTGTTGAAAGTAAACTCTGTATTGATTGCAGTTGCCTACATTAAGACAAAGACGCGGACCATCAAAGGAGTGAAAGAAGACATTCACATTTGGATACTCCAGTGAGTTTAAGTTAAAAAACATTAATTTAGTTTTGTTACTAACAACTAATTTGTGTAAGTAAAACCAATTTCTAAGTAAGCTGATGTAATTTTTTTTATTATTTTATGGAATTATGTCCAGAAGGTTAAATGAAGTATAGGCAATGCTAAGATCATCTGCAAAAGCCGTGATTTTTCCTTTGAATGGTAGGGAAAACGTGGAGATTACATAAATAAGAAAGAGTAGAGGGCTAAGGACTGATCCTTCACTTCTTTCGTGTCACTTAAAGATTGTCCGATTTTTACTACTATTGTTCTATTTTTGAGATAGGAAGTCAACCAACTAGACATAAAACTACAAAAGTCTGCAGTATGTAATTTTTCCAAAATAATGGTGTGGTTTACCATATCAAACGCTTAGTAATATCGGTAAAAAGACCAGCACAATATTTCTTTTCATCCAAACCTTTGTTAATAAAAGAAGAAAAAAGTAAAAGAGCATCTTCTGTCGAAAGTCCCTTTCTGAAGCCATATTGCTGCTGTTTAAAAAATTAATTTTGTTGAGAAAATTTAACATCCTTCTTTTAATAGCTTTTTTCAAAAATCTTGGAAAAAGAAGACAATAATGAAATTGGTCTATAGTTATTTTTGTCATTTCGGCTGCCCTTTTTGAATAAGAGCAGCACAATAGCATTTTTAAGTGAGTTAATAAAGTTTCCAGTTTTAACGCTAAGATTAAAGAAATCTGCTAAAACGTCAGTTATATTCAGACCTATTTTTTTAGAGTGATGTCTCCAACATAATTTTCAGACGGGGATTTATCTATCAATGAATTAATGAGAACGTAAAGTTCATGTCCATTTATATCATCAAAGTAAAAACTGGGGCTGGAACGATGATTGCTTACAAGATATATGTTCGAACAGTGGTTACAGATATTCTCGTATGCACTAAAGGAAGAAAGTTGACCAATCGAAGTAAAAAAAATGTTAAATATATTTGCAACAAAAGATGGGTCATCTGTAACATCCCCTTCATCATTAAGTGAAATTAAAGAAGATGAGTTATTGATATTTCTATTGATAATGTTATTAATGGCCCTCTTTCCTAGGGTTCCCCAAGGAACTTTGAATTTGAACCTTGTAATAATTGGTGCGACACATCTTTATTTCTTTATTTAAACTCATACATATCTTTTCAAGACGTCTTCTTAAACTAAGATTACAACACTTTTTTGCTAAACTATTTTTAAGACGTATTTTTTTAATAAGTGTGCACTAATCCAATGTTTCAACATAAAAGTTGAATTCTTTTTAATATAGGTATAAGAGTATTGTTCGATATAACATTTGAATGATTAGGAATGAGTCAAAAGCTATTTCTATATTTTCTTTTAAGTATACAGCTGACCAATCTTATTGCAAAGGTGCATTATTTAATTGGTCATGTTCTACTTTGCAAATTTTTGGGATATTTATAAATCGATTCTGATCCGTAATGCCTAGATCAAAATTTATGCCTACACAATTCTGAGAGGTGCTTTTTGAAAACCTGCCGAAAACATGATCAAGGCATGTAGCTGCCATAGGCCTAGTTGGCGTATTTATACACGAAAAGAAGTCATGTTCAGCAATGGTATTTAAGTAAGAATCAGATAACGAGTTTGAATTTAAAATATTGATATTAAAATCACCTAACATGATGATATTAGCTCCTCTCTTATAATACAAAAGGTTAGAAAATCCTTCCAAAAAATAATAAATAATATAAATAAAACTAAACATTTGATTGCGTATTTTAGAACTAAGCTTAAGAGAATCCGCACTTGAAAATTGTAAGTAGCTCAAATCAGTTTCCAACAAGTCACGCACAAAAACCCCTACTCCGCCAGCAGCGGAATAGTTATCATTTGGATATGGAAAAAAATTATAGCTCGGAATAGAGTATTCATCTTTTTCGGAAGTAAATATCTAGATCTCTGTAACAAAAATATGATCCGGTAAGGTAACAAGAGCTTTAAGATTACAGAACAGCACATCAGAATTTTGTCGCATACTACGCATATTCTGGTGAACAACAAAAAAGGAATCATTTATAGTACGAGTATTAAAACGGAATATATCATCGTTGATATCGTAAATTGTTGAAAAGAGATTATTGTTTCTTAATTGATCGAAGTTATTTAAATTATTTAATATAAAATGTATATTTTTAATAAAAAAATAATTAGGCACAATTATTAAAGAGCCTCCAAATTGGCAAACGATCTTAAAGCAAAAATCCTTCCTTTATCAACTTTTCTCAATAAAATTTACGAGTTCTGATACCATAAGTATTTATAATTTTTTTCAGTTTTAAGTTTTTTGGCTTTCATAAATAACGCCCTAGTGAAGCTAGTAAAACTATCATTAATAAAAATTCTATTTTGGGTGCCATACATAAACAAAAACGAATTGAGCTTGTTCCTTGCACATCTCTTACTTTTATTACTCTCTGTTTAATTTCAACGGAGGAAAACTGTATACATACAACATTGTTGTTGCCACTGATTAGATTAACATCTGTTGGCTTACAGCTCGCATTTCTATTACCGGTGCGTTTTACAAAGCATTGTTTAACATCTTCGGCGGACACTCCAACTTTTAAAACGATATCAAGTAGAAATTTTACACATCCAGCTGCATTTTCGATATTGACACCAGGTATGATAGCAATTTCAATGATATTCTCCTTTTCCAAATTGTTTTATTCCCTCCAATTAAGTTTTGTTTCAAGAGATGTCACTCTCTCATTAAGCATTTTGTTTTCTTTTTGTAGTAGCTGAATTGTGCTAAGAGAATCATGGGACATTTTTTTTATGTCAAGTATTTCGTTGTATAGCGTTTCCAGGGTTATTGACCTGTCCGCCTGCTGTAGGTGTTGTTCACAGAAAGCTAACTTGGCGCAAGTTAATTATTACCTTAGAGTGTCCGTATGGGGCCAGTAAGTTAGAATAAGATTATTTGTAAGTTATTTAAGCTAATTTTTGAGCATTTTTTTGTCTAGCATGTAAGAGTAATTTAAGTACATATATAAATAAAAATGCATTTGAACTGAAACTGAACTGGCGCAAGTTAATGGCAGTAGGTGATCGCCGGCTTGTGCTTTTCCATCATTTGTAGCTACTGTTGTTTTTGTTGTTGCTTTGACAGTGTTGATGCCTCGGACCACATAATAAAATGCCACGTTGTACTTTTGACTCTTGTGATTATTTTATTTCCCTATAAAAAAGGATTATATGATGTGTACAATATTTTTAGATTTAAGTTACTTCCACTTGTGTCCGTCCAACCTCTCATAAACGGCATCAACATAAAAAGAAAATAAAATGCCGGAAATGGTGGATAAAGAATTTTGACGTTTTGAGGAAGGGAGAAAACTAGTGCTTACAAAAGTTATCGATATCGTGTTATCGTGGTATCTCCGCTATGATGGTGCCTTCATTCTGATGTTTCCAGGCGTGATGATAGGAGTCCACGATCAACGCGGTCACTCGATGATGTTGGGGAAATATTATCGGCCTGCGTGCGTGGACTTAGATAGTCAAAGCTTCGTCAATCCGTCCATATATTCTCATCACTCCATTTTTGTCTAGCATTGGAGTCAGCCTCAACAAGCTACTGGTGCGATTCAATGTTTTACCTGCTTCCAACATACGACAGATTGTCAGTTCCGCCTTCTCTAATTCATTTACCTTCAAGCAGTCGCATTCTCTTCTCGATTCGTTTAAACAGTTTCTGCGAAATCTCAAAATCCAAGCTATAATTCTTTTGAGGCATTTAAAGTCTGAAAATCTTTAAAATATGTCCTTGTTATCTATAAGAAGGAATGGTGCTTTCCTGCGAAGTTCTTCCTCAGTTTTCGTGGTGGGCATCCGCATGAGCGGAGGCCATTCGGATTTTAGTTTTTTCAAGAAGTTGGTGCCTTCGAGCCAAAATGACTCGCGCTTTTTCTCTGTAGCGAGAGTTATGATGTTATGATGTAGCAAAACAATTTCACGCAAACTTGTCGCCAGTACTGCTGACTGTAATTCAAGGCGTGGTATTGAAATTAATTTCAACGGAAAACACTTCGTTTTTCCTACTACGAATGCCAGCCTTCCGGTGCCGTCTTCATTGGGTATTCTCCAGTACGCTGCTGCTGCAAAGGCCTGCTCGCTTGCATCGCAGAATATGTGCAGTTCTATAGGCTTTGAGGTGAAACCAATTCCATAATAGCGGGAAACGCTGATATCTTCTATCTCCTTCAATCTGTCAAGCCATCTCAACCAGATCATATTTCCTTCATCAGGGATTTCCGCGTCCCAGTCTACTTGCTGTCGCCATACGGACTGTAGGGCCAACTTGGCCATCAGGTTGTACTCCGCCACTAACCCAAATGGATCAAACACCGACATGACAATGCTTAACATTTCACGCTTAGTTGGCTTCCGGGTTCCATTTAATAATGCTGGATCAATTTTTGCAAATGTCATGATGATTTTGAACATGTCCTGGCTTGTATCCCAGTGCAATCCCAACACCTTCTGATAGTTTTTTGTTTCGCTTTTGTCCAAATTCAGGACAGGGAACTGGTCTTCGGTATCTTTGAATGTCTTCATTAATCTCTTGGAGTTCGATACGAAACGCTTGAGCTCAAAACCTACTTGCTTCTGAATCCAAATGACCTCCCTCGACCCACGCGAGTTATATAATCTGCCCTGAGCCAAAAGCCACCACACCAACAACATCTTAGGCAGCGGTGAGTTACATACTCTGCATGAGAAGGAAGAAATTCACCACCAACATCTCGGCTAGCTTGTGTAGCGGGACCTTATATGAGGAGATATGAATCTTGCTGTTAAGAAAACAGTTTAATTGATCATTTAATAAAGAGCACTTGTTTCTATCATAAGTTCGTGTCTTTTTTTCAAAATACATATATAAGAACATAACTGGCGCAGTCGACTATTGCAAGAATTCGGAGGTCGCGTATATTAAAAATAGATAGTTTTTTTTTTTTGCGAAATCCATATTAAACACATACTAGAAATCCTGGTGCAAGTGAAAATTTCATTATTGGAATTAAGTATTCTATACTGACTATATTAAACGTGAACCTCGCATCAAGAAACTTTGGCCGGTTTTGTTGTTTTTATTTCTGCCACTGATGAAGAAGGTAGAACACTTTCTAATTGCAATGATGTGCGACGGGGAACACTGTATTTATTGCATCAAAACGGCATACCTTGCAAGGTCATCATATCGTCTGAATTTATATTTACACAAAAACAATGAAAAAATGAATTGCAATCCGTTCATGAAATTTTTGGAGCACCATTGCGGTCAATTTTTTTATTGCAAACTACGCAAAGCATTTTTAAATAAAAAAGAAAACACACCAAAAGAATGTAATTAGACGAATTCAACGATAAGCATACCCCACTACACGTCTGTTTTCTAACACGTCTTACTGGTTTTTTTATTGATATATTGTAGTAAGCACTTTATACCACCTGATCTTATTGCATTGCCAATTCTTTCATTATAATGCTTAAGAAATTTCTCGATGGTTTTTTGCTGTTTATTTATGTGAATAGTTATGTTTTTAAACCTATGTCTGATTATTTAGCCTTATTTGTTTAACGGATTTTATTTTCACAACCTCTTGAAAATTCTCTATTGCTTCTAGTTCTTTGTTTATTGCAAGGGCATCGTTAGAGTCCATATTACCAGTAATGGTTTTGATAAACGTACCTAATCCATTAATTATACCCATTTTTATTCTATAATTTGGTAAGAGACTGAAGAAATTTTGTTCCAATTCTTGAAATTTTAGTTTAGCAATGCCTGTCAGGGAGTTTTTGATTTTGTCAATACTAGTTTGGTAATTTAGAAGATCTACTATATGTATCATTCGCTTTTCATATTCGATTATCCTCGCTTGTCCGATTATCAGAGACAGTATTCCGCAATTATTGGTTAGGTTGTAAATTCCTATGTTACGCTGGTCAACTGTTAGAATTGCCAGTAGTGACCTAAAATGTTCGCTTTTTCTTTATAATACTTTTGTGTGATTTTTTTATTACCTTTTGTTAAAATATTTACTTTTCTCTCATTTTTAATTTTATGCTTGGTGAATCTTGGAATTAACTTGTTTCTGCTACACTTTTCCCTAAATATAAAATCTCCTTCTATAATCCGCATAACTAGGGAGGCTCCTTATTTCTCTTTAATTTTTCCATATTCTTATGTCTCTTCTTCTCTAGATAATTAATAATAGACTGAAATAAATTCTCTTGAAATGCATTGAGCTTTCACTCCGCAATACTCTCCTTTTACAATTTTTACAAAGCTAATTTCATATGTATGTGTCATATTCCGCTCTCTATGAAACAAAAGAAACAAGTTATGGGCGGTATTCATTGGCACCTACTCTTCTTCTGACTGTTCAAACTATCTGAGAATTGAAAGACTTTTTTTCAATTTGTCAATTGCAAAAGTAAGATCGACGGTTATCTTTCCTCCCTCTTTTTGATTTGCCAACAACTCCTTCGTATCAGATCCCTCTTACTTCAATGACCTACCAAATTTCTCCCTTGGTCCCTTTCTCATTCAAAATTTCGATCCTGCTGTTATTGAAGAAAAGTTCCAAAAACTTATTTATGAAATTATAAATGCTCTTCCAACCTATTTCCTACTTATTTCGTCTATCACTTACACAGGGAAAATTTCTCAAGATTTGGAAGACCTTTTTTATAATCCCGATACGCAAAAAGGAATTAAAAAATAAAGTTACCAATTATCGTTCCATTGATAGACTCTCTCAGTGTGTAAGTGTAAGTCTTTTATTTCACCCAGATAGCTTGGTTTTCTAAATAGCAGATCAACTGCCACAAAACTAGTTGAATTCGTGTCTTTTGCTCTCACAGCAGAGAAATCGGACAGGAGAAATCGATGTTATCGTAACCAACTTCACTAAGTTTCATCAATTGATCCTTTTCAAATTATTAACTCCCGGATTTGAACCCCTTTTATTAAAATGGATATCTTTTTGACTGGTAAACCGATATTACAGTGTTCAGTTTAGATCCGCCCTTTCAGTTATTTTTTTTGGCTTCTTGGGGTTTCAAAAGGTAGCCATCTTGGTCCCTTTCTCTTCATTCTTTTTATTAACGATCTTAAGGGAGTCATTAAATACGTCTCCCTCTCGTTTTGCACTGACGACACAAAGTTGTAGAACTTCTCCCCATGACTCCGCCCTTCTTCAAGAAGACCGATTTTCAATTTGTTCCTCAATAACTGCGTAGAAGAACTTAATATCGCCAAACATTTAAGGGTGTACAAAAAGGATGAGCTGGATGCTGATCAGCAACCTCCTCCTCTTTTAATACCTGACTTCACAACCTCGGATCTTGGAGCGTCGATATCCTTTCCAGAATTGGATAGCGACGACTCCAATCTGTCCGAGGTGACTATCAAGC
Source organism: Volucella bombylans (assembly GCA_949129095.1). Lineage (NCBI taxonomy): Eukaryota > Metazoa > Arthropoda > Insecta > Diptera > Syrphidae > Volucella > Volucella bombylans. Next base: position 300,072,197 of record OX422140.1, read on the forward strand.
CGTCGGTCTCCTCTTATGACACACTGTCGGAAATGGAAACCGATGACGAAGCAATTAGAGGTTCTACACGATCAGAGATAGAAGATGAGCTCTTGGGCACATTTTCAGAATCGGAGGACCTTAACAACACCGTGGTGGAGGCGACTCTGGAAGACTGTAGCAATGATACGGTTTCTCCAGATTAATCTCCACCACTCAAAAAAGGCTTCGGCCGCACTCAAAAGGCGGGGCAGAAGGCGTGGTTCGTGGACTTAGGACACCCACATACGCTCCGCTCTATACAAGAGACAAAGGTAAGATTAGAACTTGTATATTAGTGAAACGTAGCCTTAATGTATTTCTACTTCCCAACCTCAGTGACCCCGACTTAACCGTTGCCAAGACTAGAGACTGCCAAAGGCTCCTACTGGCTGGCATCGGCTTACCTTGGCCACGACCAAGTGGGCCCTCTCCCTGGTGATAACCTAGAAAGGGTGGTACTGGAAGCTGGAAGGCAAAAAACTGGCCTCATAATCGGATGCGACGCTAACGCACATCATACGGTATGGGGCAGTACCGACATCAATGATAGAGGTGAGTCACTTTTAGACTATATTTTAAGTACTAACCTCTTAATTTGCAATATTGGCAATGAGCCCACTTTTATAACAAGAAACCGACAAGAAGTGTTAGATATCACTCTTGTCTCCGACAGCATCACCCAAAGGCTAACAAACTGGATGGTATCGCCTGAGCACTCCTTTTCAGATCATAGATACATTAAATTCAGACTGAGTGATGCTCCCCCAAGCCAACCAACTTTCCGGAACTACCGGAAAACTGATTGGTCAAAATACAGAGGAATACTGTCAAAAACGTTATCCTCTGAACTATCAAGTCCCCCGCGTGACACCAATGAGCTTGACATGAAAGTCAGGGAATTTAATCTGGCTCTCAATAAGGCTATGGCCCCTTCCTACCCTCTTATTCAACCAAGAGGCAAGAAAAAGCCACATTGATGGACATCGGCACTGGGACTGCTCAGAAACGCCTGCAGAAAACTTTTCAACGCAGCAAAAAGCACAAGAAAAGTGATCGACTGGGACTCATATAAAGAATCCCTCAAATTATACAAAAAAGAACTGAGGAAAGCAAAGCGACAATCCTGGAGGTCATTCTGTGACAAAATTACAGAAACCTCTGAGGCATAGCGGCTTAGAAAAATCCTCTCCACAAATCCTATGATGCCCAGCTGTTTGTAAAAAACCGATGGCTCTTGGACAACCTCAAGTGATGAATCACTCAACCCACTTCTGGACACCCACTTTCCAGGTGGCTCCCAACTCGCGACCAGTAGCAGCCCAAACAGGCCTACTGCAACCGAGACCAAAATTCATGGTCTGATTACGAGAGACAAACTGCTCTTGGTGCTGCATGGCTTCAAACCATACAAGTCTGCTGGTCCGGACGGTATTATACCTGCCGAGCTACAGAGGTTCTCAGATATTATTCTACTAGTGTTGGAAAATAAAATATTATGAGGAGCTGTGTAGAACTTATCCACATTCCACTGTTATGGAGAGAAGTCAATGTAGTATTCATTCCCAAAGCTGGAAAATGTTCTCATGTAGTCCCAAAGGACCTCAGACCTATAAGTCTATCATCATTCCTTCTGACAACTTTAGAACTACTGATTGATATCCATATTCGAGCTAAAGTTGACCCAAGACTTCTGTCTACGGCTCAACATGCCTACTGTAAAGGAAAGTCGGTGGAAACGGCTTTGCACTCTCTGACTAGCCACATCGAACGATCCCTACAATATAAGGAGTACACAATGGTTGCTTTCCTAGACATAGGAAACAACGTCAACACATCCGCAATCACGACTGCGCTGTCAACTCTGCAGGTAGACGGCTCACTTGGGGAGCTGATCAGTCTAATGCTAAAAAGCAGGATAATCAACTCCAAACTGGGTGAGACTTCTGCTTAAAAATATGTCAGATATGTCACCGCCGCAAGGCGGTGTCCTCTCTCCCCTTCTCTGGAACTTAGTAGTTAACGAACTACTGATATACCTGGAAGCGGGTGGTAGCAGAGTGATTGCCTATGCGGATGACGTTGCCATAGCCGTCTCAGGAAAACATCTAAATACCATTAAAGAACTCCTCCAAGTAAATCTTAACAGATTAACTCGCTGGGCAGATCGCTGTGGATTGGGAATAAACCCCCATAAAACTGATCTTGTCCTCTTTTCTAGGAAATATAAAATTCCACTCATAGACCCTCCATCAATAAACGGTACCAGTTTAATTTTCTCCGATACAGCAAAATATCTGGGTCTCATTTTTGATAGGAAACTAAACTGGAAACCTAACATTCAAGAAAGAGGCAATAAAGCTACAATAGCTTTATTCTCTTGCAAAAAAGCCATTGGAAACAAATGGGGCCTTCAACCTCGCATAACCCACTGGCTATACATCACGGTCATAAGACCGATACTTACTTACGGGGTGGTTGTCTGGTGGACGGCCTTGGAAAATGCAATCAATCGCATTAAACTAAGCAGAGTCCAAAGAACAGCATGTCTATGCACAAGCGGAGCCTTGCGGCCTACCCCCTCTGCGGCATTAGATATTCTGCTTCACTTGACACCCCTCGACATTTTTAGCAAGAAAGTAGCTGCGACTGCAGCTATTCGCCTTAAAGCGACTAAACAGTGGACAAATAATTCATTTGGCCACGCCAATATTCTTACTACATTAGGAATCCTCACAGAGAACATCGATTACACCATACCTGAATTTTGGTTTGACAAAAACTTCCATGTAAGCTTCCCCTCTAGATCATTCTGGGAGGAGGATGCTTTCATGGAGGACAAGTCAATCCATCTCTACACAGATGGATCTAAAACCGATAGCGGAGTTGGTGGCGGTGTTTTCTTAGATAAGCTAAATCTAAGCCCCTTTTTCCGCCTTCCAAATCACTGTAGCGTGTTCCAGGCGGAAATTTTGGCGATTAAAGAAGCTCTGTCCTGGCTGAAGAAAAACGTGATATCTGCAAAGGATATCCGCATATTTTCGGATAGTCAGGCCGCCATCAAGTCCCTGGACTCGGTCTCATTATATTCTAAAACCGCCCTTGAATGCCGATCATCTCTCATGGAGATGGCAGAGCAGTTCAACATTCACCTTTGTTGGGTGCCGGGCCACAGAGTCATTCCAGGGAACTGCAGAGCCGATGAACTCGCCAAAATTGGAATCACTCTACCTATCCTACAGGACAAAGGTAGTATAGATATACCAATCGCTACGTGCAAACTAACACTAAAGCTAGATGCCAATAAAAGAACAGAACTTAGGTGGACTGCGGGACAAACATGTCTAGCGACCAAACAGATCTGGCCAAGGCTAGATCTGAGTCGCTCTAAGTGTCTGATCCTTTTAGATAGGAAACATCTCAGCGCCATAATAGGTGTCATTACTTGACACTGCCTCATAGGCAAGCACGCAAGAAGGCTTGGCGCTTTTACTAGTGATTTCTGTAGAAGCTGCATGGACGAGGAAGAGGAGGAGACAATCCCCCACCTACTCTGCACATGCCCAGCTCTCTCCCAGAGAAGGAAGCTTCTTCTAGGAGCTTTCTGTATTGTATTGTATTGTATTATTTATTTCCTTTTCAAAATTAACAATTTCAATTCAATTTAAATCAATTAAATTTCATAATACATAATAGATGCTTACATATTAAGTTAGTTCAAGCAATAATTGATATGGAATTCTGGGTAATTTAACAGGAAATGGTGCACTTTGTAGTAAAATGTTACCAGTAGCAAGTGCATAACATTGCAATATCTAAACAAAAGACTACATTTAAGGCCGGAAAGGGGAAGCAGAACGTTGAAAAAAGAGAAAATATCTTAACAACAAGTATGAGCAGATTGGTTTATGATGACAGTAACAGTATGCGAGAATGAAAGTAATGTGAGAAGTAATGAAATTAACATACCACTTGAAGTAGAGATTCAACTTCAGTTTGTGAAAGTAGCCAAGCTTTGAGATTTTTCAAAAATTGACTTCTGTTTATTATTAGTTTGGATATATCGAACGGCAGTTTGTTAAATATACGAGTATAAGGTGGAATGTTTGTCAGAAAACGTCGACAGTGCTCTTTATTAACCCTGGGGATGTCTACTACAAGGCCGGTTATTAAGAAATATGTTTCATTTCTTCTAAAGTCAAAGTTGCCGCTTCTAAAAAAGAATATTTTAAGTGCTTTAAAAATGTAAAAATATCGGAGTGGAAGTATTTTCGCTCTTTGGAACAGTGGAAGTGAGGGCTGTAGTCTATTTTTAAAGAACAATAGACGAATAATTTTTTTCTGAGCTATTATTATACTGCTCTGGTTACTAACGTAAGCACTTCCCCAGCATACAAGACCATACTCAATCCGCGATTGGACCACTGCATAGTATATTGCTAAGAGTAAGTTGCGTGGTACTAATTTACGCAAGTGATATATTTTACTAAGTGATTAATATAATAACTTTTTTATGGACAATATATGAGGTTTCCAACTCAATTTGTTATCTATTATAACACCTAGATACTTGTATTCTTTTACGAATTCGAAATTAAAGCAATTGTCCCTGCAATTTATCTTGTCACATCTGAAATGGTGAGAAATAATGTTTTCAATATAGATACTCGTATTTGTCTAAACAAAAAGAAGCACATTATTTTTGATTTATTGCTAAGAATAAGTTGATGTTAGTTTAACCAGGTGGTAAGTATCTCTAAATCTGTATTTATTTGGTCACGAACCACAGTTGCGGAATTACATGAATATGCTAATGCAATATCGTCTGCGTAACTGATTATATGACCATTGACAGGCAGACTGAATATAGAATTTATATAAATGAGAAAAAGGATCGGGCCTAAGACAGATCCTTGAGGGACGCCGGTATTAGTCCAAATCTCTTCCTTGCTAACAAAGTCATTAACTCTTACCCGTTGTTTTGTCTTGGTTAGGTATGATTTAAACCATTCGAGTATATTTCCTCTGAAACCAGCATTGTAAAATTTTTGAGGTAAGATTTCATGGTAAACTAGGTCAAAAGCTTTGGTTAGATCAAGAAATAGGCCAAATGTGCTTAGACTATTGTCTAGTCCTTTATATATATTACTTAAAAATGCCACTATTGCATCTTCAGTACACTTACCTTTTGTGAAACCAAATTGAGAAACGCTAAAGAAACTTGATTTATTCAAAAAGATTAGCATCTTTTCAACAATGATTCTTTCAAATATTTTTGAAAAAAACTGATAGCAAGGATATGGGTCTATAATTGTTTGGATCACTTGGATCACCTTTTTTAAAAACAGGAATAATCAATGAGGACTTAAGATGTTCTGGGAATACTCCTGGGAATACTTTGATTAACAATATATGTTAAAGGCGCAACTATATATTTTCCTATCCAGATGAGTTTTTGTTCCTTAGTGAGTTAATAATAGCCAGAAGATCTGAATTATTTACTGATGTAAAGAAGAAAGAAAAAGGGTATATTTTATCAACCAAAAATTTTTTGTTTGTTTCAGTGATTTGAGTGCATACTACATCCGGTTTTGAGATGTTAGCAACATCTTTAAAGAAATCATTCATCCCGTTGCTTAACTCCTCATTACTAACAGCAGTTTTATTGCCTAGTTTAAGAAGCTTTAAACCCTGTTCATTTTTATCTTTTCCTAAAATAGTGTTTATAATTCGCCACTGTTCTTTAGGATTAAGCCTATTTTCCTCAAATTTTCTTCGGTAGTATTCAGTTTTACGTTCCTCTACTAAATTGTGCACATTAGTTTGCAGCATTTTATATGTGTGTTTAATTAAAGGCTGGTTCATTTTATTCTTATTTTTTGCGTAGAATTTATTTTTTTCCCGAACCTTTTCACAAATTTCAAGAGTCATCCATGGTTTAATTTTCTTGACCCTATTTATTTTCTTACTTTTCACACATAATCTAATATAACACTTAAGGATTTTTAAAAGAGCTAATAAGCCATTTGAAGGGCAAGCTGAACCGTATACTGGGTTTCAAGTTTCTAAAGACAAACATTGAAACAGTTTTGAGAAATTAATCATAGTTCCTTCTTTTCTACAAGTTGGTTTAGAATTCATGCCAACGGAAGTTCTTACGAGGTTTTTTTAAAGTAATACCAATTAAATGGTGGTCAGTTATGCCTAGCTCTAGAATAAACGGATATGTATCGGTAAGTTCCGTGGACTTAAGAAAAATGTGGATTTGGAATTGTTACATATTCTTGTTGGTAAATTTATAAACGATCGAAAGCCTAGCGAACATAATAAGAGCATATAATCATCACTGTCCCTTGGTAGATTGAAAACGTCGATATTAATATCCCCAATTAAGGAGACATTATCACAGTTGATAGAGCACAGTAAACATTCAAGGTCTTCGAGAAAAATTTTACGATCCACAGACTGCAGCCGATATACACAAACGACAGTAACTGACAAATTCAAACATACTTTCAATTTAATTATTACACAGTCGGCACTTTCAATTTCTGGGGTTAGAACATCATCCACTTCAAGTTCGTTTTTGACAAAAACAACTGTACCTCCCGCGATATAAGTTTCGTTACATTTTGGATATACAAAGTAACCCGGGATAGAAAAAATTGACATTTCATGTTTAAAAGCCCAGATCTCCGTTAGTATAATAATTGAAGGTAGAGTTTCAAAGTTGCTTTCTATATGAGCACACAAATTATCAAAATTTTTTCTTATGCTTCTAACATTTTGATGCACAATTGTAAAGTCTAAATTAGTGTTAGACATAAAAGAACCAATATAAATATCATTACAAACATTCACACAATTTGGATCACAGAGGTCATTTAAGTTACTTAACATCCACTTGTGCCTTTAGAGTAGCTTAGAGTGCCTGTGTGGGGCCAGTAAGTTAGTATAAGACTGTTAAGTAATTGTAAGCTAGCATTTAAGCATTTTTTGTTAGTATGTAAGAGTTAATTAGTAAGAAAATAAAATGCATTGAAAACTAAAAAACATCCACTTGTCTGTCTCATCATAATTTTTCTGCGTCGCACCCAAAGAAACTCATATTTAATCTGCTTCTTTGCTTGTTTAGCTTCCTTTAAAAGATATTTAATCGTACCAGGTAACCAATCATTGATATATATATTCCCTTTAGCAGAAGGAAAAATTAAGTTCGCTTTGATGGGCTTTTTATTTGCATATATCTTTGTTAGAATTTTCTCCTTCATACTTGTTCGGAGCGTCTTCAACACCAAAACATTAGCTTCAGCATTTCCGTTTAGCATATTTTTTTTCCTATAACATAGGTCAATGTCCTCACTGGTTAGTTGAACACCTAGACCTTCGTTAATTATTTTAACAGCTGTATTAATTACGCATTCGTTTTCTACAACAGGAACATTTCGCAGCTCTAAATGATTTTCCTGAATTAAAGATTCTGTACTGCTGAGGCGTTCCTTGCATTGGTCTAGCTGTAATTTCAGTTTTGCATTTTCTTCTTTGATACCATTCGCAATTTTAGCAGACTCTTCCAGAGCAGTGAGACGTATATTCATTGCATCAAGTGTAGTTACGGTTGTGGAAAGGGCTCTCTTCAACTCAATGATTTGGTCGTAGACTTCTTGTCTTCTACAACGACCTAAACGATCTAGAAAAAATAGACGTTAACAGTTTCTTACTCTTTATTATAAGCTCAAACTGGTTCCAGTAGTAAGAAGATCATAGATCCACGTGGCATCACAATGGGCCAATAGGCCTAAGTGGGTTGGTATTTCCAACAGCCACTCTTACCTAACCTAACCTAATATCGCCAAAAGCTAATCTATAACCTTTTCCATCTCCTTCCTGACTTTACTTTCTCTATGGTCCACGTAGGCTCCTGATTCAATCTCTTCAATACATTGGCATGGGAAGGTTAATCTCCGTTCAGCTGACCTTCATTCTCTTGGAGGTACGGACTCCCTAATATCATATACCGTGTATTCTGCAAAGCCTTTTCAATTAATGGCAATCTGAAAGAAAAAGACAGCCATGGTCTATGCAACAGCCAGAAAAAAAATCATACAGATACAAATATCACCAGAAACGTGTACCACGAAGCCAATAAGCTAGCCCGAACCCTACTCGCGAGGTCTATCGAAATTGAAAGAGATATGCTAGTGGAACACCTTCAAAATTTGCTAAATCAACCACTCACCTCAGGCCAACTAAGTTATGCTCTTATATGGAAAATATATATCGCTATATCGCGCAATCACGCTTGAAGAATTTAGGAGAGCCATACAGCAATGTAGTTTAAACAAAGCTCCTGGCAATGACCGAGTTCCATATGAATGTTTTTAAATATACAACAGAGCAATTTCTTGAAAGACTCACAGATGAGGCCCCAATAAGTATTAGGAGAAATATTATTTTGAATTACAATTATAGAGGCATATCATTTACGAAGATCATTACGAGTGGACTGGTCAGAATAACTTATTCAGTGCATTCCAGGCTGACTTTAGAAAAGAATACTCGACGGTAGATAACGTGTTCGTTATGTGGGACCGACCCGTTTGCAGCTGCAGGCATGCTTGTGTGAGCTCAGATCTATGCTCGCCGGAATGGGGGGGATCTTGCTGCTATACCAAGGCCGTACTTAGTTACGTTCAATCATGCCTCAAAGCTAACACGTCACCATCCTTCGCCCCCTGGAGATGCGTCACGTCCCTCCTAAATCCCGTTTAGCTACACATCCGGAAAAAAATTATCAAAAAGAGAGAAAAAAAAAGAAGAAGAATGAACGCGTCTCCCATGTATTGTAAAACTACCCTAAGAAGCGTGTATCCATCAGTTCCCTTGATGGACATGGGTTATCATATTGGAAAACAAAAAGAAAAGAAGCTAATAGGTAAAAACGTTAAGTAACAATTTATTTTAAGGTTGTTTGAGGGGGGAAAGGGTGACAATAACTTGCAAGGACACAAATAAAAAAACTTTTGGTTTGCTTTAGAACTAGTGTCGTTTCTCGAATCTACGAATTAAATCAATACCTAATAATAACAATAATATATTAATACTGCACTGAGCCGATAAGAAACACCTTTATAAATAGATTGGATAAATCTACAGCTACGAGTAGATACAGAGAGTATCCGCTGGCTTGAGCAACATCGCTCTTTGAAGATATCACGGTAGATATAGCAATGAAATCTATTTATTGGATGCAATCATCAATTAGTTACATTACAAAGTCAGCACTAAAACCAAAATGAAAATAAAAAAAACTTCAAAATCTAGTTCATGTATCCTAGCGCGTCACCACATAAAAGATGATACGAACATAAAAAAAAATATCCAACTGACTTACCGAAATTATCCCGGGAGGATGTGCACAACTTAGTGGTTAGGTATTCGTTCTCCTTTTACGAAAGTGACGCTTACACTTAGACTTCAATTTCACTCATTTAAACAAAATTAAATAATAACAAAAAAAAAATAGATATATGTATGTAAGTAAGTCTCTATGCACTGTACTACCTGAATCCTTACTTCGTTAGGAGGCGGACGGGATGTAAGGGTATACGGTCAGGCCGTCGGTCGTCTGGGTTTGATCGTAAGGGCGGTAATAATGGCTGGTATTTCAACATCTGTTGCTCTTGTTGCGGCTGGATGAGCTTCCTTTTCTGACACCGGTCCGGCTGTAGTTCCTACTCTTAGTTGGGTTGTGGCAGTGGCAGCGTTGTTGTCACACTTATTATTGCGGGGGGCTGCTGTCACTCAGCAATAGTTTGGGTGGGAGGTATCAGTCAAAAAAAGTACCGAATTTTCATCACTTTTTGTTTTTTCCTCTGTTTAAATGGAATCTTGTAGGGTCATTCACCCTGATAGTCTTTATGATATAAAACAACTGGTCACTTATCTGTGTGTAGGCTGTGCTTAGCAACGCATGCTAATCAAATTGGATGGTGTGGGGAGGCTAAGTAATAGGAGGAAATAAAGAAAGCTTCAAGCAGGATGGGAAATTTCTTTGGTTCTCTTTATTTATACTTTTTTTTGTTATTTTTGTTGTACTCTGTTCCGGAACCAATTGAGCCATAACGGGTTGTTATATTTGCTAGGTTGCTATGTTGATCATCCTAGGAGTTGGTTACCAGAAATGTTCAATCCATTTAGGTTGTACAGTCGTTTCCCAAAAATCTCCCGGCGATTGCGAAGTTAAGGGGACAAATTTCGAGTTTCCTGCGCCATAAATCAGGATTAGTGTCGGCAAAACAAAACAAGACTTTATCCGGGCTACTCCGTCATATTTGGAGCTCAGGCCGGTAAGAATTTCCAAGACTTAGTCGGGGTCTTGGAAGAGAGGTGGTGGCGGACGAGCCCTATATGGGCTGCCGTTCACTCACATCCCGGAACGGGTTACTGGCTTCGGTGTAAACGACCCCTCGTTGGGGCTTGTGCCGCCGGGTTAATTACCCGGCCATTTAAAAAATATTAAGTTACGCAGTATCAACAAGCCTCGGAAAGAACAATGAGCTTAATAGACCACGTGCAGCCGAACAACTAGCAGAGGCTTACATCTACTACGGCGATTGCTATCGATGGCATAGCAGCGCTTATTTGGATACGGATTTGTTGTCGGAGGCAGACTAAGACAAGAAGTCTTGAGCTTCCGGTATGTGAGCGAGCGCCTCGTAGCAATCCCCATCAAGGCTAAATTCGCCAACATTAGCCTTATAAGCGCTCATGCCCCCGCAGAGGAGAAAGATGACGACACCAAGGATGCCTTCTATGAGCTCCTTAAAAAGACCTAGGAGCAATGCCTTAGCTATGACATTCAAATTATCCTCTGTTCCCAAATCTCGATATACACAAGGGGACTTGGAGAACTCCTGGTCAATCAACAGTCAACCAGATTGATCACATTGCGATCGAAGCAAGACACTCCTACAGTATTGTGGATGTCCGTTCGTTCCGCGGAGCCAATATCGACTAGGACCATTACCTTGTTGTAGCCAAGGTACTGTTACGGATAGGCCAAACTACGCCAAGACAAGCTAATGCTGTGTGGAAATTCGACGTCAGACGGCTACAATCGCAGGAGATCGCCAAGTACTTTTCCGATCGAATGCCTCTTAATCTTTTAAGAGGTTCGATACCGCCAGCATCAAGCATCGAAGACCATTGGAAACACTGCCAAAACGCCATTATAAGTGCCGCATCTGTTGTGCTGGGTTTCACTCGTCCACCACAACGAAACCCCTAGTTCGATAATGAATTCCGGTAAGCATATGCAGCTAAGCAAGACACATATAAAGCGGCGCTGCATAGAAGGACCAGAACTGCTCATGAGCTCTATGAGCGGAAGAGGATTTGGAAAGACCACTTCTGCATACTGTATAACGGCGATGACGAACCAAATACCGCAACGATGATGACCAACAATTCCGTCCACCCGACCTGAACGAAGATAAGATAGATATATCTAAGCTTAAGTCCAACAAAGTTGCTGGAGTGGACATCCTGACTGCCAAGCTCTTCAAAGCGGCAGGCGATGACTTGGTATGGAGCATACACCAACCCATCTGTAAAATATGGTGGGACGAAAGTATGCCCAATGAATGGAACCTCAGCCTTGTTTGTCCGATCCTCAAGAAAAGAGACCCTCTGAACTGCGCCAATTACAGAGGCATCAATCTCCTTAACATCGCATACAAGATCTTATCTGCTGTATTGTATGAACGCCTGAAGCCGTTTATAAACAACCTGATGGGTCCATATCAGTGTGGCTTAAGGCCAGGAAAGGCCACCATCGACCAAATATTCACACTACAGCAGATCTTGGAGAAGAACCATGAGCTTCAGATCTCAGATCTATACACACCACCTATTCATCGACTTTAAGGCCGCGTATGGCAGCATCTATAGATACAAGCTACGCAGAGCAATGTCTAGTTTCGGCATCCCTGCCAAACTCGTCCGTCTGTGTAGGATGATGATGGAGAATGCACGCTGCTCCATCAAGGTCGGTGAAGATCTCACCGAGACCTTTGATGTCCAGAAAGGATTTAGACAAGACGATGCGCTGTCAAGCGGTTTTTTCAACATCGTACTTGAAAGAATAGTACGAAACTCATGAGCAAACACAAGTGGCACTATCTTTCAAAAGTCCGTTCAACTACTCGCATACGCCGACGATATTGACATAATCGGGAGAAAGCAGCGTGACCTCAGTGGCGCTTTCGCGAGTATTGAGACGGAAGCGGCGAAAATGGGTTTAGAGGTCAACGAGGGCAAGACCAAGTATATGCTGTCAAGCAAAACGGACAACCAACACCGACGTCTCGGGCAGAACGTCACCCTCGACAGGTATAACTTTGAGGTAGTTAAGGACACAGACACAGACCAGCGCTGAGATCAAACGAAGAATAACACTTGCGAACTGCTGTTTTTTTTGGGATAAAAAGACAATTGAGTAGCAAAGTCCTCTCTCGGAAAACAAAAGTCACCCTTTATAAGACCTTAATAATCCCGGTCCTGCTCTATGGCGCAAAGGCATGGGCATTATCAAAAATGGACGAGGGTGTTCTTGGTTGCTTCGAGAGAAAAATTCTTCGGGCAATCTTCGGTCCCGTCTGCATTGACGGTGAATGGAGGAGGAGATACAACAATGAACTCAGAAGACTAACTAGAAGACTGAGATGGCTGGGTCATGTAGACCGTATGGACACCAATGTTCGGGTCCGAAAAGTCTTCGAATCCACTCCCGAGGGACAGCGCAGTAGAGGAAGTCAAAACTCAGGTGGCGTACGCAAGTGGAAGGGGACCTCAGACAACTTAGCGAAGATTTAAGGCATTTTACTGGAATAGGACAAATTAGGCGCGATTAGGCGATCTCTCGGGGGGAAAGTCATTCTAGAGGAAAACGAAATTGTAGGTATTTTAAATGGAAGCAATTGTAGCCTGTTATCAAGTTACATAACGAATGCCAGGAAGTATCGTCAAAATATAATAATTGTATTTATATTTTAAAGAAACTAGATAGAATTATGCTAAATATCAATTTAACATTACTTATTATGAATTATTATACTCTCGCATCTGACTGATGGCTAAAAGCAAATGCTATAATATTGAAAATTCTTGAATTCGGGAGAAAATTATGTATAATAAACTTACAAAACTCCCCGTTTTTGATTTTAACATGAGCACACCTTGTTTGAAACTTGATCTCCTCCACCATTTTATTGGTTCCTATCTCTTAAGTCTTTTTGTTGGTTTTTAAGTCTTAGTATTAAACCATATAAATGGGGGCCGAGCCCCCGCCCAAAATTGTAAGGTAATCATAGGTGTTATCGAATTTAAGGTCTTTACTAAATTAATATAGTCTACCATAAAATAACTCGATGGGTGTATACTTGGTGGAAGAATTCATGGCATTATTTGTTGTTGGACCTAATTTTTATGAATCTAAGGGTACGTATATGATTTTGAGTATATAGGTATGTCGTCCAAAGTTTTAATTTGGTGTTGACGGGCATTGGTAGTTAGGTTTTGACTTTTCCTATAGAATATATCTTCAGGGTTTCTACATAATTCATTAGTTAGTTAAGATTCCTTAGCCGTATTAGGTCGGCAATGTTATTGGTAGTTGGATCTTCTAAATCATTTCTGTATATCTTGTTAAAGTTATCCAGTTTACAAATTTCAAAATTGAAGAGTGTGTTCACTTTTAAACGGTGTTCCAGCAAGATTGTTTGGTTATTACTTGATTGGTTTCTTACTTCAAATAGGCTGATCTTATCCTTATTACTAATATTTGGCATTGATTTTCAGCATATTCAATAATAATAATATGTTAGTAGGTAAGGAATAAATCAATGGTTTAGTGTGAGAACTTAACTTACAGTACTATAAACGATATTTTCTTCATTGATCTGTTAAACTTTTAAGGTAGAAACCTTCGAAAAACTTTTCTCAACGTACTGAATAAATTTTACTTCTACACTTACATAACATTTATCAAACGGATTTAAAAAAAAAAAACAACTTTATTGAAGTGAACGATACAATCGTTTTAATGAATGAAATCAACTATTCGTTTTTTCTATTTAATATAAAATTTGGATTGTTCATCATTTAACGACGCGTGAGAATACAATTTGTCCCACTGTCGTTTTACATTAGCTACTCATATATCTAATTACAGTTTTCGTTGACTGAACTATTCTTAATACAATATAATGTAACTCGCAGTTTGGGTAGACAGAATTGCGCTTAATAATTACAATATAATTTATTTAACTGTAGCTTCCTAATGATATTTTTTAGTGATGTAAGTAGAATTTGTTTGATAGACTTTTATAAAAAAGAATCTTTCAAAATTTTGTCATTTATGTAAAAATTAATATATCTAAAAAATCATACCTACGTACTTCACTTTTTTCCTGTTTTTTTTTTTTGTGTTGTTGATTGTTTTCTGTTTCCATGTGTAGGTAAACACCTTCATATTCACTATGAGAACTGGCCGCGCGTTCTCATAGTAATGTGAGATTTTTACTCACTAAAAGACCTCTTAACATCTATTAGATACGACTAAGTTTCTTTAACAAGTAGTTTAAGCTTCTGTAGTTTGTCGCGTTTGGTAGGTAACTTTCCAACGAAGGCACCTACTATTACCGTTGTTACAGGTGGTTTTTCCTTAAGGCGCTAAGTCGAATGGTCTTCCAATGATCTGCTCAGCACAGCTTGTATACTTCGTTTTCCACAGTAGCAATTCCTAGATCGTGGAGCATTCACGATTGCTCTTAGCACTTTGATGTGAAATTTCTGTAGTATAGATACATTTTTTTGTTTGGTACAACCCCAAACTTGTATACCATAAGTCCAAGAACGTTTTAGCACTTGCTCATACAAAAGCAGCTTGTTATATAAGATTAGTTTCGAATATCTACCGATAAGCCAATTCACGTACTTCACTTGATTTTGGTTCCTTCCTTTTTTATTCCAGATTGAAAATTATGATCTGCATGTTGTCCCCCAAGCAGAGCAATTGATAAATATAAATTGTTCTTAAATAAATTGGGGTAATCGCTGCTTGATATCATGCACACGATGTGCAAAGACAGCCCAAAACGTGCATGTGCATTACCAAAGTAATGCAATTGGAGCAATATAAATGTTCGTTTTAAGATAATTAAGAAACATTCTTGCCTGACTCAAATGTGTCATTTAGAATTATTTAGCTAAATACATCGGCACAAAAATACCATCTTGAAGATGGGTTTCTTAGATCTGCTCTTTCTCAATCCCATAAATTATTTTTTAGGTGGAATAAACTTTCACTTCAACTTAACTTCTAAATATATCATTTCTGCTTTTACGAGACTCAAAGGAAGAGTTTCTGTCAGCTGCATAGAGCCTTTCTCTAGATTACTGGGCTCTAGGGGACTGCAACTCAACATCGCGCCAGCTGCAGCGTATTCGATTAATAGGGAGATTTTGTATGAAATTATGCCAGAATATTACTTTTACAAAACAATTTACCGGGTAAGGATTTTTAGATATAGATTAATCTATCTATTACGGTTCAAAACTTGGCACCAGACATTAGCCTTCAATCATTATTAGCCGTGTTTTATTGGTAGCTGGGTACGCAGCTCAGCAATAAACCCCAATAAAACGCTTTAGTCACTCAAACACTCACTTTCCATCTATATTTCAAAGTTGGTAATAGTTGTCCATATTTCCTTATGGTCAATTTAAAAAACCACTTGTCGACATTTGAATATGCTTACGGGTATGTCCGAAAGGTATGTCGAAATAATTGTTTTCTTTTTTTGGAATAGTGCTTTGCATTTTATTTTTGATTTTTTTTTTTACAGGTAATACCGTAAGTATATATGTACATAACTTGTGTTTCTTTTTTTACACTGGGGTAAAACTTTACCTATATTCCATTTAACTTCACTCGTAAAACAATTAAGGTTCTTTCGTCGTATGCCTATAAGACATATCCATGTGCCAATGCATGTGGTGGAGATACTTTCAGCAGTTTACTGCTTTTTTTCCTTCTGCAGATCGTATTTTATTAGTAAAAGGAGCTACTGAAAAGCTTCCTTATTCATCCTTAAATAACTAAAGAAAGATTTCTCGTCACCAATTTGCAGCTCTCTTGTAATAAAGGAAAATGAACCATCCCTCACTTTTCTCCACGACTTCAGATTTTTTTTTCTTTTCATTTTGCAACTCAAATGTATCTTTACACAAATTATATAAAATAATAGTCAACGAACTCAACCTTAAATAAACGAAGTCAACAACCATCACGAAATAACATTTTTTACAACCCCTGTCAGCGTTCCCTGGATTTCAGAATACCTAAGTTCTATGTTCACTTTTATACTCACTTATTTACTGACCTAATTATCTCCACTTTTCGTTCTTTGTTGTTGTTTTCCAAGCGATATTTTACTGAGCTGCGTACCCAGCTACCAATAAAACACGGCTGTTATAATGAAATAAGTACCGTATTCACCAAAACTATTGGTTTCTATTATGGGTGTGGTACCACTCCGGGAGAACTGCAATTATGGGCTTGGTAGATTTTGGTTCGTGTATATGTTTATTTTACAATCTTTGTTTCGAACCGAAATTTCTCAGAGGAAATGCAACATTTTCTTCATCAACCGGGGTTAATATGGTTCTGAGTTTTGATAATGATACCTCAAAATTTTTTTAGCTTTCACTGTAGAACTATGTTCACGACAAAAAACATTTACGACAATAACAGCAAAAATAATTGATGATCGAGCAAAAACTCTCGTGGCAAAATAAATTTTGCAAGAAAGTAATTTCGGTTTTTACAAGATGATTGGGTTATGTTTGCTTTTCCTTAATTCAATTTAATCCAATTATTTGTTGTGCAAAGTACATAACATACAATGGTTCATAGTACTTAGAGCTAAAAGGTTACAATTTAATTATAAATATTACAGAAAATAACTTAAAACTAAACTAAAACTTATTCTGAATGTTAGTGAGTTGGAGGAGGGAGATAGGCAGGAAGCCTATTTAATTTCGTAATCAAAGAATAAACGGGATTAGCTTAGATATCGATAGTGAGATGAAATAACTCCAAATGTTCTGACTGACTATGAAAAGCTGAGTTTATTCTATAAATACACTCATGTCTTTCGTTATAATATTGTGATGACCTCTTAAATGCAAACGGTGCCATTTGAAGAGCAAAATACTCATCCAATTGACACCCGGAACGAAAATTCTTGCGGAAATTTTTTGTACTATATCGACTATATAAATTTCTGACAGATCGTTGGCTCGAGCAAATTCGTATGAAAAGTGAAAATTCGGTACGGAATAATATTATTAATTTTGTTAAAGAAATTTTTGTTTTCAAATACGTGTTGGCTTAAAATGTTGAGAAAAGATACACGAGTTTTGAAATAAGTGCTTGTGAAGTGTTTAGATGGGATAGTTTAAATAGAATCGTGCTTTAAAAAATGTAAACAAAGCATTTGTGAAACACGAACAAATTGTTGTGTTGATACTTTTCTATTAAATATTTAGTGAATACTGCGTCTTTTTGTCTTTTTGTTAAATATATGGTTAAACAAATCAATAAAATAGTGAAATGCTGCTGAAAATTCTCATAGTTGGAATACTACGCATGTGTATGTATATGCATATACTCATAGCAAAATATTTTAAAAGGACTATTTCGTTTGGTGAAAGTGAAAGAATACTGAAAGCTGGTTGCAATTACTCTCTTGCACTTGATCCTGCTTTAATTATAACTTAAGAACCAAGCCAATTTGCACCAACTTTTCAGTTTCACCAATTGAAATATTCCCCTTGAAATAATATTGCTGTAACATTAATTGGATTCCATCTATGAAAATTTTAAGTTGCATTTTACTGTCTTTATTGACTTGTTTAACAATATATTAAATAAACACTTTATATTATTCACTACGAACTTAATATTGAATAAAGGAATAACAAGAAAAACAATTTCTTCGCGTTTAACAAATGATTTGTTTACATTTTTTAAAGCACGATTCTATTTAAACTATCCCATCTAAACACTTCACAGACAAAATTAATAATATTATTCCGTGCCGAATTTTCACTTTTCATACAAATTTGTTCCCGCCAACGATCTGTCAGAAATTTATATAGTCGATATAGTACAAAAACTTGCCGCCAGAATTTCGTTCCGAGTCTCAATCGTTGGCGGGAACAAATTCGTATGAAAAGTGAAAATTCGGCACGGAATAATATTATTAATTTTGTTAAAGAAATTTTTGTTTTCAAATACGTGTTGGGTCTAAGTGATGTGAAGGGAACATAAATAGGTACCAATACCAATAGGGGGAGAACATTTGATATAATAACATAGTAAATCTCTAACAGGCAATAAACTGTGAACGATTCTAAGTCCAGAAAATATCAGAAGACACGACTAGTTTGGACGATGACTTCATTTCGACTGTACTTAAAAACAAGAATTACATAAAAAAAAGTAAACATATGTTAACAGAAAAAGTGCTGTTCTTAAAGTCGTACGAAGGTGCAGCTAACATACAGCTAACACTGGGCTAGCTGTTTTGCAGATTTTAAAGTGCGCACAGGGTGTTTCATAAATAATATGTTTTAGAATACATTTTACAGAAACGAACTCTTAAAGTTATTATTTATTATAGATTTTACTTAAAAGAAATCTTACAGCTATTATTTAGTATACATTGTACATAACCGATCTCTTACAGCTCAACCAACCTGACTAATAATCGTCCTCGATGTTGTGTATATTGCCTGAAAACAAACATTTTAGTACATAACGTTAATAACAATAAGACATAATTTGGAAAATTTAAATACCACTAAGTCCAGATACATTTAGCATTTTCTTTAAATTGAAACGTAGGGTTTCATATTTTCCGGATATGCAATCCCTTCGTAAGGAATGCGAGAAATCTGAAGATTTTCTAGATCTTTTATTAGATAATGATCATTTTGTAATCTTTTAGCTATCATAAATGGGCCTTTATATTTAGCTATAAGTTTCTTACAACATTTTTGACCATAAAAAAATCGCCAATATTATACTTGTGGGGTTTTTTTATGATGTTTGTTATAATAAACCTTATTTAATTCCTGAATATGAACAGTTTTTTTTACTTGCTTCTTGCCTCAAGGATTCTAAATTTCTTGGGTCTTTAATAATCAAGTTTTCTTCTAAATATTCCATAATTTTGTCGTTAACAATTCCCTTACGCACAACACTAAAAAGCAAAGTACTTGGGCTAAAACCTGTACTTTTATTGACAGTGCTATTCATGGCAAACTCTACTTTAACTAAATGTTTCGTCCCAGTCCCCAGGTTCAACATCGCTTTCCTTAGCTAACATTAACGGTTTAAAACGGTTTACGCTTTCAACCTGTCCGTTAGACCGGGGTGAACTAATATGTTGGACACAATATTTTTCGAAAAATGATGCGAATTCTTCGGAAGTAAAGCAGCTTCCCCTATCCAAAATTAAAGGGTTTGGCTTACTATAGGTCGAAAAATAAGTTTCCAAGCACTGAACTACTACCTGCTGTTAGTACTTTAAACGGAAATTAGCTTGGTGTACTTCGAAAATCCGTCAACAATTAAAAAGATATATTTCCTATAATTTCGTCCAGACGATGATATTGGACCATAATGGTCAACATGGATGGTATCAAATGGTTTATCACTTTCTGGAATGTTATGCAAAACTGCTTATTTTTTACCATATGGCGAAGAGATATGTACGCATTTTAAACAACTGTGGATATAATTTTAATTTTGGTTTTCATGCAAGGGAACCAGTATGTTTAAAAAATTATAACACTTTTCAACCCCGACATGGCAAAGTGCGTCATGGTGTGTTTGTATAAAACTTCTCTCCATCTAAGCTGGGACATAAAAATATAAATTTTTATCAATTTTGCGATAAACTAGCCCATTAACAAGCACATACGAAGGACTTTCTCTTTCTTCTAATATTTTAACCAACTTTTTTATTACAGGATCTGTTTGCTGTGATGCTATGACATAATCGTAATCTTGAAGCTCTAAAGCCCATTGTGAGATTCGCGATGTTTATTCAAAGTAAGGGTCAGAGACTTACTTTTCTCCACTTTTCGTTCTTTGTTGTTGTTTTCCAAGCGATATTTTACTGAGCTGCGTACCCAGCTACCAATAAAACACGGCTGTTATAATGAAATAAGTACCGTATTCACCAAAACTATTGGTTTCTATTATGGGTGTGGTACCACTCCGGGAGAACTGCAATTATGGGCTTGGTAGATTTTGGTTCGTGTATATGTTTATTTTACAATCTTTGTTTCGAACCGAAATTTCTCAGAGGAAATGCAACATTTTCTTCATCAACCGGGGTTAATATGGTTCTGAGTTTTGATAATGATACCTCAAAATTTTTTTAGCTTTCACTGTAGAACTATGTTCACGACAAAAAACATTTACGACAATAACAGCAAAAATAATTGATGATCGAGCAAAAACTCTCGTGGCAAAATAAATTTTGCAAGAAAGTAATTTCGGTTTTTACAAGATGATTGGGTTATGTTTGCTTTTCCTTAATTCAATTTAATCCAATTATTTGTTGTGCAAAGTACATAACATACAATGGTTCATAGTACTTAGAGCTAAAAGCTTACAATTTAATTATAAATATTACAGAAAATAACTTAAAACTAAACTAAAACTTATTCTGAATGTTAGTGAGTTGGAGGAGGGAGATAGGCAGGAAGCCTATTTAATTTCGTAATCAAAGAATAAACGGGATTAGCTTAGATATCGATAGTGAGATGAAATAACTCCAAATGTTCTGACTGACTATGAAAAGCTGAGTTTATTCTATAAATACACTCATGTCTTTCGTTATAATATTGTGATGACCTCTTAAATGCAAACGGTGCCATTTGAAGAGCAAAATACTCATCCAATTGACACCCGGTAAAGTGCTTTCAGCGCCCCTTGGTGGCATTTTTTGTACCTCCACGACTGGACAGATTTTGGCTGGGAGCAAAATCATATGCAAAGTTTAATTTCGGTGTGGAACAAAATAAATAAACTAGTTAAAGAATTTATTTTTGTCTGGTCAGAATAAAGTTGAAATGTCGAGAAAAAATACGCGAGTTTCGAAATAAGTGCTTGTGAAGTGTGTAGATGGGTTAATTTGAATAGAATCGTGCTTTAAAAAAATGTAAACAAAGCACTTGTGAAACACGAACAAATTGTTGTGTTGATACTTTTCTATTAAATATTTAGTGAATACTGCGTCTTTTTGTCTTTTTGTTAAATATATGGTTAAACAAATCAATAAAATAGTGAAATGCTGCTGAAAATTCTCATAGTTGGAATACTACGCATGTGTATGTATATGCATATACTCATAGCAAAATATTTTAAAAGGACTATTTCGTTTGGTGAAAGTGAAAGAATACTGAAAGCTGGTTGCAATTACTCTCTTGCACTTGATCCTGCTTTAATTATAACTTAAGAACCAAGCCAATTTGCACCAACTTTTCAGTTTCACCAATTGAAATATTCCCCTTGAAATAATATTGCTGTAACATTAATTGGATTCCATCTATGAAAATTTTAAGTTGCATTTTACTGTCTTTATTGACTTGTTTAACAATATATTAAATAAACACTTTATATTATTCACTACGAACTTAATATTGAATAAAGGAATAACAAGAAAAACAATTTCTTCGCGTTTAACAAATGATTTGTTTACATTTTTTAAAGCACGATTCTATTTAAACTATCCCATCTAAACACTTCACAAACAAAATTAATAATATTATTCCGTGCCGAATTTTCACTTTTCATACAAATTTGTTCCCGCCAACGATCTGTCAGAAATTTATATAGTCGATATAGTACAAAAACTTGCCGCCAGAATTTCGTTCCGAGTCTCAATCGTTGGCGGGAACAAATTCGTATGAAAAGTGAAAATTCGGCACGGAATAATATTATTAATTTTGTTAAAGAAATTTTTGTTTTCAAATACGTGTTGGGTCTAAGTGATGTGAAGGGAACATAAATAGGTACCAATACCAATAGGGGGAGAACATTTGATATAATAACATAGTAAATCTCTAACAGGCAATAAACTGTGAACGATTCGAAGTCCAGAAAATATCAGAAGACACGACTAGTTTGGACGATGACTTCATTTCGACTGTACTTAAAAACAAGAATTACATAAAAAAAAGTAAACATATGTTAACAGAAAAAGTGCTGTTCTTAAAGTCGTACGAAGGTGCAGCTAACATACAGCTAACACTGGGCTAGCTGTTTTGCAGATTTTAAAGTGCGCACAGGGTGTTTCATAAATAATATGTTTTAGAATACATTTTACAGAAACGAACTCTTAAAGTTATTATTTATTATAGATTTTACTTAAAAGAAATCTTACAGCTATTATTTAGTATACATTGTACATAACCGATCTCTTACAGCTCAACCAACCTGACTAATAATCGTCCTCGATGTTGTGTATATTGCCTGAAAACAAACATTTTAGTACATAACGTTAATAACAATAAGACATAATTTGGAAAATTTAAATACCACTAAGTCCAGATACATTTAGCATTTTCTTTAAATTGAAACGTAGGGTTTCATATTTTCCGGATATGCAATCCCTTCGTAAGGAATGCGAGAAATCTGAAGATTTTCTAGATCTTTTATTAGATAATGATCATTTTGTAATCTTTTAGCTATCATAAATGGGCCTTTATATTTAGCTATAAGTTTCTTACAACATTTTTGACCATAAAAAAATCGCCAATATTATACTTGTGGGGTTTTTTTATGATGTTTGTTATAATAAACCTTATTTAATTCCTGAATATGAACAGTTTTTTTTACTTGCTTCTTGCCTCAAGGATTCTAAATTTCTTGGGTCTTTAATAATCAAGTTTTCTTCTAAATATTCCATAATTTTGTCGTTAACAATTCCCTTACGCACAACACTAAAAAGCAAAGTACTTGGGCTAAAACCTGTACTTTTATTGACAGTGCTATTCATGGCAAACTCTACTTTAACTAAATGTTTCGTCCCAGTCCCCAGGTTCAACATCGCTTTCCTTAGCTAACATTAACGGTTTAAAACGGTTTACGCTTTCAACCTGTCCGTTAGACCGGGGTGAACTAATATGTTGGACACAATATTTTTCGAAAAATGATGCGAATTCTTCGGAAGTAAAGCAGCTTCCCCTATCCAAAATTAAAGGGTTTGGCTTACTATAGGTCGAAAAATAAGTTTCCAAGCACTGAACTACTACCTGCTGTTAGTACTTTAAACGGAAATTAGCTTGGTGTACTTCGAAAATCCGTCAACAATTAAAAAGATATATTTCCTATAATTTCGTCCAGACGATGATATTGGACCATAATGGTCAACATGGATGGTATCAAATGGTTTATCACTTTCTGGAATGTTATGCAAAACTGCTTATTTTTTACCATATGGCGAAGAGATATGTACGCATTTTAAACAACTGTGGATATAATTTTAATTTTGGTTTTCATGCAAGGGAACCAGTATGTTTAAAAAATTATAACACTTTTCAACCCCGACATGGCAAAGTGCGTCATGGTGTGTTTGTATAAAACTTCTCTCCATCTAAGCTGGGACATAAAAATATAAATTTTTATCAATTTTGCGATAAACTAGCCCATTAACAAGCACATACGAAGGACTTTCTCTTTCTTCTAATATTTTAACCAACTTTTTTATTACAGGATCTGTTTGCTGTGATGCTATGACATAATCGTAATCTTGAAGCTCTAAAGCCCATTGTGAGATTCGCGATGTTTATTCAAAGTAAGGGTCAGAGACTTACTTTTCTCCACTTTTCGTTCTTTGTTGTTGTTTTCCAAGCGATATTTTACTGAGCTGCGTACCCAGCTACCAATAAAACACGGCTGTTATAATGAAATAAGTACCGTATTCACCAAAACTATTGGTTTCTATTATGGGTGTGGTACCACTCCGGGAGAACTGCAATTATGGGCTTGGTAGATTTTGGTTCGTGTATATGTTTATTTTACAATCTTTGTTTCGAACCGAAATTTCTCAGAGGAAATGCAACATTTTCTTCATCAACCGGGGTTAATATGGTTCTGAGTTTTGATAATGATACCTCAAAATTTTTTTAGCTTTCACTGTAGAACTATGTTCACGACAAAAAACATTTACGACAATAACAGCAAAAATAATTGATGATCGAGCAAAAACTCTCGTGGCAAAATAAATTTTGCAAGAAAGTAATTTCGGTTTTTACAAGATGATTGGGTTATGTTTGCTTTTCCTTAATTCAATTTAATCCAATTATTTGTTGTGCAAAGTACATAACATACAATGGTTCATAGTACTTAGAGCTAAAAGGTTACAATTTAATTATAAATATTACAGAAAATAACTTAAAACTAAACTAAAACTTATTCTGAATGTTAGTGAGTTGGAGGAGGGAGATAGGCAGGAAGCCTATTTAATTTCGTAATCAAAGAATAAACGGGATTAGCTTAGATATCGATAGTGAGATGAAATAACTCCAAATGTTCTGACTGACTATGAAAAGCTGAGTTTATTCTATAAATACACTCATGTCTTTCGTTATAATATTGTGATGACCTCTTAAATGCAAACGGTGCCATTTGAAGAGCAAAATACTCATCCAATTGACACCCGGTAAAGTGCTTTCAGCGCCCCTTGGAGGCATTTTTTGTACCTCCACGACTGGACAGATTTTGGCTGGGAGCAAAATCATATGCAAAGTTTAATTTCGGTGTGGAACAAAATAAATAAACTAGTTAAAGAATTTATTTTTGTCTGGTCAGAATAAAGTTGAAATGTCGAGAAAAAATACGCGAGTTTCGAAATAAGTGCTTGTGAAGTGTGTAGATGGGTTAATTTGAATAGAATCGTGCTTTAAAAAAATGTAAACAAAGCACTTGTGAAACACGAACAAATTGTTGTGTTGATACTTTTCTATTAAATATTTAGTGAATACTGCGTCTTTTTGTCTTTTTGTTAAATATATGGTTAAACAAATCAATAAAATAGTGAAATGCTGCTGAAAATTCTCATAGTTGGAATACTACGCATGTGTATGTATATGCATATACTCATAGCAAAATATTTTAAAAGGACTATTTCGTTTGGTGAAAGTGAAAGAATACTGAAAGCTGGTTGCAATTACTCTCTTGCACTTGATCCTGCTTTAATTATAACTTAAGAACCAAGCCAATTTGCACCAACTTTTCAGTTTCACCAATTGAAATATTCCCCTTGAAATAATATTGCTGTAACATTAATTGGATTCCATCTATGAAAATTTTAAGTTGCATTTTACTGTCTTTATTGACTTGTTTAACAATATATTAAATAAACACTTTATATTATTCACTACGAACTTAATATTGAATAAAGGAATAACAAGAAAAACAATTTCTTCGCGTATAACAAATGATTTGTTTACATTTTTTAAAGCACGATTCTATTTAAACTATCCCATCTAAACACTTCACAAACAAAATTAATAATATTATTCCGTGCCGAATTTTCACTTTTCATACAAATTTGTTTCTTACAACATTTTTGACCATAAAAAAATCAACAATATTATACTTGTGGGGTTTTTTTATGATGTTTGTTATAATAAACCTTATTTAATTCCTGAATATGAACAGTTTTTTTTACTTGCTTCTTGCCTCAAGGATTCTAAATTTCTTGGGTCTTTAATAATCAAGTTTTCTTCTAAATATTCCATAATTTTGTCGTTAACAATTCCCTTACGCACAACACTAAAAAACAAAGTACTTGGGCTAAAACCTGTACTTTTATTGACAGTGCTATTCATGGCAAACTCTACTTTAACTAAATGTTTCGTCCCAGTCCCCAGGTTCAACATCGCTTTCCTTAGCTAACATTAACGGTTTAAAACGGTTTACGCTTTCAACCTGTCCGTTAGACCGGGGTGAACTAATATGTTGGACACAATATTTTTCGAAAAATGATGCGAATTCTTCGGAAGTAAAGCAGCTTCCCCTATCCAAAATTAAAGGGTTTGGCTTACTATAGGTCGAAAAATAAGTTTCCAAGCACTGAACTACTACCTGCTGTTAGTACTTTAAACGGAAATTAGCTTGGTGTACTTCGAAAATCCGTCAACAATTAAAAAGATATATTTCCTATAATTTCGTCCAGACGATGATATTGGACCATAATGGTCAACATGGATGGTATCAAATGGTTTATCACTTTCTGGAATGTTATGCAAAACTGCTTATTTTTTACCATATGGCGAAGAGATATGTACGCATTTTAAACAACTGTGGATATAATTTTAATTTTGGTTTTCATGCAAGGGAACCAGTATGTTTAAAAAATTATAACACTTTTCAACCCCGACATGGCAAAGTGCGTCATGGTGTGTTTGTATAAAACTTCTCTCCATCTAAGCTGGGACATAAAAATATAAATTTTTATCAATTTTGCGATAAACTAGCCCATTAACAAGCACATACGAAGGACTTTCTCTTTCTTCTAATATTTTAACCAACTTTTTTATTACAGGATCTGTTTGCTGTGATGCTATGACATAATCGTAATCTTGAAGCTCTAAAGCCCATTGTGAGATTCGCGATGTTTATTCAAAGTAAGGGTCAGAGACTTACAGTCCGTTATTATTATAAATCGAATGCTAGTGAGGTGAATTCTAATCCTTCTTAAAGCGGATACAATTGCTAAGGTCTCCTACTAATATGAATAGTATTTCGATTCTTGAGCAGTAGCGCGTTTTGAATAGAAAAAATCGGGTGGAATTGTTTATCTTCGTGTCGTTGCAATAAAACTGCACCAAATTCTAAGCTGCTTGCATCGCAGAGTAATTCTGTTTCAGCATTAGGATTGTAAATTCTAAGAAGTGGTGCATTCAATAACTTTTGTTTTAATGACTCAAAAACGGATAGCTCGTCTTCACCAAAAACAAATTTTGCATCTTTCTTTAAGAGATCAAACAACGGTACATTTGTACATATAAGGAATTCAGATATAGCCTTAAGTCCAATTACATTCGGCCCTATACCATTGGCGGAAATTTCATGCCCTAAATAG
Source organism: Volucella bombylans (assembly GCA_949129095.1). Taxonomy (NCBI): domain Eukaryota; kingdom Metazoa; phylum Arthropoda; class Insecta; order Diptera; family Syrphidae; genus Volucella; species Volucella bombylans. The sequence goes on from OX422140.1 coordinate 300,099,448, forward strand.
GTAATTTTGTCAAACATAAAAAGACATTTATCATAACGCAATTGCAAATTATTCTTTATAACGACATCCATAAAGTCTTTTAAAATTTGAAAATGTTCTTCTTTGGATCCCGCTACAACAAGCAAATCATCAATATACACAAGCAATTTTCCTGAACTAACAAGATATTTGAAAAGCATATTAATGTACCGCTGAAAAACAGACGGTGCATTTTTAAGCCCAAAACGCATGTGCAAATATTCAAACTGTCCAAACGGTGTTACAAAGGAAGTAAATTTGACAGAATCTTCAGCCATCTTAACGTGGTGAAAACCGCTTTTCAGATCCGAAAGTGAAAAGTACTCTTTGCTACGTCCAAGTGACCTTCTATAAGAGGAATGGAAAATTGTCTTTCAGTGCGGCTTTATTCAACTGACGAAAATCTATACAAAGACGCAGTTCGCCTGTCCTTTTCTTTGCTAAGACAATTGGCGAGGCGAAGGGTGAATTGCTTTCACGGATAATGTTTTTCTGTAGTAACTCGTCTAGTATTTCTTAAAGTTTTAATTTATGAGCATAAGGCAATCGTCTAGTCACGCAATTAAAAACACTGTTCGCATTTGTCAAACTTATTTTCATTCCTAAATCATTTGGAAAGTCGTCTTAATAGAAGGGTTAATCAGAATTCTAATTAAATTTTTAGATTTTCATTAATTTTTAAACAAATCGCATTGAAAAACGGACTGCTTCAGAGTCATCTTCTTGAAATTCATAATCGAAAGCACCATGAACATCACGCAGAATGGAAAATATTTGGTTTTTTGTTTGTAGCATTCTGAACCACAAGAACTGTTGGTTGGCGACAATCCTGACCCTTTTGTCCACAGCGAAAATAAGAACCTTTTTCTCTTCGGGGTTTTGCGCAATTGGTTGATATATGTCCAGCTTAGTTACAATTGAAGCACCTGACTTTAGCACTCGTACTTGTTGAATTACTTGGTGGTCCGGCTATCTTGTTTTACACTGCTGTTGACGGTTGCCGCTCACATTTAATCTATTCATATTTTCTCAATATCACCTTAAATTCGGTGATATTGTTCGCAGTCAGTAAAATTTGCTTGTTGAAAATTGAATCGGGAATTCCTTTGATAATATCACTGATGACGTCCTGCTCATCGATCTCTGCTAAAGATGCTATCTCCTGCATTATAAGCTCATTCTGCTGAAAGGTTTCATCATTGCACTTTCTAAGACCTCGGAACATATTGTGAACGTCCGTAGCTATGACGTGCTCATGAAGCTCAGCTAGCAAGGCTTCTTTTAGCTCACCCCAGGAATGACATGACGTTAATCTCAGTAATAGCTTTGCTGTTCCCTTCAGCAATCGTTTAGCATACACAAAACTTTCCGATTCACTAAATTTATAGAGCAGTTGTGCGTACTAAAAACTACCGATCCACTTTGTAACGCGATAATTATCATCTCCGGAAAACATCGGCATTGTGTCTTCAATATCACGAAATGTGTACGACGATTGATTGTCTTTTGTTGGTTTATTCAACTCAGCCAGACTTCTTTGCAGTAAAATGACTTCTTCTTTTTTCCTTCCTTTCCTTTTTGCTTGTCCAACCTTTGTGAAATGACTCCTTTGTCCTCTTCTAAATGTGTGTCGTTTTCAATATCGATGTCGCCGCGTAAATCATGCAGGAAAAGCTCTTCCATCTGACCATCATCCAGTAGAGCCATCTCCTCGTCCAGCCGCATTTTTAAAGTGGCTTTTATTCCACTTGTGGTCAAACCCATCTCAGCCAACTTGTCTTTGAGTTCCTGTACATTAGCACTTTGTAAAAGATTAGCCGCTCGAGTATATGCATCCACTGCAAAGAACTTTTTAACTTTAGCGCAAATTAAACTTTAAACACATTAAATACAAAAAAAAATCTAGAGCGGCAAGCACTTTATCCCAGTTCTGAAAACTTTGAACGATTCTAAGGCCATAAAATATTGTAAAATATTTGTGTGGGTACAAATGATAGAACTTATTCTTTTCAATACAATTTTTTTTATTCAATTCAGTTACAATTCACAATTTAATCGCTTCTATCAATACAATCAAATTTCTCAACCGCTTATACTTTTCTTATCATTTACTTAAACCACTTAATCACTTCTCTTAATTCACACTTCAAATTCAACTGACGAACTGCCCTCCATACCTTGGCGATGCTGGTATTTGTACTCGAATGACATACTTAGAGAACAATCCTCCTCCCATAAAATTTCCATTTTGCTAGAAAATTCGATTCCACTCTCCATTCATCAGTGGCTGAGTCTTTGCTATTCAAGTATCGAAATGTTCTGCTCCTCGAGTATCGAAATCTTCTGCTATATAAATCTAGATGACGCTACTCACATTTAAATGGATATCACACTGCTCCTCCCTAAAGTTGTTCGTCCCGAACAGCTACGTCATTCATCATTCCGTTGAAATGACACATTCTATCCAAATGGATCAACCAAATGGATCCAAATGGATTTTGCCTTGATGTCGTACCTAGTCTTCATGCTTCATTTGGCAACCGAATTGTTTGACCAAATAAGATCTAAGCTCTATTGGCTCAGTCCTGATCATTTGAATAGTGGCCTGTTCTTTCGCTTCTCTACGGTTGCAGTGTTCACATTTACATTTTACTCCGCACGGTCGACGAGAGAGCGGTGGCACCGATTTGTATTAGGCCTCGTAGAAGTAGCATCTTCCGACAAGTGCTGGTTCTTTAAATAACGAGAATGAGCCTCTGCAGCCGAACATCTTGCAGCTCTGCTAATAAGGCCTACTTCACGCATCTTCCGACAAGTGCTGGTTCTTTAAATAACGAGAATGAGCCTCTGCAGCCGAACATATTGCAGCTCTGCTAATAAGGACTACTTTACGCCTCCCCGTGGCGCCATCTGGGAATCTCACCGGAGATTGCGAAGTGAAGGGGACAAATGGCGAGTTTCCTGCGCCATAAATCAGGATTAATGTCGGCAAAACAAGACCTTATCCGGGCTACTCCGACATATTTGGAGCTCAGGCCGTTAAGGATTTCCAAGACTTAGCCAGGGTCTTAGAAAAGAAGCGGACGAGCCCTATATGGGCCAACGGCAGCACTCACATCCCGGAACGGATTACTGGCTTCGGTGTAACCGACCCCTCGTCATAGGGGCAAAAAATGGAACTGAGGGGGGGTTGTGCCGCCGGGGTAACTGCCCGGCCATTTAAAAAATATTAAGTTACGCAGCATCAACAAGCCTCGGATATGGAGGGATCTGCTGACAACAAACGCAAACGATTAAAGGACAATGAGCTTCGGGTATGCACGTTTAATGTTAGATCCCTTAATAGACTACGTGCAGCCGAACAACTAGCAGAGGCCTTGGACTGCGGCAAAGCAGACATAACCGCCATCCAAGAAATGCGATGGGATAGGCCGGACAAAAAGAGGATGAAAAACTGCACCTACTACATCTACTACGGCGATTGCTATCGACGGCAAAAGCAGCGCTTATTTAGATGCGGATTTGTTGTCGAAGGCAGACTAAGACAAGAAGTCCTGAGCTTCTAGTATGTGAGCGAGCGCCTCGTAGCAATTCCCATCAAGGCTAAATTCGCCAACATTAGCCTTATATGCGCGCATGCCCCCACAGAGGAGAAAGATGACGACACCAAGGATGCCTTCTATGAGCTCCTTAAAAAGACCTAGGAGCAATGCCCTAGCTATGACATTAAAATTGTCCTCGGTGATTTTAATGCAAAGCTATTAATAGAGGGTATCTTTGGTAGAACGATCGGAATATATAGCCTGCACGACACCACTTCCGATAACGGATTCAGGCTAATCGACTTTGCTGCAAGGCGAAAAATTGGAGCTAGCACGCGGTTCCTACGTCTCGATATACACAAGGGGACTTGGAGAATTCCTGATCAATCAACAGGCAACCAGATTGATCACATTGCGATCGACGCAAGACACTTCTCCAGTATTATGGAAGTCCGTACGTTTCGCGGACTCAAAATCGATTAGGACAAGCTAATGCTGTGAGGAAATTCGAAGTCAGACGGCTAGAATCGCAAGAGATCGCCAAGTCCTTTTCCGATCGAGTGCCTCTTAATCTTTTAAGAGGTTCGATACCGCCAGCATCAAGCATCGCAGACCATTGGAAACACTGCCAAAACGCCATTATAAGTGCCGCATCTGTTGTGCTGGGTTTCACTCGTCCACCACAACGAAACCTCTGGTTCGATGATGAATTCCGGCAAGCACATGCAGCTAAGCAAGATGCATATAAAGCGGCGCTGAATAGAAGGACCAGAGCTGCTCATGAGCTCTATGAGCGGAAGAGGAGAAACGAACACCGGCTGCTCAGGAGGAAGAAGAAAGAGCATGAGAAGCGCGCGGTCGAGGAAATTGAGAGATGCTACTCCAGGAAGTTTTACCAAAAGGTAAAAATAACATGCCACGGAAACAAACCCCGAACCAAAGTCTATAGAGATGAAAAGGGAACATCGTGGTAGAATCGCAGTCGATGCTGAGGATTTGGAAAGACCACTTCTGCATACTGTATAACGGCGATGACGAATACCGCAACGATGATGACCAACAATTCCGTCCACCCGACCTGGACGAAGATAAGATAGCTATATCCAAGGTTAAGTCCAACAAAGTTGCTGGAGTGGACGGCCTGACTGCCAAACTCTTCAAAGCGGCAGGCGATGACTTGGTAAGGAGCATACACCAACCCATCTGTAAAATATGGTCGGACGAAAGTATGCCCGATATTAGAACCTCGGCCTTGTTTGTCCGATTCTCAAGAAAGGAGACCCTCTGAACTGCGCCAATTACAGAGGCATCAGTCTCCTTAACATCGCATACAAGATCTTATCTGCTGTATTGTGTGAACGCCTGAAGCCGTTCATCAACAAACTGATAGGTCCAAACCAATTCAAACGCAGACGCATTAAGTCGTTTACCGATCGAGAAAGAAAGTGTAAAGCAACACACTGTACGTGCAACCACCCGTAGTCAAAATAAAAGCGAGGAATCTTCGCAAGTAATATGCCTTAACCCTCCAGAAATTCAAGTTCTTTCCAGTCTCGTCCTTCAAGAACAAACGGGTTCAATTTTCGCGGACAGACTAGCCAAATACAAAGTCATAGTATTGCCCCTAATAGAATCGCATGACGAAGAGATTCTGAAATCCAAATCTCCTCAGTTTAGGAAACCCCAAGCAGGAAAAAGTACTAGGCTAGCACTGCCTAATCAAGCACCTTTTCATGTTGTCGCTCTCCCAATACCGATCAGAAGTCAGTCTGACGAAAAGATTGTGACATCTTGTTTGAACGACATAAAAGAAACATGTACGAAGGAATGTTTCAAAACTATAGGACTTTCTCTTACCGCAATAGGGAACGACCATAGGTTAAACTTCAGAGACCTTCTTGAAAAAACTTTTCAAACTCTGGATATAACTATCACTGTTTATATTGACGACAGGATAGTGGTAACGGACCCTAAAAATATACGTGAATTACTCTTTGAATATCACGACTCACCATTCAGGGGACCTCAAGGAACCACCCGAACATTAAAAAGGATAAAATCCAAGTACTACTAGCCCACAATGGCAGCAGACATAGCTGAGTACATCCGAAAATGTTCTTCATGTCAAATAAACAAAAGCAGGAAAACCCACCATTACCCATGAAGATCACTACGACTAGTTCAAGACCGTTTGAAAGGATCGCGCTAGATATAGTTGGACCTTTGCCAACAAGCTATGCGGATCACAAATATCTACTAACGTTTCAAGACGACTTGACTAAATACTCCGAAGCATATGCCTTACCAAATGCGGAGGCTCCAACAGTCGCAAGAGTGTTCGTCGAGAATATTGTGTGCCGACATGGCATCCCATTCTCGCTACTGACGGATCAAGGTGCCAATTTCTTAAGCAAAATGTTTACGGAAATGTGTTCACTGATGAAAATCAAAAAACTAAACACTACACCTTATCATCCTCAGACTAACGGAGCACTCGAGCGCAGTCACAGGACGTTAATAGAGTATCTACGTCACTACGTCAATCAAGATCCTCTTACATGGGATACATGGACTCCCTACGCGATGTTTATGTATAACACAACTCCTCATTCAAGCACTGGCTACACGCCTTACGAACTGCTTTATGGATATCCAGCCAACGTCCCCAGCAAGCTAACTCAACAGCCAAAAGTTTCACACAACTATGAAAACTATGCGAGCGAACTAAGGGCACGGTTACAATACGGATACCAAGCTGCCAGGGAAATACTAAAAAGGAAAAAAGAAAGCTCCAAACAATATTTCGATAAAAAATCAAATTTTAAAATTTTCAATGTCGGTGATAGGATATTATTAAAAAGCAATGCTAGGAAGAACAAATTGTCTCCACTATGGGAAGGTCCATTTGAGGTAGTAAAAATTATATCCAATGAGAACTCCATGATAAAAATAGCAAAAAAGGCCAAAGTTATCCACAACAATAATCTTCAACCCTTCCAAAAGTAAACCCATGAACTAAAACTTCAATTAATCAACCTTCATAATTTTCAACAATATTTCTTCTTCTTTTACAAGAATGGAATCCATATACTACTCCCCGAATTCGAAGTGGACATTACTGAATACGGTATCGCAAACCGAAATTCCCTTGTGTCGTGGGATCATTAAAATCGGCAATGGATACCCTAACATCATCCATCTACCAACTCCACTCGTTTCGTCCATACATGCTACCATTCATATCGACACTAGAGATCGATCGGTACTCATCTATGACAATGACTACTCTCATGGAACATTCGTCAACGGAATGAGAATACGTCCAAACCTCTGAACAGAGTTAAAATTCAGTGACCTCATAAGTTTCGGTTTAAGAGAGGGAGACTTCGAGTTGGATTTCTGTCCAACCTATGTGTTAAAACATCAAATGACAAGAAGATACAACCCTGTGGCTCACACTCCACCACACAATCTAGAATATGTTAGTGAATAATTCTCCCTTCATGTAAATACAATTTTTTTTTTTATGGAACAGAAAAACACATAAGAGAATACAAAAACACAACCAAAAGTCCTTTCCTCTATAATTCAGTCATTTATTAAATGTGGCACAACCCCTTCTTCCAGATGTCATCAACTCTCGTCACCATTTTACCCGGGCTAACTCTCACCCTCGGAAAAATACAAATTACTCCCGTCGACAACAAAGCAGGGATATATCTTGAAGGGATTGGCAACGCCGAACTATATTCTACCGAATTGAAACTCGTTGTCTACTATGATCTGACACTACTAACGAGCGCTCTAAATCACGCCGCCTCATACGTGGTAGAAATCAACGACCTATGCCACCTACTTCAGAGAAATGCCAACTTTGGAATAATCTGTGATGGTGCCATTAGCGACATGAACCACCTACTGATGAGGCTTCAAAATAAATATACTCTCCTAGGCGCACATAAACGTTATAAACGAGCACTACTAAATATAGTTGGCGCCATAAGTAAATCATTATTTGGTACCTTAAACGAGGACGATGCCAAACATTATGACAAACAGATAGAGAAAGTAAAAAGAAATGAAAACCATTTACTAAACCTCATGAAAAATCAAACATTTATCCTAGAAACCACCATCAACATCTTTAATAAATCGGAAAAAGTAATACAAGATCAGATGCTAGCAGTCAATGCAAAAATAACGAACCTAAAGAACATTTTAATCAATTTATCCAACGATACTCAAAATCAGGACGCATTTTCTGAAATACAGTCTTTAACGTCCCTAGTAACTCTAATCATAATTAGGTATCAGAACACGATCGACGAGATCCTTGATTTAGCCACAGATGTCAAACATGGGAAACCACACCCAACTATAGTAACTCTCGATCAGATAAGTTCTGCCCTAAATACTATTAAATCTCAAATACCCTCCGGTCTAAGATTACCACGTCTAGTAAATGAGGAAAATATCATGTCACTCTATCGTGTATGTAACGCCAACGTCGCCATTAAACAAGATAAAGTAATTTATGAATTCAAGATACCCCTGTCTTTAATAGACAATTTCCAAATCTTCAAAGTTATTCCTTTCCCAATGAAACACCAAGGCAATTTCATATACCTACAACCTACAAACAAGTACATCATTGTAGATTATAAAAGGGAACATTTTTCACCGTTGAGCTTAAACGAACTTAATATCTGTAAAAATCAGAACGACGACTTCCTATGCCCCATAACACACCCTTTATTCGACACCGACACATCTAATCCTCAATGTGAAATCCAAGTCTTAATTAGAAACCCCAATCTTCATAAGTCTTGTATAGTCAAGCAAGCTAATTTAACCACCGTATGGATACAAATGCATCAGCCACAAAGATGGTTATTTTCATCCCTTGAACCATATGTTGCAAACGAGATCTGCTAAAATAGTATGACCGTTCACATCCTTCAAGAACCGGCAATAATAACATTGTCCGGACGTTGTTACTTGAAAACCAAGGACTTAACCTTGCACGCCGACGATGAAAACTCGTCAACTATAAACAACTCCTTCATTTCTCCCCTGAACATTTCAAAATTTCCTATCTAACTATCTAACTCCTCCATTAACACCCTGAACTTCACGAAAACAGCAATAGTAAGGTACTCAAGTCAGAATGAGCTAGAGCTGGTCTTCAGATCAATAAACGATCTAAAAATAGAAGAATCGAAAAATTTTAAAATAGACAAAAATAATGCCACTACATTCTAATATACGCAATAATTACAATATTATTAATAATGGCCTTCCGCAAACAATATAGATCGTACAAACTAAAACATGAGTCCAATGAAAAACTTTCCAAAAACAATAGTAACATTCCAATTAACGAAACATCTACCTTTATCCTATCCTCAAATTAAACAAAAAAAAAAAATTTTTTTAAAAATAAAAATATATCGCAAATGTAATATCATAATTAGAAAAACCAATCGTATAACTAATGTATTAGAAAAAAAGAGAGATCAAATCAAAGGAAAAAAAAGACAACCTTGTTAGGCACTATAATTAAGATATCGAATGAAATGTATATAAAACAAAACACCCAAAACAACTTATTATGTAATTAAAATATGTAAAATGTCAAAAAAAAAAAAAACCATATTGTAATTAAAGTATATAATATCAAATAACTAGAAGATCAAATCAAATAAGAAAAAAAAACCTTATCAGGTATTATAATTAAAGTACGGAATCTAATGAATTGTAAAAAAAAAAAAAAAAAAAAAAAGTTGTCACGTAATTATATAAAATATCGCATAATGTAAATACTAGAAATTAAGAGAAACTTTTGTAACGTAAAACCTTCACACCCACTGCCACTTTTTCAGAAAATTAACCCCTTCAAGGTAGTAATTTTCTTCTTAATAGGGGGATGGGGTGTAGTACTCCGCTACACTACTATATTCCCACCCCATAAGCACTACTCGCATCTTCCAATAGCTACAATACATTATAATTCACACTCATAATCAAGATACAAAGTCCAGAATAAGTGATTCCCATACCAACGTCATAACCCAGTGGAGAACCCACTTTACGCTGCCACAAGCGATTATAAACAATCCAATGCATACAATCCAATGCATTCACCCCGAAGTGTGATATATGGATCAAAGGCAAAATGCTGACTCAACAATAACAACACAGTGCAGGCATTTAAGTGATGAAGTACTTCAATGCATTCTTCACGAAGTGTGTTATATGGGTCAAAGCCAAAACGCCGACTCAACTATAACAACACAGGGCAGGCAGCAAGCCGTTGTATGTCAAACGGATCAAATTACCGACCGATCGTACGAACGATCATGGGCGTTGACACAAAAGGGTAATAACTGGGACACTTGGAACAATTAAAAGGAAATCCTATCAATAAAAGGAAAATGCATCGTGAGAATTATTTTGTACTGAAGCTATTGCGTAAGTAGATAAAATTTGAATAAAATTTAGTATAAAAGGCAGTGGTTGGGAAGGACAAGACAAGAGACAAGAGAGTGATTAAGACACACAAACAGTAAAGATCGCAGCCCTTGGTTTACACAGCGGGCCTTTAACTATAACTATAAATTTAAATAAAAATTATTATAACGTTCAACAAAAAGTCTTTTCTTCTCTCCGCTCGTGTACTCTTCTCCACATTGATACGTGGAAAGCACGGTACTACTGGGCGTAATACAACACTGCCATCTTTTTTCTTCACGAGGACCACTGGAGGTGCCCACGGGCTTTGCGATCCCTCAATCAGTCCCTCAACTTTCATCTTCGACACCATTTCGGCAACTTCTATTTGCTTTGCCAATGGAAGACGCCTTGCAGGTTGAGGGATTGGTCGAGCGTCTCCGGTGTCAATGTGGTGTTGAAGAATATGCGTACATCCATATTCTCCGTCTTGTGTAGCAAATATATCAGCATACTAACCGATTAGTTTATCTGCCAGGATTCGCTGATCTTCGGCCAGATTACAGAGGCTGAGAGTTTTGTTCTTGATTTTTATGCTCTGATCTCTTGCGACCGGTATTACAGCTTTTTTTTCCGTTGTAGTCGGTATAGCCTCAACATGTTCACATTTTCCCACTATCTCCCCCTTTTTCACCTTTACACTGAATGTCTTTGGGTTTAGAATCCTTACAGGGATCATGTTGTTCTTCAGTTCCACTAAGGTCTTTCCCACCATGAAGTCTCTCCGATTTGTTGGCTTCATTAAATACAATCGGTGGCTACCAGGACCACCTTCCACTTTTGCCCAAATGTTTTCTATTGTTACCATCCATTTTTCTTTTCCACTGCCTACTTCTACTAGAAGGCTTTCATTGCATCGTTTTGCCAGCGAGACTTGGATGTTGGTTCTGGGGACCTCGACTCCTGCTACCAACTTCTGCCCCGCGAACTTGGTGCTTAAGCATTCGCCGACTGAATGCTTCGGGAAGGTTGACCGGCTTCTTGATAGCTGTTTCTTTCTCTATTTGCTTGTCACCGCAGTGAGGACAGCCTTTTCATCGCACCGATTCTTTACACTGACTTTGAAGATGTCCTATTTTATTGCAATTCCAGCAGCTCATTGTTCGTCTATCCCGTCGAGTATCTCGTTCATCGGCACTAATTCTTGCGGAGGAGCATTCAATAGATGCCACTTTCCTGACGAAATGTGGTCCCCTGGAAGCCTGATTGGCTGCTACCATCGCCAGAGCGAAGGCAAGTGCTTCAGCAAGAGTTCTTTTCCCGACCATTCTTACTGCTGACTGTAAATTTGAATCTGCAATTACCCTGGTAAATGCATCTTTTGCCATTTCGTCGATAATTTCCTGGCCAGCTGTGGGGTATGACAAATGTGTCAGTCTACTTACGTTTGCTTGTAGCTGCTGCAGTGTTTCTCCTCGTTGCTGCGTTCAGCTTTGCAATTGGACCTTGTAAACCTTTTGCATGTGGCTATCCCCAAACCGTTTCTCGATAGCCTGTACTAAAGTCTCATAAGCTTTATGGTTTTCGATGTCTATTGCTTGCAATAATTCTGCTGCAAGACCATGCAAGGCCATTGTTAGGGCAAAACACTTTTCCTCATCGTCCCAGTCGTTTGCGCAGGCAGCCATTTCAAACTGCTTCTTATAATTAGACCATGAGGTCTAGCCATCGAATGAGGGAGGCTTCAACTGTTTTCTCTTTGGACCGCTTAAAAAACATTCTCGGAGTTTCTGTTTTCGCGCTGTGTCGAGCTCTGATGCCAGTTGTTCAACTTTTCTGTCAATTTGTTCGAATTTTTCATCGATTTCTTTGAACTGTCGCTCTAGAATATTCTTTTGTTCTTCCAGATTTTTGTTTTGTTCGCCGAGACTGGTCTTCTGTTCGTCCATTTTTTGTTCGAAGCCATTCTTTTGTTCTTCCAGATTTTTATTTTGTTCATCGAAACTGTTCTTCTATGCGTCCATTTTTAACAAGAGGAGTTGCATCATCGCAGCCATGTCATTCCCAGTACTAATCTATTCTTCCTCGGCAACGTCAGAGGAGTATGTATTTGGATCATGCCCCTCGTTGTTCAAGGCGTCCTGAAGTCGGAGGATCAAGTCGATTTTTCCTTCACTGGCGCTGAGATTTCTCTTGTTCAACTCCGACTTGAGTTAGACGAGGGTCAACTGCAATTGTTTTCGACCCATTATAGCTTTTTCAAACAATCACCAATCACAAAACATTTTGTTTTTTCTTACACACAATAAGTCCTATCCCACTTCTGACACCAATGTAAAATGTTTGTGTGGGTACAAATGATAGAACATATTTTTTTCAATACAAATCGCTTTATTCAATACAGTCACAATTCCCAATTTAATCGTTTATTTCAATACAATCCAATTTCTCAGCCGCTTATACTTTTCTTATCTTTTACTTAAAGCACTTAATCATTTCCGTAATTAACACTTCAAATTCAACTGATGAACTGCTTGCATACCTTTTGGATACTGATATTTATACTCGAACTAGCAAAACCATGCCCGCTTCGTGGAATTAAAATATCTTCGCCTTTGAATTTGTCCTTCAATATAGTTGCTTCGATAATATTGTGCATTAATCTTTTCACTGTGAGTCTGGTACCATTACAAAGTTTTGGTTGATTGATGTTACGCAGCATAATTATCGTTGCTTCAACTTTCAACTGCAAATTGTGTGGTGGTAATCCAAGCAAATCAAGTGAATTTAAAAATTCAGTCGGATAATTCACGACATCATCTTGATTTATAACTCTGTCTACTGAATTATATGACACAACTTCTCCTGGCATTTTTGATAATATGATTGCATTCAATTCATTGACGTCTTTATTTGTTGGTGCCAAAATTGTTCTATCGCTCAACCAAACACGAGTTTTGTAATGCTGTGCAATGTTTGGAAATACACTTTCAATCAATGCTTCTTTAGATTCTGTAAAAGTGCACATTTTTGGTGGTATTGTTATGAATCCAATAGAGTTCGTTCGCAGATCTCCGAAGAGAATACACGTGGGTCGGCTTTTCCTAAAATAAAATAAATTTAGTGATTCAGTGTCGTACTAAAAGTAAATTCAGTCTCTGTCAGGCAATCGCCGTGTAAAGACGTGTGTGAAATAGCGTAGTTGGTTTATATATATCATTTTTATTTTCGTTTGTTTACATTCGAAGTGTCAGTGTTTCCCGCCCACGCGTCCTAACTTAAACCAAGTTTTCATTGGCGTATTTTTTTTCTATTTTCACGCTTTTGTCTAAAAATAAAAGATGAAAGGGGGCTCGGACCCCCTAATCGTAACCGATTTAAGGACCTTTCTCCGGATGCTCCTTTAAATCGGAAGATAAAAACAAAACGCAAATGCATTGATGACAACTTCCCAGCACTCCCAACAATCTCTTCAAATGATGAAAATTTTCCCCGGTATGTAGTACTATCAGGATTAGAAAAACTAGGTGACAATATTAAACCACTCTCTGCATATAATCCTTTCCAAATAAACCGTGGATCGGAATATATTTCCAAAGACATTTTGGAGGTTAAACCAATGCGATCCGGCGACCTTCTCGTAAAAGTTTCAAATCTTTTTACAGCTGAAAAATTCATCAAGGCCAAATACGTCGATTCTATTCCAGTAAAAATAGTTTCGCACGTTGGACTCAACTCAATTCAAGGTAGAATCTTTTCCAGGCACATAATCGACATACCAGAAGATGAGCTGCTGAATGAATTAAAAAAAAAAAAAAAAATAATCGACATAAAAAAAATCAAAAAAAAAGTTAACTCTGATCTAGTCCCGACAGGTGCCGCAATCGTTACCTTTGATCTCATTAAACGTCCCAATGACATAAAAATAGGATGGGTAAATTGCAAGGTAGACGAATATATCCCAAATTCGATGAGATGCGCATCTTGCCAAAAATTGGGGCACACCAAAAACAGGTGCAATAATTCACCAACTTGCAAAAATTGCTGTCTACCCCCTCCGCACGTGGAATGCTCACGAGTGCATCGTATTAACTGCAGAGACGATACTCACACATCTTCCGATCCAGCATGCCCAACTTTTCTGCGACATAAGTCGGTCAACAAAATCAAAATCAACCGTCGATGCACAATCCGTGAAGCTTGGAAAATATATAATGATAATCCGATGCTACATCAACTACCCGCTCCAATTAAATACCCCGGAACCAAACCCTCCATGGCTGAAATTATTAAAAACAGAATTCTCACTCAAAGTAATACCCCAGTCGAACCTAACCACAAACAATTAAACACACATCTCCCCCTTCTCAAAACTCCTACCCCGCTAATAACTACATCTTATCCCACAACAATAATCCCACACGAAACAAATAAAGTAATCTTTCAACAACAACAAAACGACATTAATCAAAACACACAGACACTAAACTCAATACATCCAACTAACAGCTCTCAATCTCTATCCAATCTCTCTACTGATCTCCCAAAATCAAACGAACTCACATTTTCACCCCTCACCCCCTTCACAAAAAAAACCCAAAGAGTTTCTCTACCACAACCAAAATTTAACCAAGTCTTATCATCCCACCAACCAGGCACTTCTTTGAAAACTCAAACTGTCTCTCTTACACCAATATCAGACGATGACGACATATAATTTCAACAGTACATACGTCTCAGACACTGACACCACTGTTCGAAATCATAGAAATAATTCACACAACAATTTAACTAAATCCATTTCATCGCAAAGGCACATTACATTTAAAGCTCTCCAGTGGAATATAAAAGGTTATATTAACAACTATGATGAGCTTAATATTTTAATAAAAGAACTTTCGCCTTGTCTTATATCTCTTCAAGAGACACATTGTGCGTTTGGTTCTGCTCCCCTTGTACCCAATCCATATAAAGGTTATTTTCAAAATTTCGCTCACAATACAACGGCAAAGCAAGGTATTGGTCTCTTAATAAAAAGTAATATTCCTCATAACTTGCTCAATATTAATTCTAATATTTTAACGATAGCAGCCCAAATTAATTTATCCCTAAAATTTACAGTAGTCTCTCTTTACATCCTACCTAATCAACAATTTTCACAATATGATCTTGAAAATATCCTCAATCAAGTCCCCACCCCCGTTTTACTTGTGGGTGACATTAACTCCTGGAGCGTTCTTTGGGGCTCCCCATCTACAACTTCCAGGGGAGCTATTTTGGAGGATTTTCTGCTTAACACCAACCTCATGGTGTTAAATGACGGATCACCTACTCACTTCTCCACACACAGAACCTTTACACACATTGATATCACCTGTTGCTCACCAGAACTTCATCCGCGAATTTCTTGGAGAATCCTTGAGGATCTTTACAACAGTGACCACTTTCCAATTGTTACTAACGTTGCAATAGGCTCCGCTAAGCCAAACGCGCAACTAATCCCCAAATTTAAAACTGATGAGGCCAACTGGGACAAGTTTAAAATTTATATTTCTGATTTTCTTTTAAAACATACACCGTCGTCCAACATAAACAAAGAAGCCGCAGTGATCCTAAAAGCCATACGGTCCGCCTCCAATATCTCTATACCCCAAACCGCTCCATCCCGCACCAGTCATTATGTCCCGTGGTGGAACCCCACATTAAAAATTTTAAATTCCGAGAAAGTGAGAACTTGGAGACTTTTTAAGAAACACCCCACCAATACCAATCTAATAGCCTATAAAAAATCCAATGCTTTATTCCGGAGAGAAATGAAAATTAGCAAAGCCAAAAGCTTACAAGAGTTCACTTCCTCAATTGATCCAAACTCCACCCCGTCCAAAATTTGGCATAAAATCCGCTGCCTAACTGGGAACTCCGTTCCACGTTCCATTAAATGCATCGAAACACCAACTGGCCCTTCTTCGTGCGCAGTAGAGATTAGCAATTTCTTTGCCCACACTTGGTCAAATCAGTCAAAAGACGAGCACTTTTCTAACAGCTTCAATACCAAGAAGAACAATTGCCTTCATGATGCTCCCCCATCAGCTACCAAAATTCCATCAGCAAGGCACATTGAAGTTGCGATAACAAATCTGGAACTGGACAGCTGCCTCTCCAAATTAAAAGGCAAAACGCCAAGCAGGGACCGCATATCTTACCCTATGCTAAAAAACCTACCACCGTCAACAAAATCAAGGCTTTGTCGCTTATACAATAAGATTCTTGAAACTGGCATAATTCCACAAAGCTGGAAGTCAGCTACTATTATCCCCCTGCCCAAGCGTAACATGCCTATTAATATAGTTTCTGGCTACCGACCAATTTCGCTAATTTCCTGTTTGTCTAAAGTTTTAGAAAAAATTGTTGCAAAACGCCTTCTCTGGTTTGTCGATTCCAACAAACTCATTAACGAGAATCAAGTAGCCTTCAAACCCAATCGAGGTTGTGCCAATGCCGTGGACTATTATATCTCGAATGCCCTATAGTCTCGAAATCACGTTACTCTGCTAATACTAGATTTCGAAAAGGCCTTCGACAAAATCGGTATTCATCTAATTATTAACAAATTAAAAGCATGGGGCATCGGCCCAAAAATGTTCGGTTATGTAAAATCTTTTCTTACGAACAGAAAATTTTCGGTTAAGGTTAACAACCATTTCTCCTCAACTCTTCCACTTCACAATGGTATCCCTCAAGGATCCCCTTTGTCGGTGGTTCTTTTCATTATAGCTTTTGACGAAATAAGCACAATAGTGGGAAAATATAAACATCTGGATCATTGCAGCTACGCAGATGATTTTTTCATCATGTGCAAGCTCAATGATCTAGAAAGAACCAAATCTATCCTATCTGAATTATTAACAGAAATATTAAATTGGACCTCCGACTCTGGTGCCAAGCTTTCATTAGATAAATGTAAGACACTGCATGTTTGTCGTAAAGTAGCTTGCCCACAACTAGCTTTAAGTTTCAATAATGTTAGCGTGCAAAATGTAACTAATCTAAGAATCTTAGGGGTGATATTTAATAATACGAGTAGATACAACTGGAAACAACATTGTATAGACCTTAAGAAGAGCCTAGCTGGGAGAGCCAACATTGTTAACAATTAGCTTGTAAAAGATTGAACGTACACATAAATTCCCTTTGTAATATTACCAGAGCTTTTGTTTTAAGTAAAATTGATTATGGACTGTTCATATATGGTAAATGTCCCAAAACAACGCTTAACATCCTAAAATCGACTTATCATCAAGCAGCCAGAAGGAGTATCAACGCTTATCGAACATCAAGAATACAAAATATAATGGCAGAAGCAGGACTTCCTACTTTAGAAGAAAGACAAGCAGAATGTTTTACCAAACTTCTCGCTAAATTTTCTTTCTCATACAACTCCATTATTGACAAGGACATTACCGCTGTTATCAGATCAAAAACAACCAAGCGTCTCCCATCAACCATAGCTCGAACAATATACAGCGCAAGAGAATTTAATCTTCCCATCAAACAAATGAAAAATTACTCCCCATTTCACCCACCCTGGTGCATAAAACAATCTTCGGTTCTACTGACTCTGACTGGGCATAAAAAAAGCAATACAGGCAGCGGTATTTACAAGGCACATTTTCTCGAAGAAATTGGTGAACTCAAATCTAAAGGATGGAAACCTATCTTCACAGACGGATCTAAAACAATACACACCACATCCTTTGCCGTCACCTCAGAAAGCGGATCTATATTAAAAGCCGGAATTTTGCCAGAAAACGCATCAATTTTCATTGCAGAGGCAATTGCTTTACTTGAAGCAGTGAAAATAATGACAAAACTAAGGGGGAAAGCCATAATATGCACTGACAGCCTATCAGCGCTAGAAGCCTCATTAAACCCCAACCACAACACTGGACTTATAAACCACATTAGAGATATCCTCACAAAATACCCCAACAAAATAAAACTTATGTGGGTTCCAAGTCACATGGGTATACAAGGTAACGAACTTGTTGATATGGCCGCAAAATCCTGTAACAATGCGCCTGTTTTTACCTTTGATATACTTACAAAGCATGATCTGCAAAAACAGATCACCCAAAAGTTTAAGATGCACCGACTTTTAAATTGGCGAAGTCACCAAAATCACTACACTAAAATCAACACTAGCCGTTCCACTCCCATCTACCCGACATCATCATCTAAAGCAATGAACAGTAACTTCGTCCGTCTTCGCCTAGGCCACACTATTCAAACGCATCAACACATCCTAAAGAAGTACAGCCCACCACAGTGTCCAGTCTGCAATAAGATAATCGACATAGCACATATTCTCGGACAAATTCCGTGCCAAATCTCCAGATCCTTTAATTCCCTCCTGCTTGAAAATCAATCAGTCTACCTATTACTTAATACAATCAACCATGAAAATATAACAAAAGTTTACAACTTCCTCCAGAATGAGAATTTAGTTATATAAAATGTATCTAGCATATAGAATTTTTATCACATATTACATAGTTTCATTTAGAGCTGAAAGCCTCTGTAGCTAGTGCTCATTTTTAAATTTCTGTATTAGCTTAAGAATTTATTGTAATGCTAATAAAATAATAATAATAATAATAAAATAAAAGTAAATTAGTTACAGTTTCATTAATTGACTCGGTAGCTCGCTGGTTAGCGCCGTCTGGCATCAGTCGTACATAGACCTCGATCGGAGACAGACGTGTTTTCGGCTTTTTCTCAAGTGAAATAGTGTAAAAGTAATAAAACAATTAAGAACATTTTGGCCAAGTGATTCGGTGGCGTAGCAGTAGTGGTGTCGGCCGAAAAACCGAGGGTCGTAGGTTCGATATCCAGAAAAGGACGAACTTTTTTTATTATTAAAAAGAAAATAACTATAATTTAAATTAAAATAAGTTCAGTGGTGTAACCAGAAGATGAATGGTGGTGAATGGTCCGCTATCGAAATAGCGGGTCCGGGAGATGGCACGATGTCATCTGATGACCAGACCGTAATTTCGGCCCGTTCGGAAATTACGACTAAGAGGAGGAGGAAGCTGAAGCCAACTCCAAACCTCGTGAAGCGCCCTTCCCTATCAGCATCTACTGAGAAGCTGCCCGGTGGAGCAAGGGAAGAGGCGCCAACAACTTCAGCGAAAGCAGCAACACAACAACAACAGCGAAAGAGGCAAGAAGAATACCCATATATTTCTGACGGTGGGGAAGGCCACTACATGGGTGGAAACAATAGTTTCTCATTCCTAGCTGCCTCTGAGTCAGAGGAAGTCAGACGAAGAGGACGAGGTCAAAGCCATTAATAGTAGCATAATGCAGCTACAGCAACAAGTGCTTGCTATAAGAGCGAAGCAAGTGGCAAGGAGGGAGAAGGAGTTACAGCAACAACTTCAGATCCCTCAGAAGCAACTAAACACCAACGTGGAGCTACCACAACAAGAAAAACATAACCAGCCACTAAAACAACAAAACTACAAAAACCAATACAAGCACTAACAAAGAAAGATCATAAACAACAACCCAAAAATAAACAACAAAAGCAACAACAGCAACAAAAATCGCAGCAGCAGCAACAGCAGCAACAACATCAGCAGCAGAAGCAACAGCAACAACAACAAAAGAAATCAACAAAGCAACGAGTTCCACCTATAAACACATATACGAGTAAGATGGAACTAAAGGACACCATTGCACTATGTAAGTCGGCCATTGGTAACAACTTTTTTATTAAAAGACTAAGTCAAGATAGGCATGCGATCCACTGTAACACAGTGGAGCGCTATACTAAAATAAAAAACTTATTGAAGGAATCGACGACGGAGTTCTTCTCCTACACCCCGAAGGGGGACAAGCTGCAAACAATGCTGCTGAGGGGGATTGTACCGTCGACTGATCCGGAGGAGCTCCTTGCACTGCTCAAAGAGCTCAAATTCGTAGGGGTTAAGCCATTCGTTACGACTAGAGCCAAAAGGGAGAAGCGGAAACTAGCGTTCTTCCTGATTCAGCTAAGTTCCAACAGCAAACTGGATGGTCTAAGGAGCATCAAAGTCCTAGACTACCAGGTTGTACACTGGGAAAAATTAAAGAGGAGCGAAAACATTTTACAATGTGTTCGCTGCCAAAGGTACGGGTACGCCGCGTCGAACTGCGAAATATAGCCTCGATGCGTGAAGTGTGGAAAGAACCACAAGTCCGAGGAATGCGCTCTACGCAAGGGCGGAGCGTCAGAAAAAAGCCAACTCTCTTGCGCGTTATGTAGGAACACGGGATACACCGCAAATTATCGCGGTTGTCCCAAATTCCAACACATCAAAAGAGTAAATCTGGCTCGGCAGCAGAAAGTGTAAATTATACGTCCACTCGTGCAGACACAAACACCAGCCGTTACTCCCCATGTTACCTACGCCCAAATGGCGGCAGGTAGGGGAAATACGGTACAACAACCAAAGGTAGCTTCTCAGGCCCCAGCGCCTAGAGCACCGGAACCTGTACCTGATATGCTGGCTATCTTGCTCTCTATTCAGGGGCAGATGGCTCAGCTGTAGCGTCAAATACAGGAACAGGCTAAGCGAGTAGATCAAATATACGCGCTGCTGCCGGGCATAACGCACCTCCAGTCGTAATGGGTACGTACATGGCGGAGCAAACCCTGAAGGTCCTTGCAGTGAATGTTAATTCACTGATTAGGTTCGAACGAAAAGCCACACTATTTAAGTTGCTTAAAGACCAAGCCCCTGATGTGCTCTTGGTTAGCGAAACTAAGCTCACCAAGAGACACAAAATGAGGCACAAAAGATATAAAATAGTACAGAGAAACCGACCCAACTCCATTCAGGGAGGAGGCGTTGCGATTTTCGTACGAAAAGATATACGTTTTAAAAGAGTATACAGTCGAGTAGTACGTAGGTTCCAGGTGCTGGAAGCATGCATCGTGTATATCCCTCTCCGTAGTGGAAAACGGTTATACATGGTGTCTGTTTATGCACCTAAGGCTACTCAATCCACTTTATTCATCTCAGAGCTCGAGACACTTTTTCGATTCCTAAGACTGGAATTGGAGGAGAACTACTTTATTATCGGCGGAGATTTCAACGCCAAACATAGTGATTGGGTATATAATACTCCAAATACTAGAGGGAACTTACTATTCAATTGGTGGGGTCAGCACAGTATAATGTATCGACTCGGCCTTAAGGCGACGGATAGTCCGTCGTTTCCCAGACGCGGGTCCTATTTGGATCTCCTGCTGTTCGACACACGAATACACCTGACATGCACAAACCAACAAACCATAAACTGTCTACTCACTTTTGTGTACGACAGTGACCACTGCGGTCTCAGTACCGAAATAGCCGTTCCGAACGAAGCTGCGGAATTGGACGAGTTTGTTCAATGGCATGACTACAACTATAGTAGGGTGCATTGGACACACTTCTCCTGAACACTGACGAGAGCACTCTCCTCGAATTCGCTCTACCCACCGTCCAACAGAAATCTGTCAAGCGAGGAGATTGACAGGTATCTAAGACTAATGGACGAGACAATTAAACGAACAATGGACAAAACGATACCTCGGTATCAACACACTGACAAAGAAGACTTATTCCGCAACGCAACCATTGACGCACTGCACCGACATAAAAGTAGACTGCTGTCAAGGCTAAAAACCTTGTACAGACAGTTTACTGACAGACATAACTGAGATTATGACGCTAAAGTCGTCGATCAAAAACCTCCAAGTATTAATAAAAGAAAATTACAGGGCTTCTGTAAGCTTGTATTGGAACAACAAAATTCGAGCTGTAAACACCAGCAACCCGAATATGTTCCCGCAAATAAATAAAATATTTCGGAGAAAAGATCAAAACGACCTTTCGTGTCTTAAAATCGCCCGAACGACGGACAACGAGAACATACTTATAGCAGCAGGCATAGATCCAAATGAGGCTGTTGATGATGACAACTTCTTTGTGATCGAGGATCCGCAGGAGATGGTAGAGGCTATAGGAGCGACTTTCCAGGAAGTATATAAGGCGAATGACATCATTGGCCCGAACCTGGAAAATCGAGTCCTTGTGCACAATTTCTACCTTCGAAATGAAATAGTGAATTGGCGATTCGAGAGCTCGGGTTTCACCCAGTTCAGTGACGAGAATATGGCAAATAATGTCATCACCAATGAAATGGTACTACCACCGTTCATTTCGAAGGCAGAGCTCCAAACGATCTTCGAATCGCTTAGTAGTAAGAAATCAGTGGGAACCGATGAAATACCGAACATTGTGCTTCGACATCTCCCACTAAAAGCGGTGGACATTTATACCACCCTGTTTAATAATGCAATGAATAATGCACATTATCCAGCGCATTGGAAAACAGCAGTGGTACACCCCATCCCCAAAAGGGATAAAGACACTTCCAATCCGGCGAATCTCTGGTCGATCAGTCTCCTTCCAAACATCAGTAAGGTTTTCAAGAAGGTGATCAATAGCGTCCTGACCAAGTGGGTTGAGGACAAACATATAGTTCCGGATAATCAATTCGGTTTCAAGGCGGGGCATGATGTTATTCATGCTGCGTCTAAACTGGTTTCTGATATCCAATGGAACAAAGGCAAGAACCAGTGCACTGGTGCCTGCCTGATTGACTTGGAAAAAGCCTTCGATACCGTATGGTTAGAGGGACTCTTTTTCAGGCTGGACAGGTTGGGCATTAGTAAACCACTGCTGTATATTCTTTTTGATATGCTCTCCAGTAGACAATTCATCGTGAAGAATGGCGATGTGACTTCTGTTGGAACATTTAACATTAAAAAAGGTCTGCAACAAGGTGGCGTAAATTCACCGATCCTATTCAACATTTACACAAGTGATCTGATAGGTTCACTTCACCATGCCATAGCGTACGCAGACGACTTAATCGCGTACAGATCAGGTCCAAAGATTGAGGTCGTTAATATACTCTTGCAACGTATAAAATTAAAATTAAAATTCGATAAAATAAACGATATTGCTATGACTGGAAGTTGAAAATCAATTTTCAGAAGTTTTTGTTTTGGACGCCTTTGTCTGGGGCTCCAGGGGTACCAGAAAGAATTGGCGAAAGTTCTCGATCGTGGGGCAGCACGGGCAGCCACTTGCTTGTCGAAATGTAGTCAGATACCTTGGGATCTGGCTAGATCCGTTTCTGTATTTTGGCAAAAATGTAGATGCTGCTCTGGCCAGGGCAAAAGTACCTTTAGCCCTGGCCAGAGCAGCATCTACATTTTTGTAGACTGTTTTTTACAAAGAGACTGTTTTATAACATCCAACTCGATGCGAGGGTAAAGGTTATCTGCTACATGGCCCTTATCAGGCCTATGCTTGTGTTTGGATGTCCCGTGTGGTTCAACGTAAGAGCAAGTTTATTGGAAAAGATTCGGGTGTTTGAGAGGGCTTGTCTCAGGACTTCTCTTCGCTTATACAGAACACCAGAGTCCGAGTACATAAAATTCTATCCTAATGAGGTCTTGTACAATAGGGCGAACCTAATAAGAGTGGACAATTTCGTCATTAAGTTGACTAGAAGGCACATTGCAAGATCAATGACCTCGACGAATAACCTGATATCTGGGGCTTACTACCCCAATTTCCTTTACCACGAGAGTGTGCGCTCTGACGGCTTCGTTCCACCGGAAGCATTCCTCTACCTTGATCAGATAGGGTTGATCCAGGATAGATCAGCGGTCCCGTTAATCTTCCATGTCGCTCGGACAGCTGGGGACAGGCGACTCAACTACGACAGAGACGTCGCACACGGCAGTGTGAATCGTCTCAGGTTCAGTAGGGCGGTGGGGAATCGCGATAAACGGGATGTCGTTCGGCAGCACCAGCATCTCTGGAGGTTGAATGATGGAGAAGATGTTTTGTCGTCGTTTCCGTCAATTACGGGCCAGCCCCACTAATGAGGCAGAGCTGACCAATATATTTGCTTTGTAAATAGCGATGGCCAGCTTGCATAGGTTTAGGTTAGCATTTAAGTAATATATACATATGTTAGTATATACAAAGGTATATACTAATATATGTATATTATTGTGTATAATGCCTGTGTATGTGTATGTAGGTTTTGTGTATGTAGGTTAAGTAGACTAAGGTTTATTTTAAGTTAGATATTAAGTTTTTATAAAAAAACAAAAAAAAGTCCATATGCTAAGTTTTTTCTTAACGAATATTTTTTCATAGCCTTAAGTATATAATATAAATAATTCTAAATAAAATGTCAATAAAGTCGAAATACATAGATGTAAGTATTTAGAGTAGCTTAGAGTGCCTGTGTGGGGCCAGTAAGTTAGTATAAGATTGTTAAGTAATTGTAAGCTAGCATTTAAGCATTTTTTGTTAGTATGTAAGAGTTAATTAGTAAGAAAATAAAATGCATTGAAAACTGATAAAAACTGTTATGAATCCAATATCATCAGCAGACATTGCACCATTTATAGTTTTCAACAGTTGTCTGGAGAACTCAGCGGCTAATGGATCGTTTTGCAATTGAACACGCACGTTTGTTTTCAATGTGAGTTCTCCACAAATATGAAAAGTTCAAGCATACAATTCGTCGGCTGGTGTGGATTTGGATTTGGCTATAACTGACAACGTTTGTCTAAAATCGCCAGATAAGACCACAAAAGCACCAAAGAATTTTTGATTTCCGCGTAGATCTTTCAATGTTCTATCCAGAGCTTCTAATAATCTTTTCCTAGCCATGGTACACTCATCTCATATAATAAGACTGCATTATTATCCCAATGCGTATCATTTCACATGCTTCACACACTCTTTGATCAACTGTTGTACGCAAATTTTCAAATGATGTTGGTCCACAAACATTGATCAATAACAAACGCAAATAAAAACACTCAGCATTGTTCGGATGAACTGTGTAAATACGACCTAATGAATCTGTTGAAAATAAATTTGGATGGCCTTCAACTGTTGTACCTTGTTTAAGTCTTTGAAATTCTCTTTTCGATGTGTTGGTACTTCACATATAGCAACGTTTGAGCAAATGTATGATACATTTGACACAATTTGAAAAAAGCAGTCAATGTTGTATCAGGTTGTGCTGCCTTCGCGATGCACTTGCTTCCGTAAAATATACACGTTGGCCATTTTCGAGATGGAATGCCAAATGAACAACAGTAGGATGTCTTTCATGAATTTGGAATGTAAAAATTCGCCATACCGCCTCGTTACTACTTATATAGCGCCCCATTTGATATTGATCGTTCCGACGTATTTGCAAATGTATTTAATCGGTTTGACCGAATTGCAATATTCAACGTTGATATGGGCTTTGAAAACTTTTGACAATAATGGCGAATATGGAACAATCCAACAAGTTGATAATCACTTCAAGGTCCACATTTCCCACATTCATATTTGTTGATATGTCATTGTCATCAGTTGAGCGACGACGATACAGTAGATATCCATCATTGCTTGTAACAGTGTCCGAAACCAGTGAATCATATTGTTTACGACAACATTCAAAAAATCTGGATCAGTTGCTTGACCAGGTATTTCTGTTGATATGATACTATCGATTTCTCCTGGTCTGATTTTATTCACCAGCCAAATCAAAATATGAGAATGTGGAAGGCCTCTCTGTTGCCATTCAACAGAATACATCCAACAACGTTCTTCTTCAAATACTTGAACTTTGACGATACGAGTAAAATCCATCAAAGATTTCAATTTTTGCTTAAATACGCTTGCTGTTAGATCGTGACGATTTTTCGGCGCTTGGCAGTTGAATAAATGGTTTCTGATTTCATCCCATTGTGGATTACATGTGAATGTAATAAATAGATCAGGTCGTCCATAAGATCGCACATATGTATATCATTGCATCTTGGTCATATTCTTGCATATGGTGCTGGCTCCCAGTGTATGTATCTGGTAGAATTACCATTCTACCTGCATTAGCTGCATTGCCATCATTGTTAATCGCATCGCGTAGATGAATATATTCTTCGGAATGCAATTTGGCTTGATTGTATCTGATGAAATTTAATCGTTCCTTTTCGATTTTTGCATACATATCAACCGGATATTAATGGAACAATCGTCGATAATTCAAAATATGATTATATTCATTTTCACGAATCAGCAGTCGATTCCCATAGTATTCATCGTTTTCTTCATTTCTTCTATATGCAACTCGTGCAGCTTGCCGTGTGCGCTGGCCAATATTTTCTCGCTTCGGTGGCATTATTTTTACTCAAAACGAAAACTATGATTTTGAAAAACTCAAAAAAACAAAACGCATAAGGAATTTGAAATTGAAATGAGAAATCAAAAATAAAAAAACTTTAAAAAATCACATACGTTATGTGCAACGGTAAACTGTATGCAACAGTATATAAGAAGACTGTTCAAATACCTGGTACACAGCTAAGAAAATGCATTGTTTGAATTTCGTGTCTCTCAATTTATGATCCCTCAATTTAAAAAATCGGCGATACAAAAACTAAAAAATTAAATTAAAACAAATCTTTTTCTTGACACATGTAAACGAATTTAAAAAGACAAAATTGGCCGAAAATAGGTCACAAAAGACTCCATTTTTCATACATAAAATTCAAATTAAAAAACCAAAAACTTTATCTTGAATTTGGCCAAAAACAGCTGAATTGACTAAAAAAGTGCCAAAAATGAGGCAATAATTTTTTTAAACGTAAATTCTAATTTGAGTCTTTGTTATTCAAGTATGGAAACCTTGTGCGCTTCGAGTATCGAAATTTATACTTACTCATCAGATGTACAGAAGATTTCGATACTCGAACATCAAAGACTCAGCCATTAGTGAATCGAGAATGGAGTCGAATTTTCAAGCAAAATGGAAATTATATGTGATGCTGGATGGCGAGGATTGTTCTCGAAGTATGTCATTCGAGTATAAATACCAGCATCCCCAAGGAATGCAAGTTAGTTCATCAGTTGAATTTGAAGTGTTAATTAGGAGACATGATTAAGTCGTTTAAGTAAAAGATAAGAAAAGTATAAGCGATTGAGAAATTGGATTGTATTGAGATAAGCGAATAAATTGTGAATTGTAACTGAATAAAGCGATTTGTATTGAAAAGAATAAGTTCTATCATTTGTAGACACACAAACATTTTACATTGGTGTCAGAAGTGTGATAGGACATATTGTGTGGAGAAAAAAGAAAAAAAATTGTGATTATTTGAAAAGCTATAATGGGTCGAAAACTATTGCAGTTGACCTCATCCAACTCAAATCCGAGTTGAACAAGAAAAGCCTCCGCGCAAGTGGAGGAAAAAGTGACTTGGTGCTCCGACTTCAGGAGGCTTTGAACAACGGTTATGATTCTTATAAATACTCCTTTGATGTTGACGAGGATGAACAGATAAATACCGGCAGTGCCATGGCTGCGATGATGCAACTCCTCTTGTTAAAAATGGACGAACAAAAGAACAGCCTCTAACAAAAGCTGGACGAACAAAGAAGAATCTGGAGGAAGAGAAGGACAGCATTGAACGAAAGTTCGACGAACAAAAGGTTAGTCTAGAACAAAAACTAGAAGAGCAAAATAACGTTCTACAGCAAAAGTTCGAAGAAATCGATGACAAATTTGAAAGAATAGAGAAGAATGTTGACGAAAAATTCGAACAAATGGACTGCAAAATTGAGCAAATTTCAAAAGTGCTCGACACGGTGCGAAAACAGAAACTCCGAGAATGTTCCTTAAGCGGTCCAAGGTGAAAAGATGGTCTGACCTCATGGTCTACTTATAAGAAGTAGTTTGAAAAGACTGCCTGTGCAAACGACTGGAACAATGAGGAAAAGTGCTGTGCCTAACAATAGCCTTGCACGCTCCTGCAGCAGAATTGTTGCAAACAGTAGACATCGAAAATCATAAAGATTATGTGGCTTTAGTACAGGCTATTCAAAAACGGTTTGGAGATAGCCACATGCAGGAAGTTTACAAGGTCTAATTACAAAGCCGGATGCAGCCATGAGAAGAAACACAGCAGCAGCTTCAAACAGACGTGAGTAGACTGACACATTTGTCATACCCTAGCCAGGAAATTATCGACGAAATGGCAAAGGACCATTCATCAGGGGAATTGCAGATTCGAAGCTACAGTCAGCAGTAAAGATGGCCGGGAAAAGGACCCTTGCTGAAGCACGTGCCTTCGCTATTGCGATGGAAGCAGCCAATCAGGCTTCCAAGGGAACACATTTCGTTAGGGAAGTAGCATCTATCGAATGCTCCTGCACAAGAATTAGTGCGGGGGAACGAGACACTCGACGGGATAGACGAATAATTCGCTGCTGGAATTGCAATAAAAAAGGACATCTTCAAAGTCAGTATAAAGAACCGGTGCGATGAAAAGGCTGCCCTCACTCTGGTGGCAAGTAAATAGAGAAAGAAACCGGCAGAAACAGCTATCAAGAAGCCGGTCAACTTTCCAGAAGCATTCAGTCGGGAAATGTTTAAGCACCAAGTTCGCGGGGCAGAAGATGGTAGCAGGAGCCGACGGCCCCAAGACCATCATCCAAGTCTCACTGGCAAGACGATGCAATGAAAGCCTTCCAGTAGAAGTAGGCAGTGGAAAAGAAAAATGGATGGCAACAATAGACATCGGTGCCACGGCCTCAATTATCAGACGGAATCTTGTGCAGAAGTCTTGGCTGCATAACACTAGCAGTTGCAGCTTGAGAGCAGCTGCAGGAGCAACGATTAAGGTATATGGTGAAGTCCGCATAAAAATCCAACTGGCCAGAATAACATTCTCTTGCGCATTTCTGATGGCTGACATATGTGACGAGTACGTCGTTGGTACAGACTTCATGAGAAATCATGGACTAGTAGTGGACTTTGGGGCACAAACTCTGAAATACGGAAACATGGAGATACCAATGGTATGCGGAAACGCCAATACTTGCGTCTTAAAAGTCGTCATCTGCCGAAAACAGATTCTAGAGCCTTCGTCGGAAGCAATTATTTGGGAAAAAGTGGAAGGTGGTCCTGGTACCCACCGATTGTATTTGATGGAGCCAGAACATAGGAAAAACTTAGTTGTACCTGTGAGGATTCTGAATCCAAAGATATTCAGCGTAAAGGTGAAAGAGGGAGAGATAGTGGGAGAATGTGCACCTATTAAGGTTATATCGACCACAACGGAAACATGTTATGCAACCCCGGTCGTGAGTGTCCAGTGTATGAAAGTCAAAAAGAAAATCCTCAGCCCCTATAATTTTTACCAAGAGCAACGTATGCTGGCAGAAAACTAATCGGTGAGTACACTCATATATTTGCTACACAAGACGGAGAATATGAACGTACGCATATTGTTCAAAACCACATTGACACCGGAGACGCTCGACCAATCCCTCAACCTGCAAGGCGTCTTCCATTGGCAAAGCAAACAGAAGTTGCCGAAATGGTGTCGAAGATGAAAGTTGAGGGACTGATTGAAGAATCGCAAAGCCCGTGGGCCTCTCCAGTGGTTCTCGTGAAGTAAAAAGATGAAAGCATGAGGTCTACCGACGTCTTAACGATGTTACTAATAAGGACAGCTACCCACTTCCGAGAATCGATGGCATTTTGGATATACTTTCTGGAACTAAATAGTTTTCAACTCTTGACTTGAAATGCGGTTGCTGGGAGGTAGAGATAAATCGTAGGGATCTTGAGAAAACTGCTTTCACTACTGGAAGCGGTCTTTGTCAGTTTGCAGTGATGCCGTTTGGGCTGTGCAACGTTCCGGCCACCTTCGAGCGACTAATGGAACGAACATTGCGAGGACTCACATGGAAAACCTGCCTAGTGCATTTGGATGACGTTATCATCATAAGCAAGAGGTTCGAGGAAAATCTTAAAGAAGTATTTGAGAGGCTGCGAAGTGCTCATTTACTATAAAGCTCAACCCAGAAAAGCGTGTCTTGTTCCGTAGGGAAGTAAAATATATCAGCGGAAGGAGTAAGAACGGATCCTGACAAAATTGAAGCCATGAAAAGCTGGTCTGTCCCAAAAGATAAACACCAACTGAGAAGCTTCTTGCGACTCGCCACGTACTACAGAAGGTTCGTAAAAGATTTCACTGGTATTGCAAAGAGCCTGAATCATTTACGGAAAAAGGCCGAAAGTTCAGGTGGGCTTGAGAATGTGAAAAAGCATTTCAAGAACTGCAGCGACAGCTGTGCAATGCCCCCATATTGGGTTACCCCTGCGGAATGATGAATGACGAAGTTGTTCGGGCGAACAACTGTAAGGAGGGAGCAGTGTGATATCCATTTAAATATGAGCAGCGTCATCTAGGTTTAAATAGCAGAAGAGTTCTATCGATGGAACACAGAACGACTCCCTATGATTCCGTTTGCTGTTTTGTAGTGGCACTACTGAACTTGGTTGACCCCCGTCTGATTGTTTGTTGTTGTCCGGGTTGAAGACACCTGCTATGTCACCAGTTGGTGGTTTTGTTGCATTTAGTAGGTTTGGGGGAAAACCAAAATTGCTAGTTTTGAATATGTTACTCACGCAATCGAATATATTGCCATATATTACTCCAGGTATTCCGCTTAAATTTGCCAAGTTTTTTTTAAAACAGCTAGTGGTGATTTGGTTAAGTGCACGTATTGTATATTATCGTTTGCCCTATCTACAAGATTGAATTTTCTCTCTCAGTGAATCTTTCGACACAGTAATTGAAATAAGTATGTCTTGGATCTTCCGTGGCCACCAATTTTTTTAAGGTTTTCAGGACGCCCAAGCTGATGAATGTCATCAGCAAAACGGCAAACGCTAATACATATTGTTGGAACTCGACATGAGAAGCATAAATCTCGAAATTAAAGCTGCATGATGTATCGTGTACGTGTGGATTGCCGCTACCCTTACACGCGCGTACGAATGTGCGATGTGTGATCCGGCGATTGTATTTCATACTTTGCTCTTGCCCTTTGCATAAAGAGGAAAAAGAAAAGGATCTCAAGGAAGAAGAGAATTCGCAAGAATGAGTGATTAAAACAAAAGAGTCAGTTCACATACGAAAATCTTCATTTCCTCATCCTCATGTGTCCTCTTTCGTGACACAAAACACAATTAAGTAATTATGTTCATCCAATTGTTACACACATCAATCAGCATGACGCTAATCAGGCAAAATCAAACATCCTTTGATTTTCGTCAATCAGACTTTATTAAATGTGTATGACGCACACAGAAGCATTTTCACAAAGTGAAGTTGACGTCAATCGATTTATGGTGTAACGGCCGCTTATGAACCGCTCTTCTCTCATTGTCATAAGTCATAAACTACAGATGAAATGTGGAATGGCATAAGTACATCGTTTCGAAATTTTGAGTTTGCTAAATAATCACTTCTTCCAAGTAAAACTGGACCCGCTGAGGAAGCTAGGTAATTCTTGCAAATGCCACATAAAGAAGGCAAAAGGTAGAGAAAGCTAATCAAAACCTGAATTCTATTCTCGCAAAATATTTGAACTGACGCTTTCTGTTTGGAAAACTCCACTGCCTGGTGGAATACAAAACACAAGCGCGCAGGGAATTGTGTTTTATACATATTACTTCAGACCCATTCGGAAGAATATTAAAATTTTTATAGGAATTAAAGCAAATATATAATAAAACTCTAGATGTTAACAGACTCTTCGAAAACAGCAATTCCGGCAGGCAGGAAATACTCAAAAAGTCTGATGGCACCTATTCTGAGACGAAAGTAAAAGATCTCAGCTTCGTGCCCGAAATATACTTAACAGGTAATAAGATGTAAGTCGGCTTACGATCAGATCTTGCTATTGGAAGTCCAAATGAAACAAGCTAGTAAGTCTATCTCAACTAGTGATTTAAAAGTCAGTAGCCATTTTTCCAGGAATATTTAGTGTCCCGGTCTAATACTGGATACTAAACTGGGTGGCCGTGGCTCAAGCGGTAGAGAACTGGCTTCCATATCGGAAGGTTCGGTGTTCGAATCCCAACAGCTCCCAACAAATATTAATTTTTTCAGTTAACCAAAATCAGGTAAAATGAGTAGTTGACTAGAAATTGACAATAAGTAAACTTTCACTAAAAATTTGGTGTCCCCATTAAATGTTGGATGCCACCCATTAGCGAAATAATCACTGAGCCCAAAAATTGTTCTTTCTCTTTCTATCCCATTTCCCAAAAACCTTAACACATGTATTCATTCCCACTTTATTACTTGCGCGCGCTCAAGGGATTTGAGTACCCTTAAAATGCTTGCACACAGCGCGGGCGAAGCAAGAGAGGTACCCGTGAACGTTGGTTTTAAATGTTCGAATGTTATAATTACTAGGAAATAAAGAGCTAGGCAGGGCATTCCATAAGCGAGTTGTACGATTTAGGAACGAATCACGATATTTTAGAGTACGTCCTAAAGTGGGCTTGAGGGTATACTGATGAGCATTCATAGCGAGACGTGTATTACGGTTAAAAGTTTGAAGGGGTGGAATGCTATTGGCGATTTCTGTGGAGCACTGGTGGTAGAAATAGCTATAAAACAGAAATGAGACACGAGACATTACGTCGGCGTTCGAGGGTGTCCATGAACTGAGTGATATTAGTATCACCTATGAGTTTTATCGCACGGTTTTGAATCCTATCTAGCAGGTGCAGAGATGTTGTAGGCGCACCCGACGAGATTTAGGCATTGTACTCCAATTTCGGGCTGATAAATGCCTTATATATAGAAGACAGATCAGTGGGGGTGAAGTATTTAGACATTTTGCAGCATTTTTGACGACATCGAATATGATGTCATTCCAACGTAAATTGTTACATATACCGAGAATGGAAAGTTTATCGGTTTCGACGATGCAAGTGCCCTTAATGCATAATGGTTGCGTGTTTAAATTTCGCTTTAATGACAGCAGACAGCACTGTGTTTTGGAAGCATTAAATTCTAGTTCCCCAATTAGTTATGCTGTTAATATCAGAATTTAATGAGCTTAACATACGCTTCCGTTCCCGAAGACCAGGGACGTTAGTCTTCGTTAGCTTTCGACAGATTGGTGCATGCTTTGGTTCCACTTTTCGGTGAGACATGCCAACAGATCACCAGTGGACTTGTTGCTATCAAAATCGTACTGCCGGTCATCGAGAATTTTTCGTGTTTCGAAATATTTCATGAGCTGACGCTTTATCAGCATTTCTACG
This sequence comes from Volucella bombylans, assembly GCA_949129095.1. NCBI lineage: Eukaryota > Metazoa > Arthropoda > Insecta > Diptera > Syrphidae > Volucella > Volucella bombylans. The sequence goes on from OX422140.1 coordinate 300,132,714, forward strand.
ACCTTGGAAGGAAGAGACGAAAGTACAATGGGTACGTAAGAAGAGAGAGAGGAAGATTAGATTTTTTAGGGACAGACTGGACAAATGCTGTTTTGTATCTGCCCGAAATGTGTCCTGACGAGTAGGATTGTTGAAAAATCAGTTGAAAATTTTTTAAAAAGCAGTGGTTTTGCCAGCGAAAAAGAACACCTCTTCAGAAGGTGGGGAGGTATACCATCTGGATCAGCGGATTTGTGAATGTTAAGATCTTTAAGAACTCTTGCAACTACTCGAGTGCGAAAATGGGTTTGTCCCATTGAAGATTCGACGCACTCAAGTGTAAGCGGAGACAAAGTACAATCTGGGATTGTTGAGCTGGCACCAAAGTGTGCGGCAAGCAGAAATGGCCTTATCCAAAGAGCTGACAGCTGGAATGTCATTGTAAATGAGCGTTGGGATGGAGGATGGGGCAAAATTCTAATATTATTGACCAATGACCAAAAATTGTTACTACCTTTGGGGCATTGTAAAATTGTTTGCCTCAGTTTTTAGTCATATTGGAATTTTACATGCTTAAGAGAGAAGTTGCAGTCATTCCTGGCTCGTTTGAACTTTTTCGGTTTTAATCTGTTGGGTTGGTCTTATAGGACCGAGAAAGCATTTCTCTTTAGCTCGAGTCGTATCATGCCATTTCTTTTGGTTTGTTGCTCTTCATCCGATAAGGGATAAAGCATCTCATTCCATATATTGCCCTTACAACAATAAGAAACTGTGCACCAAACAAATTCACACTCACAACCAGCTATCCATCAGTTGTTACATGCACTCAATCATTGTTTTTGAAATACGATGGAGTTATACAGCAAATGCAGTGACTGAGTGCAAGCAACAGTATGACCAGGGCCAGGGAGTTTGGGATGCCCGCACTGTTAATGTTATTTGCACAACACTCGCGAGTTGTTTATTTTTTCTTCCACGCACAAGTGATTTTTTTTTTTGTTTAATTATTATTTTTTTGTTCACTCGCACGCGCTGTTATTTTTTTTTTCACGGTTGTTTTTTTGATAAAATTTATATTTTCCGCGACTTATACGAGTATATGCATACATTTTTGTTTCTGATAATGATCTATGCATTATAGGCTTTCTTGATATACTGACAAAGTATTTCGAGAATAGAAATGTCAGACTCGGAAATGAAGTATCCTTCCTGAAGTAAAGCCTATCCTCATAAACTCGGTTTGTATTCCATTTGCAAATGAGGCTAAATACCTTGGAATGGCACTCAATGCAAAGTTAAAATGGAAGCCACACCTTAAAAAACACAAAGAACTCGGAAACAAATAACTTTGGCTACACTTTACACCTAGTGCAAGTGACAACAGTGGAAGAATTTATAATAAAAATTTATTGTTTAAAATCATTATACAAGTGGTCCCGAACAACCAAGCTGGGTTCGTTTGATAACCATTTAATTATAGGTTAATTCATGTTTAAACACAATTACCATGTATTTTAAAGGTATTGGTCTTCAAACACAGCATTTTTTAATTAGTTTAATTAATCTACCATACAAAGTTTTTACCTATTTTTATTTAATAATAATGTGTCTCTGTACAATATTAAGTTATAATCGACTTTTGATTTGTACAGGTTTTAAAGCAATAAAAACAATTAATAGAACAATTATAATTATAAATAAAAATGCATAGTTTAAAATATTATAAATATAAATAGTTTAAAATATTATATCAGGGTAAATGAGTTCAAATAATTTTTTTCTAAAACGATTCTCTGTGTTCAGCCTTTTTAAACTTGGAGGAAGTTGATTCCATAGATGAATTGCATGAATAAAAAACTGGCGACTACTGATTAAATATCTGTGTCTTGGCGGTATAAAGTTGAATATCCTTTCGAATTGCACAAAGCTTAGTTTCGAAAATCGGTAATGTGGTGTTTTGCTTCTTATAATCTTAAATAATGCGAGGATAGTACGTGTTTTTAACAGCGTGGTTAAGGAGCAGCCAATGATTCGTTTTACATAAGAAGAGATGTGATCACTGCGACGGATATTAAAGATATACCTGGCACAGTTGTTAAAGGCGACTTTTAGCTTTCTGGTGGATACAGAGTCCAGGTTCGAGAAGATTTCATATCCATAAGGGATAATATGTAAAACATATGCCTTAATAAGCTTCAATTTAACTTTGACAGGTAGATATTGCTTGGTGGGACTTAATCCACGGAGAATACCATATATTTTGGAAACAATGTGGTTTACATGAGTAGGGCTGCGATGCAGTTATATTTTTTTCTGAACCCTGATTGAAAATCCGTTATGAGTTTCATTTCTTCATTTGGTTGTTTACAATTTTTTCGAAGTCTTTGCTCAGAAATGGAAGAATTGTAATTGCCCTAAATTCAGTTTTATTTGGTTTGGGAATTGGTACTATTTTCCCATTTTTCGAATCGTTAGCAACTACACTGGTAGTAATGATGGTGTTTTAAATATGTATGATGTGATGTGTGTTGGTTCCCAACACAATTTAAAAAACAAGGCACCACATTACGCCGACGAAGAAAACAAATATAAACTAAAATTTATTATTGGCATTAAAATGCAATTGTCAAACCATTTGCAAAATTGACTGTTGCATTCATTGTGCGTACTATATGCTAGTCATCTGGGATATGTATTTCTCATTTCCATATCTCAGTGACTAGCCCAATATGCACAATGAATGCAACAGTCAACAGTTTTCACGAGAAAACAAACGAAATGTCAAATTTGCAACATGGTGGTAATGGCCAATAAAATAATATAAACAGAAAGAGAAAGGAGATCATTCACTATATGATCATCCCATTCCCACCCCCCAACATCAAATATGGGGCATTAATGTAAAAAGTAGAACACTAATGTAAATGTAATACATGTAATTATTCATACAGTTCCCATAAAAGCAAATGATAATGTAAATGTATTAATGGATCTGTAGGTATATAAGAATTTCAAGTTCAAGATCAAGTTCAATGACCATATAATGTATAATAAAATAAAATTTGTATGTAAAGCACAGTAGCGACTAAAAGCAAGGCTTCATGGGAACTAAAATACAAATCTTACGGACACTTGTCAGTTAGCAGTAGACTAGATCGGTAATATTAAAAGATTGTAACGTCATACGAGCAAGTTGTTTCATTTTCTATTTCGAGCAAGTAAGCCATTTTTGGTGCAAGACATCCTTCTTGCAATTCAGATTATTTCTAAGTTCGACTCAGCTTAGAACATGGTCCTTCGAGAATAAGAACCGCGTATAAAGTGAACGATAGTTTAATTTAAATACAATTAATACACAAAGTGTATAGTGCATAAAGTGTAAAAGTACATTATCACTAACGTACAAAAGTGCATAATTAGAACGCCAATCTAAATCAGAAGCCCGATCAACGACGGACAGTCTATCGGCTACAGTATCCAACGAGTTGACGATATCCCGTACAGCAGCAGCAGCAAGCCTTAAGCAACTGTAACTGATAGTTCATATACTGAAGTTGCAGTTGCAAAAGCAATCCAAGGTAGGAATTCTTTTCCGTTTTAATCCTTTGAGTGCTCCATTTAACAAACACATATTTCTATGTTCAATTGCTCAATACTCGAACATACCGAGTGAACGAATCCTGAAACCAAAGGATTTATAGTGATATAGTGGCCTACAAGAGGCACAACGGTCTTGAAGCTGCACAACGGTCTTGAAGCGGCACAACGGTCTTGAGGCGGTAAAACCATCTTGAAGCGGTACAACGGTCTACAAGCGGAACAGCGGTCTGCAAGCGGAACAACTGTAGTTATTCACAGCAAGGAACTGTGCAACACAAGTCTTCTGCAACTGTAACTGTCAAGGAGACTCAAGTTACAGTTGCAAAAGCAAATTAAGGTAGGAATTTTATTCCTCTTTTCTAAAGCCTTTTTGCAATATACATTATATACCAACATTCATATTATACATAATTGCATGAACCCAATTCTACCTAAGATAATACATATATTAAATTTAAAACACAAAAGTTGAATCAATCAGTGAAATAATACAACATACATAATCATGAGTAAACTCCAAAAATCGATCGAAAAGCAAGAACGTATTCATGAGGAATTGTCTAGTGATTTCGAAGAATACCAAAAGCAAATCGAATCGCGCAAATCAAAGGGTTATGTAAAAGCGTGTTTAGCTGATGTCGATGAAGTCTTTAAATGTGCTAAGGGCATACACACTTCAATAATTAACAGTGCGGCGGATCCGCAAAAAGACAAATATCTCGTAGATGAAACATATGCCAAAATCAAGCATATGTATTTCAAATTCAGTGGCATGATTAACGATGACATTGATAAATTTCCGCACGACCACAGTGCCAATCTCGATATCTCACGATTAAATACCACTAGATCTGGGGTATCGGATATTCGTCTTCCGCGAATTAATATAAAGCCATTTTCAGGCAAACCCGAAGACTGGAGTGAATTCCACAACGTTTTCGAAAGTTTAATAGATCAAAACGCTGATCTGTCTGATATCCAGAAGCTACAATTTCTAAAATCTTCTTTGGGTGAAAAACCTGGAGAGTTAATCTCACATCTTCCAATCGATAGCAAAAGCTACGCATCGGCTTGGGAAATCATCACCGAAAGGTTTCAAAACAAAAGAAAACTAGTCAACACACAGTTGAAAATTTTGTTAGAGCAACAAAAAATTACATTTGAATCAGCCGATCTCTTAAGGGCCTTGCATGATACCAGTAATCAGTGTATCCATGCTCTTTCAAATCTGGGAATGGAGGTGGATTCATGGGATCCCATACTAATATACCTCATATATCACAAACTCCCAAAAATCACACAAAAAGATTGGGAAACGAAATTAGGGACTTCAAGAAGTATTCCCGATTGGAAAACCTTCTTATCTTTCATTGAGGGTAGATTCAGCTCACTTGAAAATTTCATGGAGTCGAACACACAATCGAAACAACCGTTGCCATCAACATCCTTTCGAAAATCTATTTCCAACACATATCATGTAAAAACGGAGGGGGTAGACAAACAGTTTCGTTGTAGGCTCTGCAAAGGCGCGCACAGTTTACGCCATTGTAAGAAATTTTTAAAAATGAGTATCAAATCCCGTATAGAGGCAACCAAACGAAATTCCGTTTGCTCTAATTGCCTTGGTTATGACCATCATATGAACAATTGCACAAGCACGAATCGATGTTTCAAGTGTAATTTAAAACATCACACTCTTCTTCATATGGAAAGGTCTCAACAAAACAATCCACAAAATAATCAACAACATACACAACAATATGCTCAGCAAAACGTTCAAAATCACTTTTGTCAACAATCGATCCCCAACAAGTCCACAGAGATGACAAGTACCACTAATACTTTGTCAGTAAACCAAAATCAAGCCAATACCAATCCGTTAAACCAGAATTCGAACTTATATATTCCAAATAAACCACAGGACTACATGAAATGTGGTCCTTCAACATCACAACAAGCAATAAATGCTCAAGCGTACGCACAATCTCCAAATCAACCTTATGCGTGTCAACAATGTAGCATAAACTCTCACCTTATTAGAGACACAAATGTCCAAAATATAAACACAACAAAAATGGTATCTAACCATCAGCAAACATGTTGTAATCTATCCAATCAAATGCATTCAAAGGCATTGCTAGCGACAGCATTGGTCAAAGTTTCTGCAACCAATGGAAAACAGCACATTCTAAGGGCATTAATCGACCCCGGTTCGGAAGCAACATTTGTCACCGAAAATGTCGCTCAACTACTCAATCTAAAAAAGAAAAAGACTTCAGCACAAGTCACAGGTTTAGGGCAGACGTCAACTGGCGTATCAAATCACCAAGTTGAGCTTACAATCCGTTCCTTGACTAAGACATCATTTGTTCTACATGTCAAGGCACTTGTCTTCGAACAACTGACGTCACTGCTACCAGCACACCAGTTGACCACAAAAGCGTGGACGCATTTGCACAATCTACCACTGGCCGATCCGTCGTACAGTTTGCCAGGAAAAATTGACCTTCTCCTAGGTGCTGATGCATATTCATCAATTATTCTGGAAGGTCTTGTAAAAGGTGAAAACGGAGCCCCTGTTGCCCAATGCACGGAGTTAGGCTGGATTCTAACTGGGAACACAACCAGTTCAGGTCAATCCAACACAATAACTATTCGAAACCATTTCAACTCCTTGGACGCTCAATTAAAAAGGTTTTGGGAGTTAGAAGAGGACCTAGATGTTAGGAAATTTACTGAGGAAGAGAAGAAATGCGAAGAACACTATAAAAGTACCTGCAAAATAAGAGACGATGGCAGATACGAAGTTCAGTTACCATTTAAAAATAATAGTCGCCCAATTCTTGGTGACTCTAAAAGAGCAGCCTTAGCGAGGTTTTTTCAAATTGAGAAACGACTCGAATCAAACACGAATCTAAAGGAGGCATACACAGCGTGTATTGAAGAGTACATCACACTCGGGCATATGCAGGAAACAACCTCAGACAGGTTCTCCACAGGAGAACACTACTTTCTTCCACACCACGCAGTGTTTAAAGAGTCGAGCACAACTACAAGGTTGCGAGTGGTCTTTGATGCTTCATGTAAAACATCGAACGGAGAATCCTTAAACGACAATTTAATGGTGGGACCACGCATACAGTCAGATATCATCGAATTGATCGCAAAATGGAGAAAGTTTAAAGTGGCATTTGTGGCTGACATCAGTAAAATGTACAGGCAGATTTGGATGGCACCTAACGATACTCCCTACCAAATGATTTTGTGGAGAAAAAACAGCTCAGAGCCCATAAAAACATTTGCGCTCAAAACAGTCACCTTCGGCACTGCATCAGCACCTTTTCTGGCAGTGCGCACATTGCATCAGCTAGCGTCTGAAGTAAAAAATTCGCATCCGCATGTCACCAAGGCACTTACCGAAGGATTCTACGTGGACGACCTTATCTATGGGTCAAATAACGAATCCGATGCAATCAAACTTCAAGGGGACATGTTGGATATCTTGAAGTCGGCAGGATTTCCGCTCAGAAAGTGGGCAAGTAATTCCTCTAAGGTTCTAAGTCGAGTACCTGAAACGGAAAGAGAGATAGATCTTCCCCTAAATTTCGACTCAGCTGATTCCATTAAAACACTCGGAATTCAATGGCATCCAGCACAAGACGTGTTTAAATTCAAAATAAACTTACCCCTAGTGAAGGGACACACAAAACGCTCAGTCCTAGCAGACATCGCCCGTCTTTTTGACCCTCTTGGGTGGATCTCGCCCTGCATTATTAAGGCGAAACTCATCCTGCAGCAGCTATGGCTTCAAGAGTTAGCATGGGACAACCAAATTTCCAAAGAGACAGAAGATCTTTGGGTGCCGCTGCGAAATGGCTTCACATCCCTTGAAGACATCCAAATACCGCGATGGATCCAATATGAAGATTCGGATCAGGTACAACTACATGGCTTCAGTGACGCCTCTGAGAAGGCATATGCAGCAGTAGTGTACGTTCGCATCATTGAAAACGGCAAAGAACACATACAGCTCCTAGCGTCAAAAACAAGAGTGGCGCCGGTAAGGTGCATTTCCTTACCGCGTTTGGAGTTATGTGCAGCTCTGCTCTTAGCGAAACTGTTACGTCTCATATCACGGGCAATGCAATTCCACAATCCTGAAGTCTTTGCGTGGTGTGATTCCATGATCGCACTAGCTTGGATCAAAGGGAGCCCGTTAACACGAACAACCTTTGTAGCTAATAGAGTGGCTGAAATCCAGACCCTTACTAGCCCCACAATTTGGAGACACGTCGCTTCAAAAGAAAATCCTGCGGACATCGGCTCAAGAGGAATTTCACCAGAGGAGCTCATCGACAACCAATTGTGGTGGCATGGGCCCCAGTTTTTAGAAAATTTTACTCTTTCGGAATCTCCAACAGCAATCCCAATCCAGACTGATCTGGAATCAAAAGAAAAAATTAATCGAACAGATATTCATGTAGGATTCTATCAAACAAAACTATCCGACAATTGTAGAATACCCAAATTCGCAGAGGTAGTAGCTCACTGCATTATTGACCAGACGTTCTTTGAACAATATTCAACATTACGGCGATTGGTTCGCAACGTTGCCATATGGCGAAGGTATTTCGCAAATTTAAAAAACCCACAAAACAAGAAAACACTTAACACACATCCCATTACGCCCGAAGAACTTACCTCAGCTCACAACCAGCTCATAAAAATAGTACAAGAAGAGCTATTCTTGGAAGATATCAAAAAATTGAAGGGCAGTAACACTGTTAGTAAAGGGAGCAAAATCATTAACTTAAACCCGTTCCTCGACGCGGAAGGACTACTGCGTGTCGGAGGTCGACTAACAAACTCGTCACTTCCATTTAATCAACGACATCCTTTAATACTCAAGGATTCGCACCACTTCTCCAAACTAATTGTGAGCGATATCCATCAGCGGACTCTGCACGGCGGCGCACAAATGATGATGGCAGAAATACGGAATACATATTGGATAACGAATATAAAGAGACTCATAAAAACCACAATACACAAATGCGTTCGATGCCATCGTTACAAGGCAAAAATGCAGCATCAACTAATGGGAAGCCTCCCAGCTGAGCGAGTCATGTGCTGCAGACCCTTCACAAATACCGGAGTAGATTATGCCGGGCCTATAGAAATAAAGGCGTGGAAAGGCAGATGTAACAAATTCTCCAAAGGTTATATAGCGGTATTTGTATGCCTCTCAACGAAGGCCATTCACATTGAACTGGTGAACGATTTGAGTACGGCTTCCTTCATAGCCGCTTTTCGAAGATTTGTCGCAAGAAGAGGCACATGTGCTAACATATTTAGCGATTGTGGGACGAACTTCCAAGGAGCGCACAACGAAATAAAAAGGGACAACAAATTCATCTCATCCGAATGGTCATCAGAAGTGGCCAAAGAACTCGCGGCCATAAATACAACATGGCATTTCAACCCCCCTTCTTCTCCACATTTCGGAGGGCTATGGGAGGCGGGAGTTAAATCTATCAAGCACCACATCAAACGAACCATTGGAAATTCCAAATTGACATTTGAGGAGTACTCGACATTGCTCACTCAAATTGAAGCATGCCTCAATTCGAGGCCACTATGTCCAATGTCTTCGGATCCCGAGGATTTAACATTCTTGACTCCTGGACACTTCCTTATAGGAGGATCAATGCATACTGTTCCCGAAAGAAACCTGTGCGACGTTAACATTAACAGCCTGAAAAAATGGCGATACATTCAGCGGCTTATGCAAGACTTTTGGAAGCAATGGAGCATATCATATCTGCATCTGCTCCAACAACGACCAAAATGGCTCCAAAGGCAGCCTAACATCAACATTGGAGATATCGTCATAGTCAAGGAGGACAATTTACCACCCTCATCGTGGTTACTCGCGCGTGTAATACAACTACATCCGGGATCTGACGGTCTCACGCGCGTCGCGACAATAAAAACCAACACATCTACACTTAAAAGGCCAATCGTAAAACTATCTCCCTTACCGATCTCTGAACCTATAAACAATTTAAAATAATCATAAACAAAAGGGTTGTTTTCCCCCTGCCACAACCCATTCATTATCTAAGAACATGAACTAACTATAAAACACCCCAATGAAGTAACAAAAAAAAAACAAATATTAATCGCGAACATGAACTATTCCCATAATACAAACCAATGAACTTAAATAAATCAAAAATAACTCACCCCATGCTAATATAGCCGATTATCCCTTGAAACTAATAGGGAACCAGGTCCAAAAAAGACAATAAATATTAAACATCTCTGTCACCTTGCACATTATGTATATTTACACACACAAAAAAAACATTACTAATGCTTTTGTTTGTTTTTTATCATTTTGCAAACCACACGTCGTACCGAGAGCAAAACAGCCATCCGGCCAAGGAACACAACAACAACAAATTAGCGGCAGGACTAGCCGCATGCAAAAGGAGGCTATGGTGAAATGTGAAATGACCAGGATGTCTTGAACTCTGTCCCCGAAGGCCGGGAGCATGTTGGTTCCCAACACAATTTAAAAAACAAGGCACCACATTACGCCGACGAAGAAAACAAATATAAACTAAAATTTATTATTGGCATTAAAATGCAATTGTCAAACCATTTGCAAAATTGACTGTTGCATTCATGTGTGTGATGCTTATGGCAGGTAAGAGCATTTTAATTATCGTCGGGTGCACATCATCCAGCCCCACTGCTTTTGACCGGATGGAGAAAATAGCATTCACAACACAATTTTCATCAACATATTGTAATGAGAATGTCCGCGCTGGATTCGTATTATAGCGTTCAAAGACGGAAAAGTCAATCGGGCTTGCTTAGGAACAGGATGCAACAAATTTTCTGTTCAGATCATTGACATCAACATTTCCTAGAACAGACTCATTGCTAGAAATAATACCGACATAACGGATTGAACTCTACTGGTTAATATGAAATTTAGTTTCATAGTACTGTCTTTTACTCTTATGTATTAACGAGGTTACTGAATTACGCATTTCCTTAAAATCATTGTGCATATCGGGACATGTGTATCGACGCCATCTATAGTAAAGTGTGTCGCGTTCTTTTATTTTCTTTTTTATTTCTGACGTGAACCAAGGCAAATTAACATTGTTTAATCTTTTGGTTTTCACAGGTACATGCATGTTAAACAGAAAATCAATATACTTATTAAAAACAGGAACTTGTTCATTAACATTAGACGTACAATAAATATGTGACCAGTTGAAATTATGACAATCATCAATTAAGGACAGTACATTGACTGACAGAAAGTGACCATATTGTTGAACAAGGCTTCTACCCCTAGGGAGAAAAACATTCAGACACAGACCGATTAAGTCATGGTGAGAAAGACCAGGACAAATAATTTGATCATAGTGTGCTATTAACTCGCTTTGAGAGAGAAGAAAAACATCAAGAAGACAGAGGGTTTTATTTGGGAAAAAGTGTGTGGGATTATTTGTATTTGCTAAATGGAAACCTAGTGAATCAATCATATTAATGAAAGTTCTATTTTTGTTAGCTAGAGTGTCCAAATTAAGATCACCACAAATAACAATATTAGGATATAGTAGACCCAACTCCTCCAGAATATCTCGTATATGAGTGAAGCTAGCTACATCAGAGGCCATATAGAATGTGCCCACTAAAAGATTGGTCTCGTTGCTAGAGATTTTCACAAATACGAACTCAGCTTCATCATTTTCAGTAGATTGCTTGACATTTCTACATTTGTATTCATTTTTTATGTATAGTGCCACTCCCACACATTCTTTATCTCTAAGTCGGTCAGTGATCGTGAATAAAATGTATAAATAATATACATATATGTTTAGTAAAAGTAATTATTTTATTTTTGTATTAAAACTGTAATCCATCTTAAAACTGAGCTAAATAGATTGAATTTGTACTCTTATTTAGTATAATGTAACCTATGAAACGTAACGTAGGATTACGTATTGTAAATTTAGTACAAAAGTATGACAGTTTGTGAACGTAAAAATGGAAGTAATTTCCGGTGAATAATAAAAGGAGCTCTCTTTGCTGTAACCCTAAAATCGAAAAGACGTGTTTTATTTAAAAACCGCATTTTTTAACCCATTACCCCACACATAGTAACCAAAGAGAAAAAAGCCCTACACACCCCAACATTTGGTCCTTTTCGTGCCGGATAAAGACTCCACAGAACATTTAAACAATTTAAAAAAAATTACATATTTTTTACATATATTTACTCCCTCGCATTCGGTGTCTTGCCCCTTCTCTTGCTCCTTTTAACGACTTAAAGACTCTCGGTGGTTGTGCATTGATCGGAATTCCCGCGCCGTGTAAAAATTAAATTAAGTACCAGTCAACTTTAACCTCAACTGTCACCAGCTGGGCAAAGCTAACCAAAGGTCGTAAGTTGCTGAAATAAAATATTAATTAATTAATACTATTTTAATAAACAACTGTATTTAATAAAATTTAATTGTACTTGATACATACAAACATATTGGGTTATAATTAATTAATTTACAAAAAAAAAACCTTAAAAATGTCGAAATTGTCCACGGGTGCAGATCAGAAAGGGGTTCTGGAGCAGATTCTTCGTGACCACTCCAACTTCAAGAAGACTGGAGCATCACGTCGTACAGCCAGCTATCTGTCAGGTCGTCTTCTTATTCTAGAAGGGAACTTCAAAAATGCGCTTGGTCTTCAAGCAAAGATTCGACGAGGAGAAATCGAAGAAGGTCTGGACGAAGAAGATTTTGATGAAATTTTTGATTTGCTTCAAGAAACATATTTCACTTACCGAGGTGAATTGGTCGATGCTATCGACAATGACAAGTCAGCATCAAAGGAGAAGAATGTGGAAGGTGAATCCACAGGTGGTTCGTGTAATGAGCTTTCATTACCCCAAATTCAAATACCACATTTTGAGGGCTCGTACACGAAGTGGCGGGCTTTCCACGATGTCTTTTTGTCGTTAGTCCACACAAATAAAAAGCTGGGTGAAATCCAAAAGCTTCACTATTTGAAGTCGTCTCTTACAGGTGAAGCTGCTCGTTTGTTGCAGCATTTAGGTTTGTATTCTGGCAATTATGACAAAGCATGGGAACTGCTTGTCGCCAGATACGACCACAAGCGAGTGTTGGTAAACGCTCATTTCCAGCAGCAGTTGACGAAGGAGACGGCAAGCAACATCAAGTCTCTACTGGACACGTCCCAGGAATGTTTCCATGCTCTAGACAATTTAGGATTGCCAGTTAGTTCTTGGGATGATATTTTAATTTACATTCTGGTGCAAAAATTACCTGCTTTTACTCAGCGTTTGTGGGAGGAGAAGTTGGGTAGTTCGAAGGAGTTGCCAACACTGAGACAATTTACAGAGTTCCTGGAGACACGTTTTCGAACCTTGGAAGCAGTAGCTGGAACGAGTGGCATCAAGGTCAGCGGTTCTTCTGTACACAAGGCTGTTGCGGTCGAGAAGAAAACGGTCCTGCACGTCGGGAAGAAGCAGTTTGCATGCCAGGTATGTGGTAGAGGTCAGCACTCCCTTCGAACTTGTCAGAAGTTCATTGCCATGGAGATCTGTGAACGATCTAAGGCAGTGGACAGAATCGGTGTTTGCCGGAACTGTCTAGCATACAGTCACCGGACTAGTCAATGCCAAAGCAGTGTGCGCTGCTATTACTGCAAGCAGAAATACCACTCTCTGCTGCATGTCAACTGTGGAGGGTCGAATATTGCAAAGGTTAGTACTAACACTACTATAGGTACACAAACTTTCCACATAAAATCAAGGATTAACCAACCTGTCTCTCTTGGGGTAGATCAACCAAGTGTGCTTCTTGCCACAGCCGTTGTGAAAGTGAGGTCTTCAAAGGGCAACTATTATCATCTTAGGGCACTGGTCGATCCTGGATCTGAAGCAACGTTCATTACTGAATCCGCTGTCCAGTTATTAGGGCTTCATCAGCGACGAACGTTCATTGAGGTATCTGGATTGGGAAAAATCAGTAGTGGTTCATGTCAGCGGTATATAAATCTTACCTTTGGGTCGCTGGTAACACCATTCGAAACAAATACCCGGGCCTACGTGTTCAAGTCGCTGACTGATCTGTTGCCATCCAAGCCTCTAGCTCAACAAAACTGGGAACACATCGAGGGCTTAAGGTTAGCTGATCCACAATTCGATAAGCCTGCAACTGTTGACATTCTCCTGGGAAGCAATGTTTATCCTGAATTTATTTTAGCATCCATTATACGCGGTAATGATGTAAGATCCCCAATTGCACAAGAATCTGAGCTAGGTTGGCTTCTCCTTGGGAAGACAATTTTGCGAGGTATAGAACCTGTCCACAGCTTTTTACAGGTTTTCGACATAGATACTCAGCTGCGAAGGTTCTGGGAACTGGAGGAGTTGCCATTCGACATTAAGGAGACTGCTGAGGACAAAGCATGTGAAGAACATTATCTCAAGACAACTACAAGACTGGCTGATGGGCGATATGAGGTATCACTGCCATTTAAAGACGGATGTAAACCTGGGGTTGGTGCCTCGAGGTTAGGTGCCTTACGTAGGTTTCATCAACTGGAAGGAAGATTCCAGGAAACCCCCACACTACACAAGGAGCTTCAACAGATGAAAGAGGTTGACGAGACGAATACCATACTGGATACACCACACCATTTACTTACTCCTCACCATGTGGTATTCAATAGACCGGAATGTAAACCTGGGTTTGGTGCCTCGAAGTTAGGTGCCTTACGTAGGTTTCATCAACTGGAAGGAAGGTTCCAGAAAAAACCCACACAGCACATGGAGCTTTCCAATTGTTTACAGGAATGCAAAGATCTTCGTCAGATGCCAGAGGTTGACAAAAAGAATACCTTACTGGATACACCACACCACTTTTTCATTCATCAGCATGCATCAAGTACAACTACTAAGCTTCGCCGCAGTCCTGTGTACTCCAAACGATTTATACGAAACTGCCGGGCACAAGCTGGAAAAAGATACAGAGGTCCGCTAAAGGTAGACGCAATCGGCATAAGACTGTTCGAAATTCCTCAAGGAGACACTGCCGTGGAGAAGTGGAGCGAAAATTATCTGTCCAGGATGAGACAGCGCCCGAAGTGGACAAGACGGAAGCCGAGACCAATAAGCGAAGACTCAGTCATCTTCAAGGACGAAAAAACTACCGCCGTTGCAGTTGAGAGTCCGACGAATTATCGGCGCACATCCCGGAAAAGACGCACTTGCTTTATTGCTTTGAAAATTTTGCTATTTGCAATCAAATATTGCAAGCGAAAAGCTAGAAAATTTAAACAACACAACACAACATTTAAACGACACAACACAACATTTAAACGACACAACACAACATTGATAAACTCACATGGAAAATTAAAGACTTTTCTTTTCTTTTGCAAATCATTTATTAAATTAATCAAACATAATAATACAAACTTATTCTATCCTAGAATCCCTACACTACACAACACACATACAGTCCACTCTAAATCACTCTAAAATCAGACATTCCGGATAACGCTGTGGAGTTCCGAAACTCCAAAATGCCGACGGGAATTGGAGAGTCAAAACCCCGACGGAATTTGAAGCTTCTCAATGAACACTCAACGTTATCCACAGAAAACACATCATTCATATCAGACAACGTTGCAGAGTTCCAAAATTCCAGAATGCCGACGGGAATTGGAGAATCAAAACCCCGACGGCACTTGCAATTTTTCACATGAACACTCAACGTTGTCCACTCAACACAACACAACACTTTAACATTTATCCCTTTTTTAAAAACACATTTCAACATAAACACTCAATAATAATATCTACCTTAAACTAATCTTAACATAAATTACATAAATCAACAAAATGAATAATGATAATAAATATGTAAATAATAAAAAAAAAAATGAATATGTCAAAAAAAAACTTACTGAAGATGAATTGCAACAACAATTCTATACGAAGGCGGATTCATGGCTTTACACAAAAATGTAAATACCACACACACACCACACACACTAAGAAGGCTAATTCGGCCATCATCAAAACACTATCCGATCGCGAAAATTTCGTCGCACAGCATCGCGCTGCACAACCAAAGATTGCGTACGCGGAAAACAGTTATCGTACAGAATAACACCACAAATTGTATCGAATTTGTTGGGAAAATATTTTTTAATGAACTTTTTAATTTTTTTTTTATTTTCCCAATTCTTTTTTTTCTGTTATTTTGTTTGCACTGCACTCGAATATCACTTTCGCGAAACCAAAACCAATCTATGCACATCAATATGTACACACGCACATACATATATACAATTGTGTACTCGCGCCGATGTACACAATTCAAAACGAAATCTTACTGCGCGAAGGAATGGGAGCAGACAAATAATAATAATAATTAATTAAAAACACTTACCTTTTCATATCAACTAAACTAAAAAAAAGAAGGGGAAAACAACGAAAATTAAACAAAAACCGAACAACACACGCGACACAAATTGACCTAGTTTTGGTCAATGATCAAAACAAACTATTGCACTATTGCAAACCAAAGTCAATGACACATATTTTATCTCCCTTTGTTGCTCGTTTGTTATATCGTCGTCCTTGTCACCTACATGTAATGTTTCAAATTATTAATTTACACGATTTTGTCTCATTTTACATGTCTAGTCAACACACTCACACAACACACAACTTTTATGTCAGAAGAGGTACAGTACGGTACAAGAGCGAGGACACTTGCGGACGAAATTCGTCCACCGGGCGGGAGTATGTTCGTGAATAAAATGTATAAATAATATACATATATGTTTAGTAAAAGTAATTATTTTATTTTTGTATTAAAACTGTAATCCATCTTAAAACTGAGCTAAATAGATTGAATTTGTACTCTTATTTAGTATAATGTAACCTATGAAACGTAACGTAGGATTACGTATTGTAAATTTAGTACAAAAGTATGACAGTTTGTGAACGTAAAAATGGAAGTAATTTCCGGTGAATAATAAAAGGAGCTCTCTTTGCTGTAACCTTAAAATCGAAAAGACGTGTTTTATTTAAAAACCGCATTTTTTAACCCATTACCCCACACATAGTAACCAAAGAGAAAAAAGCCCTACACACCCCAACAGTCAGCATGAAACATTCTAAAGCCATTCATTTTAAATAAGTCTGACTCCATATTAGGTCCAAGTTTCAGAAACGCCCATTATATCCATGCAGCCATCTCCAAAACGATAACGCATTTCATCAATTTTATGTCTTATGCTTTGCGAATTAACGTGGCATATTTTTAATCCTTTTGTAAATTTTGCCGCAATTTTTAAAAGCACCTTTGATTTATCCATGAAACTCTCCCATGGATCTATGCATCTATGCAATATGGTGAATTTGTAGGTAACATTATGACGCACCAAAAACATAAAACTGAATAAAAAAAATATGGGCACACTTTTCCGAGATAAATACAATTTATTAAAAATGAAAAAAAAAAATTTTTTTTAAATTTTATAAAAATGAACGCTTGTATAGTAATAGTGTTCAAACATGAATAACTAAATAGTTGTTGGTACCTATTTCTCTGAAGAAACGTTTTTAAACACCCTGTAACTCAGTGGTTGTTGAAGATAGACTCCCATACGATTTTTTTCATAACATGGATCAATAAATCAGATTCCAAAATATCTGTATCCCAAACCGGAACACCCTATAGAAAAGCGAAAGTGGATCAAAGCAAAGTTTCAAGTTAAGGCACGCATCAAAAACTCGAATACAATTAAAATATTCAGTGATTTATTTGTTCGGTGATTGTTGTGCTTATCAATACAGTGCATAATACATTTCTATCTGTGGAAGAACTTTATCAAATACATGCGTGGCGGTTAACATCTGTGTTAGAGAACTGAAAGCTGTTTTTTATTTCCAAACTTGGGGAAAACGGTTTGTGCCTTGAATAAGTTTCCGTTGCCTATAAATATGCAACGAGCGCCTGCTGAAACCGGTGAAGCATCACCGCCTAGTGATGGGCAAATACCCGGTATATACCTTGGGTATTTAAAATATTTTGGGTATTTACCCAAACAGGTAAAAATGTGGGTATTTATTTTAAATCAATATAAAGAATTTATTTTATTTATTCTTAGCCTTTATTTAACTGAAAAAAATAAATTCAATATTATAAAATACTTTTTTAATAAAAATTAATGCGATTCGCTGGAATCGCTTAGCATTTTAACTGTTGTCCTATCCAAAGAAATGGAAGAACGATTCAGTTTTTTTTTTGATGTCCTGGGTATGTTGATATTATAACTGCAACTTGGCTGTTCTTCTTCTTTTTCTGCCTTTCGTTCAAGATTTGTCTTTTGTGATAGTTCAATATTCCAGTTATGAGATATACGAGTACGAGTGTGAGTTTTCCGGCCCCTTCAACAGTAAGTTTCGTTTTTTACTATGTATCCAACTAAATTTACTAAACGATCTTTCCGTGGATGCTGAAGTTACAGGTGCTGATAAAATTCGTGCTGCAATTTAGCTTAAATTTTTGCTTGCACAAAGACCTTTTCACCATATTAAGGGTTCCATTGACGAAGCGTTTGACCAAAGGAATTCTTTTGCCAAATGCCTTCCTTGGATTGATACATAGCCAAATCAGACATAACATTCACTCCCATACTTTTCGATACTTCATAAATAAATTCCATCGGCGTGACTTGATCAGAATCATTTAAAAAGCTACCTTGATTTGATGGGTCAAGAAGTGCAGCGGCGAGGTATATTGGTGATCTTGCAAATAGAATTCTTTCTCTAATTTTTTCTAGAAGTTGATCTCTTTCCAAAGCATTTAGAATAGTCGTTTTCCCTGTTTCTAACAAATTGATTGCCGAATTAAGTAATTCATCAAGAACTTGATGGACCTTGTGAGTCAAGCACTTACGAGTATCTGACTCAAATTTTGTAATGCAGAGAACAACTGGTTTGATTAAATCTATTAATTGCTGAATTTCCTTCCAGAACGGTTCTTCATTTATCAGAGTTGCTTTTATTTCCTTTGAAAGAAGTCTCATTAACCGCTAATGTTTGAAGACTGATTTTATTGCTTACAAGGCTTTCTAGGCAAAATATGTAGCTCCCCCATCGAGTTTTACACGGAAGTTTCAGTGAAATGGTTACGCATTTTTCTTTGTTGATTTTGTTGAGGAAGGCACTTAGAACCTGACTGCTTTTAATTGTCTTCACGATGGTTACTGCTTTTTCCATAATTTTTTGAGCTGGATTGCATTTGATGATATTATTGCAAAGCAAATGTAATGTATGTGCTATGCACCCTAGAGGAATTATATGACTCTAGTTTTCCTTTAGCAGCCGCAACGCTTTTTGCATATTTGCAGCATTGTCTCCTATGACAACAAAGAATTTTTCCGCCCCATATTTTTCAATTATTGTCTGCATCTGTTCCTGTAGGTATTTTGCAGTGTGCTTATTATCTTCCGTAATTAAGAAATCCACAAAAATTAGATAAGGTTTTCATATGATGAAGTTAATAATGCTTTCATTGCGGATATTACTCCAACCATCACATTGCAGTTGTAAATGTTGTGCACTATCTAGTTGATTTGCAATTTTGCTTTTAACCTCCTTGTATTCTTCCTCCAAATAAGTTTTTGCCAACTGCTTCCTGGATGTCAGTTTAAATGATGGCTGCAATTCTCAAAAAATGACTTCCATAATGAATGCTAAACTAACGATAAAGGTGAACCGCTTACGTAAATAGCTCTTGCAAGCATCTTGTTTAAGGATTCCTTAAATTAAATAATTAGTAAAGTAATATTATTATTTAAATAAAATATCCTAATAATAATAAACAGAAGAGGATGATACTAATCTTTTTACTTTTTCATATTGATGATGAATTTAAACACACATTTTCCTGATCCCCTTGATTGTTCTCAAGCAGCGTATTAAAGATATCACTACTTTCGGAATCGCTTGATATTGCTTTGGCAGAATGTTTTTCCACAATCCTTTTCACTATTTATAAGGACTTTTCTATCCGATGGACACTTAAAGCAATTGACTAAATGCTTAGCTATTTTGTAGTTTTTTCCGCAAAATTTTCACTTGGCAGTTTTTTCCGTTTTATCAAAATACTTCCAAATAGTGCTTTTAGGTCTTCCCATTGTTTTTAAACCATATTTTTAGTCTCAGTTCACATAAACACCAAACTTTTTTTTTTATATAACAAAAAACAGTGACCGAAAACCCATTTAAGTTCAACTATACTTTATTATGATGCTTATTATTAATTATATATTTAAAAAAACGAGAAAAAACAAATAATAAAAATTTTCCAAGTAACCAATCAATAAACAACTTCATTTAATTCTCTATGTAATGGCAATATTGCCCCGTTCTCAATTCATTTTTATAGGGCTTAACATAAACCATAAAATAAAAATAAAGCAAAATAAAAATTCAACCAAGGAGCCTTTGTCTAAGTACGAGTATATAAAAAGGGACATATAAAACTTCTTCCCCTTTTTTCAGATCATCAAACTTTTTCTTAAACTAGGTTTTAATAAAAAAAACACATATTCAATTAGCCCTTAAAGTATAAAAAATTATAAAATAATAAATACCCGATTTCGGGTGGGTAAATACGATTTTCGGTATATACCCGGTAAATACCCGGTATTTATCCTATGATAAATACCTACAGGGTATGTAAAAAAACGATGCCCATCACTATCTACACCGCAGCAGATATCCAAAGTATAAATTTATTACCTGTGCCTAAAGCAAAGATAAATTTGGTAGAGACATCTCCGCAAAATATGGCACTGTAGGTAACATGGCTATCATGGTCCTCATGAACTTGATACAAAACTCGATAGCGGTACTCCTCGATAAGAAACTCAACAACCTACTGACAAAAGGTGATATTGAAAAAGTTAAGACAGATGTGGAAGACTTATCATCGATGATATGTGTGCTAAAAAGGAAAAATCAAGCGCTTAAAACACAAGTTGAAACACTAAAAGAGTTATCAACGACTTATGATGCAGATCGAAGACCAAATAAAAAGAAGAAATCTTATATTTTAAGTCATTGAAACACAAAAATCCGCAATTGAAGCCGTCAAAGAATATTTCCATATTTTGAGCAGCAGAAGCTTCAACCATTGGAGAATGGAAATTTTAGCGAGAATTCTGAAAAAATGGAAAGATTTATGGAACTCTGGATAGTACAGAACGTTCCCGAAAGTTGTCAGGAGAGTATAAACATTAGCGTCCCACAACAAGTGCAAAAGTGGAATTTGAAAAGTGAATTAATAGAGTAATAATATTGTTTAAGTAAAAGACAAAATTAAGTAAAGATAGAATAAAAGTGGTTGAAAAATTGAATTAAATTATAATTTTTTTTTTATTTATTTATTTTATTATTCAATACAATTCATTATAAGGCACAGATCAAGAGAAATTATATATAGGACAGAGAATTGTTTTATAATTTAAGTTCATTAATATTATGTACATAAATTGGATATCTATAAGTATTTTTCATTGATGTTCAATAATATTGAGATACATTCTGTAGTTAAGGCAACTAGTGTCAAATGTATCGCTAAAGAATTGTTAAACAAAAATAATTCAGGAATAAAATAAAAAGGTGCAAGATTGATTTATGTAAAAAGAAAAAAAGTAGAGAATGATTTTTGTGTTTATCATTATTTTTAATTATAATTATTCTTAATGTACTATCTTTATTAGATCTTGTACATCATTGAATTCAAAATTAAAAAGCCATTTTTTTACCTCTCGAGAAAACGACAGAGCATTGGTACTACAGCGAATAACCAGCGGTAGTAGGTTAAAAATTCTTGGTGCAACCGAAGTATACAAATTAGAAAGTGGTGGGTGCTATGTGGTGGAACAAATGCCAGGAATCTTGTGTTGCTTCGAAGCCCATGAACGGTTACGGGATTACGATTTATCGAATATCCACTCCTTATTTTAAGAACTTTGTAAAAGTAGAGATGTTTGATAGGTAGTATTAAAGAGTTGCAAGAAAAGCAAAAAACTGTGTTCTATACGTTTTTTCCTCCAAATGATTCTTAGAATATGAATTAGAATAACAAAAGTTGGATATTGTCACTACATGTTCCTCCCCAACAAACTAGACCATATTGCACCTTTGATTGTACTAGGATGTAATAAATTCTTTCTAAGAGTTTACGAGAGCAAAACAGTCTTAGGTGAAACATTATACTGGTAGTTCTTAACAGATACTTTCTAAGTAAGGAAGTATGTGCGCTCCAATTTAATTTGTCATTAAACTCGAGTCCTAGATATTTAAATGTAGGTACCCTCTCAATAACAAACAT
Source organism: Volucella bombylans (assembly GCA_949129095.1). Lineage (NCBI taxonomy): Eukaryota > Metazoa > Arthropoda > Insecta > Diptera > Syrphidae > Volucella > Volucella bombylans. The sequence continues at coordinate 300,154,763 of OX422140.1, forward strand.
TTTCGGTGAGCAGCTAAGATCTGAATTAAATGTTTTTTCTGTACTAGTTTTGCCACAAGTATTGCAACTAACCAGAACATGTTTACAATTTGTACTCTGATAAGTTATTTTGGAGAGTTGCATAATATTAGATGATAGGCTAAAACTCATAATTTTGGTTTAATCATTGATTGCTGAACCAATGTCTAAGTTTTTCTAGGTCATGATTTATATCCGCAAATAAATCTAAGTTAGAAGCATTGGAATACGAAGCTATGTCATCTTCAAACCCTGTTTGTATTCCTTTCAATTGTTGATTAAATATTGAATTGATATAGATTAGAAATAGAACTGGACCCAACACCGAGCCCTGTGGAACACCTATATCCATATTCAGGCTATTACTCAATTTACCTTCTTAATTAAATACTTGTTTCCTATTATTAAGGTACGAAGAAAATCAATTGAGCATAATACCTCTAAAACCAGCATTTTCTAGTTTTGTTAGTAGTAACTTATGGTCCATAGTATCAAACGCCTTCGTTATATCTATAAAAAGCAGTAGTATTCTTCTAGTATTCTTCTTGTTATTAAGGATTTCGTAATTATAATTACAAAATTTTAAGAGTGCATACTCGGTTGATCTGCCAGCTCTGAACCCATATTGATTTGGACTAAAAAAGAATAGTGCTCTAAAAAAGAGACGATTCTACTTTTAATCACTTTCTCAAAAATTTACGAAAGAGCGGGAAGAAGAGAGATAGACCTGTTGTTCAGTTCAATTACCCATGAGCTGACGATACGCACATAGCTGGATATAAGTCAAGGTAATGCAGCTACATCATATCAACAACAACCATCATTCTGATGCAAGCATAACATAAATACGATATTTATTGGGTCAAGCCAACGACCTAATATGCTGATGGTGCATTACCGCCAATGACTTTAGTTTTTAAGTATTTATTTTAAGTGATAGAGTAAGCAATTTTCATGTATAAAAGGCTTGAAATAATAAAGAACAAATGTCAGTATTGATTTACAGCAAAACCAGATCATCCTTCATTTCCTTACAGGAATATCTTCTACATTAGTGAACAAGTTCAAGTACTTGTTTCACACTTAAATCGAATATCAAGTTTATGTGCTTGATATCAAAACATTCAGAAAAACGCTTCTGAACATTTTGGTGACCCCGACGTGATTCGTAACGTAACGGATCAGATCATATCATATATACCTTCTGTCATCTAGGAAAAGCAGTCAAGGCTAATCTACAGAGCAGACGTCCATTATTCCGAAATCAAGATGACAACATTTGAAGAATCCATTGTGGCACAGTTGGCAACTGGCCAAGAAATTCAACGCATTATTACAAACTTCAAAAAGGACTACCCAGACAGGAAAAAGTCAAGGAGCTACTTTGGAGAGCGTCTCCAGCGCCTGCAAGAGCACTGGAATACATTCGAACATACAGATTCGAAAATTAAATCATTGCCGAACGTTCCTATCGAACATGACTATTTCGTAAAACGATATTTCTCCAAAATCTCAGCATTAGCTGAATGTCGATGAAGGTCGATTCCAAGACGGGATACGCTCGACATCGGACATCGATGAATAATAATCAACCACATCAAAGGTTGAGTCATAGAAGACATCGACCGAACCAGTCGAAGAAAAATCATTGGGGTGATAAGAAGACAAAGGGCAATCATGTGCTCCCTCAGAAGACTAAGCGAGGAATTGTCTTTGAGGCAGGACCAACCCATGCAGTACTACGAATTAAAGCGTAGAACAACTGAACAGTTCTGGCTGAACTACACAATATGGGAATTGATTGACAATCCTACAGCAGTTGGGTATAGTCAATCAGAATACATTACCATGGAAGCAATGGTCGAAGAAAACCTTATTGCCTTAGCAATAAGACTATAAGCACAAAGGGATGGAAATAGCGAAACTTCCCCATCAACAACCGCCACAATTCACTATTCGCTAACCCTACCAAAGGTAACAATCCCAAAATATGATGGCGACTATTTGAAGTGGAGACAATTCTCCCAAATGGTTGAGCAATCTTTCAAGAAGCAGAAGGAATTGCAGTCCATCAAGGAATTCCTAACGTTTCTTGAGAACAAATTCCAATCACTGGAATCAATTGGTCAAAGAAGGAAAGTAACGTCACCACGAGCTTGCGCATCATTAACGTCCAGTCATAGTAAGAAAGGTGCTTGCAAGGTTTCCGGAGCCGGAGCACACCCGATATTTTCTTGCAAAAAGTTCATAAAACTCCAGCCAGTAGAGCGCATACGACTGGTGGAAACACATAAGCTGTGTTGGAACTGCTTACGAAGTGGCCATGGAACAAACAATTGTGTTTGAAGAAGTTGCTTACAGTGCGGTAAAAGACACAACACCCTGCTACATATTGAGATTAATTCCAAGGAAGCGGCTTGCAACACACATCAACGTAACACAGCAAAAAGCAATAACAATCCTCAAGGTGAAGCAAGACAATCAGTAACACTTGCTGCATCCAAAAGCCCAGAGAGGCATCATTATGTCCTCCTCAGTACAGCCATCGTTGATCTGGTGGCAACAAATGGACAAAAGTTGACATTTAGAGCCATTTTGGATTCCGGCTCTCCAGTAAACTTGATTACCGCACGCCTAGTGAAAAGATTAGGCCTTCAGACAAGGATTACATCTATGAATATCCAAGGCATTGGCGATGGTAGGAGAGAATCCCAGCAACGTGCAAATGTAAAACTACAGTCAAGGAAAACTGCTTTCAATATTCACCTAGAAGCCTTTGTCCTACCATATATCATAGCAGCACAACCTTCGCAACATTTAAACATTTCGTCATGGCCAATACCAAAGAACATTCCATTAGCAGATCCTAACTTCAATCACCCAGACAAAGTCGATGTACTTCTCGCTGCAGAGTTTTATCATTAACTTCTCTCGATCGGACAAATACCTTTAGCAGATGATTTACCTATTTTACAAAACACAGTTTTTGGATGGATATTAGCTGGCAAAATAGCTGAAACCAGATCAATAACAGAAACATGCGGAATTTCAACTTACGCTGACAACGATCTGCATCAAATGATTGAACGCTTGTGGAGTCTTGATGAAGTTGTACCAGCACGTAGTCCGTTATCATAATCCGAAAAATTGTGCGAAGCTCATTTTGCGCAAAACACCAATAAAAACAGTGACGGGCGCATTATTGTCAGACTACCATTTCATGAAGATCCGGAAGCTCTAGGCAAGTCCAGGGAAGTAGCAGTAAACAGGTTCCTGGCCCTCGAGAGACGTTTGGAGAAAAACAAGGAGGTGAACGATCAATACATTCAATTTATGAGGGAATATGAAGAATTGGGTCACATGACAGAAATCGACTTCAATGACATGGTCGCACCAAACTATGTAATTCCTCATCATTGCGTATTCAAGGCTGATAGCAGTAACACTAAACTTCGAGTAGTGTTTGATGCTTCCTGCAAAACATCATCCGGAAAATCATTAAACGGCATCATGTATACAGGCCCCACAGTACAAGGAGAATTATTTTCATTGTTATTTCGATTCAGGTTACCACGATATGTCTTTTGCACAGATATTCAAAATATGTATCGGCAAATATATATATGATATAAGATACCAAACGATCGTATGGAGAACAGATCCAAAGGAATCTTTACGCCACTATCAACTAAATACGGTGACCTACGTCACAAGAGCAGCACCATATTTAGCCACGAAATGTTTGCAGCAACTAGCAAAGGACAATAGCGACATGTTTGCATTAGGTGCTCATGCGCTAAACAATGATTTTTATGTCGATGACTGCCGAACTGGAAATGAAATACAAAACCAACTCACAACCATCCTAAACTTCGAAAATGGTGTGCCAATCATCCTCGTCTACTACAAAGCATCGCACCAGAGGATAAGGAAATCGTTCTCGATTTTAACAACGAGAACAATGCATTGATCAAGGCATTGGGACTTACATACATGGCAACCACAGGATGATACATTTTGTGTTAAAACCAATTTAAGTGCGACAAGTAGAATAACAAAACGGATTGTCACTTCAGATCTTGCCAAATTGTTCGATCCATTGGGGGTGATGGCTCTGGTAGTTGTTACAGCTGTAGACATTCGTCAAAGAGTTATGGTTATTGCAGTTATCATGGGATGAAGCACTACCAGCCGAGGTACATACGAGATGGATTACATTCCAAATCAAGGGTTGCTCCACTTAAGAAACAAACCTTGCCAAGACTGGAATTGTGCGCTGCAGTTCTAGCCGCTCAGTTAACAGCCCGAATTAAAATGCACTTGAAGCTCATGGACACACCATCATTCTTATGGACTGATTCAGAAATTGTCCTCGCATGGATCAACTCCCATTCTTCATCGTTTCAAACGTTTGTGGCCAATAGAGTTGCTGTTATACACGGACTTACACTTCCTGAGCAATGGCGACATGTATCGTCAAAACACAATCCAGCGTATGTAATATCAAGGGGCCTTCAACCAGCTAAGTAACCATCATGCACACTTTGGTTTTATGGTCCGCTTTTTTTATTTGGCCATCAAGATATGTGGCCAGGAAAATACATAAAAGAGCTCCCAATTCCAGAAGACACAGAAAGAAAGCGGAAAATACCAACTGTAGCAACAGCTACTTATAGTTCTAACGAAGAAATGATCTATAATATTAACCACCATAATTCGTTCAAGACTCTTCATAGGATACAAGACTCTGGATACATCCTACGGTTTTGCAATCATTCTAGATGCATCAAGGCCCTACGACAAAATGATATACTATTAACGCCAAGGGAGGTAGAAGATGCACTCGTCGTCATAGTGCAAGCAATGCAGGCGTTTGATTTCAAGGAAGAGCTCAGAGACCTGCAGACCTACAAGGAATCAAGGCAGAAGAGCAACTTCAACAGCCTCGCTCCATTCTTCGATGATAAGGGAATTATTCGAGTTGGAGGAGGCCGATTAGAGGCTGGAACAATGCTTCTTCCATACAATAATCCGCTAGTAAAACTATTGATGCAAGAAATCCACGCAAAGCATAACCACTGTGGCTCCCAAACATTACTAGCACATATGATACAACGATTTTGGCCAATCAAAGGCCAGTTAATGGCACGGTCAACAGTACACCACTGCGTGAAATGCAGCAGAGCTAGACTGCAGTTACTTCAACAAGTTATGGGGAATTTACCGCCACCAAGAATAACACCAGGCCCTTTATAAATGCAGGAGTCGATTACTTCGGACCATTTTCGATACATTACAAAATTCACGGTAAACGACCTAAAAGGCTTATGTGGAAATCTTCTGCTGCTTCGCAACAAAGGCAGTACATATAGAGCTCGTAAGCGATTTATCTACCGAATCATTTATCGAAGCACTGAAACGATTCATCGGACGTAGAGGACATTGCCAGAACTTATATTGTGAAAACGCAACAAATTTTGTTGGAGCAAACAACTAATTGTCCGAATTGGAGAACGCTGTTTATTCAGAAAAGGCACGTTCTGCTATTATAAAGGAATGCAGTAATAATGCTATACAATTCCACTTTATTCCCCGAGGGCTCCACATTTTGGAGAGCTCTGGGAAGCAGCAGTGAAATCAGCGAAACACTTATTAAGAAGGAGTGTATCAACAGCGTCATTAACATATGAAGAGTTGGAAACGGTACTAATCGGAATTGAAGCTGTCACGCCACTTTCAAGTAACTCTAATGATCTATCGGCATTAACACCAGGGGCCCGATTCCGCAAGGGTGAGTTTTATTGTGTACACGAAAAAATATGTACACTTGCTAATTGCGATTCCGCAAGTGTGCGTGTTAGTTTTTTTGACAGTCGTCGTGTACACAATCAGAGAAAATTATTCACTCTGTTTTCGGCTGTGAATGAAGGAAGTGTTAAAAAAATGACCGAACAAAAAAAAAGGAAAAAAAGCCAGTGATGAGCAGAAGGAGTATTTGTTTATTTAACGAATATTATATTTTTTCTATATAAATATTTAATTTATTTTTTTTCTCACGGAGGTTTGAAATTAAACAAATGGCAAATGCTAACCGCCAGTTAAAATGCAATTGGAGGAGCGGTTAAAGACCTACACCAATGGCGCAAGTATTGGATAGACCAAAAGTAAGTTAATCAAATTGTTTTATTCTCGTATACGAGTATGTAATGAAATATTTTCTTTACTTTAACATACATTTAGACTTCATGCTAAAGAGCGGGAAGCTCTGATCAAATCATTTTTCCAAAGAAGCGGGATTAATGGAGTGAAAAAAATTAAGCAGCTAAGTGAGGAGCGTATAGTTGCACTCTTAGTTCCCGCTTCAATAAGCGGCTCAGAAGTTCCGGAGCTATTTACAGTACCTCTAGGCCCTGATATGGCAAGAAACTCTAAAACTTTTTTTCATTTTCGAATAGCTTTTACGTGAATTTTTTATAATTTCAGAGAATGATAGATAGTCCTAGTCAGCCGGCACTGTCTGTAAGTGCTCCTGAGGATGTCAAGAAATCCAGCAAAAGAGCTTTTGCACACTCGCACTCAATCAATTCCAACATATAATAACCGAACTACAGGCGGAAAATATGGTTTTGCCAAGCAAACGAACTAAAAAAGGAGCCATTAACATAGTTGGAAAAATTACCAATTCTCTATTTGGAATATTAGACGCAGAATATGCAGAACAAATGTCAAACACAATAGAGCAAGTGAACGCAAACGAGAATCACTTATTAAAGTTGCTTAGAAATCAAACCTCAGTTATTGACTCAACAATAAACATTGTAAAACAAGACGACAATCATCAAAAATAGATTTGATCAGATCAACAACCAATTAAGAGAAATCAAAGCAAGGATACGTAATAACGGTGAAGAAAGCTATCAAGCCAAAATATCTCAGATCGTCGCATCCCTCTCATCTCAACTTATTCTAATGATAATCAACATCCAAAGAATGCAATCAGCGCTTATTGATGTACTTACGGACATTCACCACGGAATAATCAGTTCACTGTTGTTGTCAACGCATCAGCTTATGAAAGAGCTGCAAAAGAGCTGAAAGAGCTCAAAACTCACTTACCAGTATTTCTAGAGCTACCCGCAGACCAAGACGATCTCTTACGGTTATACAAGCTGATAACAGTAAAAGGAGGAATATCTGATAATCGAGCCATATTTTTGATACTCTTCCATTAATCGATCAAGAACACTACGATCTGTTTAGGACGACACCTATACCAAACTTCATTAACAGCACCATGTTAACAATCACTCCTTGTGTACCAATACTGGCTCTGAACGCACATCGTGACCACTACTTTCCCATTCATTCCGCTACTCTAGAAGACTGCATCAATTTAAACGATGAACAATACTTATGTCTCAACGTACAAGGACATGTTGAGACAAAAATTTATCACTATTCGAGGTCATAACACATTCTCGACCAACTTAAAAGAGTCCTACACCAGCTTTGGCACCATATCGGAGATTTTAATCCCAGAGCACCACAAGTCATTGTTCCAAAAATTCAATGCTTCGCATCACGATACCCAACTTAAAAATTTAACAGACCTACAAAGGATTATCTTACAACAAGAAGTTCTTGACCTACCCAATAAAATTCAAGTTAGCAGTCATCACAACTTCGCAATTGGATACCTGGCCCTCACATTGACAATAATATTAATCATCTACATAATCTGGAAACATAAAACAGCAAGATCAGCAGTTATCACGAAGCCACCACAGCCAACACTCCACCCAACACAACCAAATTCGGGCTTCGTTGTGACCATTGCTTAGTTGGTTGAATAGCCATTCAACGCGGGGGAGAATGTTCAGTTCAATTACCCATGAGCTGACGATGCGCACATAGCTGGATATAAGTCAAGGTAATGCAGCTACTTCATATTAACAACAACCATCGTGCTGATGCAGCATAACATAAATACGATATTTATTGGTCAAGCCAACTACCTAATATGCTGATGGTGCATTACCGCCAATGACTTTAGTTTTTAAGTATTTATTGTAAGTGATAGAGTAAGTAATTTTCATGTATAAAAGGCGTGAAATAATAAAGAACAAATGTCAGTATTGATTTACAGCAATACTATATCATCTTTCATTTCCTTACAGGAATATCTTCTACATTAGTGAACAAGTTCAAGTGCTTGATTCACACTTAAATCGAATATCAAGTTTATTATGTGCTTGATATCAAAATATTCAGGAAAACGCTTCTGAACACCTGTAATTATTTAAATTGTTTCTTTCCCACTTTTTAAAGATAGGTATCACCTCAGCAACTTTTAAGCAGTCTGGCAAAATACCGCAGTAAATACTTTTATTATAAATATGTGCTAGCACATCAACAATAAAGAGTGAGATTCTCTTAATAAGATCATTCGAAAAAATACAATTCATTGGCGAACAAGATTTTTTTAATAACTTAATTGTTCTCAACAATTCAAAGGATGTTATCGGATCAAAAGCAAAAGAATGCAGTTGAGAGTTTTCCCCGCTTAAGCAGCATGAGTATTTATCAACAGATGAATCAAAAGGTTGGGGACAGGCGACTCAACTACAACAACTACGCCTGTGTGGATCGTCTCAGGTTCAGTAGGGTGGTGGGGAATCGCGATAAGAGGGATGTCGTTCTGCAGCAGCAGCATTTCTGGTGGTTGAATGATGGAGAACATGTTTCGTCTTCGTTTCCGTCAATTACGGACCAGCCTCACTAATGAGGCAGGGCTGACCAACATATTTGCTTTGTAAATAGCGATGGCCAGCTTACATAGGTTTAGGTTAGCATTTAAGTAATATATACATGTGTTAGTGTATATAAAGGTATATACTAACATATGTATATTATTATGTATAATGTCTAAGTATGTGTATGTGTATTTTGTGTATGTAGACTAAGGTTGATTTTAAGTTAGATATTAAGTTTTTATAAAAAATAAAAAATTGTTTTATTACAAAAACTTAGCATTTTTGTAATAAAATTTTTTTCTTAGCCTTAAGTATAGAAAATAAGTAATCCTAAATAAAATGTAAATAAAGTCGAAAGACATGGACATAAGAATTTAGAGTAGCTTAGAGTGCCTGTGTGGGGCCATTAAGGTAGTATAAGATTGTTAAGTAATTTTAAGCTAGCATTTAAGCATTTTCTGTTAGTATGTAAGAGTTAGTGATTAAGAAAATAAAATGCATTTAAAACTAAAACTAAAACAGATGAATCAAAACCTGCATCTGAAAGTGTGTTTGAAGGCACACTTGTGATAGCAAAGAATGGTGGAAATTAACAAAGGAAATTAGAAACCAAAATTATCGGTCAAGCATTGAGATTTCAGCCACGAAGTTCAAGATTTAAATTCCCTCTCCTTTAAATCCACCCAAATTGGCACATGACCTGCAATATGCAACTATGTTTGTTAAGAATGATGATTTGGATACACCTACATATATCAATGGAAGAGTTAAAACAGACTTTAGCCAAGGTCAAACTTAATAAGGCTACCGGGGAAGACAGGATATCGTACGAATTTTTGATAAATGCAACAAATGAGTTTTAAGACTTCCTAGTGAAAGTTTATAATACAATTTTTTAAAGAGGCAAAGTAGACGATACATTCACCACAAGTATAATGCAAATCATATCTGCAACTACCGAAGAATTTCATTTATGAATTGTATTGCTAAAGTGATGATGGGATTATTAAAGGAAATATTATCCTTCTGGATTGAGAACAGTTGCAATTTGACAGAGTACCAGGCAGGTTTCGGAAGGTAAATATTCCACCGGGAATAATATATACAATCTGGCTTCAATAGTCTTTAGGTGGACTAAAGACTCTTAGCTCTAGAAGTGTGACCATAGATGAACTAACATAGACGGAAAACTTTCGAGATTTTGGCCGTTCCAAAAACCGCTTTCTACTGATTGCCTCTATCCGTGTGACTCTGTCTGCGAATACGTGTGAATTGTCAGCAATGCCAATTTCTCTTACATTTTACAAATAAATGTCATCAGTATTACCTATCAATAGTGAATTTTATGTGAAAATTGCTGTCACTTTAACAATTTCTAGCAAGCTTAGACAAGGGTTGGTAATTCAATATTTGGGAGGTGTTTAAGGGACAGTCGTTCGCAGATCTCCGGAGAAAATAAAAGTAAATTAGTTACAGTTTCATTAATTGACTCGGTAGCTCGCTGGTTAGCGGCGTCTAGCATCGAATCAATGAACACGGGTTCGAATCCCGGGCCAAATTAAGACTTTTTTTCTTATTTTTGTTTGGTTTTCTCCTACGCAAAATCAAATCAGAACCAACAACAATAGGAAAATAAAAATAAAAATCACGTGATGGATGGTGGAGAGCGCCCCGCTCTTGCCATAACCATGGCGAAAGCCATCAAAAGGAGGAAGAGGTTAAAAACCCCTCCTAATTTAAGAAGAAAAAAAGTAAGTGCTGTTTTAACAGCTGAAGAAGATAAAGAGTAGGGGGGCACCAACAACTTTGCCGCTCTAGCTTCATCGGAGTCGGAAGACGAAGATGAAGAAATTAATAATATAAAAACCAGTATACAAAATCTGGAACAAGAAATGCTTGCTATTAAGCAACGGCAAACTGCACGCCGGCAGAGGGAGCAACAAGAAGTAGAGAGCTCCCAACATCAAGAGCAGAAACAACAACTGCAGCAACAACATAAACAGCAGCAGCCGAAACAACAAATGCAGCAAAAGCAACAGCAGCTGAAAAAACAGCAACAGCAGCAGCAACAACATCAACAACAACAAAAACAACAACAACAGCAGCAGAGAAAACAACAGCAGCAGCAGCAGAAGAAGAAGAAGGAGAAGGTGCCTCCGATCAACACCTACAAACTGGAGGTAAATGCAACCAAGGACCTGTGTAAGTTGGTCATTGGTAACAATTTTAACATAAAGAGATTGGGGAACGATCGCCATGCCATCCACTGTAACACAGTGGAGGGCTACGCGAAAGTTAAAGAGCTCCTAAAAGAAACGACGACGGAGCACTACTCATACACACCGAAGTGTGAAAAGCGGCAATCGATGCTGCTGAAGGGGTTGGAACCGTCTTCTGATCCTGAGGAGATCCTAGCACTGCTCAAAGAGAAGGAGTGCGAAGGACTCAAGTTTGTGGGGGTAAAGCCATTTACCACAGCTAGAGCTAGGCGGGAGAAACGGAGTCTGCCGTTCTTCTTGGTGCAGCTCAGTCCCGAAAGCCGTCTGGATAGTCTAAGGAGTATCAATGTCCTAGACTACCAGGTGGTTCACTGGGAAAAATTAAAAAGGAGCGAAGGCGTTATACAATGCGTTCGCTGCCAGAGGTTCGGGCACGCCGCGTCGAACTGCCAAATGCAGCCTCGATGCGTGAAGTGCGCTAAGAACCACAGTTCCGAGCAGTGTCCTCTGGGTGTTGACGGAGCATCCGATAGGTCGCAGCTCTCGTGCGTGTTATGTGGAAACGTGGGACACACCGCAAACTATCGGGGTTGTCCTAAGTTCGCTGACATTAAAAAAGCAAAACTGGCTCGGCAGCAGAAAGTGGAGGTCAAACGTTCACCTGTCAGGTTTCAAACACCAGCCGTCACGTCCCAAATTTCCTACGCCCAAATGGCGTCAGGTAGGGGGGCTACGGTACAGCAAGCGACTGTTGCTTCTCCGGCGCCAACGCCGAGAACAACGGAAGCTGCACCTAACATGCTAGCCATCTTGCTCGCAATCCAAGGGCAGATGGCTCAGCTGCAAAAGCAGGTTTAAGAACAGGCCAAGCGGGTGGTCCAGATCTACTCGCTGCTGCCGGGCCTAACGCAATACATGCCGTAATGGGTACGCACATGGTGGAGCAAACTTTGAAGGTCCTTGCGGTGAATGTTAATTCACTGATTAGGATCGAACGAAGAGCCGCGATGTTTAAATTGCTACAAGACCAAACTCCTGATGTGCTTTTCGCTAGCGAAACCAAGCTAACCGACAAGCACAAACTGGAGTACAATAATTATATTGTTAGAAGAAGAAACCGGCCCAGATCCAAACGTGGAGGCGGTGTCGCGATATTCATTAAAGAAGGTATAAAATTTCACAGAGTGTACAAGGGCGTGTTGCGCAGGTTCCGGGTGTTGGAGGCAGTCGTCATTTACATACCGCTCCGCAGTGGAAAGCGGCTGTACTTGGCATCTGTTTATGCACCTGATACTTCGCAATCCACCCTATTCATTACAGAGCTCGACACGCTTTTTCGACTTCTGAGGCTGGAATCGGGGGAGAATTATTTTATAATCGGCGGGGATTTCAACGCTAGACACAGAAATTGGGGAAATAATTTGCCAAATACTAGAGGGAACCTACTACTCGATTGGTGGGGTCAGCACGATGTCATGTACAGACTCGGTCTTAAAGCGACTGATAACCCGTCGTTTCCCAGAGGCGGGTCTTATTTGGATCTACTGCTGTACGACGAACGCATACGACTGACAGGTACGAATTTACAAACGCTAAACTGTCTGCGCACATTCGTGTATGACAGTGACCATTGCGGTTTTAGCACCGAAATTACAGTTCCCAACGAAATTGCGGAATTGGAGGAGTTTGTCCAAAGATATTCTTACAACTACAGCAAGACTCGACGGACACGCTTCTCCGCAACTTTGACAAGAGCGCTCTCCTCGAACACGCTCCACCCACCGTCCAATAGGAATTTGTCAAACGAGGAGATCGACAATTACCTAAAACAAATGGACGAGACAATTAAACAAACTATGGACACTACAATACCGCGGTATCGACGTACGACTAACGAAGACCTATTCCGCCATCCTACTATTGACGCACTGCACCGACAGAAAAGTAGACTTCTGACAAGACTCAAAAACTTGTATAGACAGTTAACTGACCGACAAGACCCGGAGATTAGGACACTGAAGTCGTCGATTAAAAATATTCAAACGATAATAAAAGAGAATTACAGAATTTCGGTAAATTTGTATTGGAACAACAAGGTTCGGGCTGTAAACACCAGCAACCCGAATATGTTTCCGCAAATAAATAAACTATTTCGGAGAAAAAATCAAAACGACCTTCAGTGTCTTAAAATAGCCCGGACAACAGACAACGAACGATTACTGACAATAGCAGGTATTGATCCAAATGAGGCCGCTGATGATGACGACTTCTTTGTGATCGAGGATCCACAGGAGAAAGTTGAGACCATAGGGGCGACTTTCCAGGAAGTATACAAGTCCATTGATATCATTGGCCTTAATTATGACCTGGACAATCGCGTCTTGGTGCACGACTTCTGCATTCGAAATGAAATAGGGAACTGGCGATCCGAAGGCTCTGGTTTCACCCAGTTCAACGACGAAAATAGGGTCAATAATGTCATTGCCAGAGAGGGTGACCTACCCCCATTCATTTCGAAGGAGGAACTCCATGAGATCTTCGACACAATCAGGGCTAAGAAATCAGTGGGGACCGATGGTATTCCGAACATCGTGCTTCGACATCTTCCTCTAGAAGCGGTGGACATTTACACCACCCTGTTTAATAATGCAATGAACAATGCACATTATCCAGCGCATTGGAAAACGGCGGTGGTTCAACCTATCCCCAAAAAGGGGAAGGATATATCCAATCCGGCGAATCTCCGGTCGATAAGTCTCCTTCCGAATATCAGTAAGGTTTTTGAAAAGGTAATCAATAGAGCTCTGTCTAGGTGGGTTGAGGACAAACATATAATTCCGGATAATCAACTCGGTTTTAAGGCGGGACATGATATCTCACATGCCGCGTCTAAACTGGTGTCCGATATCCAATGGAATAAAGGCAAAAAACAATACACTGGTGCCTGCCTTGTTGACTTGGAGAAGGCCTTCGACATCGTATGGTTAGAGGGTCTTTTCTATAAGCTGACTGGGCTGGGGATCAGTAAACCACTCTTGTACATTCTTTATAATATGCTAACCAACAGACAGTTCATCGTGAAAAATGGCGATGTGACTTCTGTTGGAATATTTCAAATTAAAAATGGTCTTCAGCAAGGCGCGGTCAATTCGCCGATCCTATTTAACATTTATACAAGCGACTTGATAGGTTCACTTCCCCATACTATTGCTTACGCAGACGATGTGGTAGCGTACAGAACAGGTCCACAAATCGAGGTCATTAATACTCTCTTGCAGCGTGACTTCGATAAGATAAGACGATTTTGCGATGACTGGAAGTTGAAAATCAACTTTCAGAAGTCGGAAACCATTCTCTTTAGGACGCCGTTGTCTAGAGCCTCTAGGGATACCAGAAAAAATTGGAGAAAGTTCTCGATTATTGGACAACACGGACAGCCTCTTGCCTGTCGAAATGTAGTCAGATACCTTGGAATCTGGCTAGATCAGTTTCTGTGTTTTGGCAAAAATGTAGATGCTGCTCTGGCCAGAGCTAAAGGTGCTTTTGCCCTTACAAAGAGACTGTTTTATAACAGCCAACTCGATGCGAGGGTAAAGGTAATCTGCTACATGGCCCTTATCAGGCCTATGCTGGTATTTGGTTGTCCTGTGTGGTTCAATGTACGAGCAAGCTTAATGGAAAAGATTCGGGTGTTTGAGAGGGCTTGTCTTAGGGCTTGTCTTCGCTTGTATAGAACACCAGAGTCGGAGTACAAGAAATTTTATCCTAACGAGGTCCTTTACAATAGGGCGAACCTAATACGAGTGGACAACTTCGTAATTAAGCTGACTCGAAGGCACATTGCAAGAGCAATGACCTCGACGAATAACCTGATATCTGGGGCTTACTACCCCAATTACCTTTACCACGAGAGTGTGCGATCTGACGGCTTCGTTCCACCGGAAGCATTCCTCTACCTAGATCAGAAAGGGTTGATCCAGGATATATTAGCGGTCCCGTTAATCTTCCATTTCGCTCGGACAGCTGGGGACAGGCGACTCAACTACGACAGAGACGTCGCACACGGCAGTGTGAATCGACTCAGGTTCAGTAGGGCGGTGGGGAATCGCGATAAGAGGGATGTCATTCGGCAGCACCAGCATTTCTGGTGGTTGAATGATGGAGAAGATGTTTCGTCGTCGTTTCCGTCAATTACGGACCAGCCTCACTAATGAGGCAGGGCTGACCAATATATTTGCTTTGTAAATAGCGATGGCCAGCTTACATAGGTTTAGGTTAGCATTTAAGTAATATATACATGTGTTAGTGTATATAAAGGTATATACTAACATATGTGTATTACTGTGTATAACGTCTAAGTGTGTTTATGTGTATTTTGTGTATGTAGGTTAAGTAGACTAAGGTTGATTTTAAGTTAGATACTAAGTTTTTATAAAAAATAAAAAATTGTCCATATGCTAAGTTTTTGTAATCAAATTTTTTTCTTAGCCCTAAGTATATAAAAGAAACATTCCAAATAAAATATAAATGAAGTCGAAAGACATAGATATAAGAATTTAGAGTAGCTTAGAGTGCCTGTGTGGGGCCAGTAAGTTGGTATAAGATTGTTAATTAATTTTAAGCTAGCATTTAAGCATTTTTTGTTAGTATGTAAGAGTTAGTGATTAAGAAAATAAAATGCATTGAAAACTGAAACTGAAAAAAGGTGTTTAAGGGATTGCAAAAGGATTAGTAGACTTTGGCGTCTATGTTAGTTAGTCCATGCCCGAAGTCGGAGGCAAAATGATCAATTGCATGGGTATCCACCATTGATATCCTCCGGATTTTCTAACACGACCAGTGGTACCAGTATTAATTTTAACTAAGATATAGGTATTTTATTTTCGCTTGTGTTTTCACAAGTTTTTTTAGTTTTCGTTGTTTTTAAAAGCTGTTGCGAGTTTTAACTAATCGGAAAGAGCAGTATGTGTTGCCATAAGTGAATGGCCAGACGTTCATTTGGTTAAAATTTTGTATATGGCTGTTAAAATGCGTGGCATAGAAATTATTATTTATTAATAAGCAAATACGAATTTTCTGATTAATTATGTGACTATTCTACAGAACTGATTTTCATAAGGTATGCATATATCATTGGGAAGCCCCTTTTTATGTAGACGTGTGCAATGTTTAATATTTTTAGATCACGCAAATATGATTGGCTTAAGATACATTTAAGATACAAGAGGAAATAGACGTTTATAACTAAACAAACAAATGTATATTGAGAGTTTTGCAATTAGGTTCGAAACAATATTCTAGTTGTATTACTATTCAGCTTCTTGGCCTGAGGCTAATAAAATATTTATTATAAGGTCATCTGGCGCCTAAGATGCTCAATTTAACATGAATTGTGGGTTAGTTTTAGAACAATAAAGTCCGGTTAACGAGAACACCTTTATTATGTTACATAGTTATAATAAAAGTTTTAATGCATAACCATGTGCTGAAAGAAGTGTTTTTGTTTTAATTCACATATGTAGTTATAAACGAAAATTGTGAATAGATGAATTCAAGTAAAATAAACGTCTGGCGTAGGAGTTTTTAATTTTCTATTTTCTTTGATTATGGCTATTGCCATTCCAAAGGAATATTTTAAATAGTATTAATGCCGTACAAATAATGTACAATATAAAGATTAAGTAAAGCGATATAAATACTAATAATAAGTGCTTCCTAACGAATCGTCTGACAGTTCTGACAGAATGCGTGAGTACTATATATGTATATTTATACGAAATCGTTCGAGCACCTTTTGACGTTAACCACTCAATAACTGATCAAATAACGCTATATATAAGTCAAGAAAAAAAAAACAAAGCGCCTTCATCTTCCACTAGGAAATAAGAAATCAAAACGTAGCTTAGAGAAAATATCATAGCTTTCTAAGAAAACATGGTCAAAGCTGAGTTGTTGTATGTTATCAAACGCCGCAAAGAGAAACTTAATGTACGCAAGGAAGATAAACTCTCCCAAATGACAGGACACAAAGTACTACGATTGCCGAATTACCACTGCGAGCTTAATCCCATAGTGTTCTTATGAGCTCAAGTAAAAGGATTCGCAGCAATTCAAAACAAAACTTTCAAAATGAAAGACGTTAAACTACTGTTAACAGAAGCATTTGAGAAGGTGGGCAGCGAAAACGACTTATTTGCGTCAAATGTATTTTAATAAAAGTTAAGCCTAAGATGTGGGAAGGAGATGTTTTCAGCGAAACAGCAACAGATCAGATTGTCATAACTTTAAATGATGTGAATGACAGCAGAAATGAATTTTCTTCAGGTGTTTTTGCCTTTATTATATTATTGTGTAACGTTTTACACTGTTTGGTACAATAAATAAAAATATGCAATTTACTTTCTTTTTTTTTCCCCAAAAATATAATATCGTCAAAATAGATATACATGGCATCTCCATGGTAATCATCTTCAGAAACTCCTGTTGACAAATATGCATATCATCGTATCCGTATCCGCAAATATTCCTATACTAACTGGTCCATGCTCGCCTTGCTTCGTATAGTTCTACGAAAACTTTTGTTGATTAAAATATTAAAAAAACAAAATGAAATATACTTATCATATCCAAAATAATGAATTTCACTGAAATAATTGTAAGAAAAATCGCCATTGTTGAAGTTTTTATATATATTTTTTCATTTATTTTAAAGCTTCAGGATAGACAATGTTTACAGTTTTATTGTCCGTAGGAAGAAGCAAACACTGATTTTTCTTTAAGCCCACTCTCGATAAGGCAACATAAAGCCGACCATGGGAAAAAACATTGTCCCTGAGATCCACCCTAATAAATTTGAATGACTGCCCTTGAGCTTTATTAATGGTCATGCAGAAGCAAGGCCTATTGGGAAACTGCAACCGTCTAAACTGAAAAGGCAGATCCGTTGGAATCATTGGTATTCTAGGAATAAGGGCATCCTTCCCTGCTGCGGGTCCAGTAAGAATTAGAGCTGATTTGATGTTTTTGTTTAGCTTCTTGACTTGAAGTCGTGTGCTATTGCAAAGGCTTGGAGAACTCAGATTTCTTATTAGTATAATTGGTGTGCTGATTTTCAAATTTAATTGGTACGGAGGAAGACCTGCTGGATTAAGTGAATTGAGAAATTATTGAGGGTAGTTGACACTGTCATTGACATTTACTACATTATCAATTGATTTGTATTGATGTGAAGCGGTTTTTAAACTTAGGAGCACGTGGTTGATTATTTCATCCACAGAACTATTTTTTGGAGACTCTCTAGCTCTTTCGCAGAACCAAGAATTGTTGTAAGGCCATCAGATCGCCATAAATACAATTTATAAGTTCTTCCGTGGTATGAACGATTTTTCCGAAACGCTCGTTTAATTGAATAGTATTCTCCGCACCTGAAAACGTATAACTTCCATCACCAATGCTAAGCAGAAGAGATGCGAACTCGGCAATGTCAGTATTTTCAGTATTGGTTTGAAGTTGCAGTTTTTGGAGATACTGCCAAATAGAAGATGATTTAAGGCAAGCTTTGATGATATCCGCTCGAGTGCCTTTAGGAATTAATGGCATTGTTTGCCGAAAATCACGCGAAAAAACCATTGTTACTCCATCCATAAGCTTCGACGACGATCTTAAGTCCTTTAAAACTCTATTGACAGCATCAATATGAGTTTGATTACTCATGGTAGATTTATCCAAAATAATAGCACAGCTCTTTGAAAACCTTTCCTATCGAACTGTTCTTTCGGATGGAGCATGTAGCTTCCTGATGAGCAATGATGTTTATTGGCAGCTTAAAAGTGGAATGAGCAGTTCGGCCTCCACTAAGCAATGTTGCTGCGATTCCGGAAGAAGCTACAGAAAGGACTATTTTACCTTCGGACCTATATTTAACCAGCATAAGATTTATCAAAAAAGTTTTCCTGGTTCCTCCTGGCGCTTCTATAAAGAAAAGTTTTCCCTTTTTTGAATCTACGCTTTTTGTTATTAGGTTGAATGCAATTTTTTATTCTGAATTAAGTTTTGGTAAATTTTCTTGCATGTGTTGTATTAAATTGTACTTATCGTAACTGGTTTCTCGTGTATATTGGTGTTATAAATCTATCTGATTACTCCTTTTTAGTTCTGGAAATCCAAATTCACGAAGCAGCTTATCACTTAACATTAAGACGTTGTCTTCGATTAGAATTAAACCTTGGTTGAAGATATCATCAGAGAATGGTAGCTCGTTATTTCCTTGCTCGGAACGCACTTTATGTAATATATCTTCACACATATTTTCTCTAAACTCTTCCCATTAATTTTTTGGATCAGTTGGTTGACAAAATATAAGCCAGACTCCAAACAAATCTCTTATATGGGATGGTTAATGTGATGCGAAAGCATCAATTAAAGTTTGTTTCCTGTGCTTATCATCTTCGAGAAGTCCTAACTCCTTGCATGCTGTTTGGTATGTTGGTTTAATTTCACCGTTGACCGTTCTTAACATTTCAAATGATACTGGTCCACGCACATTGTGAAGAAGAATTCGTAAAAAAAACATTCAGCAAAATTTGGATGAATTGTGTACACTCGGCCAAGAGTATCGTCTCTTCTTATTCCTGGATGCCCTGGAACTACTTGTCCACGCTTACGACGACAAAATTTTTTATTGTTCCAAGTGTAGTAGGAAGGAACATCACAATATAAAAGAGTTTTTGCAAAACATCTTCCATGCAGAGCTTAAAAAAGCCAGTTAGCGTGGTTGGTGGTGGATTTATCGCGACCTGTTGAAAATTAATATTATTAAAGAAAACTCGTTGATCATTTTCTAAGTGAACAGCCAAGTGATAAACGGTTGGATAACGCTCATGAATAGGAAACTCAAATATTCGCCAGAATGCTTCTGAAGTGCTTAAGTAGCGGCCGTTCAAGTATTTTTCAATTTCATTTTTTTCGTTTGCTAATGAAAATGTTGCTTGATCATTTCCTTTGTTTATATATTTCGTAATATATTTTATGGCTTTTACAGAGTGACAAAACTCAACATTAATATGAGCAGAGAAACATCTGCTTAAAATGGGAGAATATGGCACAACCCAACTATTATTTATCTCCTTTGTACCTATGATAGCTACATTACCACCATGTTCAAAAGAACGTCGACGATATTGTGGATATCCGTCATCACCTGTTTGTGTGTTATGTACCAGTGGGCGTGGATATCGCTTGCTATATTTTCCCTCAACCATGCATGGAAATTGGGGATTAAGCTCACCGCAGGGTCCATGGATCATGTGCTTGCAAACTACGAGGGGCGTTCAACATATTCTCGGTATCGGGGTGAAGCTGTGGTTGTATATATAAATTGACTTATTTCTCAAGTAATACTATTATTTTAGTGCATTCATGTAATGCAATTTCATATAAATGTGATTACTAATTCGCGTTTTATCTCTAGTTAAACAGAATCATAATGGCAGCTGAGACGATGATGGTGAAAATAGAGCATCGCGCTGTAATTAAATTTCTCACTAAGCAAGGAAAAAGTTAAAAAACTATTCATGAAGAGATGGTGGCTGTTTACCAGGGTTCCGCACCTTCATTATCAACTGTGCAAAAGTGGTCAAGTGAGTTCAAGAGAGGCAGAGAGAGCATTGAAGACGACCCCCGCTCCGGCGCCCCGGCTACTGCTTGTACGGGAGAACGCATCAAAGAAGTCGAAAAACTTGTTCTTGAGGATGCCCGAATAAAGGTGAAAATGATGGCAGAGATCACCAAGCTTTCAACTGGTACCATTCACACCATTCTTCATGACCATCTTAACCTTTCAAAGGTCAGTGCAAGGTGGGTGCCACGAATGCTCACAGCGCCTCAGAAAAAAGTGAGAATCGCATGCTGTAGAGAGCTTTTGGAGATGTGTAGTGAGAACGCGGACGGTGTTATGGATCGAATTGTTACTGGGGACGAAACATGGGTCCACCACTATGACCCTGAAAGCAAACAAGAGTCCATGCAGTGGCATAAAAAAGGAACAGACCTCCCGAAGAAGTTCAAAGTCACTCCGTCTGCCGGGAAGCTCATGGCCACAGTTTTTTGGGACTCAAAGGGAATCTTGCTCATTGAGTACAAAAAAAAGGCGAAACCATCAACGCCACATCCTACGCTTTCACTTTGCATAATTTGCGGGAGGAAATTATAAAGAAAAGACGGGGTAAACTCGCAGCGGGTGTGTTGCTTCTTCATGACAACGCTCCTGTTCACACGGCGCGAGTTTCCAAG
Source organism: Volucella bombylans (assembly GCA_949129095.1). Classification (NCBI taxonomy): domain Eukaryota; kingdom Metazoa; phylum Arthropoda; class Insecta; order Diptera; family Syrphidae; genus Volucella; species Volucella bombylans. The sequence goes on from OX422140.1 coordinate 300,176,043, forward strand.
GCTGCTGCACGAGATTGTGGTTTCGAAGAAATCCAACACCCACCCTAGAGTCCAGACCTTGCCCCTAGTGATTATTTCCTGTTTCCGGATTTGAAAAAATGTCTTCGTGGAAAAAGATTTTCGGATGATGAAGAACTCAAGTCGGCAATAAATGGGTATTTTGCAGAGAAAGAGGAAATTTATTTTTTTGAGGGTTTAAAAAAGCTTATCTCAAGATGTAACAAATGCATTGATGTTAGGGGAGATTATATTGAAAAATAAAAACAATTTAAATTGAATTCGCATTTTCCTTCATATCGATACCGAGAATATATTGAACGCCCCTCGTATGTCGTATAATAATCTGTCTTCATTCTTATTAGGTATCTCAGCTCTTATGTATAATGGAATCTATCTCATTAGGTTGCATTTTCGCTGCAAGCCAGATCAATATATGTGCGTGTGGTAGGCCTCTTTTTTGCCATTCGATGGACAGAATATAACATTTTGTTTCCCCGGAAATATGATTTTTATGAATAAAAAGCATCAGTTTTTTTTATTTAAGGTGAAAAACCTGCGCAAAGTCTGTACGCATAAAATTCCCTGCAAGAAATAGTTTTATTGGAATTTAATTGGCCGGTTGCAGGTAAAATTTGTGGAATCCCTATGCAATAACCGGCTTCACCGCGAAGGAACATTAATGTTCGTTTGCAGGTTTATGGTCTGCCTTAATGATTAATTTGAAGTCGGACATATTTGGAGGAGCATGTTCCAGAGTCGTCTTGAAAATAGATATATTGTTACGTCTGGAGCGTTTCACAAATGATTAAAATAATAAAAAAACGTCACACGCGGGCTGTCAGCTGGGGATTCGCCTCCAGTATTTCCTTTGTGTATAGTCAAAAAAAAGAGAAGCAAACCAAACTGTCGATCAAACTGTTGAATAAAGTATCGTCAAACAGCAGAAATGAAGACAATAAGAGAAAAATAAATCAACACGAAATTTAGCTTATGAATTACAGTAAATTTTATTGTTCTATTCGTTAGCTGGTCTAGAATTAAGCTCACCAATTTTTACTTATTCACTGACACTTATCATCTACCTTAAACTACCTTATGCTGACCTATGCATTCATGTTTTTTGTATTAAATTCCACGAGCGTCGTCTGTGTAATATACGATGAAATATCATATCACAACATTTTCTGTGGGAACATTTTTGTTTGACAATTTTCCTTCCCATGAAAACATTTATTGCGCAATTTGTAAAATCAAGAGTATTCTTATATGATTCAATTTTGCAAATATAATTTCCATTAATTTCTTTACAGTCTTCCAGATTATTTTTTAAATTGTAAAATTCCTTATCTCTTCTTATTATTAAAAATTTATTAGGCACTTCAATTAAAACTACACCGTTTGTTACAATTTTTGGTATTGCAATAGTTTCAAATAAATCAAATTCTTCTTTTGGTACAATTGGTATTTGTAATAATACTATGACCTCTTGGTTCTTTACATAAGCTTTTATTTAATTTTTTTTTATAATATTTGCATAATTTTCTATGGTTGGTTCAAATAAAAGATAGTTGTCTAGGTGCAACTGGTTCAATTCATCAAGAAGTTGTAGTGGTTCAATTACACGGGGATGAATAACACCATTTTGAATAAAATGTCTAAAATCTGTTCTATTTCTATTTCTAATTGCATGTCTTAAAATTTATCTTATTCATTATTTCGTTAAAGTATGAGTGTATGGAATTAGTTTCCTGAATTTGTCTGCCTTCTGTCTTTATAAGACTTATTGAGTTAGTTATTCCATTGATTTTGTTTGCGGTTACATTCTGAATTACTCCTACGTCAATTACCTGCTTACTTAATTTTGTCATGATTCTTACATTTTCTTCTATCCTATTTTTTATTCTAATCTCATTTGACTTGATTGTATTCACATTTACTGCGTAATATTCGGCGTCCTCATTATCCATGGTACCGAATAATGTTTCAAATCCAGACCCGATTATATTAACTAATCCCCTACGAAATCTTGTTTCCTTACCCATTATATTATAGATAACATGAACTCTATGCTCTAGTTTTATCAAATTATTCTTTACAATCTCTTGGTACTTTTCACAATTGCTAATATGTTTTACCCATTCGTCGCTAATTGTTTTTACCATTTTCCTTATATTTTCTATGTATTCGTTTAAATTCCTAACACTTATTTTGTTAACTAATGTTACCTTGCTTCCTATTTCTCTGACGGGTCCTTTAAGGTTAAAATATAATCCGCTATTATCGGTTAGTTTCTTTATTTCGATGTTCCTGGCTGTTGTCCCGAAGGACCAGGTGATCCTGTAAAGTACAGTCGAATGTTGGATTTATTGTGTTTTTGTTCTTTATTTCCTAACTTAATGAATACGTGATCTTGACAAACTTTTGATATCTTAAACGGTCCCTTAAAATTACTTTCTAACTTAACTTTTATTAAATTTTTTACTAAAACCTGTTGTCCTACTCTATACTCTACCGGTTTTCCTATGTGCTTATCATATCGTAGTTTTGCCTTTTGTTTTGCGTTCGAAGTCCTATTTCTAGCTTTTACTGATTTAGTTAAGAGGTTCGCTTTTAGCTCATCTAAGTAGTCGAATGTACTCTTCTCATAATTCTCGTCTAACTCACTATCTTTGTTCGCCAAATTACCATACACCAGTTCATACGGAGTGTATCCGGTTGTAGTATGCACTGTTGTGTTATAACAGAAACTTGCGTAAGGCATTCGTTCATGCCAATCGTGCATGTTATTTAATTCCTTTCCTGTAGCCTTTAAATATTCTAATAAGCGCCCTATTCTAATATGCCCTTTCTACACCACCATTAGCCTGGGGATAGGCTATGCTAGTAGTGATGTGTTGCATTTTGAAAATTCTGCAAAACTCCTCAAATAGGGCGTTGCAAAATTCCATGCCGTTATCGGTCAATATTATTTTCGGCAATCCAAAATTTAGAATCCAATTATTGGTGATGGATCTAGCTACTGTTTCCATTGCTTTATCTTTTAATGGTATAAATTTAATAAATTTTGATAGGTCGTCCTGAATTGTTAGGCCAAATTTATATCCATCTTTTGTTTGTTTAAGTGGGCTAATCAAATCCATAGATATTTTTTCGAGAGCTTTTCTGCTGAGGTTACTATTTTCAGTCTTCCATCATACTATTAACTATTTCATCTATTATTTGGTCTACTTCTTCGAAACTTTCTATTTCCTGATTATTACCTTTCCCATTATCATTACCTTCTTCTTCCTGTTGCATCATCCTTACGTTTTTTATAAAGGATCTCATACTCGAACTCCTCCGGTTTCAGCCTCCACCTGACGAGTCTAGATCCAGGATCTTTTACATTAAATAGCCAAGTCAATGGCCTGTGGTCTGTCTGGACGATTAATTTTCTCCCGTAAATGTACGGTCTAAACTGCTTCTTTGCCCAAACTATGGCCAAGCACTCTTTTTCAGTAGTGCTGTAATTTTGTTCGGCCTTATTCAGTGTCCTACTGATATACTGAATCCGTTTAGCCACCGTATTTTTTTTTTTTTTTTTTTTTTTTTTTGTATAATGAGCGCGCGCTCAAGGGGTTTGAGTACCATTAAGGTGATTGTACACAGCGCGGGCAAAGGCAATTTAGGGAGGAAGAAAAGAGCGGTACCGATACATTGTTTTTAAATGTTTGCAAGTTATAACGACCAGGAAATACAGAGTTCAGTTTTCAGTTTCTATGCATTTTTATTTATTTCACTTAAATTACTCTTACTTGCTAGACAAAATAACGCTTAAAAATTAGCTTAAATAACTTAGAAATATATTTTTATAACTTACTGGCCCCATGCGGGCGCTCTAAGTTAAACCTAACACTTAAACTATGTCTTTCGACGTATCTTACAGTCTAATTTTATTTGTATTTTAACAAGGAAATACAGAGATCGGCAGGGCATTCCATAAGCGAGTTGTACGGCTTAGGAACGAATCACGATATTTTAGAGTACGTCCGAAAATGGGCTTGAGGGTATACTGATGAGCATTCATAGCGAGACGGGTGTTACGGTTGAAAGTTTGAATGGGCGGAATGCTACTGGCGATTTCAATGGAGCACTGGTGGTGGAAATAGCGATAAAACAAAGTGAGACACGAGACATTTTGTCGGTGTTCGAGGGTGTCCATTGATTGACTGATATTAGTATCGTCAATAAGTTTTATCACACGGTTTTGAATCCTATCTAGCAGGTGCAGGGATGTTTTAGGAGCACCTGATCAGATGTGGGAGTTGTATCCAATTTTGGGCGGATGCCTTATATATTGAGGCCAGATCAGAGGGGGTAAAATATTTCTTACATCGCTTGAGGAAACCTAGACATTTCGCAGCATTTTTGGCGACATCAAATATGTGGTCTTTCCAACGTAAGTTGTCATTGACACACATACCGACAATGGAAAGTTTTTCGGTTTCGACGATGCAAGTGCCATTCATAGATAATGGCTGTATGTTTAAATTTCGCTTTAAAGACAGCAGACAGCATTGTGTTTTGGAAGCATTAAATTCCACTCTGTTGATAGTTCCCCAATTGGTTATGCTGTTGATATCGGAATTTAATGAGCTTAGCATACGCTGCTGTTCTCGTTCTACAGCCGAAGAGCAGAGCCGTGAGTCCGGGAACGAATTTGAAAAGCAGAGAGTACTGTCATCAGCAAAGGAATATATTGGATTAGAAGTAGCAGACAAGAGATCGTTAATGAAAATTAAAAAGAGTGTTGGTGACAGAACAGAGCCCTGGGGCACACCAGCATTTATTTTGTGAATATCAGACTTGAAACCGTCCAAGACAACTTGAATTGAACGTTCCGAAAGGTAATTTCTAATCCATTGAAGAAGAGAGTCGTAGATCCCAAATGCACGCATTTTCGACAAAAGAGCCTGATGCCAAACTCTGTCAAATGCCTTAGAAATATCAAGTGCAACTATCTTGCTTTCGCCAGATTGATGTACGCTTTGGTTCCACTTTTCGGTGAGACATGCCATCAAATCACCAGTGGACCTGTTGCTACGAAAACCGTACTGCCGGTCATTGAGAAGTTTTCGTGTTTCGAGATATTTCATGAGCTGACGATTTATCAGTGTTTCCATGGCCTTGGAAAGAAGGGACGTAAGTGCAATGGGTCTGTAGGAGGAGAGAGGAGATGATTCGCCTTTTTTAGGGACGGGCTGGACAAATGCTGTTTTTCATCTGCTCGGGAAGAGTCCTAAAGTGTAGGATTGATGAAAAAGCTTACGCAGTGGTTTTGCCAGTGAGGAAGAACACCTCTTCAGAAGAAGGGGAGATATACCATCTGGACCAGCGGATTTATGTATGTTGAGATCTTTAAGTACTCTTGCTACTACACGAGTGCGAAAGTAGATTCGTCCCATTGAAGGTTCGACGCACTCAAGTGTAGGCAAAGTGTGCAGCAAGCAGATTGGCCTTATCCAAAGAGCTGACAGCTGGAATGTCATTGTAAATGAGCGTTGGGATGGAGGATGAGGTAGAATTTCTAATGTTTTTGACGAACGACCAAAAATTTTTACTGCCTTTGGGACATTGCAGTATTTTTTGCCTCAGTTTTGGTCGTATAGGAATTTCACACACTTAAGAAAGGCGTTGCAGTCATTTCTGGCTCGTTTGAACTTTCTTCGGTTTTCCTCTGTCGGGTTGGTCTTGTAGGACCGAAAAAACATTTCTCTAACCCTGACGGCCTCTTTACAGCTCGAGTCGTACCATGCCTTTTTTTTTGGTTTGATACTCTTCATCCGATGAGGAATAAAGGATCTCATTCCAAAGAGAATGGTGTCTGTAATCATATCAGCAGCGGCATCCACGTCGTTATCGAGGAAGCATAACGACCAGTTAAAATTCCTAAAGAAGCTGTTAAGACCGCTCCAGTCGGCTTTTTCGTATTGCCATACGGTTCTTTTAGGAATTTTTTCTCTAACTGTGTGGTCGGTGTACGAGAAATTAGCTGATATGACACAATGGTCCGACGAGCCTAGAGGGGAGAGCACATCAATGGTGTACTTATCAGGGTGAGAAGTTAAAAACAAGTCCAGGGTGTTGGCGGTATGACTATCAACGTCTGGTATTCGCGTGGGCTCATTTATAAGCTGCGTTAGGTTGTTTTCCGCAGCGAAGATCTCAACACACCGTCCTTCGGGTGTTGTCTGTCCAGAATGTCGTAGCCACCCAGAATTGTGTATATTGAAGTCGCCCGTAATAACGATTTCAGTATGAGGATACAGGGATACAATTCTTTGAATGGAGTCAGACAGCGCATCAAACTCGTTAAAAGTTGAATTGCTGTCCAGTTTGGGGCTTCTGTAAATAAAGCAGTAGTGTATAATTTGCTTACGGAGATGGAATTTTAACCACATGAAGTTGAATTCCGGATTGGAACATGGATCACATTGTGGTGGAGTTTGGTAAGCTACATCACTACGCACATAAATGGCGAGACCGCGCTGAGAGAAGAATAATAGCACTAGTTCGTAGGCAGGTAGCTTCAGATCAGAATGATCTGAGAGGTGTGGGCGGGGATCTACCTGTGTTTCACTAAGTGCCAAAACAGCTGGTCTGTATTTACAGACGTGGACGTACGCAGAAAAGTGATTACTTTTTAGCCCGGGTATATTGGCTACGTCTACCCTGAATTCCCTAGTCATAATCACAGACAAACACAGAAAACACAAACACCGACGATACTAAGCAAGGCTGCGAAGTGAAAATTCTGACATTGATTTACCGGATCAAATTGTTGTAGGTGTTATGCCCTTACAACAATATGAAACAGTGCACCAACAAAATTTTCACTCACAACCCGCTATCCATCAGTTGTTACATACACTCAGCCACTGCCCGTACCGTATGGTAAATACAGTAACGGCAGTGATTGAGTGCAAGCAGCAGTACTTCGACTAGGAGCGGGTGAGGTGGGATACCCGCACTGTGTGATATTTTTCTTTTCAGTCAACAATATTGCGAGTTCACTGGTTGAGTTGTGCACTCGATGGTGTTCGACTCGGTACTCTGCTATTTTACTAAAATTTTTGACAAATTTTCGGTAATATCATATCATTCCTAAAAATGATTTAATTCCTTTCTGATTATATGACGGTTGCATTTTAACTATACTCTCTATCTTGTTGGGATTATGCTTCACGCCTTGGTCAGTTATCACATGACCCAGATACTGAACTTCCTTACGAAGGAATTCACATTTGTCTGGTTGCAACTTGAGATTAGCATTCCTTATTTGATCAAGAACCTGCACTAATTTCTCATTATGTTCTGTAAGGCTCTGTCCGTACACTATCATGTCGTCGAGGTAAACAAAGCATTTAATAACTTGTAACCCTGTCAACACGTTATTCATTAAACGCTAAAAACATGCCGGAGCATTTTTCAACCCGAAGGGCATTCGAGTATACTTGAAGTGCCCGTAAGGAGTACTAAAGGCAGTCTTTTCGATATCTTTATCCTCGACTGGGATGTGATGAAATCCCGAAGTCAGGTCGAGTGTTGTGAAATACCTATCCGTTCCTAATTGGTCAAGAATTTCATTAATGTTAGGAAGGGGATAGTTATCCGCAATCGTCAACTCGTTGAGTTTACGGTAATCTATCACCATCCTCCATTTTTTTATACCGCCAGCATCAACCTTCTTTGGAACAACCCAAAAAGGTGAGTTCCATGGCGAATTACTATCTCTTATTATACCGTCATGCTTAAGCTTTTCAACCTGATTATGTACCTCTTCCTCATGTACCTGTAGGTTTTGGTAAACACCGGAGAACACCCTTCCGCAGTCCTAATCTGATGCTTTGTCACATTAGTGTGAGTAAGCTTTTCATCCTTAATACTAAAAAATGTCACTGTAATTTTTAATTATACCTAATATGCTTTCTAACTCCTCTGTGTTCATATGTTCTGTCCTAATATTCCCTGTTACCTCTGATACTCCTTGTTTTTTGACCTCAAAGTCCTCTAAATTTCTTCCGACAATTCGGATTTCGCTAACGTTAAAATCTTCTTCAGTCGTATTAAGAATAGTGGCCACACATTCACCATTGTTGGTTTTGGTTATACATTATGGTATAATTATTCCTTCCTTTACTAATTGTCTTGGCACAACTATGTCCTCTTTCAAATCATTACCATTTTTTATTTTTACAACTCTAAATGCTTCAAATCTTTGCTTCAGAATCTTTTCTTCGCTGAAGTACTTTAAAGTTATTTCTTCGTACCTGTTTTTCAGTATACCTTCTTTATAACGGATGGGATAACCTCCTTCCTTAAGAAGATGGCTACCCAATATTCTATCATACACCCAAGTAATCCATTTTCCACTACCTGAAACTTTATTTCTCTACTTATAACTTTACCTTTATTATTTGCAAATAAGCAGATGTTCTTAGCTACTTCTCCCATAGTTTCTTGTAATCTACTACCTAATCCTTTAAATTGAATTATTCTATTTGTGTTTACTTCATGTTCGTACACATGCTTAGCGCACATTAGCGATACTTCCGCTCCTGTGTCAATTATCATTCTTTTAATTTCGTTGTCAAGTACCACGTTGACGTGAGGGCTTTCTGAATTACTTCTCTCAATAAATACTGTTAAATTCCTAACATTGGGATCTTTTTTGAATTCTTTCTTATGCACATTTGAAGGATCGGAACTTGTTTCTTGCCTACTAGAACTTCTTCCTGGGTCATTTGAACGGTTTCTCTGTGCGTTTTGTTTTTCCCTATCTTTCCTAGGTAATCTGCAGTTTCTGGCAATATGACCTAGATTGACAGTTAAAACATTTTGTTTCTGTACCTTGCTAAATTTCTACTCGAATAGTCCCTGTTAATATTTGATCTAAATAGGTTGAGCCGTTGCTCTTCGTCTTGAGCACACTTACTCGTTTCCGCTAAAGTTTTAGGCTTTTGTGTCACAACGTATGATGCTAATTTTTCCTGCAGTCCATTGATAAATAAAGTGAAAGTCTCATTCTTAATATAATCTATCTGTCCTTTGGAATCTTCTTCTTTTATATTATGTAGTTTACTCTGCATCAATCTTCTTTCTAAAGCTTCGACTCTTTGTGTATATAATGTTACAGATTCATCCTTATTTTGCCTAATACTAATTAACTCTCTGTGTAATTGAAGACTACTATGCGGCTCCCTAAAGACACCGTACAATTCTTTTTTTAACGATTCCCAATCTTGTATATCCTTGTTCATTAGGATTGTAAAAAGTACTGATTTCAAAGATGCCGATGCTAATCCCATAGGATCGTTACACGCGTCTATGAAACTAAACACCTCATCACCGTTAAAATAGGGATAAACGATATTAGAACATTGATTGGTATTTCAGACATTATTGTGTTTAAATTTCCTGAATCTTTAATACTTTGGTTACTTTCACTTTCTATCTCTTCCGATTCACTATCACTGCCACTAAGAGACATAAAAGCTTTTCTTCTGACCCACCTAAAAAGTAATATCCAATACTTTTCCTCGTTTTCTTCTACCCACTCACAACTTTTCCATTTAATCTCTCCTGAAGGGAGTTTGATTTGATACATCCACTAGGAGATGTAGGAGTTTAATATGTTTGAACCTATCTTTTGACCTTGCTACCGAGACAACTTTCTCTTTTCTTTATCCACTCTTCTTTACAACGTTATCAAAACTTAATGTGAATCTACGAGTACTTACATAATTCATTAACTTACATAATAAAAAAAATTATCAGCTTCATGGCAATCATCAGCGAGACGGCAATATTCCTTTCAAGGTTTTGCAACTAGTTTTAACTACACGTAGTTTAAACAAACCAAACTGTCGATTAAACTGTTGAATAAAGTATCGTCAAACAGAAGAAATGAAGACAATAAAAGAAAAATAAAGCAACACGAAATGTAGCTTATGAATTACAGTAAATTTTATTGTTCTATTCGTTAGATGATCTAGAATTAAACTCACCGATTTTTACTTATTCATTGATACTTATCATCTACCTTAAACTACCTTATGCTGACCTATGCGTTCATGTTTTTTCTATTAAATTCCATATATGGTATATTTGACCTTGGACTTTAAAAGTCGGCATGAAGTTTCCTTCCCTTACCTCTTTTCCACCAAAAGATGTCATTTGGAAGAGTGAATTATATGCCCTCACATTATCCAGAAAATTTTTGGAGTGTGGGTGAGATCCATTGAGCATACTTTTTAAAGGTTCAAATAATTCGGCTGTGGGGGGGAGTTTTACTTTGCCACTAACGCAACACATGCTACTAAATTCACCAGCCCATTTTTTTGCTTTACAAAATGAGCAAACCTCATCCATTTTACCTATTTCTGTTGTATCGTTATTTATGTAGGGAAACATTGGTTGGTAATTAAAAGCTGGCCTATTGCTCAAAAACTGATTTACATTTGAACTGTTAATACTTGCTGTTGATGCGCTTTGAACCTCGTTTCCATGAATTCTTGTTGAATAATCTCGTTGGCCGTGTAATCTTTGTTCTCTCGGTGAAGGTTGTTGATTTGAACGTTGAAAAGATCTTCATCCTGCGCTCCGCGATTTCCTTGATAAATTTGTCTTTCTGTTGACCATTATGGTTTCTTTATGATAAAAAATAAGAGAAAAAATCCTACACTATGTTTTCTTCATTTTCTTTAAAAAAGAAAGTAGCTAAATAAACCTGAATAAAAAAAACATTTTCTTATCGTTTTATTTGTATCGTATTTTGTAGGTAATTCACAAAGATATTTTATATTAATATGTAGAGAAAACTGTCATATACACACGTGTACCGAAAACTGCAAACCGAAATAAATGAAATCATTGTCACGTCAAAAAGAAAATTTATCGTTGTTCAGTTAAAAAAAAACAACATGAGTCTAAATAAAGTTAAATTCAGAATCAGTTTTTTTTTATTCATATTTTCTCTTTCTATCTACATATATATGTATGTATGTACATAGTTTCACTCAATTTTATATCTACCTTTGGCTTACCGAGTTTTTTGCATTCACTCTATTTCTTTACTTATACATGAAGAAAAACAGTCAGGCAGACCGAATTGGCAAACTTCCTTTTTTCGACTCCCCTATAACAATAATATCAAAATGCATCCCAATGTCGAATTTTCTTACGCATGTAATACTTCCCCTATAATGCATGTGGTGGTAAAAAATAGCTCCACAATTCAGTTGATCGATGACATATCAAACGAAAAATTATGTAACACATAAACTTGAACATACATTCATATGTAATACGAATACGAATAGAAATGATAGAGAGAGAGTGTGCGGGATAAGAAAACCACCCCGAAATGATGATGGAATGGAAAATGGAACAAAGCAGAGGCGATTGAATAGAGGTCGATCATGTAAAGAAATAAAAGTAATTGATGTTTTTAAAATGTTTATCTATTTATTTCTCAGCATGTAGGTGTAGTAAAGAAGAAATTAAGGGCTCAAAATTTGCGTAATCAATTTGACTCTATCAAACAATTTATGTCATTGCAATTTTTTGAGTGGCTTTAGAGTTATCAATGATTATGTGGGTCAACCTAAAAAAAAAGGTATAAATGTTGTATTTTCTTGTAAATAAAAAACATTTAAATAAAAAAAGTTGCCTATGTCACTCTCATGAAAATAACGAATATTATAAAATTTGTTTCACGTTAGTCGGTTCAGTACTTTTTGAAATTATCTTACGACAAAGTTTTAAAATGTTTCGTCTTTATAAAGGGTCCGGTATCTAACGTTTTTTTTTTTCAGCTAGTGCTTATTTTGTGAATGGTAACACTTAGCTCATGTCTGATTTGACAGATAATTAGTTTTATTCTTCCGGTTAATAATGGAAAATAATTTCATTCAAATGGCTGCCTCGGCTGGCCATGCAGTAGCCTACACGATCGGTCAAATTTTTAGCACATTATCGATTGTATGCAGCTGTATTTCACCAATGGCTTCATGAATATTGTCCTTTAAAGCGTCAATTGTCTCTGGCTTATCGGAGTAACACTTATCTTTTACGGAACCCCACAAATAATAGTCCAACGGTGTCAAATCGCAGCTCCGAGGTGGCCAAACGACATCAGCTCTGCGGCTGATAATACGATCTTCAAAAACAGGGCGCAAAACATCGAGTGTAGCTTCGGCTGTGTGGCACGTAGCGCCGTCCTGTTGAAACCAAATGTTGCCAATATCCTCCTCTTCAATTTTTATGAACAAAAATTCGTTCAACATGGCCCGATAACGATCGCCATAGACTGTAACGGCCAAAAAAAGGAAAAATGGCCCAATTGTGCCTCTGGACCAAAATCCGCACCAAACAGTGACTCATTTTGGGTGTATCAGCTTTTCAATGTACGGGTTTTCTGTGCCCCAAATGCGACAATTTTGCTTGTTTACATACCCGCCAAGATCAAAATGAGCTTCATCTGAAAAGATGATTTTTTTTTGGCAAAATCGGCATCTTCTCTAAGTCGATCGCAGGCGCACTTAGCGAAGCAAAAACGCATTGGATGGTCAGTTGGCTTCAACCATATTCGTTCAGCGGAAGGATAAAACTAATTATCTGTCAAATCAGACATGAGCTAGGTGTTACCATTCACGAAATAAGCACTAGTTGAAAAAAAAAAAACGTTATATGGCGGACCCTTTATAATAGTAATGATTCCCAGTATGTACTGTGTTTATTGTTGAACAGGCAATGGTATAGTAAAAAAGAGAGCGAGATTAACAGAAATTAGTATGTGGTATACACAACAACTTCCATGGGAAGTGTACTTTTTTTATTTATCAAAATTCATATTAGGTTACGTTCATATCATTAGGAAATAAAATAAATTTCAAGTTATTGTGTAATTCTTTCAAAAATCAATTAAATTTATTGGATTATGTACTCGTATGTGTTTTAGAGTAGCAAATCAAATAACAAAATTTATTTGATGTGATACTTAGGGTATGTGAACCTTAGGGGGTCGGGCTTTGTTCCGACCTAAAGTAGAAACATTTGGAGATTAGTTTTTTAACTGATGAAGTGGTTTCAGTGGTTTTCACAGCTAGTGTGTTGAAGCTGATATGTCTTTGATAGGAATTTCTAGAATGTGTTGTCTGTTTCGCCGATATGTACAATATTGCCTTCTTCATCTTCAATTATGCATGATTTAGGTCAATGACATTTTTTAATTACGATACTGGGTGACGAATACGTGGCAGGTGTTTTCTCATAAAGTATCTCTTGTCCGGAGTATTCTGTATGGTGGATTTGTTTCGAAATATAAGTTTTCGACATAGCAGGTAATTTAGTATGGAGCCTTCTCGACATGAGAAGTTCTGAAGGTGGTTTCTGTAATGAAATGATGAAACATAACTGTTTGATCTGGGTTATTTACATTTTATTAAAAGGTTTTTAATTGTTTGTATTGAACGTTCAGCTAAACCATTTGAACGTCTAACGTATGGACTTGAAGTCTTAACTCAATGTTCCACTATCGGGAAAACAATTCGAAATCATTCAAGTTCTAGGGAGGCCCATATCGGAAACCATTATGTGCAGATCCCAATATTAAATATATCGTTATCAATATTAGGCTAGTACACATAGTCGTTCGAAAGACTTTGACACCTGTTAATACTCATCTATTAACATTTCATGAAGTAACATTTCATGACGTAAGGAAGGTCGTATACCTGTTTTGTTTGATTTAAATAAAATGTCATCAATAACATGCATTATTCACAGTGTATTCTTTGATTTTGAAAATGACTTCAACTTTGTCGGCAGCTTCCTTTATTTGTTGATATATTTATGGCGAAACTGATAAATTCGTAAGCGTTAGGTCGTTATCGAAGTCTATTAAAATATCTGACAGAGCTGCTCTTGAAAGTGTATTAATAGTACGCACATATTTACTAGGTTTACAATAAACTTCAAGACAATAAGTCTTTGAGCAAAGTATTAATCTTTGTAGCTGAGTGGGGACTATGGAAATAATCGAATGAGGGGTCTACGATAACAGTTTTGATAAAACTGCGTTTTGTATAAATATATATATTGATTGAAATTGACAAAGTAATTTTGTTTACTTGATGTCAAGGAAAGAGATGTATAGACAATTATGTTTATACCGTGGGAAACAACTTCGCCCAGTTCTTAGATGCAATAGCTTAGAGTGAAATACTTCTATTAATACGTTAATATTGGTGAATTCGATATAAGCGATTGCGGAAACTCGTACAAGAAATCGTTACAATCCGCGAGAGACGACGAACGCCCTAATCTTGGAATGATCAGAGCACGTGGCCTATAAAATTTATTTCATTAAGACCTATTTTATACCTCTCTTTATTAAATTTAAGACCAAATCCTCTAGCATTGCTTAAAACGTCTTCTAGGATTGCATTATGTTGATCCAGTGTGGAGACATGTATAAGAATATCGCGAATATAAATTATGACACCTTCTATATCGTGAAATTGTTTCACTATTTCTGCATGAAAAATTGCTGGTGCCGCGTTTATGCCAAAAGGTAGACTTAAGAAGCGATACCTGCTGAAACGAAGATGCATAATTCTTAATAGTCTTTATCTAACAGAATAATCCGGAATTTTGTATGCATGCAAGTCTAATGTTATTCACTTTAATAGGGTGAAGCTGGATAATTGATGATAATCCTAGAACAGCATGACAGCGTACATCCAATACGAGGAACTGAATTACATATGATATGTCTTAGAACCAAATTCACAGTTTTCCCATCTGAATGTCACTATACGTATTGTAGAAATCTGAATTCTACAAACGAATGTCGAAATTGATTAAACCGATGCAACGAGTCTGTGTTAATTTGGCAATCAAGGTTCACTATTTTGAGTGTATTAAGTGAACTGATTTTTGGCGTTGATTTGGATTATGCGTTTGACTCATCGTCCAATTGTGACTGACAAACAGTATCTACAATACATACATACGCACACTTCTGAATGTTGTTTTTGAACCAACAAATTTTAGAAAAACGGTTCCTATCTTTGAGTTTATTGTACTCAATCCCAATTGCTGGCCACCTGTGCCAATGAATTTCACCGCAACGCGAACAGCTTTTTGACGGATTTGTAATATGATTGTGAATGTTATGATTTTTTACAGTACTCCGGTTTATGTCGTTCATGGAATTCGCCATTGTTCTCTGCTCATCCAACACTTTTATATGATTTTTTGTAAATTCAATTGGTTTCGCAATTTTCAAAGCCTAGATAAAGAGCTATCTTTAATGTTTGACCAGTTGTTGCTTAATCCTCATACAAATGTATCCAGTGCATACTCGTCAATTGACTATACAGTTTGCTGTACTCTTGTGAACATAATATGAGGTTCAGTTTCAGTTTCAGTTTTAAATGCATTTTATTTTCTTAACACTAACTCTTACATTCTAACAAAAAATGCTTAAATGCTAGTTTACAATTACTTAACAATCTTATGCTAACTTATTGGCCCCACACAGGCGCTTTAAGCTACTCTAAATTCTTATAAGTATGTCTTTCGACTTTATTTACATTTTATTTAGAACTATTTATTTTGAAAACTTAAGGCTAAGAAAAAATATTTGTTAACAAAAACTTAGCATATGGACATAATTTTTTATTTTTTATAAAAAAATTAATTTCTAACTTACAATAAACCTTAGTCTACCTAACCTATATACACAATACACACATACACACACATATACATTATACACAATTATTAACATATATTAGTATATACCTTTATATAAACTATATATATACCTTTGTATATACTAATATATGTATATATTTTTTAAACGCTAACCTAAACCTATGCAAGCTGGCCATCGCTATTCACAGAGAAAACAGATTGGTCAGCTCTGCCTCATTAGTGGGGCTGGTCCGTAATTGACGGAAACGACGACGAAACATCTTCCCCATCATTCAACCACCAGAAATGCTGTTGTTGCCGAACGACATCCCTCTTATCGCAATTTCCCACCGCCCTACTGAACCTGAGGCGATCAGCACTACCTTGTGCGACGTCTCTGTTGTAGTTGAGTCGCCTATCCCCAGCTGTACGAGCGACATGGAAGATTAACGGCACCGCTGATCTATCCTGGATCAACCCTATCTGATCTAGGTAGAGAAATGCTTCCGGCGGAACGAAGCCGTCAGAGCGCACTCTCTCGTGATAAAGGTAACTGGGGTAGTACGCTCCAGATATCAGGTTATTCGTCGAAGTCATTGCTCTTGCAATGTGCCTTCGAGCTTAATTACGAAGTTGTCCACTCGTTATAGGTTCACCCCGTTGTAAAGGACCACATTAGGATAACATTTCTTGTACTCCGACTCTGATGTTCGGTACAAGTGAAGGCAAGCCCTCTCAAACACCCGAATCTTTTCAATTAAGCTTGCTCGTACATTGAACCACATAGGACAACCAAATACCAGCATGGGCCTGATAAGGGCCATGTAGCAGATTACCTTTACAGTCGCATCGAGTTGGCTTTGTAAGGGTAAAAGCACCTTTAGCTCCGGCCAGAGCAGCATCTACATTTTTGCCAAAATACAGAAACTGATCTAGCCAGATTCCAAGGTATCGACTACATTTCGACAGGCAAGAGGTTGTCCGTGTTGACCAATGATAGTGAATTTTTTCTGGTATCCCTAGAGGCTCCAGACAACAGCATCCTAAAGAGAATGGTTTCCGACTTCTGAAAGTTGATTTTCAACTTCCAGTCATCGCAAAATCGTCTTATCTTATCGAAGTCACGCTGCAAGAGAGTATTAATGACCTCGATTTTTTGACCTATTTTGTACGCTATCAAATCGTCTGCGTACGCAATAGTATGGGAAAGTGAACCTATCAAGTCGCTTGTAAAAATGTTGAATAGGATCGGCGAATTGACCACGCCTTGCTGAAGACCATTTTTAATTTGAAATATTCCAACAGAAGTTACATCACCATTCTTCACGATGAACTGTCTGTTAGTTAGCATATTATAAAGAATACACAAGAGTGGTTTACTGATCCCCAGCCTAGTCAGCTTATAGAAAAGACCCTTTAACCACACGGTGTCGAAGGCCTACTCCAAGTCAACAAGGCAGGCACCAGTTTATGGAATGATATTCGGAAGGAGACTTATCGACCGGAGATTCGCCGGATTGGATATATCCTTCCCCTTTTTGGGGATAAGTTGAACCACCGCCGTTTTCCAATGCGCTGGATAATGTGCATTATTCATTGCATTATTAAACAGGGTGGTGTAGATGTCCACCGCTTCAAGAGGAAGGTGTCGAAGCACGATATTCGGAATACCATCAGTCGAATAACTCTGATTGTGTCGAAGATCTCATGGAGTCCTTCCTTCGAAATGAAAGGGGGTAGGTCACCCTCTATGGCAATGACATTATTTGAAATATTATCGTCGCTAAACCGGGTGAAATCAGAGCCGTTGGATCGCCAATTCCCTATTTCATTTCGAATGTAGCAGTTGTGCACCACGACGCGATTGTCCAGGTCATGATTAGGGCCAATGATATCAATGGCTTTGTATACTTCCTGGAAAGTCGCCATTATGGCCTCAACCTTCTCCTGTGGATCCTCGATCACAAAAAAGTCGTCATCATCAGCGGCTTCATTTGGATCAATGCCTGCTATTGTCAGTAACCGTTCGTTGTCTGTTGTCCGGGCTATTTTAAGAAACTGAAGGTCGTTTTGATTTCTTCTCCGAAATAGTTTATTTATTTGCTTAAACATATTCGGGTTGCTGGTGATTATAGCTCGAACCTTGTTGTTCCAATACAAACTTACAGAAAATCTGTAATTTTCTTTTATTAGCGTTTGAATATTTTTAATCGACGACTTCAGTGTCCTAATCTCCGGGTCTTGTCGGTCAGTTAACTGTCTGTACAAGTTTTTAAGTCTTGTCAGAAGTCTACTTTTCTGTCAGTGCAGTGCGTCAATAGTAGGATTGCGGAACAGGTCTTCGTTAGTCGTACGTCGATACCGCGGTTTTGTAGTGTCCATAGTTTGTTTAATTGTCTCGTCCATTTGTTTTAGGTAATTGTCGATCTCCTCGTTTGACAAATTCCTATTGGGCGGTATGTGGAGCGCGTTCGAGGAGAGCGCTCTTTTCAAGGTTGCAGAGAAGCGTTTCCATCGAGTCTTACTGTAGTTGTACGAATATCTTTGGACAAACTTCTTCAATTCCGCAATTTCGTTGGGAACTGTTATTTCGGTGCTAAAACCGCAATGGTCGCTGTCATACACGAATGTGCGCAGACAGTTTAGCGTTTGTAAATTCATACCTGTCAGTCGTATGCGTTCGTCATATAGCAGTAAATCCAAATAAGACCCGCCTCTGGGAAACGACGGGTTATCCGTCGCTTTAAGACCGAGTCTGTACATAACATCGTGCTGACCCCACCAATCGAGTAGTAGGTTCCCTCTAGTATTTGGCAAATTATTTCCCCAATTTCTGTGTCTAGCGTTGAAATCCCCGCCGATTATAAAATAATACTCCCCGATTCCAGCCTCAGAAGTCGAAAATGCGTGTCGAGCTCTGTAATGAATAGGGTGGATTGTGAAGCCTCAGGTGCATAGACAGAGGTCAAGTGCAGCCGCTTTCCACTGCGGAGCGGTATGTAAATGACGACAGCCTCCAACACCCGGAACCTGCGCAACACTCCCTTGTACGCTCTGTGAAATTTTGTACCTTCTTTAATGAAGATCGCGACACCGCCTCCACGTTTGTATCTGGGCCGATTTCTTCTTCTAAAAATATAATTATTGTACACCAGTTTGTGTTTATCGGTTAGCTTGGTTTCGCTAGCGAAAAGCGCATCGGGAGTTTGGTCTTGTAGCAATTTAAACATCGCGGCTCTTCGTTCGATCTCAATCAGTGAATTAACATTCACCGCAAGGACCTTCAAAGTTTGCTCCACCATGTACGTACCCATTACGTCATGTGTTGCGTTAGACCCGGCAGCAGCGCGTAGATCTGGTCCACCCGCTTGGCCTGTTCTTGTACTTGCTGCTGCAGCTGAGCCATCTGCCCTTGGATTGCGAGCAAGATGGCCAGCATGTTAGGTGCAGCTTCCGTTGTTCTCGGCATTGGCGCTGGAGAAGCAACAGTCTCTTGCTGTACCGTAGCCCCCATACCTGACGCCATTTGGGTGTAGGAAATTTGGGACGTGACGGCTGGTGTTTGAAACCTAACAGGTGAACGTTTGACCTCCACCTTCTGCTGCCGATCCAGTTTTGCTTTTTTAATGTCAGCGAACTTAGGACAACCCCGATAGTTTGCGGTGTGCTCCACGTTCCCACATAATACGCACGAGAACTGCGACCTATCGGATGCTCCGTCCTTACCCAGAGCACACTCCTCGGAGCTGTGGTTCTTTGCGCACTTCACGCATCGAGGCTGCATTTGGCAGTTCGACGCGGCGTGCCCGAACTTTTGGCAGCGAACGCATTGTATAACGCCTTCGCTCCTTTTTAATTTTTCCCACTGAACCACCTGGTAGTCTAGGACATTGATACTTCTTAGACTATCCAAACGGCTTTCGGGGCTGAGCTGCACCAGGAAGAACGCAAACTCCGTTTCTCCCGCCTGGCTCTAGCTGTGGTAAATGGCTTTACCCCCGCAAACTTGAGTCCTTCGTACTCCTTCTCTTTGAGCAACGCCAGTATCTCCTCAGGATCAGTAGATGATTCCAACCCCTTCAGCAGCATCGATTGCTGCTTTTCACACTTCGGTGTGAATGAGTAGTTCTCCAGGTTCGTTTCCTTTAGGAGCTCTTTCACTTTCGCGTAGCCCTCCACTGTATTACAGTGGATGGCATGGCGATCGTTCCCCAATCTCATAATTTTAAAATTATTACCAATGACCAACTTACACGGGTCCTTGGTTGCATTTACCTCTAATTTGTAGGCGTTGACAGGAGGCACCTTCTCTTTCTTCTTCTGCTGCTGCTGTTGTTGTTGTTTATGTTTATATTGTTGTTGTTGCTGCTGTTGTTTATGTTGTTGTTGTTGTTGTTGCTGCTGCTGTTTTTGTGGCTGCTGTTGTTTTTGCTGATGCCGTTGTTGTGGCTGCTCTTGAGTAGTTCTTTTTGGTTTCGTCAGTCATTCTGTTTTTACACCCGACACGATATAATAACAATACGTTGACTTTACTAATAACATATTTTTATTAGATGAATTTCGACAAGTGTGTGACTAAGGAAACTTACAAACTAATACTTAATCATACTTACAGGTTAGATAGTAAAATAGAGAGATTAACAGAGGTTAGTATGTGGTGTACACAACACAACACAGTGCTTCTAGGATTTTGATCGAAAGTTTGGAATTTGTTACAACTAAACGCAAAAATATGTTACTATCACCATCGCGAGGAAGTCTCAGCTCTTATAGTTATATACATTTTTGTAATAACATTAATGCCCATTGAATATATTGGGATTTGAATTCAATTCCGAAGACTATTGTTTATTACTCTGAAGACTGTACTTTAACATAACGGAAATAACCCGCTCATGCTGCCATATGAAAACATTCGATTTATTTTGGAAACGTTTGAATAAGATAAATATAAATGGAAAATTCGTTGCTTTTTTTGGATGTAAGAAATGCTGATATTTCATTTGCGATTTCTGAAAAAAGAATCTCAAAAATATCCCTTAGTGAGAGATAATTATGTATCACTCCCTTTATATATCAAACTTGGAGTTATGAAAAAAATTGTAAAGAAAATGAATCGGAACCGTGATGTACATTTATATTAAAATGAAAAATTTTGGAAAATAAGTGACAATTAGATCTGTCTTGTAATAATCCAGCAATGAATCAAATTTACTTTAAATGACCAGCGCTTGCAGAGCGGAGGGAAGGAATACGATGGATAGATAGCCAATGTAAAATAAATGAAAATACTACTTATCTTTCCGCTGTTCGATATCCAAGAGGACGAGACAATTTTATTTGAGATCTTTCATAGAGTAAAGTGTGATATGAATAATATTGAGTATAACAGTTGAACAAATTAAAGTAACTCGTGATAAATGAGTGTAAAGCATAAATGGGAAAATTAGAATAGTGTACGTTAACTAGGTCTCGAATTTCAAATAGTCATATAATAAACGAAAATTGCATTATTTTACAGATTGTTAATACATTAGTCAAGGCAATGATAGACTAGCAAATAGATGAAATAAAGTTAGGAGCAATTAACAATTTATGAAACATAAGATGATTTAAATTCACATGTATTCCCAAACATTCCCCCGCCCCTGGAACATAGTTTCAGCATGTTGGGAGTAAAGCTAGCTTGTGTGTTGGGCGAAGTAGCTCTCCAGCTGCAGTCTTAAATTTCACAACGCGAACATGTCCAGTCCATCTTTACCCGGATATAAAAATGTAATACGGCCCATGGCTCACTTTCCAGGTGGTAGATTACTGTCTTTGATGACCACTAAGTCATCATTTAACTGAAGATCAATCTGAGGATGAGCCCAACGTGGCCTGTGCTGGAGTGAGGTTAAATATTCCATGATTCATCGCTTCCACTAACCTTGGATCTTATTTTGAATTGCTTGCCAACTGGAGAGTCGATTGATTCGTACTTCAAGCGATGGTTTTGGGACAGCTGAATAGGACTCACCTAAAATGAAATGAGCTGGAGTTAGTGGATCGAGATCATTATTGAAAATTTGACATAGGGGGCGAGAATTCAATATGGCTTCTATTTGGGTCAATAAGGTATATAAATATTCGAAATTTAGCAAGTCCGAACATATCACACGACGAAGATGCTGCTTGACTGACTTCACCTCTGCTTCCCACAAGCCACCGAAGTGTGGTGCGGAAGGGGGAATGAAGTTCCAAGTCATAGAATCTCTAGCAAGGGACTGAGCGACGATGGTATTATGTTACTCACATAAGATTAACTTATATATTTCTGATAATACCTTTGCAGACTCAATGAAGTTTGTCCCATTATCCGAGTACATGTGAGAGAGCTTACCACGACGGGCGATAAATCGACGTAAAGATGCCATAAATGTTTCAGTTGTCAGGTCGCTGACAAGTTTTAAGTGAATGGCTTTCGTAACAAGTCATACAAATAAAGAGATATAACCCTTTGTGGTTTGAACTTTCCAACCTAATTTGATTTTAATAGAGATGGGACCCGCGTAGTCACACCCACAATGAATGAAAGGCCTGGTTGCCTGTATTCTCTGTGCTGGGAGATTGCCCATGATTTGGAACGTTGTTAATTTTCTCTGCCGAAAACATTTAATGCAAGCATGGGTGATCCTGCGCAGCAGGTTGCGGCTTCCAATAATCCAGAACTCCTGTCGAATTAGAGAGAACAGTACCGATACACCAGGATGAATAAATCGTTCGTGTGCGTCTTTGGCGATAAGTTTCGTAATGGTGTGTCCCTTAGGAATGATTATTAGGTGTTTAACGTTGAATGAAACGTTGGCTTCTCCTCCCAAACGCAGAACCTGGTTATTATCGAAAAATGGATTCAAGTTAGCGATCGTGCAATTCTTACCGAAATGGCCATATTTGGCGTAATATGTTATATATATTATATATTTGTAACCATGTAATAATAGCTCGTTTTGCATCATAAATCTCCTGGGGCAGAAGTTGATGACCTTGGGTCCGCGATCCTTTGCGACACAAGCAGAAACTCGAGATGACAGGAACTCGATCCAGTGCTCCGATCCAACGGCGATGCAAGTTTGTTAAAATTTCTTCCTCTCCTCATGTTTACAAGTTGGATGCTCTTCAACTAACTGAGCAATAGGCCAAGCGTCTTTATTTTCCTTCAACCACTGTGGACCGGTCCACAATAGAGAATGTTATATCAAAGCAGAAGGGGTATTCCGCGTGACGCACAGTCCGCAGGATTTTGATCCGTCCTAATGTGAAACCATTTGTTTCTCGGAATGGTGTTCAAAATTTCAGAGGTTCGATTACCGACAAATATGCCCCACCGACGTGAAGGACACGAAAGCCAAGAAAGAACAACTTGGGAGTCACACCATGCATAAACGTTTGAGAATGTTGTATCCAAAGACTTTTGAACTGCATCAAGCAACCGAGCGAGTAGTAAAGCTCTGCACAATTCCAAACGTGGGATAGTGAGTTGTTTAATCGGAGTGAAACGAGTCTTCGCTGCAACGATGTTGATTTGGATTTCCCCGTTTGTAAGAGTATATCGCGAATAGATGACGGCAGAATAAGCGGAAGCAGAGGCATCGGAAAAGCCATGTAATTGAAAGGTAGGATCTATAGTATGTGACGGGATACGTTAATAGATGTAAGTACAGGTAGATCCTTTCAAAGTTTACTCCATTTCGCGGCGATACAATTAGGAAGTTGATCATCCCACTTAAGTTTTAGATGCCACAATTCTTGTAATAGAATCTTAAGCTGCTCATCCGAAGGAGCAAGAAACCCGAGGGAATCGAAAATGCGTGCAACGTCTTCTAAGATCTGGCGTTTTGCAAAAGTTTCATCTGGCGTCAGGTGTATACGAAACGAAAAGCACTCTTGTTTTGAGTTCCAGTACACCGTCGCATTAAGTTGACTATCTAGAAAAACTGTTTCACATTGTCCACGATCTACTTCCGGAAAAAGTTCTGGGCTATTGCTTTGCCACTTGCTTAGCTCCAAGCCAGCGTTGGCAAGAAGTAGTGTTGAGTCGTTCCGGAGCTACATAGTTCCTGGAACTATGTCCGCTGACGGAACTAGTTCCAATCATTCCACATACTCCACCTAAACATGTTCGATAGTTCCGACATGTCCGATACTCCGATAGTTCACACACAAAATGTCCACTTCGCAAAATTTTTTTTTTCTGATTCACACGGCTGACTGATCACGGTACAGGACAGTACCGCGTGTACATTCTTCGTCTATTGCATTCGTTCATATCCACATGCGTATGTAGTTTAACGTTGACGTTGTCGTATGTGTTGGTATTTTCGCAGTATTAGAATTAGTCTGTGGAACTACTTAATTCTGATACATCGTTGGAACTAAATAGTTCCACGGAAATAGTTCCATTCAAGAAAGGAACCAATCGGTTCAGACGGCGATTTTCGAAACACTATTCTTTGAAAGTCACAATCTTCATCGGCCACCCGTATCTGGCGAAGCATTTTTACAACGTCTCCGGTACAAACGATTTGGTGACGGTGAAACCGAATGTGCACAGAAAAGATATCTCTTTGAATAGGTGGGCCTATCATTAAGAATTGGTTTAAGGGATTTCCATTACTATCTGCAAACGAACCGTTAAAGACGACAAGAAGCTTGGTTGAAACACTATCGGGTTCGAAAACCGCGTGGTGGGGCAAATAAAATACTACACATTAGGCTTAAGCACCAAAGAAGGATGCATTTTACGCATGTGCCCTAAAGCCAAATAATCATACATAAATTTTGAGAAGTTTTTATGCAGTAACCCATTCTTACTAAATCGTCTTTCTAAAGACTTCAAACACGAAACTGCACAGCGAAATCAGGTTTTGTCTTGAAGGAAAGGCGGATGACATACCTTCTCTTGTGAGTTTCAAGAAAGTGTCTGTCGAGTTCCTGATCTTCCTTAGTCACCACCGATTTTGGATCGGTTTCTTCGATATTCCAAAAGGATTGCAGGATGGAGTCTATATCTCAAACCACGTGGTTTGCCTGTGTTATTTCACTCTTTCCCGACGATAATTGTCCAGCCAGCACCCAACCAAAGATGGTTGGGTTTGCGAATTATTTCTCCCTGTAGAATACCCAAGCTACGAGGGGCGTTCAACATATTCTCGGTATCGGGGTGAAGCTGTGGTTGTATATATAAATTGACTTATTTATCAAGTAATACTATGATTTTAGTGCATTCATGTAAAATTTCATATAAATGTGATTATTAATTCGCGTTTTATCTCTAGTTAAACAGAATCATAATGGCAACTGAGACGATGATGGTGAAAATTGAGCATCGCGCTGTA
Source organism: Volucella bombylans (assembly GCA_949129095.1). Classification (NCBI taxonomy): domain Eukaryota; kingdom Metazoa; phylum Arthropoda; class Insecta; order Diptera; family Syrphidae; genus Volucella; species Volucella bombylans. The sequence goes on from OX422140.1 coordinate 300,201,161, forward strand.
ATTAAATTTCTCACTAAGCAAGGAAAAAGTCAAAAAACTATTCATGTAGAAATGGTGGCTGTTTACTAGGGTTCCGCGCCTTCATTATCAACTGTGCAAAAGTGGTCAAGTGAGTTCAAGAGAGGCAGAGAGAGCATTGAAGACGACCCCCGCTCCGGCGGCCCGGCTACTGCTTGTACGGGAGAAAGCATCAAAGAAGTCGAAAAACTTGTTCTTGAGGATGCCCGAATAAAGGTGAAAATGATGGCAGAGATCACCAAGCTTTCAATTGGTACCATTCACACCATTCTTCATGACCATCTTAACTTTTCAAAGGTCAGTGCAAGGTGGGTGCCACGAATGCTCACAGCGCCTCAGAAAAAAGTGAGAATCGCATGCTGTAGAGAGCTTTTGGAGATGTGTAGTGAGAACGCGGACGGTGTTATTGATCGAATTGTTACTGGGGACGAAACATGGGTCCACCACTATGACCCTGAAAGCAAACAAGAGTCCATGCAGTGGCATAAAAAGGAACAGACCCCCCGAAGAAGTTCAAAGTCACTCCGTCTGCCGGGAAGCTCATGACCACAGTTTTTTGGGACTCAAAGGGAATCTTGCTCATTGAGTACAAAAAAAAAGGTGAAACCATCAACGCCACATCCTACGCTTCCACTTTGCATAATTTGCGTGAGCAAATTAAAAAGAAAAGACGGGGTAAACTCGCAGCGAGTGTGTTGCTTCTTCATGACAACGCTCCTGTTCACACGGCGCGAGTTTCCAAGGCTGCTGCGCGAGATTGTGGTTTCGAAGAAATCCAACACCCACCCTATAGTCCAGACCTTGCCCCTAGTGATTATTTCCTGTTTCCGGATTTGAAAAAATATCTTCGTGGAAAAAGATTTTCTGATGATGAAGAACTCAAGTCGGCAATAAATGGGTATTTTGCAGAGAAAGAGGAAATTTATTTTTTTGAGGGTTTAAAAAAGCTTATCTCAAGATGTAACAAATGCATTGATGTTACGGGAGATTATATTGAAAAATAAAACCAATTTAAATTGAATTCGCATTTTTCTTCATATCCATACCGAGAATATATTGAACGCCCCTCGTACATCTGCAATTGAATAATGGATCTGCTAAATTAAGATTAAGTTTTGAGACGTGATCCCAATCTCTGCAGTTGAACGAAGTAGTTGGTAATTTTGACGTTACTGTCGATAAAATGTAGGCGTTAACTGAAATGCTAGCTGGCCGATTCCGTTATGAAGGACACCTGCGAGCCCGAATCAATTAACATACGAACGTGATGATAATGTCCACTGCTGCTTAATACCTTTCCAACAGCTGTAGGAAGTGATTGGATTTTAACGAATGATTTGTGACGTATTGCGAACGGTTTGTCGATGTTCTAGCGATTTCTAAATAAGAATTTTGAGGTATTGTATGCGGTGTGATCTCAGAAGAATTATTAACAGGGGTAGTGGTCGAACTAAGGTGAACCAATGTATGGTGACGCGAATTAAAGTTCTTGCATCGAAATTTGGACTGACAACGAGCCGCATTATGTCAACTACGTAATCAATTGAAGCAGAGCTTCTTAGATTTTACTTAGTCTCTCTTATTCTCAAGACTCCTTGCGAGAAATTCTGTACACTACGTTAGCGTGTGAGCTGCATTACACTTGGGGCAGTTGTTCCATGACGCCACATGCATACTTTTCAAAGTCGGAGGCTTTGACCTGTTAGTCAATTCCACGGCGTTCTCAAGAATTGGGCATCGCTCATAGTGTGGTCACTATGGCGTATTTTGCGTAAGGATCTTGGTTTGCACACATACCAAATGAAGCTGACTCAAGAATTGTAGCGACGTACGTTCTCCGAATGGGTTCTGGTTAAGATGCGCCAAGATGATGAATTTCATCGCAAAATCATTATTAGTGATGAAGCTCATTTTTGGCACAATGGGTTCGTCAATACGCAAAATATGCGTTATTGGTCGGGTGAAAATCCACATATGCTTCATGAATCACCACTTCATCCACAAAAAATAACTGCTTGGTGCGGTTTGCATGCCGGCGGCGTTATTAGGCCATATTTTTTCGTCGACGATATCGATCGTCACGTTACTGTGAATGGTCAGCGTTATAGCGCCATGATCGCCGATTATTTTTGGCCCGAATTGGAAGATATGGACTTGGACGACATGTGATTTCAACAGGATGATGCCACAAGGCACACAGCACACAGCACACAGCACACAGCACACAGCACACAGCACACAGCACACGCTACAATCGATTTATTGAAGAGTAAGTATGGTGAGCGTGTTATCTCAAGAAATGTTCCAGCCGATTGGCCGCCTCGTTCGTGCGATTTAACGCCGCTTGACTATTTTCTGTGGGGCTACGTTAAGTCATTGGTTTATGCCAACACGCCGATGACGTTGGAAGAGCTCAGAGCCAGCATTGAACGCGAAATAGCGGCCGTTTTGGCCGAAATGTGTGGCCGAGTCGTTGAAAATTGGGTCCAACGAATCGACCGCTGCAAACGTGCCCGCGGTGGCCCTATGAACGAAGTCGAGTTCCATTCATAAATGTTTCGATTGTACTTCAAGCCGATAATAAAGTTTTTGAAATATCTCAAATGGTTTGCGTTTTATTTAAAAAAAAACAAGTTGTCAAGGAAAATCAAAAAGTGACTCACGTCTATCCTTGATGTCGGTACTTTCCCATACTGTTAGTGTCGCAGGCGCATTCCAGTACCAGGCTTTCTAGGTTATCACCAGGGATAGGGCCCATATAATCATGGCCAAGATATAACGCTACGTTTCACTAATATACAAGTTCTAATCTTACCTTTGTCTCTAGTATAGAGCGGAGAGTATACCGGTGTCCCAAGTCCACGAACCACGATCCATGGTTTTTGGAAAGACACAGAATAAGTGCGGCTGAAGACTTTTTTGAGTGATGGATCAATATGGACAAACCGTATCATTGCTAAGGTTTACCAGGGTAGCCTCCACCACGGTGCTGTTCGAGTTCTCCGATTCTGAACGTGTGCCCAAGAGCTCATCTTCTTCCTTTGATCATAAAGGATCTCTTTTTAGTTCGTCATCGATTTCCATTTCTGACAGAGTGTCAGAAGAGGAGACCGACGGCTTCGTTGTCACATCGGATAAATTGGAGTCGTTGCTATCCATTCTTGGAAGGTATATCGAGGCTGGAAGTATATAGAGGATTCCTTATAGATCGCAATTAACGAGCATCTATCTATAAGGCCCCTTAGTTCTTCCAGTTTCGCGACTTTCCAGTCATGAGTCGGAAGGGTCAGGTTGCTGAGCCTGATTTCCTCCAGAATGCTTTCTGGGGAGGGGGGTTCAGCTGGCATCCAGGTGCGGTTTCTAGGTCTATTAGGGATATCCTCCTAAGCCACGACTTCGAGTATTGCACCTGGCCAAATCTCTCCTAATCCATCTATGGCTTTGGTTGAAAGATCGAGAGATCTTTGATCGGCACATGCGATAAGTTTGACGTGGCCTTTGTGCCAGATGGCGTCCCTTGTGATGAGAAGTGATCTGGGGTTTTCCCGCATGATGGCCAAGAAGTTTCCTGAAAGCTTTAACTTGACCAACTTATTATTTGTATTTATTTGTATTTCTTTATTTCTTGATAAATTATAAATTATAAATATAAATTTAAAATGATAACACTTCAATTACTTATTTAACTAAGAAATAGCTATGTACAATCTGTTGCCTATGATAAGTCGCGAAAGTACTTATAAATTCAAAAATTTAGATTAAACAATAATAATAATAAAAAAACTATTGATGGGGATAATACAATGCGAAAATCTAGTTTAAAGAATAAAAAGAAAAAAAAAAGGTAAAACAATAATAATTTATATCACTGGATTAAAAAATGTATCTATGTCATTATGGTCAAAAGTGAAGAGCCATTTTTTATTACTATTTAAAAATACACTTTTCTTCCTCTCACATCTAAGGTTTTCTGTCGAGGAGCCGTAGTAAAATAGAAACGTGAAAAGTGTGTTTTGAAAATAGTTGGAATAGTTACGAGGTTTCTTGTGTTAACGCGCAAATTATGACTTTCATGAAATCTAACATAGTAAAAACCGGAATTTTCGTAGAAAATTCTTAAAACTTTATAACAGTACAGATGTCTTAACGGAAGAATTGCTAAACATTTGAACAACTCGAAACTAGGTGTCCTATAATCGACTTTAGCCATTATTCTAATAACATATTTTTTTTTAGATAAAAAAGGCTCTATTTTATTAAAATAAGCGCCACCCCAGCAAAAGATTTAAATAAACCATTGTATACCATTTTTAAAACATTAAGATTGCAGTAGAGATTGAGATGGTACATTTGTCTGACAACCCTATAAAGATAATGCTTTAGATAAAGAGTGTGGTCATTCTAATTAAGCTGATTATCTAATATGATGCCCAGATATTTAAAGCTGTCGACACATTCAATTCTAAAGCAATCGTTGCTACAATTTATATTTTCATCAAAATGCATAACGACGTAGGCAATTTGGTGAGTGATAATAAAGTGGTAAGTCATCACAAGTTACACCCTTGATATTGAATTCCATAAACTTAGTCTTACTACTAATTACCAGCTTATGCTCCTTGAACCATCGTCGTAGTATATCTTGGTCGTTATTAACATCCGAAAATAAATTGAGATAATTGTTGCTAGAATACGATAATGCAGTATCGTCATCAAAAGCTGTGATTCTGCCCTTAAATGGTTGGATAAATAAGGATAAATAAAGTCGGACCCAAGACTGAACCTTGCGGAACTCCGATATTTAAAAATTTTTCAGAACTCAACGCATTTTTGACTCTTACAATTTGCTTACGATTTGAGAGATAGGAAGAAAACAAGTAGTGAATAAAACCTCTGAAACCCACATTTAAGAGTTTATTTAAAAGCAAGGTATGATTCACCATATCAAATGCCTTAGTTATATCGATGAATAGGCAAGAAGAAATTTGGGAGGCATTCAGACTAGTATAAATCTCCCCAATCAGTTTTAATAATGCAGTTTCAATAGATTTGCCGCTTCTGAAACCGAATTGATGCTCGCTACAAAAGTGAGCCCTATATAAGAAAAAAAGCATTCTAGACTTAATACCTCTTTCAAAAACCTTGGAAAAAACAGATAAAACTGAGATAGGACGATAATTGTTCAAGATGGTGGTATCACCTTTCTTGTGAAGTGGTATCACTATCGCTATTTTTAAGGAGTCGGGAAAAATACCTTTATATACACAACTATTAAAAATGAAACATAGAACATCGGAGATTTGAAAAGATATATTTTTTAGTACCATGCTTGAGATGTTATCAAACGAAGTTGAGTTTGATCTTTTGATTGAGCTATTATTTTTTGTATTTCAAGTGTTGAACTAGCATTAGATATACTAGGACAAGAACCCACTTTGGAAAAGAAATTATTAAACACATTAGCAACTTCTAAAGGCTCAGAAATAATAGAGTTGTTATTGTTTAGAATAATGTCTATGCTAGATAAATTTTTGTTTAGGATCTCAAAAACTACCTGCCATTCTTTTCATTATAGGTAACCCTATACCAATACTTTTAATACTAAATATTTCTATAGAATGGTATTTCTGTTTTTACCTCTCGACAAATTTTGACGTAATATTTCTTTAGTCTAGTATTATTTGGGTGTTTTTTAAGGAGTAAAGAGAGCTGTTATTTCTTTTGAATTTTTTTCAAGAGTGAGGTAGACATCCATTGTTTCAGACAATTTAGTTTGTTGTCTACTTTATATTTCCTCTGGAGACAGATCGATATATATTGCTGTAATTTATTAAGAAACACATCAAATGCTAAAGATGGATTAACAGATGCGTAAACATCATCCCAAATTCAAAGTTTAGTTGAGTTCTTAAAGCGAAAAAATATATTTTGGCGGATTCTTTGACTTCGGATTTACTTAATCGGGTGATTTGAGAATTCAGTTGAATACAAGTCAGACTATGGTCAGTAATTCTTAAGTCATATACCATTGTTTTGTAGTCCACTCGACAGTTCCTGTGCAGTTTTATATAAATATGGTCTAAACAAGAATTATAACGAGTAGATTGATTTAGCACGGACATAAAATCAAACGAATACAGAGCAGACAAAAAACAATCGACATCTGAAGTATCACAAAATTCCCCAACAAAACTACGTTTTTGGATCTCTCTAAAAATTCTGTGAATTCTTCCAAAAAGCATTTGATTGTACATTTATGTAGTCTATAAATGCAGATGAAACAATAGTGAATACCAGAAACTTCGCAACTAACATTTATAATATCAGCGCACACCAATTTACATTTTTTATGATATCAATGATATCAAACTCAGATCTCTCTTCCTCAAAAATCCAAATTTAAGAAAGGAAAATGAGATCAGGTAAATTATCCAAAGATGCCTTCTTTGCCTGCATCTCATCTACACTCCCCTACTCCTCCGCGCAACAAACTACCTTTTACATTTTACTACCAAAACGTAAGAGGCTTGCGCTCTAAAACTCGTGCTGTCTTGTCTAAATACCACGGTCTCTCTTTCGATGGCTTTGCTCTTACAGAAACCAATCTGATCCCCGACATAAAGAGCCAGGAGCTATTTCCATCTTCTTATAATGTTTTCCGAGATGACGATCACTCTCTCCCTATGTTTAATGATTCTGCCATCCCTAAAGTTGATTCCCCATGTATAGGTGTCCTACTTGCCATTCACAATAACCTCAATTCTTCTCTCATCGCTATCTCTTCTTCTGTTAAACTTGACTTTGTTTCAATTAAAATAACACTTCCCAACAGGTCCCTGTACGTTATGTGTTGCTACATTCTCCCAGCTCAACCTATTGGATCCTACATCCTTGCAATTAAAGCAATTGACCAACTAATTGACCTAAGTGATTCCATTGACGATATCCTTATCTTTGGTGACTTTAATCTGCCCTTGCTAAAGTGATCACTTATTATCACTTATTTAATCACCCAGCGGGTGATCACTTATTTTTTTCCTCGTCAAACGCCAGTTCATCCAAGGAATGTCTTTTCATTGATAGCATAACTGAATCAAGCCTGTGTCAAGTAAGTGACGTCCCTAATTCTATCGGTAGGCAACTAGACTTTATTTTCACTAGTGATCCTATTAACTCCACAGTAACGTTGTGTCCCTTTATCCTATCAACTGTCCACAACTTCCCCCCCCCCCCCCCCCCCTCTTCATCTCTCATTTTTAAGTAACTCTACATCCCAGCCCACTTCTTCAACTACCATCTCTTCTTACAACTTCCATAAAGCTAATTTTCGCAAAATCAATACCTATCTTAGCAAATGTTCTTTCGATTTTACCAACCTATCCTTATCTGATGCTATATCCATTTTCTACACTGAAATATTTTATTCCATTTCTCTCTACATCCCATTTTCACGGCGTAAAACATTATCTATTTAACCTCCATGGTACAACAGAAGACTTCGCTTTTTACGAAACAGAAGAAACAAATTATGGGCAGTTTTTCTTCGCACCAATTCTTATTATGACTACTCTAACTATTTTGAAACTTACCTGAAATTCACCAGCTCTATAAGCATTTTTTCGACACAGCGCAGACCAACCTTATCAACTATTCTAAGACATTTTATCAATTTGTTAACTACAAAAGAAAAGCAGACGGTTATCCCCCCTCTCTCTCGTTCGATAACATATCATCGACCGATCCACAACCTCTTCGTACCCGACTCCATCTATTTCAAGTTCCTTCCCAATTTCTCAATTGGCCCCTCTCTCTCTAAACCTTTTGAACCCACCCTTATCGAAGAAAAGTTACAAAATCTCAATGATGAATTTGTATCTGGTCCACATGGGCTCCCAGCAATATTTCTCAAAAAATGTGCCTCCAATCTTTCGCACCCACTTTCCTCCGTCTTTCATCAGTCCCTCTCAAAAGGGAATTCCACCAAGTTTGGAAGACCTCTTTCATAACCCCTGTTCACAAAAAGGGATCAAAGAATGAAGTAACCAACATTGCTTAGCTTTTTCACATGCCTAAAATGTTCGAAAGTTTCTTATATGAAGTTCTCAGCTTTCAGTGCAAGTCATTTATATCACCCAGTCAGCATGGATTTCTAAAAGGTAGATCAACTACTACAAACTTAGTTGAATTCGTATCTTTTGCGCTTTCAGCCCTAGAAAATGGCAACGAAATTGACGTTATTGCTACAGATTTCGCTAAGGCCTTCGCAAAAATATCACATCAACTGATCCTTTTCAAATTGTCTTCCCTCGGTTTTGACCCCATACTGTTAAAATGGATATCTTCTTATCTGGAGAACCGTTACTATAGCGTTCGCTTTAGGTCAGCCTTCTTAACCCTGTTTTTAGCCACTTCTGGTGTCCCACAAGGCAGCCATCTAGGTCCCCTCTTTTTTATTTTAACTACGAGTATAAACGATCTTGAGAAGATTATCAAACATTGCTCCGTATCCATTTACGCCGATGACACTAAGTTCTCCAAAACTATTTCTTCACCTCAGGACTCTGTTCTCCTTCAAGAAGACCTCGATAGGTTTTCTACTTGGTGTCTAAAAAATTGCTTTGAACTTAATGTCTCCAAATGCCAATCTATGACTTTGTCTCGTAAGTCCAATCAATCCCCTCTCGACCTTATTTTTTGCATAACCAACCTGTACCCCAGGTTCAATCCCTTCGCGATCTTGGAATTTTATACGATAGAGAGTAAAACTTCCGTTCGCATATTGATGAGATAATCCTTAAAGCCAACTCATCGCTCGGTTTTATCAAACGTTGGTCTAAAGAATTTTGCAACCCTTATGTGACAAGGTCACTTTACATTGCCCTTGTCCGGCCCCTCCTTGAATATGCCAACCAAGTATGGTCCCCCTTTCAGCGAATTCATATATCCCGAATCGAGAACATTCAACGTCGTTTTCTTCGGTTTGCTCTTCGTTGACTACCCGGGAGCAGCGTTACCACTTTGCTGCAATAGCAATAGGTCTCCTGCACTTTTCGCAAAAAATAAATCTGCTGCCACTAAATCCAATCTACTGCATTTTTTTTTTTGTTTTTATTAATCTTGAATTTGTAAACTGTTTAATTTTAAATACTTGTTTTAGTTTAGTTTTCTAGTTTTTAATTTCTTTCATTTTTATTTACTAAATAATAGAAAAGAAAACCCTTTTTCGATTCAAGAAAATGAATGTAAAAGTCCACCAGAAACAAAAAAATACAAGCAATCATGGGAGCGAGAGTATTCTTGGCTCAAGTGTGTCGACGGGCAAAGCTTTTCTAAAATTTGCTTTAAAATGCTTGACAATAACAAAACAAATTTGGAAAGGCATAGTTCATCAAGATTTCATTTGGAGAAGTCCAAAAATACAGGCCTTATTCCTGATTTGTTTCTTCAGGTTTCCTCAAGAAACAATAATAATTCAAAACTTAATGCAGAGATTACTTATGTTATGTACTGTGTTAGTCATATTTTTTTGCAAGCAGTATGTCCAGATTCTTCCATCGCTAAAGGTATAAAGTGTGGGCGTACCAAAGCTGGTTCCTTGGTTAATTTCGTTATGGGGCCTTTTGCCCAAGGACAAATAAGTAACGTTTTGAGAACTCGAAAATTTTGTATTATAATAGACGAAACAACAGATGTTTCAACTAGAAAATGTTTTGCTATAGTTACGCGTTGTTTCGATGAACTGAACAAGAGGAGTCGAGATAATTTTTTTGGTCTTATAGAACTTTCGTCGTTAGATTCGAATGAAATTTTTTCAAGCCTGAATTTTTTTTGTAAACAGAAATATTCCAATGACAAACATAATTGGAATGGCAACAGATAATGCATCTGTAATGAGCGACAATATAAATGGGGTTAAGGCAAAAATGCAAAATGTGAATAAGAATTTGTTTTATCTTGGATGTACGTGCCACTCCTTGCATTTATGTGCTTCAGCAGCTACTAAAAAACTACCTAACTTTATTGAAAAGAGAATTAAAGATATTTACAATCATTTTTCTTATAGCCCTAAGAGATGTTAAGCTTTTAAAGAATTTGAAGAATATTTTAACATAAAAAAACATAAGATCTTAAACATTTCGCATACAGGTGGCTTTCAGTTGAGAGTGTTATAAACCGTCTCCTAGAGCAATGGAACCCATTACAATATTATTTCACTCTTTTAAGTATTGAAAATTTAGATTCTGTAAGCGAAGTCACTATTTTTTTTAACTAATCCTTTAAATAAACTTTATGTTTTAAATTTAATAAATAAAAAAAAAATAAAATATTCCAATCAGAGTACACTCAAATACATCTTCTTGAACAACACATTTTCAATCTTTGCATAGATCTTTTTAAGAATTTTATAAATCTTGATGCAGTTAATGTGAACATTGATTTAAACTATTTTTCTCTCTATCAGTCTTTTTCAAATAAGTATTTCAGAATAGAGTTTCAAGAATATATAAATGAAAACAATTTCGATGAATTAGAAACCGATAAAATAAAAAAGGACGTTCTAAATTTTTATGTAGAAATTTATGAACAAATAAAAAAACGTTTTGATTTCGATGATACAAAACTTAAACTGCTCAAATACATAGATGCTAAATTAGTGGTCGATGGTGGTATGCCATCAGTTTTGCCTATTTTAGATTCCTTTCCATTCACCGATTGTAATAAAGAAAATTTAAATAGTCAGTGGAGGTCTTAGTTAGGAAACCAAGATCTTTTATGTAAATACTATGATGCTTTAGATTGTTCAATATTTTAGTTTAATTTACTCGATACTATAAACGCTTTGGGGGAAAAAAATATATGTCGAACTTTGCGAGAATATGTTGATTTTGTGTTCACTTCCCCATAGTAGTGGTGCTGCAGAGCGAAAGTTTTCGATTGTAAGCCAAGTAAAAAATAAACTACGAAACAAAATTAACGTAAATACTCTTAAAAATGTAATTTTTTGTAAGGAAATGAGTAACGTCAGCAACGGTTGCAGGACACCCTCAGACTCTCCTGGGCTTTTAGAGTATTTTCAAAATTATAATTTTATTGATGGAAAGTTTATAAAAAAAACATTAAAATGATTAATTAAAGACTTTTGAGATTAAGCTTGATCTTTGTTTTTTGTTTAATAAAAAATCTACTGCGGAAGGATCCAATCTACTGATTTTTTTTAATGATCTACTGCGCTCTCTTTTTTTTGAAGTGGCAACGCTGCCCTGGAGTGACCCATTTATTTTACCTCCCTATCGTGACCGCCTCAAACTTCTTAACCGGCATACACTAGAAAAACGCAGAGACGTAGCTCACATTCTCTTCATTCATCGACTACTCTCCGGTTCTGTGGACTGCGCTACCCTTTACAATTCTATTTCCTTCAACACTAACCCTAATTTACGCTGTCCTCGTCTCTTCTATATATATCCCAAACCAACGCACCTCTTATGGCTCTAACGAACCAATCACCCGCTTGCTCCGTGAGGTCAACTCAAACCTCCCCCTTTTTGATTTTAACCTGAGAACTTCTCGTCTTAAATTTGATCTCCTCCACCATTCCCTTACTTCCTAACCCCTAATTCTTGTTAGTTTTTAAGTCCTAGTTTTTAAGTTACTTTAAGCTTGTATTAAGCGAAATAAATGGGGGCTTTAGCCCCCACTAAATTGTGCGAGAAATGCATTAAAATTAGTTTTCATGCTACGTATATTTTGGTGTATAATAGAGAAACCAGAAGATATATCATTGACTTGATGGTCAACACAGAAACATTTCAGATTACCATTAATTGAAAAACTACTATTACTACTAGAAGGAGAATTCAAAATGAAATTATTATTAGGCGTAGCTTAAATTAAATACTCACACTTTCAAGTTTATGAAAATCATCAAAAGAATTAATTCTTATTACTCTATCTCCTTCTTTTTTCCTGATAAGTATGCAAGAATTCCTAACCCAAATAAAGTGACATATATTTTTATTTTTAAGTTCTCTTGCCTTTTTCAATAATGATCTTGAATAGCTCGTGACACAATCGTTGATTATATCTTGTAGCTGTTGATGCTGTTGCTGCTGCCGTCCGTCACCATTAACGTTGTTGTTGTGATGAGAACCAGACAAAGGAACTTTACTTCTTCTCTCCCACATTTTCTTCATTACAGCTTGCTTACGTGTAACATTTGAGAACTTTAATTACACAATGTTAGGTGTTCTCTTCTTATCAGTATTAGGTCTAATTCTCTTTACGTAGCACGATTCAATTTCGGTCTCACTGATCTCTTCTCCGTTGACATTATTTAATAGCTCGTGTACGTTTTCTTTAACATTCTCACTGGTAACATTTGGAATGCCAATGATGTCGACTGCACACCGATTCTCAGGCTGGTCCAGAGTATTCAATATCATCTCCAAGAAATCCACTATCTTTTTTAAAGATGCATTGCATTCTTCAAGAGTATTGATTTTAGTTAGCATTACTTCCTTCAGCTTCACAATTTCACTGTACAGCATTTCCAATGTTACTGCTGGCTGACCCGAATTGTTGAAATCATGGGAGGCAAACGTTAGGGGAGTAGAAGTGCTAGCAGTAGATTTCTGGCTGGAACTAGTACTCTTAGAAGAGGCAAGATATGAAGACGAAATGGGAGCGTCAACCAGAATTGATTTCCTCCGTTGAGTAACACAACCGCGGCCTGCCATAAACTTGCTGCTGCTAGGGGTGGAGGAACAGTCTTATCAGTCCCTGAAAATTTGGTTTTAGGCTCGTTGTGTTCTACCGCCCGGAATTAAAGGAGTACCCGCCTCGGGTTTTAGTTTTTTTTAGAGATTTTGTCCATAGTTGGATCCGACGGGTAGCTGAGAAAGGGTCCATCTGTACAGAGATCTGCTGTATACAGATAAGGCTAGTTAATCCCGCGCATAATACAGATAAACACTCGTGCTGTGTTCAAGCAATTTAAGGCCACTTTTTTTTGTAATTTGCTTGAGCTCACGCTATTATATTTTTTGCGATGTTGGGCCCTCAGCCAGTCTGATCCTCGGCACGAGTCATATGACACCTTGATCGAGCCCAGGGGTAAAGGAATGGTTGAGAAACCGGAGAGAGGGGAGGGGAAGAAGGGGCTAGCATCCTTTAGTTTCGGGGCTTATCTGGCAAACTTCTCGAGATTCATTGACCTTACTCAGCCTCTACAATTCGACAAGTTCAATGCTCAGGGTAGAGGATCAAAAAGCCAAGTAAATGCATCTTGTTTACCTTTAATTTTTTTGTATTTGTAATTAAGGAGAAGTAAACTACATGCAATATTAAAACCTCTTTTGTAAAAGAGGTATAAAAACTCGTACGGCTAATTATCTATCTGGTAGATTGTCCCGTTTAGAAAGTTTTTACGCAGTAAAAGATAATATTTACAAGGGCAGAATCAACAAACAAAAAAGGTAGACATCAAACTACCTAAAATTAATTTGCCAATCTTTTCCAGTAGTTACGAAACTTGGTGGTCTTTTATTTTTTATTCACTATAATGTTTCCTTATCAGAGACAAAACAAATTCACTACTTCAACACAAGTGTTGGGGGCAAGACCGAGAAATTGTTAGCACTTCTGGGTATTGATGACGGGAACAACACTAAGGTATGGAATATTCTCATGGGTTGCTTTTTGGTCAATACTCACTTGAAGTGCTTGTTCAATCAGTCAATAATTTCACAAGAGCAGTTCGAAGCAATCTAAGAGACTTTCTGATACATCAATGGAAGTGACGCACAATTTCTGGTCCAACACTAATATTACGATGATCTTCGTGCTTTTGGAGAAATTGCCAGAAAAAACTCAACACATGTAGGAAGAAAGTTTAGTTTAAAGTTTACCTGCCTTTGCTGGGTTCGAATAATTTCTTGAAGGCAGGTTTAGAACGCTAGAAGCTATCAAGCAGCAGCAGCCGCAATCATCACGTTCATCACGAAATTCTTCTCATAAAATCACCTTTCAAGTTCAGGCCAATTCTAAACAGTTCATCTACAAGATTTTTAATAAATATTTAGCGATCTTTTCATTGTCGTGAAGTCTCGTTTTCAATTCAATTAGAAGATGTAGACAGCATTGAAACATTAGCGATCTACTGGCTGCCAGGGAGCGATAAATTTTCTTTTCAATTTATTCTTCCACCAATTCCACAATAGCTCACCTGTTTGATCCTTTGGCTGCATCACCAATGAAGATGTCGTGTCTCGTGGTATATTAGCATCGACCTTCAATCAGGCAAATCTATTATGGAATGGTCCCTCATACTTAAAATCCTATACAAATTCCAGATCAACGAGCCAATTACAGCACTGGAGATGGGCGCCAAGTAAAGGTGCACCACATTAATACCCAGGAGAACATCAGCCTAATGAACGCACCTCAAAGTTGAGCCATCCCATAAGAATTCTAGCCCACGTAAAACGATTCATTGAAAGGTCAATGAGTAAAGTGCCACATGGGGTACTTAGCAATCTTTGTCCGTTCTTACGTACGTTATACTCGTATGTATGTTAATTAAACAATTTTATATGACATATGTATGTAATATTGATGATCATGATACTGATAAAATGTGTACATTTACGTTATTAATTTTTTTCTTCTGTGTGGATTTATACCAGAGTCATTTGTTTCATTTTAAATTATATATTATTTAGCAACTTAACATATAGACAGTTTTTTTCGAGTTAATAATAGAAATAAAGTATTATACCTCAGCGGTACGAAACGTATTAATTCACACTTGAAGAATGAAGTACCTACTCGAAAATATTAAAAAATTATTTCGATATTTCGAACCGGACCGATAAAATAATAATACAGTAGGGAAATTATGTAAGCAATTATCTACCATACCAAACTGATACACCTGCATATAGTAACTGTTGGTCATTTCTGAAGTTATTTTTCGATCAAAGATACTTGAAACTTCTCATTACCTCACCAAAATTGAGACTTTGAATACTACCATTCTTCCAAGTTATTCCACAGCATTTTTTTTTTTTTTTTTTTTTAATAATTTACGCGCGCCTAAGGGGTTGATACCCTTTTACTGTTGCCAGGGCGCGGGCGGAAAGATAGAAGGAGGAGAAAGGAAAATTGTTTTTGTAGTGGTTTGAAACTCAGGTGTGTTTGGTTTCTATGTAGTATCTCCAGGGGTGGGAGTCCGAATAGGACGGAGAGTTTTTCTTCACTCAGAGTGATTCGAGATATAATTCCCAGTATTTTTTTCATTGCTTGAAACTCTTATAACAGCCAAATCTACGTGTCAGTGTTATGCCTTCACACGCAGAATTTTTTTGTCTGAGTTCCAATTATATAATGAAAAACTGATTTTGCCATGGGCAGGATTCGAACCTGGACCCTCCGAGTGAGAAACGTTTGCTACTACCACTACACCACGGCCACCCCATAAGCATAAAGGAGAAAAAAGGAAACAAAGCCAATAAGTATGATTACTTAGGGATATCTTAGTAAGCATGATTACAACTGTCAAATAGTGCAATGCAATCACATTAAAAAGTAAGCAAGTGGTGAAGATCGGAGCAACAGAGATTGGTCTCAATTCGTCACTCAACTTATTAAATTAAAAATCCAACATACGACTATAACATAATCATAAAGAATCTATAGTATTGTGAGTGAGTTTAGCAAATAGAGTCTTATTTCATGAGAATGCGAGTATATTAAGTACGTACGAACATAGGAATACCGGAACGAGTATTGTGTTCTGCACACAAAAATAGCAAGCACAAAATGACACATTTCAAATTCATTTCATCCCGTTTGGGGAACACGCTACCATACTTACATGTGCTCCTCAAACCCTTCGGCTAACAATACGATCCTGTAGCCTGAAAAAAAAGAAGGAACCATATGAGGTTTGGAGAGGATTCCTAGTTCTTGTACCCTAGCAGAACATGCAACAAATCTCGTTTCACCCCGGAAAGAAAACTTACGAAATGGCATTAAAAAAAAAAACCCAAGCACATCCACCAAACAATCTGAAAGCGGAGAATACACTATCAAGAGATTTGTTGTTTACGAATGACACATTCGCTTAGAACGACACATTTCTCCAGAAAATTAAAAAAAAGGAACAAAAAAACGAATCCGATTTTTTTCCTTTTCTTATTCTGACTGTCATTTCAATCTGTCATTTACAAAATACGAAACGACAAAATTATCTCAGTCATTTGAAGAATATTTCCGTTCAGCGTTCTAAGCAAAGAGAAGAAGTGATTTGGAGCAGTCACTAACCCTACCCAACCCAACAGTACTCGTCGTGCATAGACATCAACGAGTCCATGAAATGTCGTGTATTCAAGAGGAGATTCGATATAAAACTGGTTGGAGGTTCATGCATCATAAGGCGCTTGAAATATCGCAAAGTGGATTATACCATATAAATTAAATCCTTAAAAATCAGATTATCTCTTATTGTTAGAGAAAAGGAGTTATATGCAGACTGTACATTTTTTATTTCTTCCATGAAAAGTACTCACACGTTAACTTAAATATTTTAATTGAAAGAGATCAATATTCTCAGCATTTATGATGCTATAATTTACTAAATTCAGTGCCTTTCCTCATTCGAGATCGAGAAGGTAACCTGGAGCAATGAGTTGATTTTTTCTTTATTCAAAGAACATTCAACACTTCAAAAGCTAAAGCATCTGAAGTATGGGTTATTATCATGTACGCGAGTCCGTACAAAAATCCATAATTTTTTTTGGATAAAATTTGTTCTTTATTTAGAATTTTACTCTTTTCTCCGCTTCTGTGCCTGTCAGCGAAAAACTTCATAATTAGTTTTCAGCGAGTCATCGTATTTTGCGAATCAGAAGTGAATTTGTATGGCAACCTAATTTTCAAAATTAGACAGATGGTTGGCATAATTTTGTTTAGCACAAATCTGAATCTTGTATGAAAATAGTTTGGCGGGCTTCCTTACAATAAGGGTGTTTTTTTCGATGCGAATGAAACTGGGTCACCGCCATCAACTATAAACGCATGACTTCGGTAGCATTATAATTGTACTGCCGGATTGTCAGTAATAATGCCTTTTCTTTTTTTTCCCCAAAAATAGAATAGGAACAATTGTTGAGAGAAAATGCAAACCGTAATCGTTATTCGAGGGAGTAGCAGTGTCAATGTTACATAGTGGAATTGAGAAACGGCGTAAAGGAAGCTAAATAGGTGAAGTCAACATTAAGGATGAAAAGTTCATAGCTCAGATAAGATCTTGTATCTTAGATATTGATCTCCAGGTAAAAAAAAATCATTTTTAAGCTGTTATACAAGGTGGCACAAAGTGATCTTTATACTTTAAATTTGTCGGAATTTTTATATTTAAATTTTGTTTTAGAGCTCTCAGAATAAGATGTGAAAAATTTCATATGAACTCGGTAGAACAACAAAATCATCGAATTTTATTTTAGACACCAACGATCAATTGTTTGGCAGTGTGCATACCGTTAGTATTTTATAGACAAACCACAACAAAGTTTCTCTCGGTCTATTGCCTCTTTATATCTCGGCATTGTAGCTTTTCTGCATTATAGATGGGTTCACAAATTTCTGCTGGACTTTTCCAACAACAAGTCTTGGTGGTAATTATTTCTGACATATTTTGATATACACGAAACTGATGAAGGAGGTACTTTAATTTCTAATGACTTCTAAAAATACGAGTATAACAAAGATCACGTTGCTAAAGTTCACCTAGTTACTGTTGACGTTCCTCTTAGTAAGGGACTAATAGAACGGCTTCATGTCACAGTCGTTGAAACTGCCAATGGAATCAACACACTAAATAACTCCAAAAAGGCTTAACAAAGAGATCACACCATTACAAATAATGATCGGAAGATGAAGATCAATCGCAGAAGCAATATAAGGATAAGAGGCATAAGAAACGTAATCAGGCAAAGATAGCTATAGCAACAATTCAGGCAAAAGCGGCAGAGGCCGTAAGAAAAGACGTACAGCAACAACAATTTGTCTCTGGGTGACTTTATAGCCATGGATCGAGTGCAATTTGGAAGAGGGCTGACAATTCGTCCGAAATTGTTGAGCCATATAGTAGAATGAAAGCGAATAACTGGATGAATATCTACAGGTTTTGTAAAAACTTTGCAAATTGAACTAAACTTATTAAAACTAATTATCTCTGAATGTGGTGTTAACAACCATTATTTTTAATTCAAATAAAGATTCCACATATTCCAAGTGTATATAAAGGATCTGCCTTTATGTTGCTTTACTCTCTCTGCGCCATTGATATTGGATCACTATGAACGACCACCTAATGAACAAATTTATTTTTCCCATGGCAATCATAGGTTTTTCAATATTCAGTAGTGGATAATTGTAGCTGGTGTCACATGCTTTTGTATCAAAAGAACAAAAACATCAGCACTTATCATATTGTAGGGGCACACCTTTAAACCAAAGCCATCCAATCCATACTCGATCACGCCATTCACCAGATTTGACCTTTTTTCACGACACCTTTCCTTTCATCAATTGCACGACCTTCTTGGGAGTGAGAATTTATGTATAAACTCGAATATTTAAAGTTCGTATATTGTTATTGTCTCTCGGTATACATTTTTGCACATATGCACATACAATAGGTGTAATACTCATACATAGGTGTACATATTACCAAATTTGCGAATAGAGCATACAACGGAACCCAGTGAGTAATAAAATTAATCTGATTTTTAAGTGGTTAAGTTCTCTTAAGTTAATAACTCTTAGGCTTATGCATAGTTTAGCCATTCATGCAACTATGTTACTTTGCTAAGAGTATGTGCTTTTCACAAGACAGGCGATTTTTCCAATTTGTTTCTAAATTATAAGGTTTCCATATGACATGAGTTGCATATGACTACTTTCTACATTTGCGTCGATTTGTTCTGAATTATTGTATATTTGCAAATATAATAAAATGTCGATTCTTGAACAAAAGAATAGGCTATAATTGTAATTCAGTACGCTAGTTACCATCAAATAAAGGGAACACAAAAAGAAAGCTAGCTACTAAAAATATCAATAAATATATAAAAGGAGAAACAATTTACTATTGAAAATTTGAAACTTATTTAGAAAGTATAAAGTCTAAAAAATCTCTTAGGCGTCATCGAGTTTCTTAGCCCCGGTGAAGACCTTAAGAAATATAAAGAACTCCTCCAACATTTAAATGAATAAATGATATAAAAAATCATTCGGTGAATTAATCGGTATGTTTGCGAAGTATTTCAAGACAAAAGTTAATATGATTCCATGCACGGGCACTGATATTATGTGAACAAATAAGCTAAAACTGTCACGTTGTCTCTCCATATTCAATTTAGAATATACATATGTATTGATGAAGTGGATTTGCATTAAACAGTCATCTTTTATTGCATTCTAAGGAACACAGATACAAAAAATATAATCCATTTTCCAGCAAAAGTAGCAAAAAAAACCCAAACAAATCTAATTCACATGATTTAGGAAAGGTAATGACTAAATAGCTACCCAGGTTAGTCAACAAAATGTACGAAAGGATAAAGGCTAAATCTTGTTAGCTGCTAGACGAAGCAACACCAAAAAGATGCTTAATGGTGCGTATACGTAACATTTATGAATGCAAACCCAAATAATTTTCCTCACTGCTTGTTTCTTATGTGATTTTCTTCATACGAAAAACGAGTTTAATGAGTTTTTCGCCAATATTTGTACTGCCACTCTGTGCGCAACGTCTCTTTAGGGACTGTTCTAGACGCTCAGCTTTTATGGCATAATAAACAATTACATACCACCCTATCCGTAAGACTTGCGTACGTTATTATTCTGCCCACAAATAGGGGAGACTAATAAACGAATATGGTACAATCAAATGGAAAAGAGCTTTACGTTTGCTATTTAATTTAGCGGAACCCTTTCAATCAAAAAAAAGCAAGTAGAAACCAAAACAAAACCCGGATTCCAACTGAAACAACAAGGATATCAAAACAAGCTGCGGGAAAAAAAATTATACGAATTAGTGGACCATTTTGATGGAAAGCTACAGAACGAAGAAAAAGATTGTAGGAGCAGCATCAACGCCAGACACAAGGGAGATTATGGAAGCAAAACGCATTTGTGAAACGACGCCGTCGTTATCTGTCTCGAACGAATTGCAATTGATATTCCGAGGTCCACTGCAATATACGTATTGTATGTATGCAAGCACTGATGTATCACAGTACAAAAAAATGTCCTATATCTTAAAGAGGCAAATAAAAATGTACGAGTATATGTATGTAACATACATAAAATAAATATAAGCTTTGAACAAACGAAACATGGTCTGAGTGAGTGGAAGATTTATTAATACTTATTGTACTTATTGTACGATGACGCTGTTGATAGAAAAAATGATGAAAGAACTCAACGAACAACATTAAGTTAAAATATTGGTCGACAGGCAATATTAATTACGCAACAATTACGACGAATCTTCGTATATGGTTATGGATTAGGGGTCATGTACTTTCTGTCGGAGCAGAGCACTCAGACAAAGAACTTGTCCATTATACTCCTTGTAAGTTCTTTTTAATGAAATCTTTCGATCTTTCGAAGGAAGATAAGTATGTAAGTGATAAAGTGCCTACAGAGGTGTTTCGCGATGTCTTCATCACTTTCAGAGCAAGCGTCGCAGGATATTGTATGACTTATGCTCAGCACTTTTAAGTGCTTAGCAAAAGTATAGTGCCCCATCACGATGCTACTCGTAGTAAGCAACTTGTAGTCTTTCCTGCTGAGGGACAACATAAGGCCTCTGACTTCTTAGAGACATGGGGACGTATTGGTTTGGTCTGTTCTGGCCCAAAACCATTCTGGGCCACAGGGAAAGTTGATTTCATATTTTTTCCCTAATGAGAGTTCTGATGTCATTGCATCAGACCAGAGTTATAAGACAGTCGGCGCTCAAGGTCATCAAAGCTCCAGTGATGCGAATATCAAGGGCAGTGAGTTCCATTAATGAGTCTAGAGAAAGCCCCATGCTGCCGAAACAGACCGCGTTTTGGAGTCTAGTAAAAGCAGCAATGACATATTTTCGTGAGAGCTTATTCCACCAGACAATAGACGCACACGAAATCATTGGCGTCATACAGACAAATAACGAAATGTATCCTTTCACTGATTTAGGTTTCCTTTCTCTGAACAAACGAAGAGTTATGGTCCCAGCGTAGTCACAGCCTGTATGAGCGAATGCAAATAATTTGGTGGGGGTACCGCTCAAGCTAATACTAACTTAAAAACTAGGACTTAGAAACTAGCAACAGCTAAGGGTTAGGAAATAAGGGAATGGTGGAGGAGATCAAGCTTAAGACAAGAAGTGCTCAGGTTAAAATCAAAAAGGGGGAGGTTGGAGTTGACCTTTGGGTTGGAATATAGAAGAGACAAGGACAGCGTAGATTACGAGGGTTAGTTTTAATTTTATAGGGAAGCGCAATCCACAGAACCAGAGACCAGTCGATGGATAAAGAGACTGTTAGCTACGTCTCTGCGTTTTTCGAGGGTATTCAGGTTAAGAAGTTTGAGGAGGTCATGATAGGGAGGTAAGATAAAGGGGTCATACCAGGGTAGTCCTCGAAGCGAAAATCGAAGAAAACGACGTTGAATATTCTCAATTCGGGATATATGGACTCGCTGAAAGAGGAACCAGACTTAGAACTTCATATAAAAAACTTTCGAGAATTGTAGGTATGTGAGAAAGCTTAGCAATGGGACGGTAGTTGGTTACTTCATTCTTTGATCCCTTTTTGTGAACCGGGGTTATGAAAGAGGTTTTCCAAATTTGAGGGAATTCCCCTTGTTTGAGGGATAGATGAAATAAGGAGGAAAATGGGTGCGAAAGATTGGGGGAGCCCATCTGGCCCGGGTAAAAATTCATCATTGAGATTTTGTAATTTTTCTCGATAAGGGTGTGATCAAAAAGTTGAGAGAGAGAGAGGGGCTAATGGAAAAATTGGGAAGGTAAATTAAATATATGGGGTCGGGTACGAAGAGGTTTTCTGCAAATGACTGTTTAAAAAATTTGCAAGGTAGTTAGCAATAGTATAACAAGCGAGAGGAGGATAACCTCTGATTTTCTTATTTAGTTGACGAATTGATAAAATGTCTTAGGATTATTGATAAGGTTGGTCTGCTCT
This sequence comes from Volucella bombylans, assembly GCA_949129095.1. Lineage (NCBI taxonomy): Eukaryota > Metazoa > Arthropoda > Insecta > Diptera > Syrphidae > Volucella > Volucella bombylans. The sequence goes on from OX422140.1 coordinate 300,223,435, forward strand.
GTTTTGAGAAAGCGCTGATATAGGCAGTTATAGAGCTGGGTGAATTGGAGGTAGGTTCCAAGATAGTTAGAGTAGTCATAAAAAGAATTGGTGCGAAGAAAACCTGCCTATAATTTGTTTCTTTCATTTCTTCTCTTATACCTGGGAGGGGAAGTAGATGATGTTTTATGCCGAGAAAAGGGGACGTAAAGAGAAATGGAATTGAATATTTCACTATAAAAAATGGAGACAACATCAGATAAGGATAGGTTGCTAAAATCAAAAGAAGATTTGCTAAGATATACATATGTATATTGATTTTGCGAAAATTAGCTTTATGGAATTTGTAGGTAGAGATAGTTTGGGAAGAAGTGGATTGGGGCGGAGAGTTATGGAAAAATGAGAGAAGAAGAGGGGGTGAAAGTTGTCGACAGTTGATAGGGTAAAGGGACAAAATGTTACTCTCGCCTTAATGGGATCGCTAGTGAAAATAAGGTCTAGTTGCCTACTGACGGAGTTAAGGACGCCACCTACTTACCACTTACTTACCATAGGCAAGTCGGAAACATCTGAAAATCGTATTAACTCCAGGCTTTTAGAATTCAAGGTGCATCTTCGAGAAATCCTAAAGTTTATTTTGAAAACTTCAAAACCATTAAATTCTCACGAAACAGCGTCTATTTTTCCGCTGCTTCAAAGGGCAAAGGGTCATCACAGTCTATTCTCGTTTAACGATCCACAGCCCCTGAAAAGAAAATTTCAACAAAATTGTGGAAAGAGCTAAGAAACCCAAAGGATCAAAAATCTTCGCAACCTCTGAAAGTAGTTTTCGCTTTGTAGGCAAAAATTGTTCTGGCAAACTTTTCTCTGATATGCCGACAGCGCGTTTCTACTGCCAGAAGACTGACAGCGCCTTAGAGGCTTTCCAGGATTAAACCCAATTAATTAGCTTCTTTGGAGCATTTGATGGAGATGCCTTTAAACACTAAGTTAACCAGACTGTACAGCTTCCTCCTTCTCGTAATGAGAACAACCTCAGTTTTAAGAGTATTGACTGAAAGCCCATTTCCAGTGGACCAATGGTCGATCGCGTCTAGGGCTGTCTGGACTTTAGAGCGGACAGTCTCAAAAGATGATCCAACAGACAGTACAGCTACATCATACGCATATGCTTGTGCACAGACGTCAGAACTATTGAGCACGTTGATCATTGAGTCCATTCACCATAGCAATGGAGGGAGAACTCCGCCTTGCCGGCAGCCCCTGTTTACCCCCGGCATAGCGTCCTGCCGAGTTACAATTGCCGTTAAGAGTTGCGATGTCTAAAACTCCCTCAAAATCGATGAAAATGCCCAAGACGTATTCCTTCTTGTAGAGTGCGCCTTCAATTCTACCTACCAGATTTTGTAGCGTACTCTCGCAACGTTTGTAAGCCTTTTGAATCACAGACAGAGGATGCACGCGCAAGGCAGTTTTTTGGACATGGATCTCGACCATTCTCTTTATGCTCTTCAACATGAAGGAGGTCAGACTTATAGATCTGATGCTCTTGGCGAGCGTGTAGTCCTTTTTTCTGATTTTTGTTATAAAGGCTACTCTCACATTGTCCACCAGGTTTTCGGTATATATTCCAGCGATATACTAGCAGTCACTATTCTCTTCACTAGTAAAATCGTGTTTAATGGAATATGTATTAATTTTATGAACAAAGCAAGTTTTCTGAAGTTTTCAACGAATTTGTCCATGTTCATGAAGTGAAGCATTGCCAGTCATATTCTGCTCATGTTTAAATTTTCATATTAATTGGAGGCAAAACATTCTTATAAGTAACCTTAGTAAGAAATAGGAACAAATATTAATGTAACTGGGCTATTTAAATTATTTTGTTCCCATATTTTTAGATATATACGAGTATATATTAAATACTCTTATAATACCTCGACTACTTGCTGCTAATGTGCATCCCAAATTACTTGTATTATCACTTTATTATCGAAGCCACCCTTTCAGAGTACGAATAGAATATACTGAAGAGCGCGGACAATTCAGGTAAATATTAACCTATATAAACTTCTACCGCAAGCATCAAACTTGTCGAGTTGTAGAGCTGAGTAGGGTCAATGAATCTCGCGAAGAACTTCTCCAGACGAGCCCTGAAACCAAAGGATGCTACCCCCCACCTCCTCCCAAACCACTCCCTATTCCCCTGAGCTGGACCAAGGTGTCATACGACCCGTGCTGAAGATCAACCCGGCTGAGGGCCCAGCATCTCCAAAAATAGCTCAGTCGCGAACGGAGTATCCGGATACATGGCGACCTCCTGATTAGCTAGCCTTATCTTTATATTGCGGATCTCTGTACAGATGAACCGCGCTTTCTTCGCTACTGGTGGAACCATATTATGGACAAAACCCGAGGTTGGTACTCCATTAATACCGGACTGTAGAATGGTGACGGCACCGTCTACCGGCAAGGCTCCTGCATTGTCAAGAGGAGGTAAAACTGTGGCTGGCCATGGTGCACCATCCTTTAAAGGCAAGCGCAGCGAGACGAAAAAGAAAGCTTCAGAGAGTGTTAAGACTGTGGCAAGCCATGGTCCTATCACTTCCTCCACCCATAGCAGCAGCAAATTTGTGGTAGGCCACAGACCTGTCACTGCTACCAAAATTCCTCTCCCCAAGAAGGAATCTGGAACTCAGCCGCATCCGCAAGCTCCATCTAAGGCGCTCTACGTCAGACGCCGAAATGCTTCACGCATGATTAAAACCTTCAGATTCATTCTGGATATGTTACGTGCGGACGTAAAGAGCAAGATTGAGTGGGCTAAAAACATCCTAAAAGACGGATCACCCACTGCTCCCAAAATTAGAAAAGACTCTTCCAAGCGCCAGAGATCGTTGAAGGAAACCTTGCCGGTTTCCAAGAGGCCCAAAACACATAGTTCCAAAAACCCTGGGCCATCCAACAGCACATCTCTGAGGTCTTTCAATGATGTCCTAAAGGACGCATTGGTGATCACGGTGATCGATAGGAACGATACCTATGACGGTTCCATAACTGAACGGTGACAGCTGTTCAAGCTGAAGCTTTCGAACAACTTCATGGCCATCATGCGGGAAAACCCCGGACCACCTCCTCTATCCTCGCTGGCTGGCACCAAGGCCATGTTAATCTCATCGCATGTTTCAACCCGAGATCTCTTGATCTCTTTACCAAGGCCATAGTTGATTTAGGAGACATTTGGGCAGGTGCAAAACTCTAGGTCGTGTCTAAGAAAGTATTCTGGAAATCATCCGGCTCAGTAACCCTACTCATGACTGAAAAGTCGTGAAACTGGAGGAACTAAGGGGCTCTTATAGATGCGCGTTAATCGTGATCAATAAGGAATCCCTTAATCCTCTGGCGCAGACGAAAGGCATGATTTGGTTCGGATTCGAGTCCATACATTTAAGGGTATACAAAAAGGATGAGCTGGGTGCTGATGAGCAAACTCCCCCTCCTTTAATACCTGATAGCATAACCTTGAATCTCGGAGCGTCGATATCCTTTCCAGAAATGGATAGCTACGACTCCAATCTGTCAGAGGTGACTATTAAGCCGTCGCTCAGAGGAATATCACTATGCAGAAACTTGGCCAAAAGTGAAAAACATGAAATTTGTTAAAAACAAAAACAATTGGTATAGTATTGTAGCTTAATACACAATACGTTATATAACGGATATTTAAATAATGTTTCTATTTTTGCTTTGCTGCACAATCAATCGAAAGTCGAGAGTTGTGCTAATCACATGTCTTTATTGGAAGCCATCGAATTTAAAGCGAAACATTTCACTCGCGATTTTTATATTATATTATGTGAAAATTTGTGAGTCGTTCATAGATCTCAGCGGAGAACAGACGCATTACGCATTTCGTGTTCGGCTTTAAAAGTGTAGAAAAAAAATAAATAGAGTGCTAAACAGTAAATTTTCAAGTGTTCGGTAGTCGAAGTGGTAGAGACCCTGACAAGTAACCTCGGGGTTGTGGGTTCGCTTCCTAGCCTCTGCGAAAGTTTTTTTTTTTTTTTTCTTTTAATTCATTAGAGGCAATTAAAAGACAATATACTCGTATATTAAAAAAGTGATTGCTTAATAAAACGTGATGGATTGTGGAGAGCGGTCCGCTATGCCAATAACGGGACCGGCTGAGATAGCAGGTGAGGTTTCGAGTGGTTCGAAGCCAAAGAGAAAGAGGATGCTAAAGTCAACCTCTAACTTGGCACAACTTCCCACCCTACAAATGTAATACAATACAGAACTGTAGTACAGTAGAGGGCTACGCGAAAGTGAAAGAGCTCCTAAAGGAAACGACGACGGAGCACTTCTCATTCACACCAAAGTGTGAAAAGCGGCAATCGATGTTGCTGAAGGGGTTGGAAGCGTCTTCTGAATCTGGGGAGATCCTAGCACTGTTCAAAGAGAAGGAGTGCGAAGGAATCAAGTTTGTGGGGGTAAAGCCATTGACCACAGCTAGAGCCAGGCGGGAGAAACGGAGTCTGCCGTTCTTCCTGGATAGTCTAAGGAGTATCAATGTACTAGACTACCAGGTGGTTCACTGGGAAAAACTAAAAAGGAGCGAAGGCATTATAAAATGCGTTCGCTGCCAGAGGTTCGGGCACGCCGCGTCGAACTGCCAAATGCAGCCTCGATGCGTGAAGTGCCCAAAGAACCACAGTTCCGAGGATTGTCCTCTGGGTGTTGACGGAGCATCCGATAGGTCGCATCTCTCGTGCGTAATATGTGGGAACGTGGGACACACCGCAAACTATCGGGGTTGTCCTAAGTTCGCTGACATTAAAAAAACAAAACTGGCTCGGCAGCAGAAGGTGGAGGTCAAACGTTCACCTGTTAGGTTTCAAACACCAGCCGTCACGTCCCAAATTTCCTACGCCCAAATGGCGTCTGGTAGGGGGGCTACGGCACAGCAAGCGACTGTTGCTTCTCCCGCGCCGATACCGAGAACAACGGAACCTGCACCTAACATGCTGGCCATCTTGCTAGCAATCCAAGGGCAGATGGCTCAGCTGCAAAAGCAGGTGCAAGAACAGGCCAAGCGGGTGGACCAGATCTACGCGCTGCTGCCGGGCCTAACCCAACACATGTCGTAATGGGTACGCACGTGGTGGAACAAACTTTGAAGGTCCTTGCGGTGAATGTTAATTCACTGATTAGGATTGAACGAAGAGCCGCAATGTTTAAATTGCTACAAGACCAAACTCCTGATATGCTTTTCGCTAGCGAAACTAAGCTAACCGATAAGCACAAACTGGAGTACAATAATTATATCGTTAGAAGAAGAAACCGGCCCAAATCCAAACGTGGTGGCGGTGTCGCGATCTTCATTAAAGAAGGTATAAAATTTCACAGAGTGTACAAGGGAGTGTTGCGCAGGTTCCGGGTGTTGGAGGCAGTCGTCATTTACATACCGCTCCGCAGTGGAAAGTGGCTGTACTTGGCCTCTGTTTATCACAATCCACCCTATTCATTACAGAGCCCGACACGCTTTTTCGACTTCTGAGGCTGGAATCGGGGGAGAATTATTTTATAATCGGCGGGGATTTCAACGCTAGACACAGAGATTGGGGAAATAATTTGCCAAATACTAGAGGGAACCTACTACTCGATTGGTGGAGTCAGCACGATGTCATGTACAGACTCGGTCTTAAAGCGACGGATAACCCGTCGTTTCCCAAAGGCGGGTCTTATTTGGATCTACTGCTGTACGACGAACGTATACGACTGACAGGTACGAATTTACAAACATTAAACTGTCTGCGCACATTCGTGTATGAGAGCGACCATTGCGGTTTTAGCACCGAAATTACAGTTCCCAACGAAATTGAGAAATTGGAGGAGTTTGTCCAAAGATATTCTTATAACTACAGTAAGACTCGATGGACACGCTTCTCCGTAACTTTGACAAGAGCGCTCTCCTCGAACACGCTCCACCCACCGTCCAATAAGAATTTGTCAAACGAGGAGATGGACAATTACTTAAAACAAATGGACGAAAATAAACAAACTATGGGCACTACAATACCGGGGTATCGACGTACGACTAACGAAGACCTATTCCGCCATCCTACTATTGACGCACTGCACCGACAGAAAAGTAGACTTCTGACAAGACTCAAAAACTTGTATAGGCAGTTAACTGACTGACTAGACCCGGAGATTAGGACACTGAAGTCGTCGATTAAAAATATTCAAACGCTAATAAAAGAGAATTACAGAATTTCTGAAAGTTTCTATTGGAACAACAAGGTTCGGGCTATAAACACCAGCAACCCGAATATGTTTCCGCAAATAAATAAACTATTATCAAAACGACCTTCATTGTCTTAAAATAGCCCGGACAACAGACAACGAACGGTTACTGACTTTAGCAGGTATCGATCCAAATGAGGCCGCAGATGATAACGACTTTTTTGTGATCGAGGAACCACAGGAGAAGGTTGAGGCCATAGGGGCGACTTTCCAGGAAGTATACAAGGCCACTGCTACCATTGGCCCCAACTTTGACCTGTACAATCGCGTCTTGGTGCACAACTGCTACATTCAAAATGAAATAGAGAATTGGCGATCCGATGGCTCTGGTTTCACCTAGTTTAGTGACGGAAATATGGCAAATAATGTCATTACCAGAGAGGGTGACATACCCCCATTCATTTCGAGGGAAGACCTCCGTGATATTTTTGACAGAATCAGGGCTAAGAAATCGGTGGGGACCGATGGTATTCCGAACATCGTGCTTCGACATCTTCTTCTAGAAGCGGTGGACATTTACACCACCCTGTTTAATAATGCAATGAATAACGCACATTATCCAGCGCATTGGGAAACGGCGGTGGTTCAACCTATCCCCAAAAAGGGGAAGGATATATCCAATCCGGCGAATCTCCGGTCGATAAGTCTCCTTCCGAATATCAGTAAGGTTTTTGAAAAAGTAATCAATAGAGCTTTGTCTAGGTGGGTTGAGGACAAACATATATTCCCGGATAATCAATTCGGTTTTAAGGCCGGACATGATATCTCACATGTCGCGTCTAAACTGGTTTCTGATATACAATGGAATAAAGGCAAAAAACAATACACTGGTGCTTGCCTTTTTGACTTAGAGAAGGCTTTCGACACCGTATGGTTAGAGGGTCTTTTCTATAGGCTGACTGGACTGGGCATCAGTAAACCACTCTTGTACATTCTTTATAGAATGCTACACAACAGGCAGTTCATCGTGAAGAATGGTGATGTGACTTCTGTTGGAATATTTCAAAATAAAAATGGTCTTAAGCAAGGTGCGGTCAATTCGCTGATCCTATTCAACATTTATACAAGCGACTTGATAGGTTCACTTCCTCATACTATTGCGTACGCAGACGATTTGGTAGCGTACAGAACAGGTCAAAAAATCGAGGTAATTAATACTCTCTTGCGGCATGACTTCGATAAGATAAGACGATTTTGCGATGACTGGAAGTTGAAAATCAACTTTCAGAAGTCGGAAACCATTCTCTTTAGGACGCCGTTGTCTGGAGCCTCTAGGGATACCAGAAAAAATTGGCGAAAGTTCTCGATCATTGGACAACACGGACAACCTCTTGCCTGTCGAAATGTAGTCAAATACCTTGGAATCTGGCTAGATCAGTTTCTGTATTTTGGCAAAAATGTAGATGCTGCTCTGGCCAGAGCTAAAGGTGCTTTTGCCCTTACAAAGAGACTGTTTTATAGCAGCCAACTCGATGCGAGGGTAAAGGTAATTTGTTGCATGGCCCTTATGAGGCCCATGCTGGTATTTGGGTGTCCCGTGTGGTTCAATGTACGAGCAAGCTTAATGGAAAAGATTCGGGTGTTTGAGAGGGCTTGCCTTCTCATGTACAGAACACCAGAGTCGGAGTACAAAAAATTGTATCCTAATGAGGTCCTTTACAATAGGGCGAACCTAATATGAGTGGACAACTTCGTAATTAAGCTGACTCGAAGGCACATTGCAAGAGCAATGACCTCGACGAATAACCTGATATCTGGGGCTTACTACCCCAATTACCTTTACCACGAGAATGTGCGCTCTGACGGCTTCGTTCCACCGGAAGCATTCCTCTACCTAGATCAGATAGGGTTGATCCAGGATAGATCAGTGGTCCCGTTAATCTTCCATGTCGCTCGGAAAGCTGGGGATAGGCGACTCAACTACAACAGAGATGTCGCACACGGCAGTGTGGATCGTCTCAGGTTCAGTAGGGCGGTGGAGAATCGCGATAAGAGGGATGTCGTTCGGCAGCACCAGAATTTCTGGTGGTTGAATGATGGAGAAGATGTTTCGTCTTCGTTTCCGTCAATTACGGACCAGCCTCACTAATGAGGCAGAGCTGACCAATCTGTTTTCTCTACAAATAGCGATGGCCAGCTTACATAGGTTTAGATTAACATCTAAGGAATATATACATGTATTAGTATATACAAATGTATATACTAATATACGTATATAATTATGTATAATTTCTATATGTGTATATGTGTGTATTGTGTATGTAGGTTAGTTAGGCTAAGGTTTATTTTAAGTTAGATATTAAGTTTTTATAAAAAATAAAAAATTGTGTCCATATGTTAAGTTTTTGTTAGCAATTTTTTTTCTTAGCTTTAAGTATAGTAAATAAATATTAGTAAGGAAAATGTAAATAAAGTCGAAAGACATAGTTATAAGAATTTAGAGTAGCTTAGATTGCTTGCGTGGGGCCAGTAAGTCAGTGTAAGATTTTTAAATAATTTTAAGCTAGCATTTAAGAATTTTTTGTTAGTACGAGTATGTAAGAGTTAGTAATTAAGAAAATAAAATGCATTTAAAACTAAAACTAAAATAACTGTGGGAAAATTTGTTGTGATCAATTTATATCTGTAAGTATGAAATGTGTACATTGGAAGAAAATAAAAAAAATTGTATTGACAATTGATACAACTCTTTTTTCTCCCGCGCTTACTTTGCATTATAAAAGATACGTGTTTTGTTAAAAATGTGTTTATATTGTAGGTGTTATCTATACGAGTTAAAACGAGTTCAGCTAAAATTCTTTAAGTAGCAGTAAATTCGGTTATTTCTTTAAAGGTTTCCGAAAAAGGTCTTCCGCATATTCCCGCCAATTGATTTGCTATCAAATTTAAATTTACGGTATTGGCAAAATTTTGTTGCAAAAATAACAAGGAAAAGTAATGGAAATGGCGATAGAGAGATCAAGAAGATCATTATACAATCTTATAAAACAAAGCACGAATCGGACTATGGCGGGGAGATTTGCATTTTTCGAACAGAAATTTAAAGAAATGACCAAATGTCCAGAAGGTGGAGAAAGTTCGCTTAGACGTGCACTGAAATCTTTTAAGTTTCATTTTAAGCGGAAATGGGTAGCCGCCAGTAATAAAGAAGATCGCTTTTTAAGTAAAAATGAGGAATGGCTAAACTCAATCATAAACCTGGGCAAAATAAAACCTGGTCGTCCAATAAAAAACTTTGAAGAACCAAGTGAACGAAGCAAGCGGCGAAAGACAATGAGTTTAAGAGATCAGGTATTACCCCAAAGAATGAATGTTCTGTCTAGTAAACTGTCAATTGAACTGCCCATTATTAAAATCTATTATGTAAGTAGGTGTGTTGTTCAAAATGTGAAATTGTTGTTAGCTAGGTGTATTAACATCATGTTCATATCTGTTAAATGTGTAATATTTAATATTAAGCCTACATCTTCTACATAGTGCATCTGTTTATCTAGGTTTCACCTGACCATTTAACTTATGCAGCGCAAATGAGCCAGCGTGCTGAAGGTAATAGTAACGTATCTAAAATAATCAAAGCTGTAACACTAACACCAAGGAGAGCTTCAAAATATATGAAAATACTTAGTTCTGCGGAAAACACTATAGTGAAAAAACATACCCCTTCAGAAGCTCTATCACATTTCGTCGATTGTGATATGACAAGAAAGCAATACGAAATTATTCACGCTGCTAATAAGACCATTTATCCATGTTACTCACTTTTACAGAGGGCAAAAAAGGATTGCTATCCTCGAGAAAAGTCGATCAAGGTGACAGATACCTGCGCTGAAATTAACCTACAGGATCTCCTTGATCATACGGCTTCGCGATTACTAAAATACCTCGAGGATGTGCTGAAAACTACAGACGAAGAAGAAAAGAAACACTTGGAGTTATTGACAAAATGGGGTTGCGATGGTTCACAACAACAACAATTTAAACAGACATTTCAGAACACAGGGATAGCGACGCAAACATCTTTCAAAGTTCTCTTGTTCCCTTAAGATGGATAAGCAATAGTGGTGGCCAGAAAAAGACGCTATGGCAAAACCCAATACCATCATCTACAAGATATTACAGACCGATTCGTATGCGTTTCGTTAAAGAAACAGTTGATATTACGAATGAAGGAATTCAATACGTTGAAAATCAAGCATAAAACCTAAGAAAAACACAAATACTGACAAATAATTGTGGTTTATTTGTTATTCAGCATACATTTGTACTAACAATGGTAGATGGAAAGGTTTGCAATGCTGTAAGAAGTACGTCTTCAACTATGAGGTGCTATATATGCGGAGAAACTTAAAAAAAAATTTAACAATTTAAACAGACAACGCAGAACCGAGAATCCTGATGCTTTAAGGTTTGGACTGTCGATACTTCATGCAAGAATTCGGTTTTTTGAGTCACTTTTGAATTTGTCTTATAAAATTCTACTTAACAAGTGGCAGGCCAGAACCAATGAAGACAAGAGAATAGTAGCAGAGACAAAAAGAAGAATTCAGGCCAATTTTAAAACAGAAATGGGTCTGCTTGTTGACATTCCGAAAGCCGGATTTGGTAACACAAATGACGGGAACACTTCTAGAAAATTTTTTGCAGATCCTAAAACTGCTTCCCGAATTACTGGAGTAGACATTAACCTCATTAGCAAATTTAGGATAATATTGGAAGTCCTGTCAAGTGGACACAAAATTGATGTACAAAAATTTTCAAATTTTGCTGAAGAAACTGCAAAACTTTATAGTTGGTATCCAATGTCGCCAACAATACATAAGGTTTTAAGTCATGGGGCCACGGTAATCAGCCACGCTATATTACGTATTGGCCAACTTTCAGAGGAAGCTAGAAACAAGCATTTTCGTTTATATAGGCAAAATGTTTCTAGAAAGTTTCCCCGAGAGAATTGTAATCGAGAAAAGCTAGAAACAAGCATTTTCGTTTATGTAGTCAAAATTTTTCTAGAAAGTTTTCCCGAGGGGATTGTAATAGAGATGTCTTGAATAGACTTTTCTTAAGCTCTGACCCTTTCTTGAGTAGCTTGAGGCCAAAGCCTCAAAAGAAAAGCAAGCCATTCACCAGCGAAACTTTACAGCTATTGCTTCCAGAGACAACATATGTAAACTCAAATGGTGATAACAGCGAAACAGAATGAGAAGAAGAAGAAAAGGAGGAGAGGAAGAAACATGTGACGAATTTGATTACGAAAATGAATAAATTTCAAATTGTATTTATATTTATTAAATATTTAATTTGTAACATAAAAACTCAAAATAACTCTGTTAATATGATCCAAAAGTATTTTCTGTAACTCATAAGTTATATTAAACACACCCAATATTTTTGTCCACTTTTCAAGACTAGAGACTGCCAAAGGTTCTTACCGGCTGGCATCGGCTTACCTTTCAGTTTCAGTTTATATGCATTTTTATTTATATTACTTAATTTACTCTTACATGCTAGACAAAAAAACGCTTAAAAATTAGCTTAAATAACTTAAATTTATCTTAAACTAACTTACTGGCCCTATGCAGGCACTCTAAGTTATACATAATACTTAAATACTATGTCTTTCGACGTTTATGACGGATTTTATTCTTATTCTACAGTGACTTAACTACAGCTTAAACTAAGAAAACATGTTTAAAAACTTAGTATACGGAATATTTTAATTTTATTATATTATAAAATTTAAAACTAAAAGCCTACATACTACCTAAATCTAAATCTTAATCTGCTTAACCTACTTACATCTACATGCATATATATATATATACATAATATATATATACTTAATATACAAATATATGTATATATATATATATTGTTTTTTTTTTTCATTTTATATATATTTTTTTTTTCCTTAAAATCTAACTTAAATCTACCTAAAAACTATGTAAGCCGGCCATGGGCAAAAACAAATTAGGCTGGCCCACCTTGCTTCACATGAAGCTAAATATCACCGGAGGAGTTCGACGACGAAGCATCCTCCCCTTCAACAAGCCACCAAAAGTGTTGGTGCTGTCGTGATACATATAATTGGGGTAGTAAGCCCCGGAGATCAGGTTGTTCGATGAGGCCATTGCTCTTGCAACGTGCCTTCGAGTCAACTTAATGACGAAATTGTCCACTCTTATTAGATTCGCCCTATTGTATAAGACCTCATTGGGATAGAATTTTATGTACTGAGATTCTGGTGTTCTGTATAAGCGAAGACAAGCCCTCTCAAACACCCGAATCTTTTCCAATAAACTTGCTCTCACGTTGAACCACACGGGACATCCAAATACAAGCATGGGCCTGATAAGGGCCATGTAGCAGATTACCTTCACCCCCGCATCGAGTTGGCTGTTATAAAACAGTCTCTTTGTAACGGCAAAAGCACCTTTGGCTCTGGCCAGAGCAACATCTATATGTTTGTTAAAATACAGAAATTGATCTAGCCAGATCCCAAGGTATCTGACTACATTTCGACAAGCAAGTGGCTGCCCTTGCTGTCCCACGATCGAGAACTTTCGCCAATTCTTTCTGGTATCCCTAGAGGCCCCAGACAAAGGCGTCCTAAACAGAATGGTTTCCGACTTCTGAAAGTTGATTTTCAACTTCCAGTCATCGCAATATCGCTTAATTTTGTCGAAGTCACGCTGCAAAAGCATATTAATGACCTCAATCTTTGGACCTGATCTGTACGCGATTATGTCGTCTGCGTACGCTATGGCATGGTGAAGTGAACCTATAAGATCACTCGTGTAAATGTTGAATAGGATCGGCGAATTTACCACACCTTGTTGCAGACCGTTTTTAATGTTAAATGTTCCAGCAGAAATCACATCGCCATTCTTCACGATGAACTGTCTACTGGAGAGCATATCGAAAAGAATATACAGCAGTGGTTTACTAATGCCCAACCTGTCCAGCTTGAAAAAGAGTCCTTCTAACCATACGGTATCGAAGGCTTTCTCCAAGTCAATCAGGCAGGCACCAGTGCACTGGTTCTTGCCTTTGTTCCATTGGATATCAGAAACCAGTTTCGACGCAGCATGAATGATATCATGCCCCGCTTTGAAACCGAATTGATTATCCGGAACTATCTGTTTGTCCTCAACCCACTTAGTCAGGACTCTATTGATCACCTTCTCGAACACCTTACTGATGTTTGGAAGAAGACTGATCGATCGGAGATTCGCCGGATTGGAAGTGTCTTTATCCCTTTTGGGGATGGGATGTACCACCGCAGTTTTCCAATGCGCTGGATAATGTGCATTATTCATTGCATTATTAAACAGGGTGGTATGAATGTTCACCGCTTCTAGAGGGAGATGTCGAAGCACAATGTTCGGTATTTCATCGGTTCCCACTGATTTCTTACTTCTAAGTGATTCGAAGATCGTTTGGAGCTCGTCCTTCGAAATGAACGGGGGTAGTACCCTATCGTTGGTGATGACATTATTTGCCATATTCTCGTCACTGAACTGGGTGAAACCCGAGCTCTCGAATCGCCAATTCACAATTTCATTTCGAAGGTAGAAATTGTGCACAAGGACTCGATTCTCCAGATCGTGGTTCGGGCCACTGATAACATTCGCCTTGTATACTTCCTGGAAAGTCGCTCCTATAGCCTCTACCTGCTCCTGCGGATCCTCGATCACAAAGAAGTTGTCATCATCAACAGCCCCATTTGGATCTATGCCTGCTGCTACAAGTATTTGTTCGTTGTTCGTCGTTCTGGCGATTTTAAGACATGGAAGGTCGTTCTGATTATTTCTCCGAAATATTTTATTTATTTGCGGAAACATATTCGGGTTGCTGGTGTTTACAGCCCGAATTTTATTGTTCCAATACAAACTTACAGATGTTCTGTAATTTTCCTTTATTAATGTTTGGAGGTTTTTAATCGACGACTTCAGTGTCATGATCTCCGGGTTATGTCTGTCAGTAAACTGTCTGTACAAGGTTTTTAGTCTTGACAGCAGTCTACTTTTATGTCGGTGCAGTGCTTCAATGGTTGTGTTGCGGAATAAGTCTTCTTCGTCAGTGTGTTGGTACCGAGGTATTGCTCTGTCCATTGTTCGTTTAATTGTTTCGTCCATTAGTCTTAGATACCTGTCAATCTCCTCGTTTGACAGATTTCTGTTGGACGGTGGGTAGAGCGAATTCGAGGAGAGTGCTCTAGTCAGTGATCTGGTGAAGTGTGTCCAACGCACCCTACTGTAATTGTAGGAATGCCTTTGAACAAACTCATCCAATTCCGCAATTTCGTTGGGGACAGTTATTTCGGTGCTGAGACCGCAATGGTCACTGTCATACACGAAAGTGCGTAGACAGTTTGTAGTTTGTTGGTTAGTGCATGTCAGTTGTATTCGTGAGTCGAACAGCAGAAGGTCCAAATAGGACCCGTGTCTGGGAAACGACGGACTATCCGTCGATTTAAGCCCGAGTCGATACATTATACTGTGCTGACCCCACCAATTGAATAGTAGGTTCCCTCTAGTATTTGGTGTATTATTTCCCCAATCATTATGTTTGGCGTTGAAATCTCCGCCGATAATAAAATAGTTGTCTTCCAATTCCAGCCTCAGAAATCGAAAAAGTGTCTCGAGCTCTGAAATAAATAAGGTGGATTGAGTAGCGTTAGGTGCATAGACAGACACCATGTACAACCGCTTTCCACTACGGAGGGGGATATACACGATGCATGCTTCCAGCACCTGGAACCTACGTACTACACGGCTGTATACTCCTTTAAAATGTATACCTTTTCGTACGAAAATTGCAACGCCACCTCCCTGAATGGAGTTGGGTCGGTTTCTCCGTACTATCTTGTATCTTCTGTGCCTCATTTTGTGTCTTTTGGTAAGCTTAGTTTCGCCAACCAAAAGCACATCGGGGGCTTGGTCTTTAAGCAACTTAAATAGTGCGGCTCGTCGTTCGAGCCTAACCAGTGAATTCACATTCACAGCAAGGACCTTCAGGGTTTGCTCCGCCACGTACGTACCCATTACGGCAAAAGGTGCGTTAGGCCAGGCAGCAGTGCGTATACTTGATCCACCCGCGCGGTCTGTTCAGTTAAATGACGTTGTAACTGAGCCATCTGCCCCTGGATAGAGAGCAAGATAGCTAGCATGTCAGGTACTGGTTCAGGTGCTCTGGGCGCTGGGGCCTGAGAAGCAACCTTCGCTTGCTGTACCGTATTTCCCCTACCTGCCGCCATTTGGGCGTAGGTAACATGGGGAGTAACGGCTGGAGTTTGCAAATGCACGGGTGGACGTTTCACTTCCACTTTCTGCTGCCGGGCCAGATTTATTCTTTTGATGTACTGGAATTTGGGACAACCCCGATAATTTGCGGTGTGCCCCGTGTTCCTACATAAAGCACAAGAGAGTTGGCTTTTTTCAGACGCTCCGTCCTTACCAAGAGCGCACTCCTCGGACTTGTGGTTCTTACCGCACTTCACGCATCGAGGCTGCATTTCGCAGTTCGACGCGGCGTGCCCGAACCTTTGGCAGCGAACACATTGTAGAATGTTTTCGCTCCTCTTTAATTTTTCCCAATGGACAACCTGGTAGTCTAGGACTTTAATACTCCTTAGACCATCCAGATTGCTGGTGGGACTTAGCTGGACCAGGAAAATCGGCAGTTGCCGCTTCTCCCTTTTGGCTCTGGCTGTGGTGAATGGCTTGACCCCCACGAATTGGAGCCCTTCGCACTTCTTCTCTTTCAGCAGTGCAAGGAGCTCCTCCGGATCAGTCGACGGTTCTAATCCTCTCAGCAGCATTGTTTGCAGCTTCTCCCCCTTCGGGGTGTAGGAGAAGAACTCCGTCGTCGAATCCTTCAATAACCTTTTAATTTTATGGTAGCGCTCCACTGTGTTACAGTGGATCACATGCCTATCTACGCTAAGTCTTTTAATATAAAAATTATTGCCTATGGCCAACTTACATAATTCTATCGTTTCCTTGAGTTCCATCTCATAAGTGTTTATTGGTGGAACCCTTGTTCTAGATGTCTTTTGATGTTGTTGTTGTTGTTGTTGATATTGTTGTTGTTGTGGTTGTGGTTGTTGTTGTTGTTGTGGTTGCTGTTGTTTACGTTGTTGTTGTTGCTGGCTCTTCTGCTGCTGTTGTTGTTGTTTTTGTTGATTGATTTTTTGAGCCTGTGTGTGTTTAGGCTGCTGTTTTGGTTTTTGTTGTTGCTGCTGAGTAGCTACGTGCTGCCTTTTTTTTGCTGCTAGTTGTTGCTGTTGTTGTGGCTGTTGAGACACGAGAAGTTCTCCTAGCTGCACTTTCTCCCTCCTAGCTATTTTTTTAGCCTTAATAGCTAACACTCTTTGCTGGAGAATCTTAATATTATTTTCTATGCTCTCTACCTCTTCCTCTTCGTCATCTGACTCAGAGGCCGCCAGAGATGCGAACATATTCTCGTCTTCCCTACGTTGGCTTTCTCCACCATCAGCCACATATGGGAAGTTGTCTTTCGTTGCCATTTGTTGTGCTGCTGCCCTTTTTGATGTTGTTGGTAGTACCCCTTCCCCCGCTCCGCTAGGCAGCTTTTCGGTAGATGCTGACAGGGAAGGGCACTTTATTAGGTTCGGAGTAAGCCTTTGCTTCCTCCTCCTCTTCCTCTTTGGTTTGACCACTACTGCTGGTTGGCTTGAACCACTTGAAACATCGCCTGTCTTTTCAGCTGGTCCCGCTATTGGCTTAACGGACCGCTCTCCAGAATACATCGCGTGATGTTGTTTCTCCCTTTTAATTATTTATTTTTAAATTAAATGAAAAAAAAAAAGTTTCTTCTTTTTTTTTTTTTTTTTTTTTTTCCCACTCGGATTCGAACCCACGACCTATGGTCTGTCGGGCGAACACACTGCCACTGTGCTAATTGGTACTTGTAAAAAGATCCTCAAATGTCTCTTCTTATTGATTTATTTTATGCACTATACTCTATTCACAATCCACTCGGAAGCCGAAACACGTTAAAACTCAACGGAGATCAATGAACGACTGCATCGGCTTACCTTGGCCACGATCATATGGACCTGCTAGGTTTGGATCCCGGCACCGATATACGGCGATGCCCGAACCAAACGATAACTTTACTCTCTCTGGGATCCCGCCATCCCAGTTGTGGGTTTCACCAGGTAGCGCTTTGACGGCAGCTAGACCTGGGTGGGTTAAAAAAAATGGGCGCCACGTGATTTTTCCCCCGGAATCACGAAACCTTCACAAAAAAGAAAAGAAGAAAAAAAAACTTCCCCGAAGAAAAAAAAACGAACGAAAGGAAAAATTAGCAAGAAAAAGGAAAAAAACTGTTTTTTTTTTTTCCACCACGTTATAAATTCCCCGTTACGGCTCGACGATTTATTTACTGTCTAAGTAGCGGTACACTCGTCGGTGGAGTGACCCGCTAATTTTTTCAATCCCGAACAAGAAAAAAAAGTTATCTAACGGGTCGCGTGTCCCGTCTGTTCTCGGGAATATTACGCACGCGCGGCCCACCGGAGTCTCGATTTTTAACAAAAAAAAAAAAAAAAAAACGCGTGTAAACTACCTATTTTATTTATTTTTTTTAATTTATTTTTTATTTTTTGTTTCACTGCACTACACTTCACTACACTATACTTAGCTTTTGGTTCCTGGCTGTGATGTGCCCCTTTCTGGCACAACCCAGCGTCCCGCTACTCCTGCTCCGCTATCCTTCTTCTTCTCCTTTCTTAATTTTATTCTATTTTTTTTTCTTATTTTCACCCGACTCGCGATTTTCTAAAGCTACTTTAATAAAAGCTACTTTTTACAAAAAGGAAAGAAAAATTGCTTTTCGCAATATCGAACGACTGTTTTTTTTTTTCCAACTAAAAAAACTTGGCTGACCTCTTTATTTGCTGGGCGTCACAAAAGTGAGTTCCAGATCTTTTACGATCCACAGCTCCCGCCAGACACACACACACACATTCACACGCTCTTTCTCTCCCACATCCATTCAGCCGTAGTGGACCCAACGACGGGATTTCTAGCTACCACACTAGCAAGCTATTCGGAACCGTGAAGGCTGTGAGTGGGCGCGATCTCTCCTCCATGGGGATCTGCCAGTAGGCCGACTTTATATCTAATGACATCAAATATTTGGCGTCCCTAAGCTTATCCAATGTCGATGATATAAATGGCAATGGATAAGCATCCCTGTCTGTAACCCTATTCACTTTTCTATAGTCGACGCAGAACCTAAAATACCCATCTTTTTTCTTTATAAGGACTATCGGAGATGCCCACGGACTGTTCGATTTCTCGATAACTCCCGCCTCTAGCATCTCGTTTAGCTTCTTATCAATATGTTTTTGCATCGCAGGCGAGACAGGGTAATACCGTTGTTTAATAGTTTCTGCCGACGTCCTAATCTTGTGTTCTACCAAATGAGTACACCCCAACCCCTAGGGTATCGACTTAAAAATACCGTCGACCAAAGCTTCCAACTGCCCTGCTTCGGCGACGTCCAGCTCGGAAATCTCGCGAATTGCGGTAATCGAGGCAACCGACTGTTGGCTCGAAAAGTTCCGCACCCGTGATCTTAAATCCGGGACTATTCCCGCCAGTGCCCAAAAATCTGAACCAAGGATCACGGTGTGGGGTATCGCTGGTACTCGTATAACGAGACATTCTATGTAAACGGACCGACTTTGCACTTCCACCCCCACGACATCTACGCTTTTTCCGTCCGCTAACGCGACGGACCTAACTTGGTTTTTTCCTAATCTAAGCCCTAAATTCTTAACTATTCTCCATCCCTCACCCCCTATTATAGTGCGAGAAGCGCCACTATCTAAAAGACCTAACAACCCTATACCATAAATGCTAACTCCTACATATGGACGCCTATCTTTGCCGTTTGCGTCCAAACTAAACCCTAAATGAACCACCGAGTTTACCGATTGTTTTCCAGCAGGCGACCTACCACCTACTCGCGCCGGCGCTCCCGTCCTGCTGGCCGGAAGTCCGTTGCGCGTTTCCCGACGTGCCGCTACAACGCCGACATTGGCGCGGTGTCACTCCTGTCGTAGCAGCGTCTAGGAGCTGAACACGCAGTAGAAAAATGGCCCTCGCCATTACAATTGAAGCACCGGATGGGTGCACGCGGTGGTATGTCCTCTCTGACAACCGAAACCCTGGGCTCCTCCCAGTTCACGAACGCCAAATCTGGCTCTAGCAACCGACGCAACCTCGGATTGAGTGGCGGAGCAAACGTTTCAACGTTAGCCCGCACCGTCTCCAACCTGCTAACCATTTTAACCAAGTCTGCAACAGTCTTGGGGTCTGCTAGCCCACGCTGTTGCTGGTAAAAGGGGGCTAGGTTTCTTTGAACTATGGCAAGCTTCCGCCGCTCCGTTAGCGGTTCCGACAGCCTGCCAAACATATTTTCCACGACCGCGACGTATACTCCAATGGACTCGTTACTTCTTTTGGTACGATGCCTGATTTCCTCCAGTAGGAGGTCATCATAGTTGGGGGAAGAAACTCCAGTTTCAGTTCCGCCACAAACTCTTGCCAAGAAGAGACCGACAACTATCAACTATCGCCCTATACCAAATGAGCGCCTTCCCTGAAAAAAGTTCCACAGCTGCCCTAAACAAGTGAGCTTCAGTCATCCCGTCACTTCCGTACCTCCGGCTAACTCTCCAGCCAGTACGATCAACCTGTGTTTGAGATCACACTTCTCCTCGGTTTGCTCCGGAGAAGTGTCTCTCGTCCTATCCAACCTACTAAGATCCCATTCGATTTTCGTAAGAATCTTCAAGTATTCCTTCGACTTAGGATTACTTGGAGGTTCTTCCAAGAGCTTTTCAATTTGTTCCGAGTCAAAATTTAGAGACCCTCTGCGTTCGAGCATGCGAGCGGATCTCAACGACTTCCGCATGGCTTCCACGGTGCCAATAGGAAGGCCGCGAGCCTCCATCTCGTATGCCATCTCGTCCACAGCGAGCCTGTTGATTTCCATGTTCCAAAAAAACTATAACAAAAACTAGGTAACAAAAACGGTGTCGCAGAAAAACCAACTCTACGAGCAGAAACAACGGAAAAAAAGGAACACCAAAAGAAAACCAAACAAAAGTCAAAAAAAGCAAATCCCCCGCTGAAACCGATGAAACCTTAAAAAAACAACCAAAAATAACAAAACGCACAAGTGAGTAAAACAACAAAATGCAAAGGCAAATGGTCACCTTAAAACTCGCCAAAAATGCCCCGAATAAGGAGGATGGTCACACTGAAAATCCAAAAACAATAGAAAGGAAAAAAAAACCCCAATCACACGAGAAAAAAACCAAAAATCTAAAAAATTAAGATTATATGTATATATGTATCTATGTATAATATGTGTTGTATATGTTGTAGGGATTTAAACAAAATTAAAAAGGTTTAACAGAAAGGGTATATGTATGTATATAAATGTATGGCTTATATGTAAGAATGTATATATGTATATATGTATAGAAATCAAAATAAAATGATGTACATACGTGAGTATGCACGCGTATAGATATATGTATATATATATTATTAATATATGATTTTTTTTTGTATATATATTTATTTATTCATTTTTATTTATTAAGATATCAATACACAATTATAAATTGTTAATAATACTAAGGATAAGAGCAATTAGCAGCATCGGCTTTCGGCTCCAAGAAATAAATACATTTTTATATACTTAAATTGTAACGGCTAACAAATTCTTTTATTTTTAAAATATTCCAGTTGTTTGGTTCTTTTAAGATGTCTATGAGGTTGGGGTCGCAACTGTTGTTGTAATTTGGGTGACCTAATTGGAAGCAAGTACTTAATATGTGAGCGATGTTTAATGTGTTAAGGCAGTTGGGGCAGATAGGTGGAGGTTCGTTCTTGAGTAGGTGTAGGTGAGTATGGGCTGTGTGACCAAGGCGTAGTCGGATGAAAGTCTTAAGGTCGGGTTTACTAACGTCCAAAGGGAAGATAGGTCTGATAAGGCTGTAATGATGCTTGTAGTGTTCCCAGTCAATTATTCTTTGGCTATGGCATATTTTATTAATGTGCCTTTTTAAATCAAGCCGAGAAAAGCTGTTAAATGTGAAAGTAGGACTGTTAAGTGCCATGTTAGCTGCGGCGTCTGCTAATCCATTCCCTTTTATTCCTACATGGCCCGGAGTCCAGATAAGCTTTAACTTTGTATTGGCTTTGGAAAGAATATTGCGGATTTTGGCTATTACATCTGCGTCGTTTCTTGGGTTGACAACGGCTCGTAATACTGATAAGCTATCAGAGCAGATCGCCCATTTCCCTTTTCTTAATACACTGATCTTAATGGCCTCCAGTATGGCTAATGCTTCGGTTGTGTAGATGGAAGTAATATTAGGTACATTACCTTGTGTAAGAACAGAACCGTCCTGGGCTACTACTGCAAAAGCGGTGTTGAAACCTGTTTTGGACCCATCTGTATATATGATCCTATGTTTTTCAAAGAACAACAGATTTCGGAAAATCGCCCTTTAAAAATGGCGTTGCTGGTGCTGTCCTTCCGAAGTTCTTGTATATCAAGGATAACTGAATCTTTGTGAAGAGACCAAGGAGGATGTGTTGGAGTAAATTAGGCTGTTTTGGTTAGGGGAAAGTCCAGTTTATTTCGTGCCTCGAGGATGAGGTGTATAGCGGATGGGATTCTTCTGCTGCGAGTGTGGGTAAGTGCTCTGCAAGTATCCCTGTCAATAACTGACCCTGATTCGAAGAATAATTTTACGTTGAGTTTGGTGATTATTTCTTGATACCGTTCCTCTACTGTTGGCAGTCCCGCTTCGGCAAGACTGTTTTTTAGCGGTGTTGTTGGAAAAGCACCGAGGCTTTTCCTTGCTGCTTGGTGGTATGCTGGTGTGATAATTTTTTTTGTAGACTTTGGGCAGGAACCATAGATGGATAAAGCGTAATCGATTTTATTTAAAACTAGTATTTTCGTTAAGTTACAAAGTGTGTTTACGTGAGCTTTACTTTTATTTGAAGAAAGATACTTAATAATGTTAAGTCTTGCTGCCAATGCTGTCTTTAGGTTAGTACAGTGCGGTTTCCAGTTGTATTTATTGTTTATAATTAGACCTAATACATTAAGGTTGTTAACTACTTCAAGTTTTTTATTATTAATTGTTAGTTCTAAATTAGTACAATTCTGTTTTCTACAAATATGGATTAATTTACATTTTTCTAAAGCAATGTTAGGCCCAGAGGTTTCACACCATTGGCTGATCTCATTTAGTAGAGTGGAAAATATTGCTTTAGTTCTATCTAAGTCATTGTGTTTACATAGTATGTAGACATCGTCTGCATAGATACAGTGATTTAGATCTTTGTGTTTAGAAATAATATAACTTATTTGGTTGAATGCAATTGCAAAACAAATTACCGATAAAGGAGATCCTTGAGGGATACCGTTATCGAGAGGTTTAATTTTGGAGAAGAAATTGCGAACTTTTGCGAAACATTTTCTATTTGTTGAAAAGGCTTTAATGAAATGGAAAATTTTGGGACCAAGGCCCCAGTTTCTCAAATTGTTTAAGATAAGGTGGATGCCCACTCGATCAAAGGCTTTCTCAAAGTCAAGTGCTAGGATTGTGATATGGTTGCGTGCCGTTAGGGCGTTTGTTACCACAAAGTCAATATGAAGAAGGGCATCAATGCATCCTCTCCTAGGTTTAAAAGCAACCTGGTTGGGACTTAAAACTTTTTTGTATTCGGTGAACCATAACAACCTGTTTGCAATTATTTTTTCTAAAAGTTTTGATGTACAGGGGAGTAGCGAGATTGGGCGATAGCTATTGATAGAGGCTATGTCTTTTTTGGGTTTGAGGATTGGGATAATGGTAGCTGTTTTCCAGCTTTGAGGGATGATGCCTTTGGTAAATATGTTGTTAAAGAGTGATAAGAGCCTTAGTTTGGTTGTATCAGGCAGGTTCTTTAACATGGGGTAGGATATCTTATCCCGTCCAGGTGTCTTGCCTTGCAATCTACTTAAACAGCTTTCTAGTTCAAAAAAGGTGATATCAGTCTCAATGCGAAGCGCTGCAGCATTTGTAACCGGTAGTGGTGTAAAGTTAAGACTATTCAATTTTTCTCTGTTAAAAGCCTGTGGGAAATTGGAGTGGTGGGATCTTGTGGACCAAGTGTCTGCAAAGTGGTTACTGATTTCCTTAGTGCTAGTTATAGCTCCTGTGGGTGTGTGGATTGACAAAATATTTTTAGGGGAGGCACTACCTGTGAGAGATCTGATTCTTTGCCAAACCGTACTCGTTAATGTTTTTGGATTAATTGACGCAGTGAATTGGGCAAAGCTATTAAGTTTGCTGTTTTTTAGAGTTCTTCTAAAAAGGGCATTGGCCTTTTTGTAGATTAAGAGGTTAACTTGAGTGGGTTTTTTTCTAAAAACCCTCCAAGTTTTTAATTTTACCGTTCTTAAATTGGATAGTTCTTGGTTCCACCAAGGCACAATTCGGTTGAATGTTACTGAGGATGTCTGCGGTATGCAGTCATTTGCAGCGCTACGGATCATTTTAAGTAGGATAGCAGCCTCATGGATTGAAAGGACCGTCCGTCCTCACCCGTCGTCAACTTTCAGACGTCCTGTCTGATGCTGCCCGTTGCGAGTCCCCCGTCTATTTATGGGCTCTGTCAACAGTGTTCCTCCCGTGAACCTATGTGGGTTGTTTTCCGAGGTCTGGGATTGGTGGGCCACTGGCCCATGGTCCCATCACATGGCTGCCCTCCACCTCCGCCAGAGCTCGGTGTTCCCACTCAAAGAAAAGAGGGACCGAAAGGACTTACAAGGGAAAAGAGAGCCAAACTTGTTGCGGGAAAATTTACCGCAACAAACCCTCTCCCTAGTGATAACCTAGAAAGGGTGATACTGGAAGCTGGAAGGTAAAAAACTGGCCTCATAATCGGATGCGACGCTAACGAACATCACATGGTATGGGGCAGTACCGACATCAATGATAGAGGTGAGTCACTTTTTGACTATACTTTAAGTACTAACTCTTAATTTGCAACATTGGCAATGAGCCCACTTTCATAACTAGAAAACGAGAGGAAGTGCTAGATATTACTCTTGTCTCCGACAGCATCGCTCAAAATCTAACGAACTGGATGGTATCGTCTGAACACTCCTTTTCAGACCACAGATACATCCAGTTTAGCCTGAGTGATGCTCCCCCCAACCAACCAGCTTTCCGAAACTACCGTAAAACTGATTGGACAAAATACAGAGGAATACTGTCAGAAACGCTATCCTCTGAAATATCAAGTCCCGCGCGTGACACCAATGAGCTTGACATGAAAGTCAAGGAATTTACTCTTTACCCTTTTATTCAACCTAGAGGCAAGAAAACGCCTCATTGGTGGACATTAGCACTGAGACTGCTCAGAAACACTTGTAGAAAACTTTTCAACGTAGCAAAAAGCACAAGAAAAGTGACTAACTGGGACTCATACAAAGAATCCCTCAAATTATACAAAAAAGAACTGAGGAAGGCAAAGCGACAATCCTGGAGGTCATTCTGTGACAAAATCACAGTCATCCCGGCTAAGAAAGATCCTCTCTACAAATCCTATGATGCATAGCTGTTTGAAAAAAACCGATGGCTCTTGGACAACCTCAAGTGATGAATCACTCAACCTGCTTCTGGACACCCACTTTCCAGGTAGCTCCCAACTCGCGGCCAGTAGCAGCCCAAACAGGCCTACTGCAACCGCGACCAAAATGCATGGTCTGATTACAAGAGACAAACTGCTCTGGGCCTGCATAGCTTTAAACCATACAAGTCTGCTGGTCCGTTAGGTATAATACCTGCCGAGCTACAGAGGTCCTCAGATATTATTCTGCCAGTGTTAGAAAATATTATGAGGAGCTGCGTAGAACTAATCCACATTCCACTGTTATGGAGAGAAGTCAATGTAGTATTCATTCCCAAAGCCGGAAAAAGTTCTCATGTTGTCCCAAAGCATCTCAGACCCATAAGTCTATCATCTTTCCTTCTGAAAACTCTAGAACGACTGATTGATATTCATATTCGAGCTAAAGTTTATCCAAGACTTCTGTCAACGGCTCAAAATGCCTACTGTAAAGGAAAGTCGGTGGAAACGGCTTTGCACTCTCTGACTAGCCACATCGAACGATCCATACAATATAATCCAAATACACAATGGTTGCTTCCCTAGACATAGAGGGTGCATTTAGCAACGTCAACATATCCGCATTACATAGGTTTAGGTTAGCATTTAAGTAATATATACATGTGTTAGTGTATATAAAGGTATATACTAACATATGTATATTATTGTGTATAATGTCTAAGTGTGTTTATGTGTATTTTGTTATTTTGTGTATGTAGGTTAAGTAGACTAAGGTTGATTTTAAGTTAGATATTAAGTTTTTATAAAAAATAAAAAATTGTCCATATGCTAAGTTTTTGTAATCAAATTTTTTTCTTAGCCCTATGTATATAAAATAAATATTTCCAAATAAAATGTAAATGAAGTCGAAAGACATACTCGTAGATATAAGAATTTAGAGTAGCTTAGAGTGCCTGTGTGGGGCCAGTAAGTTAGTATAAGATTGTTAAGTAATTTTAAGCTAGCATTTAAGCATTTTTTGTTAGTATGTAAGAGTTAATGATTAAGAAAATAAAATGTTTTAAAACTAAAACTGAACACATCCGCAATCACAACTCCGCTGTCAACTCTGCAGGTAGACGACTCACTTGGGGAATCTCATGCTAAAAAGCAGGATAATCAACTCCAAACTGGGTGAGCCTTCTGCTAAAAGATGAGTCAGGAGAAGTACACCGCAAGGCGGTGTCCTCTCTCCGCTTCTCTGGAACTTAGTAGTTAACGAACTACTGATATACTGGAAGCGGGTGGTAGCAGAGTGATTGCCTATGCGGATGACGTTGCCATAGCCGTCTCAGGAAAGCATCTCAATACCATTAAAGAACTCCTTCGAGTAAATATCAATAGATAAACCTACTGGGCAGATCGCTCTGGATTGGGAATAAACCCCCATAAAACTGGTTTTGTCCTCTTTTCTACGAAATACAAAATTAAAATTATAGACTCTCCTTCAATAAGAGGTACCAGTATTTATTTAGTATTTTTCGATACAGCAAAATATATGGGTCTCATTTTTTTCAGGAAACTAAACCTAACGTGCAAGAAAGATTCAATAAAGCAATAATAGCTTTATTCTCTTGCAAAAAAGCCATTGTGAATAAATGGGGCCTTCAACCTCGCAAACCCACTGGTTATACATCTCGGTCATAAGACCGATACTTACTTACGAGGTGGTCGTCTGGTTGAAGGCCTTAGAATATGCAGTCAACTGCATTAAACTAAGCAGAGTCCAAAGAACAGCATGTCTATGCATAAGCGGAGCCTTGCGGTCTACCCCCTCTGCGGCATTAGACATTCTTTTTCATTTGACACCCCTAGATATTTTCAGCAGGCAAGTAGCTACGACTGCAGCTATTCGCCTTAAAGCGACAAAACAGTGGATAAATAATTCATTTGGCCACGCCAACGTTCTTAACACATTAGGAATCCTTACAGAGAACATCGATTACACCATACCTGAACTTTGGTTTGACAAAAACTTCCCCTCTAGTTCATTCTGGAAGGAAGATGCTTGCATGGAGGAGAAGTCAATACATCTCTACACAGATCGATCTAAAACCGATAGCTGAGTTGTTTACGGTGTTTTCTCAGATAAGCTAAATCTAAGCCTCTCTTTCTGTCCTCCAAATCACTGTAGCGTGTTCCAGGCGGAAATTTTGGCGATTAAAGAAGCTCTGTCCTGGCAAAACAAAAACGTGATATCTGCAAAGGATATCCGCACCTTTTCGGATAGTTAGGCCACCATCAAGTCCCTGAACTCGCACCCATTGTATTCTAAAATCGCCCTTGAATGCCGATCATCTCTCATGGAGATGGCAGAGCAGTTCAACATTCACCTTAGTTGGGTGCCGGGCCACAGAGACATTCCAGTGAACTGCAAAGCCGATGAACTCGCCAAAATTGGAGCCACTCTACCTATTCTAGCGGAAAAGGGTAGCATCTATATACCAATCGCTACGTGCAAATTAATATATATTAATGCCGAATGCTAAAAAAAGAACAGACCGTAAGTGGACTGTTGGACCAACATGTCTAGCGACCAAAGAAATCTGGCCAAAGCTGAATCTGAATCGCTCTAAGAGTCTGATCCTTCTAAATAGGAAACATCTCGGCCATCATAGGTATCATCACTGGACACTGCCTCATAGGCAAGCACGCAAGAAGGCTTGGCGCTTTTACAAACAATTTCTTTAGAAGCTGGACGAGAAAGAGGAGGAGACAATCCTCCGCCTACTCTGTACATGTCCAGCTCTCTCCCAGAAAAGAAAGCTTCATCTCGGAGCTTTCTTCTACAACGACCTAAACGATCTAGAAAACATAGACAGTATCCTACGCTTTATTATAAGCTCAAACTGGTTCCATTAGTAAGAGGATCATAGATCCACGTCACATCACAATGGGCCAATAGGCCTAAGTGGGTGGTTGGTACTTCCAACAGCCCCTTTTACCTACCTACCTACCTATATAAATTAACTCGTATGGACAGTTTAGTGGAAGATAAATTATGTTCTTGCACAGTCAATCTTTAAATCATCGTGATGACGGTGGCAATCACAGAAATCTTGGCCCGAGGCTAAAGTTATCTAGGGAAGTGCAATTTTATTGAGAATACAACAGTTATTAACAATTTTCACAAGATGAATCCAAATTAGGCAACAACTAAGTTTTATTCTCTTAGAGTTCCGGATCTATTCACTTTTGATGGAAATCCACGATCGTTGTATGATTTTGTACGCAATGTTGAAGAAACTATGGGTCTTATGACTGAACTAGTGTTGATAACATAATTTCACGTGCAATTAGAAATAATAGCATATGATGCTTATGTACTTACTTACATAGGTGGCGCTTCAGTTCGGGGTAAACCTGGGCTTCAACTAACAAGCCCTTTCAGCTAACCCGGTCTAACTGCCTCCAGTTGCGCCCTCCAAGTCTGTGTTGAGGTCGCCTTTCACTTGTGCGCGCCATCTAAGGTGGGATCTGCCTCCAGTTTTCTGATTAGGTCGATGTCGCTGTATAGCTCGTATAGTTCGTAGTAGAATCTTCTTCTCCAAAGCCCGTCAGAGCAAACGGGACCGAATATTTTTTGAAGAATTTTTCTCTTGAAATGACTGCGCCATAGAGTAGGACTTGGATGAACAAGGTCTTATAGTATATCTAATTTCCTTAGTTTTTTGGGATAGGGCCTTACTATTCAATTGCCTTAGCCTAAAGAAATAGCGATTGCCAGGATTCATTTTTCATTTTATTTCTGCTGATGTATTGTTAGCAGAATTCATAGTAGATCCAATTTAGTCAAAGTCCTTTACTACCCCGAAATTATAGCTATAGATTGTGACGTTCATTGGCGTTTGTTAATGTTGTGCGTCTCTTCTTATTGACGGCATATACCTGGTTTTGCCCTCAGTTACCGCAAAAACCTCTTTTTGGCAGCTTCCGTTTCAATACTATCGAACGCATAGTTAGTTCTCCCAAGTATGTCGATATATCATAGGCGCAAGCTTATTTCTTTCAAGTCTCAAACACCAAAGGTCTCTGTTGGGTCCTTACCAACTTTGACGGAGCAGCGAGTGTTCTCAATTGTCATTTTGCGCAAACGGACGAGTTTGGCAGAGATGCCAAAACCAGACATGGCTCTACATAGCTCGTCTCTATAAATTCTGTCGTATGCGGCCTTAAAATCGATGAAAAATGATGGGTATCGATTTGGACGTTTGTGTTTTCTCCAAGATCTGCCGGAATGTGAAGATTTAGTTTACTGTGGACATTCCTGGTCTGAAACTGCACTGATAGGGACCTATCAGATTGTTGACTAAGGTGTTCTTACGTGCACACAATATCCCAGTTGAGATCTTGTATCCGATGTTGAGGAGACTTATCGCTCTATGAGGGTAGGGTTGAAGGGTTTTCTTTTTTTGTTGATCGGACATACTGTGCTGAGATTCCATTCATCAGGCATTCACTCTTCTGACCAGATCTGAGAAATGAGTTGGTACATGCTCTCCACACATTCGTTTCCAGCAGCCTTGAATACCTCTGCCAGTAAGCTGTCAGGTCCAGCTAACTTGTTGGGTTTTAGCCTAGATTTTAATATCCTTACTTCGTTCTGGTCAGGTGGATGGAAGTTCGGCTATCATCGTTAAAGTTGAGTGGACTATTCTGCCTGACGGTGGCATGTTGAGTTTCTTCGTCGCTTTACAGATTATATTTCCATATTCTCAGCACTCTCAAGAATGCCGGACTATTGGCAAGAAAAAACAAACTTACACACCAATAAATCGGATCGCAACTACACGGGTAGTGGTTGACGAGCGTATGGGAAAAATCCGAAAATAGGCGAAAGGACGCAAAAAAGGATCGAAAAACCAACGGAGATTGCAACTAGCAGCTGTAGGTTAGCTGCACACACCTGTTACCGAAGAACCGATATCGAACTGAAATTTAAATTATCTTTTCCTGATGGGGATTTTATGGGTATGCCGAACTAACATAATATTAAAATTTTCCTTAGAATTTAACTGTACTTCTAATGCAATTTTAATTTCGGCCAGAGGAAGGCTCACAGTTCCGCGTTGTCGAAACGGTAATGGTTAACGGGTTGCGCAATTTAGAAAACACAACCGTCTCACGTACGATGAATACCACAACAGGGAAGAAAGCTTACGGTCACGGTTCTTACTCTGTATATGTAAAAATATATAAATCTAATTGTAGAAAAAGTACTCAGCTTGTTATCTCGACGGTTTTATTACCTAGGCGGGTTTGCTCTAGAGCTGGAGTTTCTGGTGATGCAGATAAGCTGTCTCCGCCACAATCGCTGGTCCTTGGTTCTCTCGTATCAGTTAGATTTTGTAGCGTTTTCCTTCTTCGTACGTGGTGTTCTTCTCGTTCTTTTTCTCGTCCTTGTTATTTTTTTTCTTTGGCTCTTGCCATCGCCGCCATTAAAACATTCAATTAGTACCCACACACACATAGGGAGTTCCGTCTATTCAGCTGTTATAGCAAAGCGAATCACATCCAGAGCCCCAATAGCCTCTCACCGAATTCCCAGCCAATCACACAATTCGACGGTCTACATTTGTGTGTCATGTTTGTTATTTCTATTTGCTTTGTCTCTCAAGTGATTGCTTTTATTTGGAGCCGGACCCGAAACCAAAACTAAAAGGTTGAAAGCCGCCATTGAGACCACCGAATAGGGAGGAAGACTATTTTACTAAGGGTACAATTGGCGCCCGTAAAACTTCTTGCAAACGTCAGGGAGCGAAAAAACGACAGCGGGGAGTTGTTGTTATTTTCTTCGGTCATCCGGCGAGTTTACACGCCGTCCACCTGGCTCTACCCTTGGGGTACCTAGAGTCACCTCTGGAAGGGTAGGCAAAGAGAGGGAACTGGATCCAAAGGAATGCGAAGGAAGAGGAATATACAAATATTTTTTTTTTCAAACCTAAAGTTTTCTAATCAAATAAAACATGAAAACAAAACTTTAGGTCATATGACAATTTATTCCACATCATATCGATACCCTTATAGGTTGTAAAATTCTACAATACACCAACCACCAAGTTTCACATTACTCTACAAAACTTTCTTCAAGGAAATGAGTATTTATTTATTTATTTATTTATATTAAGATGTACATTTAGAATATTCAAAATTCGTATATGGTTCATAAGTAGGCGAAAAAAAGTTCAATTCAAAGTTACAAAAATTGGAAAGTTTTACAAATTTTTTACTAAAATGGCAAAGTGGCTTAAGTCTATTTTACGAGTAGGTATTTTTCTGAAGAGCGATTTTAAACTTCAAAAATTTATTTAAAAATAACTGTTTCTGGTAGGAGCCTCAGTTGGTTACCAAGAATGCAATATTATATGCTAAGCTGTATGGTGTTGAAGAATTCAAGAAATTATTTAAAATCACATAGTTATAGCCAAAAATCAGATTTAAGCCGTTTTGCCTTTTTCTCTTCCGTATTAAAAAATTACTTAAATCACATAAGCCAATTTTCCAAATCCTTTTTTTAACTTCGCTTGAACTTACGTCCAAATTGGCGTTTTTTCCTTTTCTTTAATTGTATTTTGACAAAACATAAACTCTTTTTCCTTTAATTTTATTTTATTATTAATGATTTCATATTAAAATACAAAAAAGAAAGAAATAAAAAAAAAAATCCAATATTAATAAGAAAACATAGCAAAACAAAGCATTCAGTTATTCCAGGAGGAAGACCTCCTTTTCTATCAGGTCGGGATGATAATCAGGTATAGATTCTGTGCAAAGAGTTTTATAGAAATTATGGAATTGCTTATCGATTAAAGGAAGCAGGCTTATCAGATCCTCTTTTTTCGCATAGCTTATCTTATTTGGTCCATCGTAAAGTACTTCCAAGTGTTATGAATATTTGTGAATAATAATTCTTTACACCCTCACTTCATTATACTTAACTTAAGGTATGTTTTTATCCAATGTATTTTTATAGTAAACAGTGAAGGGTGAATCAGACGAAAAACGAAGCCACCTTATACGAGTATTTCTCCAGTTTACCTTATTACCATCTTCAGAAACCTTACGAAAGTTGCACTTGTTTTTGAGAATCGAAGTAAAGTTAAAAAAAAATTATTGGGACATCACATACCAGAAATTGTTTTTTGGTTCCAACACCCCGTATAAATTGGTACCAATCTCTTGGGTGGTGAATTTGAAAGGAGGATTTTTTCTTGTTTCTTTCGATGATAGAATGATCGACGTCACATTCCATGTGTGTGTGGCCGGGTATCAAAAATTTGTGGTCAATATATTTTAAGTTATTCGACGATTCAGAAACATACATTATCATCACTATTGCAACCATTTTGTTTTTATTCTGTCCAAAACAATTATCACTGTAAAAAATAATGTGCTCGGGAGTTGGTTGTACTAATTTTAAATGTTCCAACAAACAGGAAGCAATTTCATTTCCACCTCTGTTTCCGATATCTTCATGCCACATATAACAATGGGGAGAATCGTTTACACAGTTGTGCACAGTCAAATTAAATGTATATAATTGTCTCTTTTAAAAAGAAACAGAGCTTTGCAAAAAAGGAGTTGGAAGACACTGTTGAAGTTCAAAAGTAAACACTTTCAAGCCTTCTACATTTTTTGCATTGTCAATGTCCATCTTTTTCGAATAGTATGCCGAATCTGCATCAAAATGGTGTTTAGTTTTTGTTCTAATTCTATAGCAGCAAGATCATCTCCAGTAACCACAGCTTTTTTAGCAGCGAGTGTGTCACATTTTGTACATGCATCTGTTTTAGGCTTTTGAAAATTTCAGAGTATTTTCTTTTTGTGTTTTTTTTTTATAATTTACGCGCGCCTAAGGGGTTAGATACACTTTTACTGTTCCCAGGGCGCGGGCGGAAAGATAGAAGGAGGAGAAAGGAAAATTGTTTTTGTAGTGGTTTGAAACTCAGGTGTGTTTGGTTTCTATGTTTGCTCTCCAGAGGTGGGAGTCCGAATATGACTGAGAGTTTTTCTTCACTCAGATTGATTCGAGGTATATCACAGTATTTTTCTTTTCTGTGCTTGAAACTCTACAACAGCCAAATTTACGTGTCAGTGTTATGCCTTCACACGCAGAATTTTTCTGTCTGAGTTCCAATTACACAATGAAAAACTGACTTGCTATGGGCAGGATTCGAGCCTGTACCCTCCGAGTGAGAAGCGTTTGCTACTACCACTACACCACGGCCACCCCGTAGTGTAGTTGTAGTTGTTTCAGTGTATAAGTTATAAAGCTTAGTTAAAGCCAGAGAGCTTTCGAAATACGTTTGAGTGGAGTATTTGCGCGTATAATTACTCTCATACGTCGGAATACTGTTGATATGGTCCAAAACTTCGTTTTTCTTTGCCTCTGACAATTTGTTGATTGGAGCTTTCTTGCCGCGCATGTCTTGCATTATTATAGTACCTGAAGATTAAATTTTCTTGGAAATTACGATTTTTAAGATCGGTTTCACCCAAAACTTTTTTAAAACATTTCTGACATACTTGTGTTCTGATGTTGTTTAGATTAAGAAAATATTTGTAGGTAAATTGGCGATTTCGGGAAGTTTTACCACATTGTTTTGCATGTGTTGTTTTCTTTTCGTCAATGGTAATCAACCCAGATACAAATTCCAACTTGAGGTTATAGTTTCCCAGCTCCCAATATTGTTTAAAAATTGTTTCCTGTTCTGTTTGAGAAATTTTGTCCATACATTTTCGTTAGCAATCAGTAAGTGGTGAACATTTTCTTTATGGCACCGTTTTTCCGGTACGAGTCATATATTCTTGTCCTAAATTTCTTTTTCGATTACTTACCTTTCGCGTTTCTTTTGTTGCTTTATCAGATATTTCGATGTCTTCAACTAAATTGTTCACTATTTGCATGATCATATCTTCAACGTCTGAATCAGAGAACTCGTTTTGTGACGATATGTCCGGCAACTGATAATCCTTATCTGCAACGCTATCATCACTGTCTTCCGAAAGTGAATCGTCTTCCATTATTTCAGGGTCAACTGTAGACTTCAAATGTGAAATGGAAACATCCGACAGCTCACGCAGTTCGTTGCCGTTTCGTTGGAAACAACTGGCTGGACTATATCGTTTTCTGCATAAAACAATTTAAAAATTTATTAGATGTTTAAAAAAGTTTTATTTTTAATGTTTATAGTGCCCTGAAGAAGATAGTATACACTATCGAAACGTCGACAATCAAGAATCAAAACACAAAAATCGACCTAGAACCTACACAACGCAGGAAACATACATATTTATCTTCAGACTTTCACATCTTAATACAGTAACACAATGATTTATTTTACTATTTTATTTTTTTCACAATTATAAGACGCGACTACGTTTGCTTCACGAAACGAAATGAAAAATGATTTCGCTTATGTCATGACTAGCCAGTTTCCCTTTTTAATAATATTCTTAAATCCTGGTTGCTTTGATCTTAGAAAAACGAATTTTGAATTTAAAAATCTTTCTTTTTAATATTTTTTTGGTAAAGCGGCTTATGACTGATCACTATTCAAAAACATAAATTAAATATCAATCTTCCTGTTCAATTTGTAAAAGTGGCTTATGTACATATAGTCAAATTATTTTGTTTAAATTGGTTGGGTAAAAAGGCTTATAGAGGGCGGGTCAATAAGTCCGTGACTTTTTGAATTTCTGACCTCTTTACTGAAACAGCAACACTGCTCCTGTCAACAGGCATCTGTCAGTGGACTCCTGTCAAAATTTAAACTTGCTGTGTCAGTTAGTTTGTGTTTGACAGCTATTTTTATCAGACTACTCACTAATTTGAGGAGAAAATGGAAAAAAGTGAATTTCGTGTGCTTCACTTCACAGGAAGGTTTGGCGTTGTTTAATCGCAATATGGAGGAGTTTTTGCGCCGTTTTGTAACCGTGGATGAAACATGGATCCATCACAACACACCAGAGAACAAACAACAGTCAAAACAGTGGGTTTCTAAGGGTGAATCGGCTCCAAAGAAGGCCAAGGTGGGTTTGTCAGCCAATAAAGTTATGGCGACTGTTTTTTGGGATGCACGCGGGATAATACACATTGACTACCTTCAAAAGGGAAGAACAATCAATGGGGAATATTATGCCAACTTATTGGACCGATTCAATGACGATTTGAAAAAAAAACCGACCTCATTTGGCCAAGAAAAAAGTTATTTTCCACCAAGACAATGCAAGGGTGCACACATGTGCAGTTGCCATGGCAAAAATCCATGAATTGGGCTATGAATTGCTCCCTCATCCACCCTATTCTCCAGATTTGGCTCCGAGCGACTACTTCAAGTTCCCAAACCTGAAGAAATGGCTTGGTGGAAAAAGATTTGACTCCAATGATGAAGTCATCTCGCAAACAAAGGCCTATTTTGAGGACCTCGACAAATCATTTTTTTTGGAAGGGATAAAAAAATTGGAGAAGCGTTGGACAAAGTGTATAGAGCTCAAGTGAGACTACGTTGAAAAATAAAATTATTTTTTTATCAAAAAATCTGTGTTTTATTCCAAAAGTCACGGACTTATTGACCCGCCCTCGGGTCAATAATTTTCAACAACTTTCAGAATTTCAAATAAGGTTTTATTTTGAAGAGAATTTCCTTTTGCAAGGTGGCTTACGTACAGTTAATGCTTTTTACCTTATTTCAGCTTCTGATATTTCAGGCATTAGAAAAGCGACTTAGTTAGACATAAGACTAAAAAGAGGAAAACAGTGTTGCAGCTGTAAAATTAAGACGCTTTTCCAAATGCCAGTTAAATAATTTTGCTGAATTAAGCCGTTTGGACAGCATAAAAAATAGACTACTAGATGGAATAGAAACACCCCTGTGAGACAGAAAAAAAATTTTTTTTTAATAAGTATAAAAATTAAAAAAAAATCATTTTCGGCTTAAGTCAACTTAAGCCAATTTGGCTTTTTAATAAAGCATTAAAAATATTAAAAATGCAGATTAAAGCAAAATATAAACTAGGAAAGCACTTGAATTAAAAATTAAGATGTTATACAGAAGATGAGTTCATAATTGTAAAAATACTGCAGCTGTGTAGAGTTTGTGTTCATAAATGTAAAAGAACTATATTTAGAGAACTTGTGTTCATAAACATCAAATAACTGCCTTTGTATAACAATTTTGCAATAGTTTCTATTTTGCTTCGAAGTTGTGATCCGAGAGGATAGCAAAAAGGAAGGGAAAGAAAAACCAATATATGTTAATTTGCATTGTTTTACGGAAGATTGCCAAATCAAGATATGGACTTCAGTAAAAAATAAACTATTAATTTCTCTACGTTTAGCAATGGAAACGGATTATATTAAAGCAGTTTGTATACACCAACTTAGATAGCTACATAAAATTAAAATAAGCTTTTTAGAAAATTAATTCTTGCGACTTTGACTTTGCGTATTGAATAATAGAATTTGTTTAGTTCAACATTGGACGTTATGTTGGCGGTAATCGATTCCAAAAACTAACGAAATTAATTAATAATTGTCAGCGAGATGCTAAACAGGTGCAGATGGGTGACCTTGAGGAGATATAACCGGCAGGTCGATTAAAATATGAATTACGAGGGGCGTTCAACATATTCTCGGTATCGGGGTGAAGCTGTGGTTGTATATATAATTTGACTTATTTATCAAGTAATACTATTATTTTAGTGCATTCATGTAAAATTTCATATAAATGTGATTATTAATTCGCGTTTTATCTCTAGTTAAACAGAATCATAATAGCAACTGAGACGATGATGGTGAAAATTGAGCATCGCGCTGTAATTAAATTTCTCACTAAGCAAGGAAAAAGTCAAAAAACTATTCATGAAGAGATGGTGGCTGTTTACCAGGGTTCGGCACCTTCATTATCAACTGTGCAAAAGTGGTCCAGTGAGTTCAAGAGAGGTAGAGAGAGCATTGAAGACGACTCCCGCTCCGGCTTAAATGCTTAAAAATTAGCTTAAATAACTTACCAATAAACTTATTCTAACTTACCGGTCCCATTCGGGCACTCTAAGGTAAACATAATACTTAATCTATGTAATTTACATTTATTAAGGCAAAAACTAAGAAAATAAACTTTAAGAAGCAAAACTTAGTATCTGGACTTTTTGTTATAATATAAAACTTAAAACTACACCTATAAACTACCTAAAATTAAATCTTAACCTACTTAATACCTACTTAAATTATCTAATTGTATATATATGTACGAGTATATATAATTAATTATTTTAATTCTAATATAATTTTAAATATTTTTTGTGGGATTTTTATTTTTTATAATTTTTAAATTTTTTTTTTTTTTTTTTTCTCTTAAAACTACCCTAATCTTACGTAAAACTATGTAAGCCGGCCACATCTAATAAATTAGACTAACGACCGACTTTGCTTCCTATGGAGTTACCTAGTACTAGAGGAATTCGACGAAGAAACTTCCTCTCCTCCCATAAGCCACCAAAATTTTTGGTGCTGCCGGGCAACATCCCTCATGTCGCGACTCCCTACCGACCTACTGAACCGGAGACACTCCGCATTGTCATGTGTGACGTCTCTGTCGTAGTTAAGTCGCCTGTCCGCAGCTGTTCGATTAGCGGTGCCGCTAATCTGTCATCTTCTACCGCGAGCATCGAACCTTTCGAGTTGTAGAGGCTGAGTAGGGTTAATGAATCTCGAGAAGAAATTCTCCAGACGAGTCCTGAAACCAAAGGATGCTCCCCCCCCCCCTCCCCAACTCCCAAAGCACTTCATCATTCCCCTGGGCTGGATCAAGGTGTCATACGACCCGTGCTGAAGATCAACCTGGCTGAGGGCCCAGTATCTCCAAAAATAGCTCAGTCGCGAACGGAGTATTCGGATACCTGGCGACCTCCGGAAAATAACCAAAAAACAAAAACCGAGGCCGGTACTCCTTTAATACCGGGCGGTGGAACGGTGACTACACCGAATACCGACTACATTGCCGAGAGAAGGCAAAACTGTGGCAGGCCATGGTGCGCCATCCTCTAAAGGCAAACGGAACGAGCCAAAAAATAAGAATTCAGGAAGTGTTAGGACTGTGGCAAGCCATGGTCCTATCACTTCCCCCGCCCCCAGCAGCAGCAAGTTTGTGGCAGGCCACGGACTTGTTGCTACTACCAAAACTCCTCCCTCCAAGGATTAATCTGGAGCTCAGCCGCAACGGCAAGCTACCGGTTTCCAGGAGGCCCAAAACACACAGTTCTACAACCCCTGGGCCATCCAACAGCAGATCTCTGAGGTCTTACAACGAAGTCCTAAGGGACGCATTGGTGATCGCGCTGATCGACAGGAGCGATATCGACGGTTCCATTACACCGGAACGGTGGCAACTGGTCAAGCTGAAGCTCTCGAGCAACTTCTTGGCCATCATGCGGGAAAACTCAGGACCACCTCCTATCACAAGCGACGCTGGCTGGCACCAAGGCCATGTCAAGCTCATCGCTTGCTCCAACCAGAGATCTCTCGATCTCTTCACCAAGGCCATCGATGGTTTAAGAGACATTTGGCCAGGTGCAAAACTCGAGGTCGTATCTAAGGAAGACATTCCTAGTAGACCTCGAACTCGTACCTGGATTCCAGCCGAACCCTCCTCTCCAGAAAGTATTCTGGAAATCATCCGGCTCAGCAACCCGACTCTTCCGACACATGACTGGAAAGTCGCGAAACTGGAGGAACTAAGGGGTTCTTATAGATGCGCGTTAATTGTGATCAATAAGGAATCCCTTAATCCTCTGGCGCAGTCGAAAGGCATGATTCGGTTCGGATTCGAGTCCATTCATTTAAGGGTGTACAAAAAGGATGAGCTGGATGCTGATAAACAACCTCCTCCTCCTTTAATACCTGACTTCACAACCTCGGATCTTGGAGCGTCGATATCCTTTCCAGAATTGGATAGCGACGACTCCAATCTGTCCGAGGTGACTATCAAGCCGTCGGTCTCCTCTTCTGACACACTGTCGGAAATGGAAACCGATAACGAAGCAATTAGAGGTTCTACACGATCAGAGATAGAAGATGAGCTCTTGGGCACATCTTCAGAATCGGAGGACCTCAACAACACCGTGGTGGAGGCGACTCTGGAAGACTGTAGCAATTATACGGTTTCTCCAGATCAATCTCCACCACTCAAAAAAGGCTTCGGCCGCACTCATTCTGCGTCTTTCTAAAAACGCAGAAGACATAATCCTAATCCAGGAACCATGGATTGCAGAAGGCGTGGTTCGTGGACTTAGGACACCCACATACGCTCCGCTCTATACAAGAGACAAAGGTAAGATTAGAACTTGTATATTAGTGAAACGTAGCCTTAATGTATTTCTACTTCCCAACCTCAGTGACCCCGACTTAACCGTTGCCAGACTAGAGACTGCCAAGGGCTCCTACTGGCTGGCATCG
Source organism: Volucella bombylans (assembly GCA_949129095.1). Classification (NCBI taxonomy): domain Eukaryota; kingdom Metazoa; phylum Arthropoda; class Insecta; order Diptera; family Syrphidae; genus Volucella; species Volucella bombylans. The sequence goes on from OX422140.1 coordinate 300,262,894, forward strand.
GCTTACCTTGGCCACAATCAAGTGGGCCCTCTCCCTGGTGATAACCTAGAAAGGGTGGTACTGGAAGCTGGAAGGCAAAAAACTGGCCTCATAATCGGATGCGACGCTAACGCACATCATACGATATGGGGCAGTACCGACATCAATGATAGAGGTGAGGTGAGTCAAATATAGTCTAAATATTTAAAGTACTAACCTCTTAATTTGCAATATTGGCAATGATCTCACTTTTATAACAAGAAACCGACAAGAAGTGTTAGATATCACTCTTGTCTCCGACAGCATCACCCAAAGGCTAACAAACTGGATGGTATCGTCTGAACACTGATTGGTCAAAATACAGAGGAATACTGTCAAAAACGTTATCCTCGTAACTATCAAGTCCCCCGCGTGACACCAATGAGCTTGACATGAAAGTCAGGGAATTTACTCTGACCCTCAATAAGGCTATGGCCGCTTCCTGCCCTCTTATTTAACCAAGAAGCAAGAAAAAGCCACATTGGTGGACATCGGCACTGGGACTGCTCAGAAACGCCTGCAGAAAACTTTTCAACGCAGCAAAAAGCACAAGAAAAGTGACCGACTGGGACTCATATAAAGAATCCCTCAAATTATACAAAAAAGAACTGAGGAAGGCAAAGCGACAATCCTGGAGGTCATTCTGTGACAAAATTACAGAAACCTCTGAGGCATAGCGGCTTAGAAAAATCCTCTCCACAAATCCTATGATGCCCAGCTGTTTGAAAAAAACCGATGGCTCTTGGACAACCTCAAGTGATGAATCACTCAAGCCGCTTCTGGACACCCACTTAAAAGCTAGATGCCAATTAAAGAACAGACCTTAGGTGGACTGCTGGACAAACATGTCTAGCGACCAAACAGATCTAGCCAAGGCTGGATCTGAGTCGATCTAAGTGTCTGATCCTTTTAGATAGGAAACATCTCAGCGCCATAATAGGTGTCATTACCGGACACTGCCTCATAGGCAAGCACGCAAGAAGGCTTTTACTAACGATTTCTGTAGAAGCTGCATGGACGCGGAAGAGGAGGAGACAATCCCCCACCTACTCTACACATGCCCAGCTCTCTCTCAGAGAAGGAAGCTTCATCTAGGAGCTTTTTTCTACAACGACCTAAACGATCTAGAAAAAATAGACGTTAACAGTCTCCTACGCTTTATTATAAGCTCAAACTGGTTCCAGTAGTAAGAAGATCATAGATCCACGTGGCATCACAATAGGCCAATAGGCCTAAGTGGGTTGGTATTTCCAACAGCTACTCTTACCTAACCCTAACCCTAATCTGTCATGGATCAGACCTTTACTATCTAGATAGAGGAACGCTTCTGGAGGAATAAAGCCCTCATAATACATATAATTAGGGTAGTAAGCCCCGGAGATGAGATTGGTCGATGAGGTCATTGCTCTTGCAATGCGCCTTCTAGTCAACTTAATGAGAAAATTGTCCACTCTTATTAGGTTCGCCCTGATGTATAAGACCACATTAGGATAGAATTTTGTGTACTCAGATTCAGGTATTTTGTATAAGCGAAGACAAGTCCTAAGACAAGCCCTCTCAAACACCCGAATCTTTTCCAATAAACTTGCCCTTACGTTGAACACGGGACGTCCAAATACAAGCATAGGCCGGATAAGGCCATGTAGCAGATCACATTCAACCTCGCGTCGAGCTGGCTGTTATAAAACAGTCTCTTTGGAAGTACAAAAGATATTGATCGAGCCAGTTCATTTTGACAAGTAAATGACTGACCGTGTTGCCCAACGATCGAGAACTTTCGCCAATTCTTTCTAGTATCCCTAGAGGCCCCAGACCAAGACGTCCAAAACAGAATGGTTTCCTACTTCTGAAAATTGATTTTCAACTTCCAGTCATCGCAATTTCATTTAGTTTTATCGAAATGGTGTTGCAAGAGTATATTAATGACCTCAATCTTTGGACCTGTTCTTTACGAGTTTAAATCGTCTGCATACGCTATGGATCGACGAATTTACCGCACCCCTTGTTGTAGACCGTTTTTAATGTTAAATGTTGCAGCAGAAGTCACATCGCCATTCTTCACAATGAACTGTCTACTGAAGAGCATAGCAAAAAGAATATACAGCAGTTGTTTACTAATGCCCAACCTGCCCAGCTTGAAAAATAGTCCTTCTAAGGATACGGTATCGAAGGCTTTCTCCAAGTCAATCAGGCAGGCACCAGTGCACTGTTTCTTGCCTTTGTTCCATTGGATACCAGAAACCAGTTTAGACTCAGCATGAATGATATCACGCAGAAAATCCTGTGTTTGGCGTTAAAATCCCCACCGATAATAAAATAATTCTCCTCCAATTCCTGCCTTAGGAATCGGAAAAGTGTCTCGAGTTCTGAGATGAATAACGTGGATTGAGTAGCCTTAGGTGCGTAAACATACACCATGTATAACCGCTTTCCACTACGGAGAGGGATATACACGATGCATGCTTCCAGCACCTGGAACATACGTACTATACGACTGTATATTCTTTTAAAACGTATTCCTTTTTTCACAAATATCGCAACGCCACCTCCTTGAATGGAGTTGGGCCGGTTTCTTTGTACTATTTTATATCTTCTGTGCCTCGTTTTGTGTCTTTTGGTAAGCTTAGTTTCGCTAGCCAAAAGCACATCAGGGGCTTGGTCTTTAAGCAACTTAAATAGTGTGACTCTTCGTTCGAACCTAATCAGTGAATTAACATTCACTGCAAGTACCTTCAGGGTTTGCTCCGCCATGTACGTACCCATTACGGCGCGTATACTTGATCTACCAGCGTAGCCTGTTCTGTTGAAGCTGAGCCATCTGCCCCTGAATTCAGAGTAAGATAGCTAGCATGTGAGGTACAGGTTCCACTGCTCTAGGCGCTGGGGCGCCTTCGTTTTTTTATCCCTGCTACCGCCATTTAGGCGTAGGTAACGTGGCCGGATTTACTTTTTTTGTGTATTGGAATTTGGGACAAATAGATTGCGGTGTGTCCCAAGTTCTTACATAAGGCACAGGAGAGTTGGCTTTTTTCTGACGGTTCGTCCGTATCTAGAGCGCATTCCCCGGATTTGTGGTTCTCTCCGCAATTCACGCATCGACGTTGGATTTCGCAGTTCGATACGACGTGCCCGAACCTTTGGCAGCGAATAAATTGTACAATGTTTTCGCTCCTCTTTAATTTTTCCCAGGTACAACCTGGTAGTCTAGGATTTTTATGTTCCATAGACCATCCGGTTTGCTGTTGGGACTCAGATGGACCAGGAAAAACGGTAGTTTCCGCTTCTCCCTTTTGGCTCTAGCTGTGACAAATGGCTCAACTTCTACGAATTTGAGCTCTTCGCACTCCTCCTTTTTAAGCAGTACAAGGAGCTCCTCCGGATCCGTAGACGGTTCTAACCCCTTAGCAGCATAGTTTGAAGCTTCTCCCCTTCTTGGTGTAGGAGAAGAAGTCGTCGTATCCTTCAGTAAATTTTTAATTTTTTGGTAGCTCTCCACTGTGTTGCAGTGGATCGTATGTCTATTAATACTTAAACGCTTTATAAAAAAATTATTTCCTATAGCCGACTTACATAGCTCAATGGTGTCTTATAATTCTATCCTCAAGGTGTTGATTGGTGGCACCATTTGCTTGACTGTTTTCTGCTGATGTTGTTGTAGTTTTTGTTGCTGTTGTTATTTTTGTTGTTTCTGCTGTAGTTGATTTGTTGTTGTTGGTTTTCTTGTAGTTGCTGTTTAGTTAGTTTTTTGTTGTTTGCTTTACTTTTGTTGCTGTTGCGGATGTTTTTGAGTTTGGGTTTGGGATTTTTGCTGGTTTTGCTGTTGAGTGCTCTGTGGCTCTTGCTGTTCCCTCGCCCTTCTCGCTATTTGCTTAGCTTTAATGTCTAGAACTTGTTGTTGCAGCAGATTTATGCTGCTGTTTAGGTTCTCTACCTCTTCGTCTTCATCGTCTGCTTCGTTGGCAGCTAGACAGGCGAAGTTATTGTGGGCGCCCATGTAATGGCCTTCACCGCCATCGGAGACGTAAGGGTATTCAACGCCCACAGGTGTGTCCTTCTTTCTAGCTGCTGTAGTTGATGTTTTCGCCTCTTTCCTAGTTCCAACCGGCAGCTTTTCGGTTGAAGCTGATAGGGAAAGGCGTTTAACAGTTTTTAGAGTTGGCCTTAGCTTCCTCCTTCTTTTTACTGTTTCTCCGCTCTCTGATGTAGGTACCTGGCTAGTCCGACATTATTGCCTCCGACAAAGACCGCTCGTCTATATATATATATCGCATGATGGATACTCTTATGTTGTCGGTTATTTCTTCTTTTTTTTTTCTTTTTTAATTATAGAGGAGGAAAAAAAGTAATCGATTGTCACTTCCACTAGGCCAACTTGTCTCTTTTACAATTTCTGTCAAACACTTTACTTTTACTATGTGCACTATTCTAATTCACAAGAAAATCCGAAACACGTCTCTTCTCCTTGGTGGTCGGTAGACGAATGATGTCCTTAGCTACGTTCAATTATGCCTTGCTCTAGGTGGTTGCTGAGCGGTAAATATTACAAAAAGGTAGACCCCGAATACGTCCTTAGCTGGTGTACAAACACGATGGAGGGGTTGTGACACCATGAAAGGTATCCCTTCCCTCAGGTCTATCGCACTATCTATCTGAGTGTTCAGCAGTAGAGTGCTTTAACACGCCTTCATAGCAGCTTAGTCCGCAGATACCTCAAGAAGCTATCCCGTTATGCTCACTAATTGATGCGTCACCAACACGTCCCCATCCTTCGCTCCATGGAGATAATTCACGCCCCTTGTAAAGCCAACCTAAGAACCGTGTATCGATCAGTCCCCTTGATGGACATGGGTTATCATATTGACAAAAAAAAAGAAGCCAATAGTAAAATGTTAAGCAACAATTTATTTCAAGGTTGGAAGAAGAGGGGGTTGAAAATGACTAGGAAGGATATATATATCAACAAAATTTTAGCTTGCCTTAGAAAAAGTGTCGATTCTCGAATCTATGAATAAAATCATAAAATCAAAACCTAATAATACACATATGTATAAGATTGTTAAGTAATTGTAAGCTAGTATTTAAGCATTTTTTGATAGTATGTAAGAGTTAATGAATAAGTAAATAAAATGCATTTAAAACTAAACTAACTAGGTTGATTATAAAGATAAAGATAAAGATAAAAACCAACCTTTGGTAATTTAATTTGAATAGGATCATTTACATTTCTAAATTTGTATAGATAAACAATTAAAGAAAAGCTGACAATGAATAAGATAGGTCGGTATGTCGGTAATCATATTGAATTTATCTAACTTTTTAACATTTCACCTAAATCATGCAAAAATTCAAGATCTGGCTTTACGTCATTAATAGTTATGTTGGATTGCATTATTGGTTTCAAAATCTGGAAGGCTCTTATTTCTTGGTTGGTGTACTTCTTGTCATTTACAGATATGGTTTTGTTGTTATACTGCACCAGTTCTTATACTGCATCCGTTCAACGTCTTGGTTTCATTAGAATATTGAAGGGTTCCATTAAAGTTCGTTAAGAAAATAGTATTTTCGGTTAGAAGTTCGATGACAGATTTCTTATAGATCTGGTTGTCACAATCCGCATCTTTGCTTCTAATCGTTCGATTAATGCAGTGATTCGTGGATAACCCCAAATGGCTGCCTCGGCTGGCCACGCAGTAGCCTACACGATCGGTGTAATTTTTAAGCACATTATCGATTGTGTGCAGCTATATTTCACCAATGTCTTCACGAATATTGTCCTTTAAAGCGTCAATTGTCTCTGGCTTGTCGGCGTAACACTTATGTTTTACGGCACCCGACAAATAATACTCCAACGGTGTCAAATCGCAGCTCCGAGGTAGCCAAACGACATCAGCTCTGCGGCTGATAATGCGATCTTCAAAAACAGGGCGCAAAACATCGAGTGTAGCTTCGATTGTGTGGCACGTAGCGCCGTCCTGTTGAAACCAAATGTTGCCAATATCCTCCTCTTAAATTTTTGTGAACAAAATTCGTTCTACATGGCCCGATAACGATCGCCATTGACTGTAACGGCCACTCCTTGCTCATTTTCGAAGAAAAATGGCCCAATTATGCCTCTGGGCCTAAATCCGCACCAAACAGTGACTCGTTTTGGGTGTATCGGCGTTTCAATGTATGCGTGCGGGTTTTCTGTGCCCCAAATGCGACAATTTTGCTTGTTTACATACCCGCCAAGATCAAAATGAGCTTCATCTGAAAAGATGGTTTTTTTTTGGCAAAATCGGCATCTTCTCTAAGTCGATCGCAGGCCCACTTAGCGAAGCGTAGTTCAAGCGTATACACAACTATATTCGTTCAGCGGAAGGATAAAACTAATTATCTGTCAAATCAGACATGAGCTAAGTGTTACCATTCACGAAATACGAGTAAGCACTAGTTGAAAAAAAAAATGTTAGATGGCGGACCCTTTAGATGCTGCTCTGGCCAGAGCTAAAGGCGCTTTTGCCCTTACAAAGAAACTGTTTTATAGCAGCCAGAGCTCAATGCGAGTGTAAAGGTAATTAAAGGTAATTTGCTACATTGCCCTTATCAGGCCCATGCTTATATTTGGTTGTCCCGTGTGGTTCAATGTACGAGCAAGCTTAGTGGAAATGATTCGAGTGTTTGAGAGGGCTTGCCTTCTCTTGTACAGAACACCAGAGTCGGAGTACAAAAAATTGTATCCTAATGAGGTCCTTTACAATAGGGCGAACCTAATATGAGTGGACAACTTCGTAATTAAGCTGACTCGAAGGCACATTGCAAGAGCAATGACCTCGACGAATAACCTGATATCTGGGGCGTACTACCCCAATTACCTTTACCACGAGAGTGTGCGCTCTGACGGCTTCGTTCCACCGGAAGCATTCTTCTACCTAGATCAGATAGGGTTGATCAAGGATAGATCAGCGGTGCCGTTAATCTTCCATGTCGCTCGGACAGCTGGGGACAGGCGACTCAACTACGGCAGAGACGTCGCACACGGCAGTGTGGATCTCCTCAGGTTCAGTAGGGCGGTGGGCAATCGCGATAAGAGGGATGTCGTTCGGCAGCACCAGCATTTCTGGTGGTTGAATGATGGAGAAGATGTTTCGTCGTCGTTTCCATTAATTACTGACCAGCCTCACTAAGGAGGCAGAGCTGACCAATCTGTTTTCTCTATAAATAGCGATGGCCAGCTTACATAGGTTTAGGTTAGCATTTAAGAAATATGTACATTTATTTGGTGTATACAAATGTATATACTAATATATGTATATAATTGTGTATAATGTCTATGTGTTGTATGTTGTATTAGGTATCTAGGTTAGTTAGGCTAAGGTTTATTTTAAGTTAGATATTAAGTTTTTATTAAAACAACAAATTATGTCTATATGCTAAGTTTTTGTTAACAATTTTTTTCTTAGCTTTAAATATAGTAAATAAATATCCATAAACAAAATGTTAATAAAGTCGAAAGACATACTTATAAGAATTTAGAGTAGCTTAAAGCGCCTGTGTGGGGCCAGTAAGTTAGTATAAGATTATTATTTAATTTTAAGCTAGCATTTAAGCATTTTTTGTTAGTATATAAGAGTTAGTGTTAAGAAAATAAAATGCATCTAAAACTAAAACTAAAACTAACGATTGGTTCGTTGGCATTTTAATCGGCAAATTAGACGCAAAAACTCGGAGTCTTGGGAAACGTCCCGCAATAACTCGGCCGATGTTCCCGAATGGGATGAAATTGTAAACTTCCTCGAAATTCTATTGGGATCGCTAACTAATGCTCAAAAACTCCAGTTAAAGAACAAGACGATTGGAGGAAAAAGCAAGATGCGACGCCGTCCAGCCGGTGGACTAATATCAGCCTCAGCTACGTCGGAAGTGGATATCACAATGTGCTCCCTTAAAGACAGTTCATTCGAACACAAAACCTCTGCATTCATATTGAAACGCGTAACACTACTACCAGTGTTTGGATGCTTATCCAGTAATGTTCTTGCGGATCCTGAGTTCGGTCGTCCCGGAAGGATCGATTGTATCTTGGGTGCAGAAGTCTATGCCTTAATCCTACGTAAAGGGATGCGTAAAGGAATGTCGAGTTTTCCTTCAGCAATTGAAACAGTTTCTGGCTGGGTTTTAGTTGGCACTGTGCCGAATTCTGGGGTGTCAGCGGTGTAACTCCTTCTTTTATTGTCACGAGATTAGAGACAATTTCCGAACAAATCCGTCAAATTTGGGACATTGAACGTCCTTGATCTTGATCCGGAAGATCGTAAGGTCGTCGAGTATTCATGGAGTGACGGTTCGGGCGCTATTCGTGTAGTGTTTAATGCGTCGCAGGCGGCGAATAACGGTTTGTCCCTTAATGATGTTGTCTTAGCTGTGCCTAAATTGCAATAAGACTTATGGATCGTGTTCCTCAGGATTAGATTCTTTCGCTTTGCTTTTACTGGGGATATCGTGAAGATGTTTCGCCAGATTCGAGTAAGAAAATCAGATCCCAACCGTCAGTTAATTGTGGCCTAATGATTCGTCTTCCCCCTCCGATTGCTCACAGTAACGTACGGAACAAAGCTTTCCCCTTTTGCGTCGATCTGGGTTCCGAACAAAATCGTGGAATTAGAGGGAGAAGGGTTTCCCTTAGGCGCCACCTTGTTGACAAAACACAATTACATAGACGACGTGTTGTTTGGCGCTGACACTTTGGGAGAGGCTAACAAGGATCGAGATGAGCTGATCAACATTTTACACACAGCAGCTTGCGAGCTTAACAAGTGGGCGGCTAACGATGACGATTTGCTGCCAGCAAATCATCCGGACTCCCCTACGCAGCGTACCTTAGGAGCTCCCCTGTTTACTTCAACTCTTGGACTCGGCTAGTGCAATGGTAAGGACGAATTTTCCTTCCGCGCTTACAAACCGACGCTTGTTATCAACTAGCCTTAGACTCTTCGACCCCTTGGTCTATTGGGTCCAGTGATTATCCGGTCAAAAACCCTTCTCCAGTACTGCTGGTTATCGGCCGTAGACTGGGATGAGGAGGTTGATCCACCTATCAGAGAAAAATGGCGAAACCTTAGTCTAGACGAGATCCATATTATAAAGGTACCTCGTAGGGTCCAGGTCAAGGCAGGGCAGGAGTTGTATCTCTATTGTTTCAGCGATGCCTCGGAGTGTGCTGACGCTACCGCGGTTTATGCTGTAAGTCAGCAGGAAGACGGCATTTGGACGAGCATTTTGTTGGTCAGCAAGAGTCGTGTTGCTCCAGTGAAGTGCGTTACTCTACTACGAATGGAATTGCAGGGTACGTTGCTACTGGCCGAGCTTATCAATGCACTATGTGCGGCTACCACTCACAAACCTACCCTTATTTTATGTCGGTCGGACTCTCAAGTGGTTCTGGCCTGAATCCGTGCTTATCCATCTAGGTGGACGACATACATAGCTAATCGAGTCGCTTGCTGCCGGATGTAGGCTGGAAAGACGTGCGTTCACCTGACAATCCAACAGACTGCGCAACACGAGATTTTACTAATTGGCGGCGTCAACAGTGTGATGGAACGGGCCGTCATGGCTCGTGCAAGATCCTGAAACATGACAGGTTTATCATCAGAGATTCCCGAACAGCGGAAAACTGTGACCTTGGTGTCTGTTCGACGAAGCGATTGGTCAGACCAGTTTTCCAAGTTCAGCTCTTTCGATCAACCCGTGAGGGTGCTTGCTTTCATCTTCTATTGGCAGCGACGGTGCTTGAGGCGCGCAGAAAACTCTTAGAAAGGGCTGAAGCTGGAGGACTTACGGCAGGCGCGACGTATCGTATGCTGTATCGAGCAGCACAATTCGATTTATTTAAAGAAACGATTTTTTAAAGGCGTTGCTTAGCGAATTTCGCTTAGGTTATCCCCATTTACACCGTTTGCTGACACAAAATAGTTTAACACACTTTTTCAACTATCAAACAAACCATTTAGCATGAAAACACATATTTCATTAGCAAACAATCTACTTCTTTCTACACCAAGGTCTTCGAAACCGTCTATTAAATCATTTTTTATATTATATGTGAGGTTTTTACAAATCCTAATTTCATCAAATATCAGGAGAACACAACGTTCTCGTTGGTTTAATAAAGCGAACTTTGACTTAAGATACGAATGAGCATTGTTTTCATATACTGGTTGTAATCCTTTTACAGGAGCCCATCTACAGAAAGAGGAAATGTGAGGAAGTTTACAGCCAAGTCTATCTCCCAAAAATTTATAGGCGCTTTGTGATCTATAATAAATATTTTGGGAAAGTTCTTTTTCGTGGCTGTTGTATTTTGTAGTCTTTGATTCTTTCAGAAGCATTTTACAAAATGTTTTTGAATAGTCTGAAATATTGAGCCTTTCGATTTGAGACGTCGTCGTATATATTTTATTTTTATTAAAATTATTATGGCAGTATGCGCTTTGTTTTTTTATAATGTTTTATTTTTAAATTTCTTAATTTAAGTTTGTAACTTAACAATATTTTTTTTAAAGTTGCACTTTTTTCTCCTCTTTTGCACTTCTTTCCAATAACTGATCGCATCTTGCACACGAAATACTGCAACTGCTCGAGGTTCTTCTTCGTTTAGTTAAAGGAGACTTCAGATCTTCTAAATTCAAGTTTGAATCCAAATCAGAATTTAAATTTAAGGAAGGAACAGCATCCGCCTTAAGATATTTTTTTCCTACAAACTTGGTATAAAAATGATCTCCACAAACAAAGTATTTGCCTTCATTTTTAAAACCACATGCCTTCATCCACAAATTATTTAAAATTTTATTTTTTTTTTTCCTGGGATGACATTTAAAAATTTTCAAGTCAGGGTAACTCCTTTTAGTTTTCCTACAAACAGAACAAGAAACTCCAGATAATCTCTTGTCACCCATTGCTACCGAAAAATAAACTGCAAAATATTATATCGCTGAAAAAGTACCGCTGACAAAATTTACTAAGAAAAATTGTTCAGTTACATAAATAAGCATCCAAATCGGTCGAGAATCGACGGCGAATGAAGTAAAGCAACTACACAGCAGGCAAGCGCGCCGCACAGCTCCATGAACTGTGGTTGCTTTATGTATGAAGATAAGTGTTGAAAATAGAAACCACAGACACATTTGCACGGCGTCGCGCATGCCTGCTCGTCGGCTGTGCACACAATACAACACATAAATATTATTATTATATTATAATATTATTATATTATAATATTATTATATTATAAATATTATATATTTATATTATATTATATTATATTATATTATAAAAATTATTATTATATTATAATATTATATTTTAAAATATATTTTGTTCATACAAATTGTTCAGAACTTGAAGTTCGAAATAAGAACCGGCAATTAAAAACTGGTTCGATTTTTTTCCTTCGGCGTGCAATAACTATATAAACTATAGCATCTGTGATTATACCCAATTGCACATATACGAGTAGCTGACTCACTTGTAATCTTAGGTGAGTTTTTCTCTGACCAGAAATGGGTGAAATACTTTCGAGATGTATTCATAAAATGTTTGTTTTGTCATCCACCTGTTATCACTAATTCCATAATCCCATTCATCTGGGATAGTTTTCCGAATATCCTCCCGAGTTCTTTTATAGGGCCATAGAATCATGAGGGGACACATAAGTCCCAAAGCGGAGAATGAAAACATTACTTTTAAATTCGATTTAGCCAAACCTCTGTCAATCTCGTATATATTTTTAGCCCCTTTTGCAGCTAAAAAAGCTTTTGTTTTTATACAGAGCATGAAATTAGTTTCATCCCCATTAAAAACTCTACTTGAATCATCCAAAATTGCGAAGTACGAGTAATCATTGTCTACTGACAACGCTACGTTCGCGCTAGCTCTAGGATCAATTGCTCTACACTTAAGTGAGGGATGCCGCTTAGGAAAGGCATTAAACCATCCTTTTCCTGGAATATTGTCTTCTACAAATGGGTGTTCCCTTTCAATTTACTCTAGGAATTCTTAGACGACACTTAAAACATCTTCCTTTCGCTCTTGAAAACCTTTAGTTTGACAAATTTTTATTCCATTAATAATTGTTACCACCTCCTCTTTCGATAAAATTGGAGACTGGCCGTGACCGGGTTTCTTAAAAGTGTGAAACTGAATAGTTGATCTTGGTATGCCGTAAAATTCCGAAGCTGTCTTCTTTGAAAACTGTTCGCTTTTTATTGCCGAAAGAGGTAGTTAAAGCCGATCCTCATCGTAAATTTTCATCTGTTTTCTCATTTTCAAAAATCTCAACAAATAACCGTCGTATAGTACAGTTGTTGGCACCGTCAATAGTACTATGGTATACACTTTGATTTAGGAATATCGACTGAAGAGAACCTTTAATATAGGAGCTGGAGGAAAATGTTCCAATTTTACTATATTTTTGGAAAAGAAAAAAAAATCCTCAAAAGAAGTAACTGGAACAGAGCAAATCGCTATTGAACAGCATAGATGAACTAACCTAGATGGCAAACTTTCCAGGTATTGGACAATCAAAACCGGTTTTCTGCTGATCGCCCCTAACCATGAGAATCTGTCTATGAATACGTGTAAATTGTGATCAATGGAAATTTGCCTCCTTTTTTATGCAAACCACCCCCATTTGAACCATAAAACGTCATCCATATTACACACACTCGTGCAAACCGCTCTCATTCTAACAATTTTACTTGTAAATTGTTTGACAAAGTTATAGAGATGTACGCACAGTATGGCTATGCGAAAGTTAAGGGTTTGCAAAAGTATTAGTAGGGTTTGACAACTAGGTTAATTTATCTATGTTGAATAGAGAGGTGTCAACAACCGGATCCAAAAAAAGGGGTGTCAACTACTCTTGAACTATTTTTTTTTTAACTAGTTCGTTTTATTTATACCCACCCCTAGTGTAGGCTGTGCTTAGTAGAGCATACTAATTGATTAGGATGGTGGAGAGGCTAAGTAATAGGGGGAAATAATGAAAGCTTCAACATGGATGAAAAATTTATTTTTTTTTTAATTAACATTGTTTTTTTTTTACTCTGTTCTGGAACCAATTAAACCAAAACGGGTTGTTGTATTTGATAGGTTGTATGTTGGTCGTCCTAGGAGTCGATTACCAGAAATGGTCAATCCATTTAAGTCGTTTCCTACACACTAAATCTAAAAAAATTACTGTTTGGTGTTGTTTCCATGCCGGCGGCGTTATTGGGCCGTAATTTATCGTTGGTGATGATGGCCGCCAAGTTACAGTTAATAGAAATTGCTATCGGTATATTTTAGAACATTATTTTTGGCTGCAATTCAAGATGACGGTGCCACTTGCCACACGGTGGGGGAAACAATCGAGCTGTAGAAGTCAAAGTTCGGTGTGCGTGTTATCTCAAGAAATGGACCAGTGAATTGGCCCCTCGCTGGTGCAATTTGACTCGTCTGGACTTATTTCTTTAAGGCTACATCATGTCAGGCAAAATTTCCGGAATATCAGACGAAAGGTGAGGAAGAGTACTCAAAAATTGACCCCAAAACGGTTCAATCGCTACTGGACATCACTGGTAGAGTAGAATTTGAAGCACCCCGTAGAATTAACCGCTTTTCTCGCATTGTTGTTGCTTCTGCCGTGCGTCCTTTTTGATTTTTCCTATAGTGTTGTGGATCTGCAAGATAACTGTTTACAACAGTCTTACTTATATTAAGCCTCCTGCAATTTCTCGGCCTTAGAGTCCTAACTCATGGAAAGCATCTATTTTTCCTCTTTCTGTCGCTGTCAAAGTCTTTCGGGAACCCATTTTTTTTAACTAAATAATAACAATTCTTTTCAAAGCTTTTTTAAATATTCTTAACAAAACTTTTAAAAAATCGCTGATGTGAACTCCTGCAACGAAATATTCACAATGGCCTCATCCTAGATGCGCCATTTTCTACGCTTTTCAAGAAATTCATTGTTTGATCTTGGGAAATTCCAATGGTCGTTCCTTATTTACCCTTAATTTTATGACTCCTGTTGAGAAAATATGTACCTGTTCACTGGTAGTAAAAGTTTGCGGGTATAAAGTTTCCAACAGGTATAAAGAGTGAAAATTGGTTGCAAAATGTATGGCCTCATCCTAGTGATCACCAGTGTACATATGAACGAAGTCGAGTTTCAGTTCACAATGGTACCAGATGTTCTTCGATATGAAATAAAAGTCTTTCCAATTTCTCACATATTGTAGTTTGTGTTTTATTAAAATTTATAGTCCTTGATGGAAAACTCGATACATCCGAGATATGTTACAAGGCCTGATTTAAAAATCCCATTTCAACATTTTTTTGGAATATTCTAAGCCAACTTTATACCCAACTGATAAGAAATATCGGCATCTATAACTTCCCAAATAACAACAATGAGGTTTTTCAATATTGGCAGACACACCCTTCATATCGTTCTCTCAATACAGGTTACAGTGATCTATCTACGAGTTCCTCACGATTTAAATAGTTGCCAAATTCGTGGCTTAAATATTTCCTCTTGTAATCCGATTGCTATAATTTCATTTGTTTTCTCGTCTCATATTCTACATTGGCTTCCAGACGATGTTCGAAGAAGGGTCCAAAACGAATATTATTGGATCAGACAAACGCAAAAATATCATCTTGACGTTCAACACAAGCAGCGCATTGGCAGTGTAAGTACAGTAAAAAAATAGTAGGAATATGTATGTGGCTAGATGTAACTATGCAGGTTACATATTTCAACGGTTAATAAAAGAGGAAGAAGAAGAATAATTGATTGATTATGGCCCAAGTCAATTTATTTATGCTTATAACTTAGAACTTAAAACCTAAAATTAATATGACTTAAAAACTACGGGAATAGCAAGAGGTTGAGAGATGGAATATCGAAGACTAGTCTTACTGATGTTGAACCCGAACCCATTAACCATGTTGTTCGCAGCATTCTGGTCAAAGATTCCTTACAACCGTAATCGGTTCTGTGAAAATTTATGTGAAAGAGGGCTACAGACCTCAGTTTCGAAAAAACTACATCGAATTTTTATTTTTAAAAAAAGTTTAAATCGATAGACAACGGCACAAACAGAAATTTGATCGATCGTGTGATGAGTGGAAGTGAGCGGCCCGCTATTCCAATAGATATTGGAAAATCCGGTTTTCTACTGATCGTCCCTATCCGTGTGAACCTGTCCGTGAATACGTGAGAATTGTCAACAATGTCAAAATTCGAAAAGTTTTACGAGTGACGTCACCCATATAAAAATGACGTGGTGAATTTCGATTTTGACATTTCTCATGTTTACAAATCTAATTTCGTGTATGTTGCAAAAAAATTTTATGTTGAACAATAATTTTCTTTATTATGTTTTCTAGGACAACAAAAGAAGAAAAATCTACATATTTGCAGCAAAAAGAAATCATTTTCCACAGAATACTGCTGCCACGAACAGATTGCTTTGGATTGGATGTGGCAAAATCAGTTGGAAAAGTTTGTTTACATTTTCTTGTGAGTGATTTTAATTTCAAAATAATTTATTTTACTTCTTTTTTACAGTAAGAACAATGAATCTAAATGCACCATTCAAGAGCTTGAAGAAATGTGGATAAGTGATGCTAACTAATTACATGTAAGTAAAAAGTATACGTGTTAGTTTAGTCGTATATTTAATGCCTTTTTCTTTACAGATTCAATATTTGGAATGCAATGGTTCCTGCAAAGCGTTCCCAGGGAGGAACCATCGTGTGCTGATCAAATATGATCAAATATATTGCCTTTTACCTTGCAGATTCAACATTTGAAGTGCAATGGTTTCAACAAAAGCGTTCCCTGTGTGGAACCATGGTATTCTGACCAAATGTCATGTCAGTAAAAAGAATACATTTTTGTTTAGCTATACATTTAATGCCTTTTTCCTTGCAGATCCAACATTTGCAGTGCAATGGTTTCAACAAAAGCGTTGCCAGTGTGGAACCATCGTGTTCTCACCAAATACATGTGAGTAAAAAGAATACATTTTCGTTTAGCTATACATTTAATGCCTTTTTCCTTGCAGATCCAACATTTGCAGTGCAATAGTTTCAACAAAAGCATTCCCAGTATGGAACCATCGTGTTCTGACCAAAAACATGTGAGTAAAAAGAATACATTTTCGTTTAGCTATACATTTAATGCATTTTTCTTTGCGGATCCAACATTTGCTGTGCAATGGTTTCAACAAAAGCGTTCCCAGTGTGGAACCATCGTTCTCCTTACTACATATTAACTATATGTTTAATATACATATGTAAATATGTAAAAATGTCTTTTTCTCGATTTTGGTTTTGATTATTTTATTCAATAAATAAAATAAGTTTAATGAAATTGTTTTTTTTTCTTGTATTATGCAATTCCACACCACCTTTGAGGTATGCATAGCGGTGCGTTAACCGATTTTTTTTACTGGGTGTTCGGTTTCCCCTGTAGGCCTATTCTGCATTCGGAAGAGTGAAAAATAAAATAAGATTTAAATTAAAAAGATTTACATAAAATTTACATAAAAAAGAATCTTTTATTTTTTTTTCTAGAACAAGCGGTATTAGATGTAATATACATATGTATGCATGTATTTAGCCGATTTTTAGCCTATTCCTATGGTGGTCAGTGGACAGTGATATGATGATTGTCGTTTTCATGCTCCCATATTGCACTGATTAATCGGGGTTGATTTTTTCTTTTCTTCACGAGACATATTGGGGTAAATTTCGTCTTCGGCTTAGAGCTCTTCATCGCTTAAGTGTAAATGTATTGCAAACCATTCGTTATCAACTTCTTAATCATCTCTGATTTTTCATTTTCAATTAAGTGATTTGCCTGGTTCCTCTTCCTTCCACTCATAATTCGCATTAGCTTAGTAATGGAAGAATTTCTATTAAAAATATAGAACCGATAGGTCGATGAGTGCATACATATTAGTGGAAGATATTGTATAAATAAAAAGAACAAACCTTATCTGTAGCAAACAGCCTTCCAATGCATGCATGCACAGTATCTCCATGTCCCGTAAAACGCTGGGCGGTGATTTTCACGGAAGTAGAATTTGATTTTCTAAACAATATTCTTACTATGCATAATACAAACTTACCTGGCTTACTCACATCTTGGGGGGTACAAATGGATGTGGGTCCCGATATCCTAAACTGCATTTCTTGTTTTTCCCCTTTATTATTGCTCTATAAAATAAAAACGGATTAGTGTTATTGAATTAAGCAATATAAATTTTGTTTACTTACATTTTTGCTCCTTCTTCAAACAAATATTGACATTTGATCCTTTCACCACGGTGTGGGCAAATTTTTCGCTTCACCATGAATGCTTTTATCAGGAGAGTATGTTCCGAAAAAATGTAAATCACAATTCATGAATACATTGGATTATTAGATTAGATGGAAAATACGTATATGTAATTCAATTATTGTATTAGAAGTAATAGAAAAGGATTAATGATTATTTTTACTGTTTTTATTTGTGAAAATATAACCTTACATAAAACTTTTGCAAAATTGAATTTAAAATATTGGTAATAGCAACAAACATAATAAACTAAATTTGTGCTCTATTTGTGCTTTGTCCATTTGGTACAATAGAGAATTGACCATATTTTTTAAAAAAATATGGGTGTGACTGGACACATTTGGACTACAGCAAAAAAAAAAAGATCTGAACTACACGGCGAACGGTAATTAATTCACATGAATTTCTGAATTTAAAAAAAATTACCTACGGTAAACAATTTCAATTTTAAAATACCTATTTGTGTGACGCTGTCGTTTAACGATTTTAAAATAAATAATGCTGTACGATTGGCATGCCCGTTTCAGCAGTCATCGACCGTTCTGGCAGTCCATCTACATAAAAGACTTGAATTTCCTAGGGATGTCGTTCGGCAGCACCAGTTTTGGTGGTTGAATGATGGAGAAGATGTTTCGTCGTCTTTTCCGTCAATTACGGACCAGCCTCACTAATGAGGCAGAGCTGACCAATCTGTTTTCTCTGTAAATAGCGATGGCCAGCTTACATAGGTTTAGGTTAGCATCTAAGAAATATATACATATATTAGTATATACAAAGGTATATACTAATATATGTATATAATTGTGTATAATGTCTATGTCTATTTGTAAATAGCGATGGCCAGCTTACATAGGTTTAGGTTAGCATTTAAGAAATATATACATATATCAGTGTATACAAAGGTGTATACTGATATATGTGTATGATCGTGTATAATATCTATGTGTGTTTATGTGTGTATTGTGCATTTAGGTTAGGTAGGCTAAGGTTTATTTTAAGTTAGATATTAAGTTTTTATAAAAAATAAAAAATTACATCCATAGGCTAAGTTTTTTGTTATCAATTTTTTCTTAGCCATAAGTACACAAAATAAACATTTATAAATAAAATGTAAATGAAGTCGAAAGACATAGATATAAGAATTTAGATTAGCTTAGAGTGCCTGTGTGGGGCCAGTAAGTTAGTATAAGATTGTTAAGTAATTGTAAGCTAGCATTTAAGCATTTTTTGTTAGTATGTAAGAGTTAGTGATTAAGTAAATAAAATGCATTGAAAAGTGAAAAAAACTGAAACTTGAATTTCATACAGAGAAAAGTAGCACATGGGCATTGCAAAAGACATAGTTTCCAAATTCGTTGCTCAGTTTTTTCATCCAAAAATTTCTGAGAAGAAAAATATCAATGTAAACACAACGCTGTACCTTTCACAAATATCACGTTGCAATGCTAAAATTTGGCGGGATTGACGTGAATGTCAACAAAAGCAGCGTACATAGTATGCAGATGGACACAACGAACTGAGTATGAATCCTATACAGCTAGAAGGAAACCTTTCGTCAGTGAAGCAAATAAAAAAAAGAGAAGACTTTGCTAATGAAAGTATTTGTCTTCTAGGATTTTTTCAGAAGAGTCAAAATTTAACATTTATGGATCGAGTAGGCCTTCGAAAGCATGAAGGCAACTAAATGAAGCGTTGAATCCAAAAACACAAGAAAAAAAGTAAAGCACGGAGATGGTGGTTTTATGATTTGGGGCTAAATGTCCACTTTTGGGATTGGTAATTTAGTCATAGTCATTAAAATAATGACAAAAGAAGTATAATAAAAAATTTAGCAGGAAAATTTGCTTCAAATACACGAAAAATAGTTATCGCGAAAAATTTGTACTTCCAAAAGGACCATGATACCAAGCGTGTCGCACAAATGGTGAAGACGATACATAAATTACCTTGCTTGCTAGTAACACCACCACAAAGCCCCGATCTTAACCCAACAGAACGTCTTTCAAATCATTCTCAGTTAAAAGTCTTGTTTTTAGCGGAATGGTAAGAAATAACTAGTTCATGCCAGACCGGCTTAAAGAAGTTAAAAGGATTAAAGGGTACTCAACAAAATATTAGGTAATTTCCGCAAAACTACGAGTAAGATATAAACTAATAATTTTCTTTAAGGGTATCAACACTTTAGCGGCGCTCATTTTACATGCAGAGGAACATTTATATTTCTATAATTTTTTCTGAACGAAATTTTATTGTTGAAAATACAAATAAACATTTATTACTTGCAAACAAACTGATCGGTTGAAAACAATTATAAACAAAATTTAATAAATTTATTTACTTAACACATGTCAAACTATAAGAGCAACAAGGAAATTGATTTTAAAAGATGCCATTAATTAACGATCCCTTTCATCGACGTCCACAGAACAGAGTTTGTGTCTAAACATGCAAAATGCTTATACAATTGACTTACAATATCAGCTTAACCTTGATTTCAGAATCGTAATAGTTTCAACTCATTTATATCCTCAAACGAAACATTCCAATCCTTAGGTCCTTTATTAATTTTATTCCGAAACTATCCCCTTTTTGTGCACTTGAAACAAAAAAAAGAGGCTTTTTTCATATAGTCTATTATCATCACTTTTCACCACGTTGAATTAAATATTCATCAGCGAAAAATATTTTTCCTTTTATTTTTGCCTTTATTATATATACCTAGTGAACATTACATGAAATTTGTTGTCATTTTAGCCATTCTGACAGGTTATAGAGATGGAGAATGTGTTGGTAACACACTTACAGTGTGTCTGTGTGAAAGTTAAGGGTTTGCAAAAGTATAAGTAGAGTTTGATATCTAGGTATAGTCAGTCTATGACAAACACCAGCCGTTACTCCCCAAGTTACCTACGACCAAATGGCGGCAGGTAGGGGAAATACGGTACAACAACCAAAGGTAGCTTCTCAGGCCCCAGCGCTTAGAGCACCGGAACCTGTACCTGACATGCTGGCTATCTTGCTCTCTATTCAAGGGAAGATGACTCAGCTTCAGCGTCAAATACAGGAACAGGCTAAGCGGGTAGATCAAATATACGCGCTGCTGCCGGGCCTAACGCACCTCCAGTCGTAATGGGTACGTACATGGCGGAGAAAACCATGAAGGTCCTTGTAGTGAATGTTAATTCACTGAATAGGTTCGAACGACGAGCCACACTGTTTAAGTTGCTTAAAGACCAAGCCCCTGATGTGCTCTTGGTTAGCGAAACTAAGCTTACCAAAAGACACAAAATGAGGCACAAAAGTTATAAAATAGTACGGAGAAACCGACCCAATTCCATTCAGGGAGGAGGCGTTGCGATCTTTGTAAGAAAAGGTATACGTTTCAAAAGAGTATACAGTCGTGTAGTACATACGTTCCAGGTGCTGTAAGCATGCATCGTGTATATCCCTCTCCGTAGTGGAAAGCGGCTATACATGGTGTCTGTTTATGCACCTAAGGCTACTCAGTCCGCCTTATTCGTATCAGAGCTCGAAACACTTTTTCGAATCCTAAGACAGGAATTGGGGAAATAATACACCAAATACTAGAGTGAACCTACTATTCAATTGGTGGGGTCAGCACAGTATAATGTATCGACTCGGCCTTAAAGCGACGGATAGTCCGTCGTTTCCTAGACACTTGTCCAATTTGGATCTCCTGCTGTTCGACACACGAATATACCCGACATGCATAAGCCAACATATCATAAACTGTCTACGCACTTTTGTGTATGACAGTGACCATTGCGGTCTCAGTACCGAAATAACCATTCCGAACGAAACTGCAGCATTCCTACAACTATAGTAGGGTGCGTTGGACACACTTCTCCAGAACACTGACAAGAGCACTCTCCTCCAACACGCTCCACCCACCGTCCAATAGGAATTTTTCGAACGAGTAGATCGGCAATTACCTAAAACAAATGGACGAGACAATTAAACAAACTATGGACACTACAATACCGCGGTATCGACGTACGACTAACGAAGACCTGTTCAGCAATCCTACTATTGACGCACTGCACCGACAGAAAAGTAGACTTCTGACAAGACTTAAAAACTTGTACAGAGAGTTAACTGACCGACGAGAGCCGGAGATTAGGACACTGAAGTCGTCGATTAAAAATATCCAAACTCTAATAAAAGAAAATTACAGAATTTCTGTAAGTTTGTATTGGAATAACAACAACAACAACAATTATGTCCATATGCTAAGTTTTTTGTTAACAATTTTTTTTTCTTAGCCTTAAGTACACTAAACAAATATTTCTAAGTAAAATGTAGATGAAGTCGAAAGACATAGATACAAGAATTTAGAGTAGCTTAGAGTGCCTGTATAGGGAACACATAACAACACCCTTACAGTTATATAACTCGACAACTGAAAATATAAAGAATATGGATTTCTCCTACGTGACCACACAAGAGTATAATGAAGAAAAATTATTGATGGAATCGGGATTTTCTAATTTAAGAATTGTGCCGGAAACAAGAAAACTTCATCATATTTCAACTGTTTTACAAGGAGTAATTAAAGAAAAATATTTTTCCTTTTCATCGGAAGAATATGTATATGCTCTCAAAAGATAATAAATAATGATTTTTTTTTAGGTTTTAAGGCCTTGGGATACAAAGGCCCCAGTGTGACTTTGTTTTCAAATGAAAATATTTACGAGTATTACAGAATATTTACCCGCCTATAAAGCATTATTTTGGCCGAACCCATAGAGATCCCAACTTGAAATTTGAAATGGAAATAGAGGACGAATCTATCTATAACATATAAAAAAATAAAAAAAAACAAAATACCATTCTTTGAGTTATTCAAGGATATATGTAAAAAGGATATTCTGGAATATCGTTCGCCTTTGGAAATAAAAATTATTCCAAACCTTTGAAAGTTCACCTTCTCCTGAATTCAACAAGGTATATTTTATCAAATTCTGACGACCAGAGCCAAAGTTATGATTTTTTTAAATATAAAAGAAAGCATAAATTTTGATTTTTGCCAATTTTTGAAGTTCCGTTACACGCAAACTATATCGAATTCTGAAAACTTTTTTTGCCTTATGATTCATACCACTCCAATGAGTATTTCTACCACTTTTCAGCCAAATCGGAGGGATGTCGTTTAGAACATCGGTCGATCCTTTATGGAATAACCCAGCGTTTAATGAATTTGCTAAACTTTATTTTCACCCTGTGCATTGGAACTTTTTTTCGTATTAGAATTATCCTACTAACTGCTCTAAACTTATTTCGCGATGTGGCGAACATCGTTTTGAAATCTATAAAATTTATTTATCAAGAATTAATATATGGAAGAAACAATACAAAAATACAGTATGTATCGTCTTTGCTCTTATTCATACGTTCCATTTTGCTTACTCTGCTCTTTCTGCATTCCCACAGGTATGCAGGTACAAAATGTGGATCGAGTGGTTAACAAGAACGTTATTCGCCTATGAAAGAAAAGATGAAAGAAAGAAACAAAGTAGCCCAGGAAATATATATTTGTAGTGGGTGTACTACCCACAATATGCGATATTATAAGAATACCTCCTCATGTGTCAAATAAATATCTTAATGTAACTTTCAAAATACCTTTTTAAGAACGCCTACACGCAGCAAAATTCCCCATTGTCAAACAAAATATATGTAAATCTTAAGTGACAAAACATAACATAACTCCATCGTTTGAGAAATATAGCATTTCATCATGATTCAAATAATGACGAACAACATATCCCAAACTTTGCCGTTTTCTCTTATCCTTATCAAACTTGTGTTACATATTTCTATTACTGATGATGTGTTTTTTTTTATAATTGGTTGGGCCGTTTTCTTGACCTTTCATACTCGTATGAAAATAAACAAAAAGTAAAGTATCAGATACGAGTTTTACTTCATACCACCAGGGAACACACTATTTCGCATGCCATTTGATGTGCATCAAAGAATAATTTCAAGGATGCATGGGCGTTTGAAGGAGGAAATATTAATCTGAAAACATTAACAGTATTTTGCCTTTTGAAATCGAAATGCTATAAATTTATTAAGGGCACCCAAAACAGCTAGAAGTGTGTCGATGTGTATTTGTACGAGTAGCATTGTGTGATTGTGGTTAGCTCAGGGTGAGGTCTGTTGGGGGGAGAGTACGATAACTTTGGCACCAAGAATTGATAACGGCATTTTGTAGAGGGGTTAAAAACTAGCATTTTTTATTATGGGTGGGGAGGTCTATCTCACCCCGTTTAGGAGTTAGGGGCAATTTTAGAAAAAATGACTTAAAATGGGGAAAAAAATATTAAAAAACAAGGGCAACACTTACAATAAAGTACTATACAGGATTTGAAAGCCTAAAATTCGATCTTTAATATAAAATTTACATCAAATTATTCGTGTGAATAGTTTTTGAATAATTCGCATTCAAACTTAAATTTTTGATAAAAAATGAAAATTTTTTTTTTATATTAATGCGCATATCAATTCGAACAATTCGAATTTGAATCGAAAACAAAAACCGCATGGCTTTATATCTTCTAGTTTTTGAGAAAATTGAAAATTACTAAAACTATTTCTTATAAGACGTTTTTTTTTTTTGGTATTTATGGTGATCTCAGTTTGAGGATTAGTATTGATGATAGGGTCATCTTTGTAAGTAAAGTGTGCACCAGGAGGAGGTAGATTTGCATTGCATTCCGCGTCCCTGTCAGTCAGTTTGTGAGTAAGTTAGGTGTTAGTTAAGAGTAGTTAATTACATGTTCAATGTACGAGTACTTATTAAAAAGGTATGTAAGTTTCGTCAATGAAGTCATCGTCCGTACTGATGTTAATGTCGAGTACGTTGAGTTCGTCGATGATGGTGAAGAGCCGAGGTTGTTTTGGTGGTAAAATACCTTCTAAGTGCTCATTGTGAACGGTCGGAGGGTCGAAGTCCTTCAGTTGCAAACCCACACTTTCTTTACCTTTGACAAAACCTGGGTACATTTTTTTTACCTCAATTAAAAATTCCGTGATTTGGGAGCCCATGTCGTTATTATAATTTTTTTCAAGGCAGTATTTCCGATAAAAGAAAAGTGCAATATATTAGTGAAGGTGATGCTTTGTATTGCGGCATAAAATTGATTTTTTCAGAAGCTTGTTCTGATTCTCAAGATTATTTACAGTATTGGTTGCATCGCTCTTGTCAACATATTCACCTTTGCTGTGGTTTGTAATTTCATGAGTCGTAGAAGTAGGGAAAATTTTCTCAATACCTATGTATTGGCGTGCGCTGTCGGTACAAATACGACTGCTGTTGGGATTAACGTATTTGTGTATATAAGGCCACAAGTCTTCTTTACTTTTGGAGTTCACTTTAAAGAAGCGTCCGACCTTATCTTCTTTACAAAATAATCCCAACACTACGATTTTCATTTGTTCGGTTACACGGTATTTCCTTTTTGTAAGAAAGGTCTCGTCGATTTGTACAGTTTTTCCTTCGCTGCCAATGTTAACATCGACGTGAGATGCTATTATTTCGACGACAATAGTTATAGTAATGTATTATAGTAGATTTACTAAGCTCACTTTTATTGTCGTGATGGCGCCAAGCGATTAATTAATTAATTTACCTGAAAAACCGTGTTCACAAGCATTTTGATAAAAAAAGCGATAACTACCTATTACAAGCACCTAGCGAATCTCTAGCCGACATTGAGGTCCATGGAAAAATGTACCGATTTGTTGATTGTATTTCTACAATTTTTGTCACCTTTTATTTAGAGTTTTTCTTTGAGCATCGCCACATCCAACCGAACTTTACATTTCTACACTTTTCTACCTTCATATGTAAGTTGCAACAGTGGGGGAATGGATGTTTTAGTGGGAATTAAACCAGATTCTTCTAAAAATTCAATGCTTCTTTCGTTGGTCGACACCAAATCTGCGAACGAACAAAACACTGAGAAGTTATTTAGTTTAGGATGGATTAGAGTATGCTTAGCCGTCATTGCTTATTCACAAAAAATATCACTTGATTCGCACTACGGTTGAACACAGAGTGATCTTTGTGAATATCAATAACTACACGCCTTATCACAAAAAGAAATAACGGTATAAAAGCCAATCATTTTTTCGGTTATATTTTTGCATCATTATCAAGTGCAGTACATATTACATATTACATATTAGTGAAACTTAGTTATTAATGGGAACTTTGTAATTTTGTGATGAGCACTGTGGATGAAGAGTATTGATGACATAGGCGCCTGCCTGACGAAAAGCACATACCCCGAGCGGAGCAACGAAGTTGAGTGAGCGGGACTTGCCGCCTGCGGAAAGAGAGTTGAAATCCCTTAATCTCGCTAAGAGGGTCACCCGTGTACTCTTAATTAAGAAAACTATTGATATAGGCGGCTGCGAGATGTTTAAATAATACTCATTAACTTATTCAAAGGAAGACTACGTACATAAATGCCAAAAAACAAAACTAAAGTATGTAAGACGATTTTCGAAGGGTAGAAAAAAAACACCGAGATCAAAAAAAAAAAAAAACACTTGTTCGATCAAAATTCCTTTATTTCAATAAACCACTCTCATGTGGGCTTAGCCAATAACTCAACCCGTTTCACCCCAGATGGTGTCTTTTATACTCTCCCATCTCATGATGTCGCATGATGGTCAGCTGATGGTTGGGTCATCTCATCTCCCGTTGAAATTTCTGTATCGCAGCCAGGGGCGGCTGCAAAAATAAGTGCCCGCAAGGCGCCTATGAAATTTTACCACTGGCTGACCTTCAGATCTAGATTTTAAATAAATTGGGTGAAAAGGGTGTTACAAGTAGTAATTTCAATTTCAATTTGCTCAAAAACTAGAATACATAAACCCATGCGGTTTCTTGTATTCGACTCAGAATTAATACGCGCATTGAATACAAGAAACCAATTTGGCACATTATTTCACAATTTTGAGTAATATTGTTACACAATTTTTTTTTTAATTTTTTGCCAAGAATTTGAGTTTGAATGTGAATTATTCAAAAACTATTCACACGAATTTGATGTAAATTTTATATCAAAGAACAAGTTTCGGGCTTTCATATTCTGTATAGTACTTTATTGTAAGTGTTACCGTTGTTTTTAATAATTTTTTTCCCATCTTAAGTCATTTGTTTTTAAATTGCCCATAACTCCTAAACGGGACGAGATGGACCCACCTCCCATAGTAAAAAATGCTAGTTTTTAACTCCTCAATTCTTGGCGCCAAACTTATCGTACTCGTGCCGTTGAGAATACAGAGACATGACTATATGAGCTCTTTAAGAAAACCTCGGAATGATTATTATACGAGTAGCATGTTTTGTTTAATTTTTATTACTTATTGACATTTTGAGGAAAGGTTAATTATTGCCATGGTTAGATCGCTTGAAGTGCGATAACGACTAAGGGAGGCGTATGCAAAATTCTGAAACTGCTTAATTTTAATGTGAAGTTCTGTAGCCATTGCCAACTTATTCGGGAAACACAAGTAGTACGATAAAATGTAAACAAAGTTTTGGGTGTGGGTCACTGAGATTGTTAAACTGAGAGATGAGAGCCTATAAAATGAAATGGCCCTGCGATAAAAGTTTGGCAATGAACTGTAATCAAGCAGAAGTAGATAGCTCCCGTAAATCTCTAATAGGTTTTTGTTTTGACTTATTTGTTTTCTGTTATGACGAGTGACCTAAAAAATGATTGTCATTCTGTGGTTAAAAAGGTATATGCGAAATCCATCACTCATTATTAGTGAGACACTGTATTTTGATGTAAGAATCCGCTTGACTTCACATAAGTACTGGGAACTACAGATATTATTCTACTTCAAAGATTCGGATATATAGATTCCTCAACCTATCAAAGACCCGTTCTCATTTTAATTTATTGAGGATTTATTAAATCCACTTCCAACGATAAGAAAAATAAATTTTAATTAACACATTCTATCATAGAAAGATTGAATTTATGTAGATAAAACAAAAAAAAGATAAAAAAACAATAAAGATTTATCAGCGGCAGATGTTCTTTACGGCAATCGAATTGAGCAGATATTTGGAAGCTCGACTAATCAAAAAATTAATTTTTGGAATTCTGCTGTTTCCAAATAACTAAACTACGAAAATAAAGAAAAATACAAATGGCTGTTCAGGCTTAGGGAATAATCTTCTTTTCAAAATGAAGACCAGAATCAACATCGAAATATTAGCACCTACTACATTTAGACATGACTGATGCGAGCTTGAGCCGGACGTTTACAGAAGTATGAATGTCAGAATTGTTCTTCTGAAAATAACTTTCGCAGGAGATGGGGTCACTAAAGTTCGATACGATAAGGTACTTAGTAAGCGAACTGCTTGCTAACTGTCGAAAACAGTCTACACCCATTCCTGCTGGAACACGTCGGAAAGCATTTCTTTAATTTTATTATATCCTGGAGAGATATACTACTGCAAATAGTAGTCATGAAAGCCCAGGGAGATCAACAACAACCTTAATAAGTCACATACATAGTGCTAACAATAAGTTAGAAAGACCCAAAAAATTATTACTTTGAGCCTTGTCGCTCAAGTTCATCACCGGCCGCCGAGATTTAGTGAAACCAGGCGACTATTTTCAGAAGAACTTATATTCTTTAACAAATCAGTAGATAAGCGCAGCTCGATTGTCTCGATTGACGCACGTACTCCGACCTTTTCACATATTCTTCGCATCATAGTTTATGACATATGTATTCGTATATCTTATGCTGAAAGGAAGTCGATTTCATATCTTCGTAATATCCAGAGAACTGATTTTATTGCGTTAGATGCGTAGCGAGTTATACCAAAGAACACTTTTTTAATGCGAAAATGGATCTGTGTAAATCATGATATGAATACTAAAGTAAGGAATTAATCAGTGAATTGATAATAGACCCACATATTATATGGAAAGTCCTTTTACAGCCTATACTTGCTGGTCCAAATCCAGTAAAAGGGTCAGTGCCATATTTTCCCGACATTAAATGCATGAGATAGAATGGGTTTTTATCACAGCCAACGACTTTGCTTGATGCAAATCTCGATATCTAGTTGAAAATCCTCTCAAACTTAAATCGCTAAGCTATCTACAACTAGTTAGTTTCCGACTTATCATGCTAGGCCCTACAGAGATTATTGCAAAGGATATCACTCAAAAATGTGTGTTGAAAGAACAAATGTTGGAGATATTTTTTTTTTTTTTTTGATTAACATATTGTAGATAAACCAGTCGAACTTCTTCATTTTGGAACCATTTAAATATAACATAAATAGAAAGTCGACCACAATACATCATAGCAATAAGCTTGCAAGACTTACTGCCATTCCTTTTTTACCTTTTGTTATTATACAGTTTAATACAACAGTAATTACAATACTTCCCAATAATCCAACGAATTTTCGCACAACCTTTCTGTTGACGCAATGTCTGGATGCATCGAATTGCAACATGTTCTCGTGGGAAGCGTTGAACATGAGAAACAATGGAAATCCGTCGCATGGGCATACAAGTACAGGTGACGCTTACTTTTTATTTATCATAAAATTGTTTAGTTAGCACTATGTTGATGTTAAATCACGAAAGGTGATAAATTATTATTTTTTTATTAAACTTAACTTAAAGAACTTTCACCTGGCGCCCGAGCAGGCACTCAGCCCGCATTAGTAAAATATAATTAATTACTGAATAATTAACATATAATCAAATCGCAGAGTCTAAAGTCGTAAATTACGGACAGACATTACAAGACTATTCCCAAAGTTAAGAACAAATGATGGAAACAACCACTTCTGAGTAACCATTTGAGTATATTTTCAATGTAAAACGAAGAGTGGTGAATGTTTAAAATTTCTTATCGATATGAGCTGAAGCAAAATATTGTATCCAAATTAAGCTGGTTAAAAATCGTTTTCCCAATGATCAATGTTTCTTTGCTAAATCAATAGAAGGAGACGTCAAAATAACTCAATACAAACCACTTAATCACTTTCGAAAAATGAATATAAATTTGAAAATTTTCCTACTTCCAACCTTAAAATCCATTCACAGAATCCTTGCCAAAAATAGCCGTAAAGCCTTATCAGTTGTGATTCACACTGGGGAAAGCTTTATGGAAATTCTCGTTAAGCGAAAAAATTTGTCACTTATGAGACTCACTGCAATATACTCAATATAGTATACAAAGGTTTCTGGCGATGACGTATGACTTCTGATACCCATATCTATACAAAATTGTATCCCTACCCTTCATCCTTTAGAACTTAACAAACCTCTCGAGGACGATATTATAAGACCGTCTAGGTCACCTAATAATTCACCCGTGTGGATTGTATCAAAGAAACCTGACTGGGCTGATAACAAGCAATTCAGACTAGTAATTGATGGCAGAAAACTTAATATTATTACCCTCGCGGATCGTTATTCGATCCTGGACGTAAACGAGCTACCTACTCGCAGGGTTAAGGGAAAGTAAATAGATTCTCTGAAGGAATCTGATCTCGAAAAGACGGCTACTACTACAAGTAGAGCAAAGTATGAGTTCATGAGGCTTCCATCCGGCCTTAGGCTGAAAACACACCTCATCAGAAATAGTCAAGAAAACGTTTTTTTTTTCAACACACACCAACCGATACACAATGTAACAAAACAAATCATTACGCTTTTCTATTTCGTTTGGTGTACATTAAGAAAAGACCAAACCGAGTTTACCACAAGTTTTTTTTGGGTTGTTCAACATGTGTTCCGGTTTAGACAATTTTATTGGAGTTTGTGAAAATATGAAACACAAAAACGAGATGCAGAGGACACTATTAAAAACCAAATGGCAGAAATAAGGACTTATATATCCTGATATATTTAGAAACTTCATAAGAATGAATAATGAAACATTCGATTATTTGCTTGCATGATTATTGGTAAGATCTTTGTCTTTTTAATTTTATATTGGGCTTCTTGCCTCAATTAAATATAATAACTTCTCTGCGTCTACGTCCATTCTCAACGAAAATTCTCAAATAAATAAACGCCATTGCAAAAAAAAATCAACAACAACGAAATTTTGTTACTAAAAAACAACTTTCCAGCTATTGACAACAAAACATGTTTTCTGTTTCGTCCTGTCGTTTTGTTTTGCCGTATGCCGTGTATGCTGCGCCATAAGCAGGTGTGCAATAATCGACAACGAGGCTGGTTTGAAACCTATGTTTTACGTTCTGTGTGTAGGTTGTATGCCAAACCATGTATATTCGACAACCAGTCATGAAACACTTCGAGAAAAATTTGGTGTGTGTTGGCTAATAAGAATCAATGGATTGTTGTTTCATTAGTTAAAAAAACTGGATCCAGTGTTTTCAGTATTTTCAGCCTTAATAATGCCTCTTCCATATTACAGTGTGCTATTGATAATACACTACGTGAAAACTTCCCAATGACCGAAAGTATGGTTTTCGTAGCAATAGGTCCACTGGTGATTTGATGGCATGCCTCACCGAAAAGTGGAACCAAGGCGTACATCAATTTGGCGAAACCAAGATAGTTGTACTTGATATTTCTAAAGCATTCGACAGAGTTTGGCATCAGACTCTTTTGTCGAAAATGCGTAATTTTGGGATCGATCACTCTCTTCTTCAATGGATTAGAAATTACCTTTGAGAACGTTTAATTCTAGTTGTCTTGGACGGTTTCAAGTCTGATATTCACAACATCAATGCTGGTGTGCCCCAGAGCTCCGTTCTGTCGTCTCAGATACTATTTTCAATTTTTATTGACGACCCCTTGTCTACCACTTCTAATCCAATATATTTCTTTGCTAATGACAGTAGTCTCTTCTTTTCATAACCGTTCCCGGACTCTCATTCACGTTAACAACATAACCAATTGGGGAACTATCAACAGAGTGGAATGTAATGCTTCCAAAAAGCAATACTGTCAGCTGTCATTTCAACGAAATTGAAATACCCAGCCATTATCTAAAAATGGCTCTTACATCGCCGAAACCGAAAAGCTGTCCATTCTAAGTATGTGACTCTGTGACAACTTACTTTGGAATGACCGATGTCGTCAAAAATGCTGCGCAATATCTAGGTTCCCTCAAGAGATGTAAGAAATAGTTCACCTTCTCTGATCTGGCCACAATTCGTAAGGCATTCATCCGCGCAAAATTGGAGTAAAATGCCAACATCTGACTAGTTACTCCTTAAACTACTCTGCACCTGTTAGACAGGATTCAAGACCGTGCGATAGAGCTAGGTGTTAATAATATCAGCCAACTGACATCCCCGAACACCGACGTAATGTCTCCTGTCTCACTTTATTTTAACCAGTGCTCCATTGAAATCTCTAGTAGCATTTCGCCCTTCAAATCTTCAATCGTAGCACCTATCTCGCTATGAATGCTCATCAGTATACCCTCAAATCTGGTTTTGGACGTACTCTAAAATATTGTGATAACCACTTAAATGTAAGCAGCGACATCTAGCAGAAAATGTTGATACTCGAAGACCAGAAGATTTCGATACTGGAATAACAAAGTCTCGACTGGAGAGTGGAATCGAATTTTCTAGCAAATTGGAAATTGTATGGGACGCTGGATGGCGAGGATTGTTCTCGAAGTATGTCATTCGAGTATAAATACCAGCATCCCGAAGGTATGCAAATCAGTTCTAAAGTGAAATTTGAAGTGTTAATGAGGAGCAGTGATTAAGTGGTTTAAGTAAAAGATAAGAAAAGTATAAGCGGTTGAGAAATTGGATTGTATTGAGAGAAACAATTAAATAGTGAATTGTAACTGTACTAAATAAAGGGATTTGTATTGAAAAGAATAAGTTCTATCATTTGTACCCACACAAACATTTTACATTGGTGTCAGAAGTGGGATAGGACTTATTGTGTGTAAAAAAAAAAACAAAAAAAAAACAGTGATTTCTGACTATTTGAAAAAGCTAGAATGGGTCGAAAACTATTGCAGTTGACCCTCGTCCAACTCAAATCCGAGTTGAACAAGAGAAGCCTCAGCGCCAGTGGAGGAAAAAGTGACCTGGTGCTCCGACTTCAGGAGGCTTTGAACAACGAGGGACATCAGGATCATGTCCCTTTGATGTTGCATACTCCTTTGATGTTGACGAGGATGAACAGACAAGTACCGGCAATGACATGGCTGCGATGATGCAACTCCTCTTATTAAAAATGGACGAACAAAAGAATAGCCTCGAACAAAAGCTGGACGAACAAAAGAAAAATATGGAAGAACAGAAGAACATTCTCCAGAACAGTCTGGAACAAAAAATGGACGAACAGAAGAGCAGCATTGAACAAAAATTCGACGACCAAAAGAATAGTCTAGAACAAAAACTGGAAGAACAAAATAACGTTCTACACCAAAAGTTCGAAGAAATAGATAACAAATTTGAAAGAATAGAGAAGAATGTTGGCGAAAAATTCGAAGAAATGGACAGCAAAGTTCAGCAACTCGCAAAAGAGCTCGACACAGTGCGAAAACAGAAACTGCGAGAATGTTCTTTAAGCGGTCCAAGGAGAAAAGAGTTGAAGCCTCCCTCATTCGATGGCCAGACCTCATGGTCTACTTATAAGAAGCAGTTTGAAATGGCTGCTTGTGCAAACGACTGGGACAATGAGGAAAAATGCTTTGCCCTAACAATGGCCTTACGCGGTTCTGCGGCAGAATTGTTACAAACAATCGATATCGAAAAGACTAGAGACTATATGGCTCTAGTGCAGGATATCGAGAAACGTTTTGGGGATAGCCACATGCGGGAAGTTTACAAGGTTCAATTGCAAAGCCGTATGCAGCAACGAGGAGAAACACTGCAATAGCTCCAAGCAGACGTGAGTAGACTGGCACATTTGTCATATCCCACCGCAGACCAAGAAATAATCGACGAAATGGCAAAGGACGCATTCATTGGGGGAATTGCAGATTTGAAATTACAATCAGCAGTAAAGATGGCCGGGAAAATAACCCTTGCTGAAGCACTTGCCTTCGCTCTGGCGATGGAAGCATCCAATCAGGCTTCCAAAGGAATGTATTTCGTAAGGGAAATAGTATCTGGTGAATGCTCCTGCTCAAGACCAACTACTATGCAACGAAATATCCCACGGGAGACACGAAGGATGCGCTGCTGGAACTGCGATAAAGTAGGACATTTGCAAGGGCATTGTAAAGAGCCGGTACGACGAGAAGGCTGCCTGCACTGGGGCTACAGGCAAATAGACAGAAACGGCTAACAAGAAACCGGTCAAATTTCCTGAAGCCATCAGTTAGGAAATGCTTACTTCGCGGGGCAGAAGTCTGTAGCAGGAGTCGACGACTCCAGGGTAATTAGCCCAGTCTCACAGGTAAAACAATGCAATGAAAGCCTCCCAGCAGAAGTAGTCGGTGGTAAAGAAGCAAAAGAACACTCAACTATCCAAATGATCAGGACTGAGCCAATAGAGGGTTGGAGTATAGACGAAATCCGTTCCTCCTAACAGGCAGACAATGACATCGAAAAAATATTGGCCTGGAAAGAACACGAGGAAAGACCAAGCTGGCAGCAGATATCAGATCGGAGCCAAACTCTGCAGGCATACTGGGCACAGTGGGACTCGCTTTTTGTGCAAGATGGATTGCTGAAGAGAAAATGGGAAAGTGCAGATGGGACAACATCTCGTATGCAGCTAATTGTGCCACGGTCTAGAGTCAACCAAGTGCTCCATGAAATACATGACGGAATCTCAGGAGGCCATTTGGGAATAAACAAGACGTTGGAAAAGGTAAGGGAACGTTTCTATTGGCTAAGCGCTAAACAAGATGTCGAGAATTGGTGCAAAAAGTGCATAAGATATGCAGCTACCAAGGGTCCAAAAATAAAGCCACGTGGACAAATGCAACAATACAATGTCGGAGCACCTTTCGAACGAATAGCCATCGACATCGCTGGGCCGTTTCCCGAAACCTTTAATGGAAACCGATATACTCTCGTAGTCATGGATTACTTCAGTAAGTGGCCGGAAGTGTTTGCCATCCCAAATCAAGAGGCTAAGACCGTAGCCGAACAGATAGTCAACAACTGGGTGAGCAGATTTGGGGTCCCAATGGAGCTGCACTCTGATCAAGGGCGAAACTTTGAATCAAAAGTCTTCCAGGAAATATGCCAATATTTGGGAATAAGAAAGACAAGGACAACGCCACTACACCCTCAATCTGATGGAATGGTCGAGCGATTCAATCGGACCTTGAATGAGCATCTATCTAAGGTTGTCAGCAACTGCCAGCGGGATTGGGATCGACACATAACCCTCTTCTTAATGGCCTACCGAAACGCGGTCCATAGCTCAACAGGGCACACACCATCCGAGATCTTATTTGGTCAAAGACTGAAAAACTTGTACAGACAGTTAACTGACCGACAAGACCCGGAGATTAGGACACTGAAGTCGTCGATTAAAAATATTCTAACGCTAATAAAAGAAAATTACAGAATTTCTGTAAGTTTGTATTGGAACAACAAGGTTCGGACTGTAAACACCAGCAACCCGAATATGGTTCCGCAAATACTCGTAAATAAACTATTTCGGAGAAAAAATCAAAACGACCTTCAGTGTCTTAAAATAGCCCGGACAACAGACAACGAACGGTTACTGACAATAGCAGGCATTGATCCAAATGAGGCCGCTGATGATGACGACTTTTTTGTGATCGAGGATCCACAGGAGAAGGTTGAGGCCATAGGGGCCACTTTCCAGGAAGTATATAAGGCCATTGATAACATTGGCCCTAATTACGACCTGGACAATCGCGTCTTGGTGCACGACTTCTGCATTCGAAATGAAATAGGGAACTGGCGATCCGAGGGCTCTGGTTTCACCCGGTTTAGCGACGAAAATATGGCAAATAATGTCATTGCCAGAGAGGGTGGCCTACCCCCGTTCATTTCGAAGGCAGGACTCCATGAGATCTTCGACAAAATCAGGGCTAAGAAATCGGTGGGGACCGATGGTATTCCGAACATCGTGCTTCGACATCTTCCTCTAGAAGCGGTGGACATTTACACCACCCTGTTTAATAATGCAATGAATAATGCACATTATCCAGCGCATTGGAAAACGGCGGTGGTTCAACCTATCCCCAAAAAGGGAAAGGATATATCCAATCCGGCGAATCTCCGGTCGATAAGTCTCCTTCCGAATATCAGTAAGGTTTTTGAAAAGGTAATCAATAGAACTCTGTCTAGGTGGGTTGAGGACAAACATATAGTTCCGGATAATCAATTCGGTTTTAAGGCGGGACATGATATCTCACATGCCGCGTCTAAACTGGTGTCCGATATCCAATGGAATAAAGGCAAAAAACAATGTACTGGTGCCTGCTTTGTTGACTTGGAGAAGGCCTTCGACACCGTATGGTTAGAGGGTCTTTTCTATAAACTAACTAGGCTGGGGACCAGTAAACCACTCTTGTACATTCTTTATAATATGCTAACTAACAGACAGTTCATCGTGAAGAATGGTGATGTGACTTCTGTTGGAATATTTCAAATTAAAAATGGTCTTCAGCAAGGCGAGGTCAATTCGCCGATCCTATTCAACATTTTTACAAGCGACTTGATAGGTTCACTTTCCCATACTATTGCGTACGCAGACGATTTGATAGCGTACAGAACAGGTCCAAAAATCGAGGTCATTAATACTCTAGACAGAGACGTCGCACACGGCAGTGTGGATCGCCTCAGGTTCAGTAGGGCGGTGGGGAATCGCGATAAGAGGGATGTTGTCCGGCAGCACCAGCATTTCTGGTGGTTGAATGATGGAGAAGATGTTTCGTCGTCGTTTCCGTAAATTACGGACCAGCCTCACTAATGAGGCAGAGCTGACCAATCTGTTTTCTCTGTAAACAGCGATGGCCGGCTTACATAGGTTTAGGTTAGCATTTAAGAAACATATACATATATCAGTGTATACAAAGGTGTATACTGATATATGTATATGATTGTGTATAACGTCTATGTGTGTTTATGTGTGTATTGTACATTTAGTTTAGGTAGGCTAAGGTTTATTTTAAGTTAGATACTAAGTTTTTATTAAAAATAGAAAATTATGTCCATATGCTAAGTTTTGTTAACAAATTTTTTTCTTAGCTTTAAGTATACAAAATAAATAGTTCTAAGAAAATGTAAATGAAGTCGAAAGACATAGTTATAAGAATTTAGAGTAGCTTAGAGTGCCTGTGTGGGGCCAGTAAGTTAGTGTAAGATTATTAAGTAATTGTAAGCTAGCATTTAAGCATTTTTTGTTAGAATGTAAGAGTTAGTGTTAAGAAAATAAAATGCATATAAAACTAAAACTATCTTATTTGGTCAAACAATTCGGTTGCAAAGTGAAGCAAAATTCGGATCCCCACCGACGGAGCCCAAAGAGGTGAACGAGTACGTGAATGACTTACGCAGCAGGATTCGTAAATTGCATGAAGACACCAGAGAAAAGATGAAGCTAGCAAGCAGCCGCATGAAAACTAGGTACGATATCAAGGCGAAATCTTCCGCTTTCAACGAAGGAGATCTGGTTTGGCTGTATAATCCTCAGCGTACGAAAGGCAAATCACCAAAATTGCAACAGGACTGGGAAGGTCCATACAAGGTGATAACCCGCATTAATGACGTTGTCTACCGGATCCAGTGTGGGGATCGAGGAAAATTGAAAGTGGTCCATTTGGATAGAGTGTGTGATTTCAACGGGATGCTGAATGACGAAGTTGTTCGGGACGAACAACTGTAGGGAGGGAGCAATGTGATAACCACTTAAATGTGAGCAGCGACATCTAGCAGAAAATGTTGATACTCGAAGACCAGAAGATTTCGATACTGGAATAACAAAGTCTCGACTGGAGAGTGGAATCGAATTTTCTAGCAAATTGGAAATTGTATGGGACGCTGGATGGCGAGGATTGTTCTCGAAGTATGTCATTCGAGTATAAATACCAGCATCCCCAAGGTATGCAAATCAGTTCTAAAGTGAAATTTGAAGTGTTAATTAGGAGAAGTGATTAAGTGGTTTAAGTAAAAGATAAGAAAAGTATAAGCGGTTGAGAAATTGGATTGTATTGAGAGAAACAATTAAATAGTGAATTGTAACTGTACTGAATAAAGGGATTTGTATTGAAAAGAATAAGTTCTATCATTTGTAACCACACAAACATTTTACAATATTGTGATTCGTTCCTAAGCCGTAAAACTCGCTAATGGAATACCCTGCCGAGCTCTCTATTTCCTGGTCGTTATAACATGCAAACATTTAATAACAATGTACATCGGCACCTCTCTTCTCTTCCCCCCTAAAAATTTCCTTCGCCAGCGCTATGTACAAACATTTAAAAGTGGGTGGCCGTGGCTCAAGTGGTAGAGTATTGGCTTTCAGTCGTTCATAGACCTCGATAAGGGACAGACATAGACTTTCAAGTAAAAAAAGTAAAACAGTGTAAAAAACGTAGAATTTGAAACATTTTTGCGGTGGCGCAACAGTAGTGGACGGACTTTTTATTTAAAAAAAAAAACGTTAATAAGGTAAATAAAACAACAAAATAGTGAAATAGAACGATGAGTGGAAGGGAGCGGTCCGCTATTCCAATATCGGAACCAGCAGCAGAGGTAACCATGTCATCGGATGATCAAGCGGCTACATCATCAATTCATAACACATCTGGGAATCCAGACAATATAAAAAAGAGGAGGAAGCTATGGCCTACTCCAAATCTCGTCAAGCGCCCTTCCCTCTCAGTTTCCTCCGAAAAGCTGCCCAGCGGAACAAGGGAAGCGGCGACAGGAAGAACAACAAGGGCAGCAACAAACCCAGCAAACGACGAATTCCCATACGTGTCTGACTGTGGGGAAGGGCGGCAATAACTTCGCCGCGCTCTCGGCTTCTGAGTCCGAGGACGAAGAAGAAGAAGTCAAGCTGGACAGGTTGGACATTAGTAAACCACTGCTGTATATTTTTTTTGATATGCTCTCCAGTTGACAGTTCATCGTGAAGAATGGCGATGTGACTTCTGCTGGAACATTTAACATTAAAAACGATCTGCAACAAGGTGCGGTAAACTCGCCGATCCTATTCAACATTTACACAAGAGATCTGATAGGTTCACTTCACCATGCCATAGCGTACACAGACGACTTAATCGCGTACAGAACAGGTCCAAAGATTGAGGTCGTTAATATACTCTTGCAACGTGACTTCGATAAAATTAAAAGATATTGCGATGACTCGA
This sequence comes from Volucella bombylans, assembly GCA_949129095.1. Taxonomy (NCBI): domain Eukaryota; kingdom Metazoa; phylum Arthropoda; class Insecta; order Diptera; family Syrphidae; genus Volucella; species Volucella bombylans. Next base: position 300,301,619 of record OX422140.1, read on the forward strand.
AGTTGAAAATAAATTTTCAGAAGTCGGAAACGATTTTGTTTAGGACGCCATTGTCTGGGGCCTCTCGGGATACCAGAAAGAATTGGCGAAAGTTCTCGATCGTGGGGCAGCACGGGCAGCCACTTGCTTGTCGAAATGTAGTCAGATACCTTGGGATTTGGCTAAATCAATATCTGTATTTTAACAAACATATAGATGTTGCTCTGGTCAGAGCCAAAGGTGCTTTTGCCCTTACAAAGAGACTGTTTTATAACAGTCAACTCGATGCGCGGGTAAATGTTATCTGCTACATGGCCCTTATCAGGCCTATGCTTGTGTTCGGATGTGTGATTCAACGTAAGAGCAAGTTTATTGGAAAAGATTCGGGTGTTTGAGAGGGCTTGTCTCAGGACTTGTTTCCGCTTATACAGAACACCAGAGTCTGAGTACATAAAATTCTATCCTAATGAGGTCTTATATAATAGTGCGAACCTAATAAGAGTGGACAATTTCGTCATTAAGTTGACTCGAAGGCATATTGCAAGAGCAATGACCTCATCGAACAACCCGATCTGCGGGGCTTACTACCCCAATTATATGTATCATGAGAGAGTTCGCTTTGACGGCTTTGTTCCTCCAGAGGCGTTCCTCTACCTAGATATGAAAGGTCTGATCCAGCACAGATTGGCGGTGCCGCTAATCTTCCACATTGCTCGAACAGCTGCGGACAGGCTACTCAACTACGACAGAGACCTCGCACATGGCAGTGCGGAGCGTCTCCGGCTCAGTAGGTCGGTAGGGAGTCGCCACATGAGGGATGTTGCTCGGCAGCACCAACACTTTTTGGTGGCTAGATGAAGGAGGGGAAGTTTCGTCGTAGAATTCCTCCAATACTACGTATCTCCATAGGAAGCAAAGTCGGTCGTCTCTATATTTTATTAGCCGTGGCCGGCTTACATAGTTTGTAGGTAGAATTAGGGTAGTTATAGGAAAAAAAAATAAAAAATGAAAATCACAAAAAAATTAAAAAACAAAAAAAATTATATTAGAACAGAGGTGGGTAACACTTTGAAACTCTAAAATACGGAATAGAATTAGATAGTTTAAGTAGGTTAAGATTTAGTTTTAGGTAGTTTATAGGTTTAGTTTTAAGTTTTATGTTATAACAAAAGTCCATTTACTAAGTTTTGTTACTTAAAACTTTAAGTATTTAATTATTTAAGTTCTTAGTTTTATTTTTTATAAATGCATATATAAAAATAAAAGTAGTCTGTAAGAAACGTCGAAAGACATAGATTAAGTATTACGTTTAACTTAGAGTGTCCGCATGGGGCCAGTAAGATAGAATAAGATTATTTGTAAGTTATTTAAGCTAATTTTTAAGCATTTTTTTGTCTAGCTTGTAAGTGTAAATGAAGAATAAAAATAAAAATGCATATAAAATTAATGAATGAATGAAGTATTGGCTTCCAAATCGGACGGTTGTGGGTTCAATTGCAGCCGCGCCCTAAAGTCATTCTTTTTTTTCGGGAAACTAAATTCACGTAAGATGAGTGGTTGTCTAGAATATAAAAACAAGTCCAATTACACTAATTATAAAAAAAAACAACAAAAAAGGAAGTTTGTTTATATTGACGACATAATTGTCTTCAGCTAAAACGAAACAGAACATCTTGCATAGCTTGCTAAAGTAATTCGTGCACCTGAAGAACCGAACATGAAAGTTCAATTGGACAAGTATGCATTCTTTAGGGAACAAGCCGAATTCTTAGGTTTTGCTGTAACTGTAAAGTTTTCAACACTGAATACACTCGACAAACTACATAAGATCATTCCTTGAACTATCAAAGCTCGCTAAACCACTGACATAGGGATAGACAGGACTTCTGTCCAAAACAAAGTCGAGTAAAAGTTCCTATACACATGCCACTTTACACACATAATTTTTAGGACGATTGAGAAATTGTGTTCGACTCTACACACATCCCAATTTGTTAGTAAAATCTAGAATTTCGTTCGAATAGATCATGTCACTGTCAATATCGAAGAAACAAACAATTGGGATTGCCTAACGTTAAAACCAAAAAAAGGAAATATTGGATTAAAAATTTATTCTTGAAAAGAAAGCAATTGTTCAAAGCAAAAATGATTCTTGAATTGAATTGCTTCAGGAAAATACAAGGTTATCACCCGATGTTCTTTGGCTGTAATTTTTTTTATGAATGAAAAACGTTGGTTCTGCTTTTGGATTACGTTTACTTGATGTCTTACATTTTTTCCATTAAGTCGAGAAAATGAAACCGAGAATATCACTGCTGTGGCTGAGGACGTCCGAGAGAGTCCACAAACATCGACGAGACAACGAAGCACAGACTTTGGCATCAGAAGACGAATTTTGGTTCACTAATAGCTGCCTGCTCACCGTCGACTGAGGTTAACTTACTCCCATGCTCTGTTAAACCTTGTGCAAGAAGAGGATGATTTCGTATATTGGCTAAGTGCCCGCCGCCAGAATTGATGATCATTCTTGATGGCTTCAAGAGCCTGAGGCTTGTTGACATAGACCCGTGACTTCAAAAAACCCCACAAAAAGAAGTCGCGAACGGTTAAATTGCCAAACACGTGGGATTAGGCGACCGGGAAATGTAGCCCTCAGAATTTCGGTTATGGATTGTGCAGTATGCGCCGTTGCTCCATCCTGTTGGAACCTTATGTTCTCCAGCCCCAATTCATCCAATTAAGGAAGGAGAAAGTCGTTGACCATGGCTCTGTACCACTTGCCGTCCACAGAAGTCGTTTGGCCTGTGGCTTTTTCGAAAAAATAAGGCCCGATGACTCCTCCAGCGAAAACAGCACATCATGCAGTAACTTTGAGCAGATGTAATAGCTCTTCGTGGGTTATACGCGGATTTTCGGTACCCCAGAAGTGATAATTTTGCTTATTCACATATCCACAGAGATAGAAATGGGCCTCGTCGATCATGATGCTTTTCGATGAAAACTTGTCTCCCTCGTTGTCTTGAGAGTGGTTACACGCTCTTGGCGGTCAATAACTAACAGCTGATGCACTTTGTCAGGGAATATCTTAGAGTCTTTCACCAAAATTCTCTGTAAAGACCGCCGATTGTTGCCCAATTGCATGGCACGTCGTCTAGTCGATACCCCGGGGTCGACATCTTCAACCACAGCTGCGATATTATCAGCAGAACGGGTGCTCCGGAGATGGCCAGACCTGACAGCATCTAGTGTTTTCCCATGTTCTGCTAAGCGAGCTATACGTCGTACTGTTTGCCCAGTTGGTATTGGACGACCGGAAAATCTGCGCCGAAATTCACCCTGCTCTAACACCACCGACGAATTATTCCGAAAAAAAATCGTAACAATTGTTCCGCATTCTTTAGGAGTATAGCGATTGTTGTCGTGTATTTTGTATCTGTTTACTTCTCAAATGTCAAAGTAGAATTGGCATTTGCCGCCATTTGCAAAAATTATAGCATATTCCGATAGGGTGGTGACGTTTGCACCACCTAGTACGTTCTCCATATACTTTTTAACTTCTTTTCATAGTGCCAACATATTTGTATCGATTTGGAATATTTTTTCAAGATTACTTTGAAGACATGTCTTTATTTTCTGATTTAGATTTTTTTTTGTCCTAGAGACAAGGAATAACCATATAGAGTTTCACTGCTTGTATCCAAATTTCCTCTTAGTTTTCCACATTTTGTTATTGGCGTGCAACAGATTTTCCTTCTATTTATAACAGATCAAATTGACACAATTTGCGTGCAGACAACACAATTTTGAGGAAATTATGGAGAGGAGAAAAGAAATTCTCAGATTGCCCAAAGAAAAAGTATGATTTTATCGCTTAGTTTTTACAGTATGCGATAATAACAAACAGAACTGTCATTGGCACAGAAGTCTCATTTTTCGGCCATTACAGTAGTTATTTTGACTAAAAAAGTATGCTATGAAATGTCCACCAAAGAAAATTTGACAGCTGCCCTGCTTTGTGCTTTGAGTTTATAGCTAGTGGACACGCAGTGTTGCTTCCAAAGACATAATGCTTGTCGTTCTGAATTTCAGAAAAGGATACGTCCCACGACCGATGCATCTAACTTCGTTATGGGTGCAGCAATATCTCAGGAAGATAGACAAATTAAGTTCATCTCGAGGACTTCAAAAAAGACCGAGGAAAACTATGCATCAAACGAGAAAAAAATTCATGTAATAATATGGGCACTTAATTCTCTGAGAAACTATTTGTACAGAACCGCGCATATTCACATTTATACCGATCATCAGTCACTGACCTACACACTTATTACCAACAGAAATAACTGTAACATGAAGCGCTGTGAAGCAATTCTCAAAGAGTATAATTATGAATTAAAGTACAGACGTGGAAAAATTAATGCCATGAACGATGCACTTTTCAGACCAACCAAAGTATTTTAAGTTTATTTAATGACTGCATCACAGCAATGTGATGAAAGTTCCTCCCCTGAACTTATTCCTACTGTGGTAACTCCGATAAATGTGTTCAAGAGCCAATTTTTCCTATTAGAAAGTAACTATAATAGCTATAATTTAGATATTCCAATTTGGACTTATCATATGCACATCGTAATATAACAAGAATATAAAAAAGGAGATATCATCAACATATTCAAGGGTTATCGTAACTCAGGTGTTACTAACGGCCAATTTAATACAGAACAGATAATGGGAATTGTTTAATAAATCTACCCCCTACAGGCAATTAAAATGCGACAGAAATGTGAGCACAGACTCACTCACTTACAGAATTTGAAAGAAAATATTGAGATCATTCGAAGAAAAGAGGCTAACGATTTAAGTAACCTTAATAAAGAAAAACACCCCATTAAAAATTATTCAATCGGTGATACAGTCTTTGTCCGAATTGATAAACGACATACAAAGTAGTAAGCTTTCACCTCGACAAAAAGAAGAAGTTGTCTTAGAAAACAGGACAAAAAAAGTTTTAAAAATTCTGAAAAGACAGTTTATACAACCCATATTAAGAGCCAATTTGTACAAGAGATTTACTTCGATTCTCAATTACTTACCATAGATGCAGAAGGTCAAAATTACACGCAGGTTCATTTATGGTGATTCACGTTATTAACCTTCAAGTGTACGAAACTCTGGTTCACGACCCGGAACAAATGATAAATCAAAACGTCAATACCAATTATCCCATCTATCCTTTCCTTTCCAACGAAATAATCAATATAATCCTAATAATAAGCGAAAACTGTCACTGAATTTCATAGAAAGTGCATGGAAGTGATTGCCGGAAATGTTGACCATCGTGATTATAATATAATAGTTGATAAGCTGAATAATGTATTAGAGAATATTAATAAACCAGTCATAATTAATAAATTTTCAAGAGAAAAAATAAATTAAGTTACAAATGAAGCAAACGGAATATTAAAAAAAATAATATGAGTGTACTAAAAACTAAATGACCAATTTTTGCGTGTTCCCATTGTTGCATCAGTCTTTCGTAGACCTCAGCGGAGATCAACGCATTTCGTGTTCGGGTTTACAAGTGTGGAAAAATAATAATAAATACATAAATAAATATAGTATTAAACAACAAACTCTCGAGTGTTCGGTAGCCGAAGTGGTAGAGACCCGGACAGTACAGTCAGTCGTTAATAGACCTAGACAGAGGATAGACGTGTTTCGGCTGTTTTTCAAGTGAAAAAAGATAAAACAGTGTGATAAAAGTAGAATTAAAAAAAAATTTACCAAGTGCTTCGGTGGCGCAACAGTAGTGGTGTCGTCCGAGAAACCAAGGAACGCAGGTTCGATCCCCGGAGTAGGACGGACTTTTTAGTGTTAAAAAAAAGTTAATAAATTAAATCAAACAATTTTGTTTAAATCGAACGATGAGTGGAAGAGAGCGGTCCGCTATTCCAATAGCGGATCCAGCAGCAGAGGTAGCCTTGTCATCGGATGATTAAGCGGCTACATCAGCAGGCCATAACGCGTCTGGCTATTCAGACAATACCAAAAAGAGGAGGAAGCTATGGCCTACTCCAAACCTCGTCAAGCGCCCTTCCCACTCAGTTTCCTCCGAAAAGCTGCCGGTGGAACGAGGGTAGCGGAATATAAAGGGCTGCAACAAACCCAACAAACGATGAATTCCCATACGTGTCTGACGTTGGGGAAGGTCACTATGTGGGCAGTAATAACTTCGCAGCGCTGGCGGCTTCTGAGTCCGAGGACGAAGAAGAAGAGGTGAAAGCTCTAAGCAGCCATATCAATGAACTGCAATTACAGATACTGGCTATTAAAGACAAACAAGTTGCGAGAAGAGAGAAGGAGCAGCAGCAAGAACTCCAGATCTCACAGCAACAACAAAAAGTATGCGTGGAGCAACCACAGCAACAAAAAGAGAAACAGCCATCAAAACAACAAAAACTACAGACACCGACAACAAAAGATGCACAACCACTACGAAAGCATAAACAGCAAAAACAACAACAGCAGCAAAAATCGCAGCAGAAGCAACAACAAAAACAACAACTACCGAAATCAACTAAGCAGCGGGTACCTCCAATCAACACTTTTAAGATGGAGTTAAAAGAAACAATTGAACTATGTAACTCGGCCACAGGAAATAATTTTTACATTAAAAGACTTTGTTTAGATAGGCATGCGATCCACTGTAACACAGTGGAGCGCCATACTAAAATAAAAAAACTTATTGAATAAATCGACGACGGGAAGGAAGGGAGAAGCGGAAACTACCGTTCTTCCTGGTTCAGCTAAGTCCCAACAGCAAACTGGATGATCTAAGGAGCATCAAAGTCCTAGACTACCAGGTTGTACACTGGGAAAAATTAAAGAGGAGCGAAAACATTTTACAATGTGTTTGCTGCCAAAGGTTCGAGCACGCCGCGTCGAGCTGCGAAATGCAGCCTCGATGCGTGAAGTGCGGAAAGAACCACAAATCCGAGTAATGTGCTCTAGATAAGGACGGAGCGTCAGAAAAAAGCCAACTCTCTTGTGCGTTATGTAGGAACACGGGACACACCGCAAATTATCGGGGTTGTCCCAAATTCTAATACATCAAAAGAGTAAATCTGGCGAAATACGGTACAACAACCAAAGGTAGCTTCTCAGGCCCCAGCGCCTAGAGCACCGTAGCCTGTACCTGACATGCTGGCTATCTTGCTCTCTATTCAGCTTCAGCTTCTCAGCTTCAGCGTCAAATACATAAACAGGCTAAGCTGGTAGATCAAATATACGCGCTGCTGCCGGGCCAAACGCACCTCCAGTCGTAATGGGTACGCACATAGCGGAGCAAACCCTGAAGTGAATTAACATTCACTGATTAGGTTCGAACGAAGAGCCACACTGTTTAAGTTGCTTAAAGACCAAGCCCCTGATGTGCTCTTGGTTAGCGAAACTAAGCTTACCAAAAGGCACAAAAGTTATAAAATAGTACGGAGAAACCGACCCAACTCCATTCAGGGAGGAGGCGTTGCGATCTTTGTAAGAAAAGGTATACGTTTCAAAAGAGTATACAGTCGTGTAGTACATACGTTCCAGGTGCTGTAAGCATGCATCGTGTATATCCCTCTCCGCAGTGGAAAGCGGTTATACATGGTGTCTGTTTATGCACCTTACGCTACTCAGTCCGCCTTATTCGTATCAGAGCTCGAAACACTTTTTTAGAATCCTAAGACAGGAATTGGAGGAGAATTACTTTATTATCGGCGGAGATTTCAACGCCAAACATAGAGATTGGCGAAATAATACACCAAATACTAGAAGGAACCTACTATTCAATTGGTGGGTCAGCAAAGTATAATGTATAGACTCGGGCTTAAGGCGAGGGATAGTCCGTCGTTTCTTAGACACGGGTCCTATTTGGATCTCCTGCTGTTCGACACACGAATACACCTGGCATGCACAAACCAAAAAACCATAAACTGTCTACGCAATTTTGTGTACGACAGTGACTATTGCGGTCTCAGTACCGAAATAACCGCTCCGAACGAAGCTGCGGAATTGGACGAGTTTGTTCAAAGGCATGCCTACTATAGTAGGGTGCGTTGGACACACTTCTCCAGAACACTGTCGAGAGCACTCTCCTCGAATTCGCTCTGAAATCTGTCAAACGAGGAGATTGACAGGTATCTAAGACTAATGGACGAGACAATTAAATGAACAATGGACAAAACGATACCTCGGTATCAACACACTGACAAGGAAGACTTATTCCGCAACGCAACCATTGACGCACTGCACCGACATAAAAGCTGTCAAGGCTAAAAACCTTGTACAGACAGTTTACTGACAGACATAAATCTGAGATTATACCGCTAAAGTCGTCGGTCAAAAACATCCAAACATTAATAAAAGAAAATTACATGGCTTCTGTAAGTTTGTATTGGAACAACAAAATTCGAGCTGTAAACACCAGCAACCCGAATATGTTCCCGCAAATAAATAAAATATTTCGGAGAAAAGATCAAAACGACCTTTCGTGTCTTAAAATAGCCCGGACAGCAGACAACGAACGGTAGCTGACAATAGCAGGCATTGATCCAAATGAAGCCGCTGACGATGACGACTTTTTTGTGATCGAGGATCCACAGGAGAAGGTTGAGTCCATAGCGGCGACTCTCCTGGAAGTATACAAGGCTATTGATATCATTGGCCCAAATTATGACCTGGACAATCGCGTCTTGGTGCACAACTGCTACATTCGAAATGAAATAGAGAATTGGCGATCCAACGGCTCTGGTTTCACCCGGTTTAGCGACGAAAATATTTCAAATAATGTCATTGCCATAGAGGGTGACCTACCCCCGTTCATTTCGAAGGAAGGACTCCATTATAATCACAATAACACAATCAGAGTTATTCGACTGATGGTATTCCGAATATCGTGCTTAGATACCTTCCTCTAGAAGCGGTGGACATCTACACCACCCTGTTTAATAATCCAATGAATAATGCACATTATCCAGCGCATTGGAAAACGGCGGTGGTTCAACTTATCCCCAAAAAGGGTCGATTGGTCTCCTTCCGAATATCAGTAAGGTTTTGAAAAAGTAATCGATAGAGCTCTGTCTAGGTGGGTTGAAGACAAACATATAGTTCCGGATAATCAATTCGGTTTTAAGGTGGGACATGGTATCTCACATGCCGCGTCTAAACTGGTGTCCGATATCCAATGGAATAAAGGCAAAAAACAATGCACTGGTGCCTGCCTTGTTGACTTGGAGAAGGCCTTCGACACCGTATGGTTAGAGGGTCTTTTCTATAAGCTGACTCGGTTGGGGATCAGTAAACCACTCTTGTACATTCTTTATAATATGCTAACCAACAGACAGTTCATCGTGAAAAATGGCGATGTGACTTCTGTTGGAATATTTCAAATTAAAAATGGTCTTCAGCAAGGCGCGGTCAATTCGCCGATCCTATTCAGCATTTATACATGCGACTTGATAGGTTCACTTCCCCATACTATTGCGTACGCAGACAATTTCGTAGCGTACAGAACAGGTCCAAAAATCGAGGTCATTAATACTCTCTTGCAGCGTGACTTCGATAAGATAAGACGATGCGATGACTTGAAGTTGAAAATCAACTTTCAGAAGTCGGAAATCATTCTGTTTAGGACGCCGTTGTCTGCAGCCTCTGGCGTAAGTTCTCGATCGTTGAGCCACACGCGCAGCCTCTTGTCTGTCGAAATGTAGTCAGATACCTTGGAATCTGGCTAGATCAGTTTCTATATTTTGGTAAAAATGTAGATGCTGCTCTGGCCAGAGCTAAAGGCGCTTTAGCGAGTAGCCAACTCGATGCGAGGGTAAAGGTAATCTGCTACATGGCCCTCATTAGGCCCATGCTGGTATTTGGTTACCCCGTGTGGTTCAATGTACGAGCAAGCTTAATGGAAAAGATTCGGGTGTTTTAGAGGGCTTGCCTTCGCTTGTACAGAACACCAGAGTCGGAGTACAAAAAATTGTTTCCTAATGAGGTCCTTTACAATAGGGCGAACATAATACGAGTGGACAACTTCGTAATTAAGCTGACTCGAAGGCACATTGCAAGAGCAATGACCTCGACGAATAACCTGATATCTGGGACTTACAAACCGGATTACCTTTACCACGAGAATGTGCGCTCTGACGGCTTCGTTCCACCGCATGCATTCCTCTACCTTGATCAGATAGGGTTGATCCAGGATAGTTCAGCGGTCCCGTTAATCTTCCATGTCGCTCGGATAACTGGGGACAGGCGACTCAACTATAACAGAGACGTCGCTCACGGGAGTGTGGATCGTCTCAGGTTCAGTAGAGCGGTGGGGAATCGCGATAAGAGGGATGTCGTTCGGCAGCACCAGAAATTCTGGTGGTTGAATGAGGGAGAAGATGTTTCGTCGTCGTTTCCGTCAATTACGGACCAGCCTCACTAATGAGGCAGAGCTGACCAATCTGTTTTCTCTGTAAATAGCGATGGCCAGCTTACATAGGTTTAGGTTAGCATCTAAGAAATATATACATATATTAGTATATACAAAGGTATATACTAATATATGTATATAATTGTGTATAATGTCTATGTGTGAGTATGTGTGTATTGTGTATGTAGGTTAGGTAGGCTAAGGTTTGTTTTAAGTTAGATATTAGGTTTTTTATAAAAAATAAAAAATTATGCCCGTATGCTAAGTTTTTGTTAGCAATTTTTTTTCTAAGCTTTAAGTATAGTAAATGATAAAGGCATAGTTATAAGAATTTGGAGTAGCTTAGATTGCCTGCGTGGGGCCAGTAAGTTAGTATAAGATTGTTAAGTAATTTTAAGCTAGCATTTAAACATTTTTCGTTAGTATGTAAGAGTTAGTGATTAAGAAATTAAAATGCATTTAAAACTAAAACTAAACCCATTGTTGCAAACATCGGCGAATAAATGAGCGGCTGTCGGTAAGAAAGTGCAAAAAAGTACCCATTATTGAAAACGCGATACAAATTTTGACTTTTTTAATTCGCATCATAATTACTGTGAATTCAAACAAAGAACAAGGTTATTTCCTGTAAATAAACAAATGCAACAAAAGGTAAGTTACAGATTTTAAAATACTTATTAGTACAAATCAACTGAAATCAAGTTATTTTTATTTTTTAGAAAACAAACAACACGTTTGCAATTTCGAATAATGATTGAGCATTGAAAAAAAAAATCTGACATTGTGAAAAATAAAAACGAACGTATAAAATATACCAAATATATCCGATGAAAATACAAAAGAAATGCCACAGCCATTATAATTGCTGCAAAAACAGATAACATATATGTACAAGAACAACTGTATAATTGAATTTCTGAAGTTCTGACAACAGTCGAAGAACAATCCGAGGAAATAAACGAAAACTTTAAAAACATCTACCAATCCTTGGATCGATTGTAATATTCCTTGGCGAACTCGATTTGCCTCTGATAAGTACATAGATTTCAGTATGTATGGATTCTGAAACATTGTCTTCACTCTCTTTTGTTTCGTCTAGAGTATGTGTTTCTTCTTCGTATACTGGGTGAGTTTTTTAACTAGAGACATCCAAATTACTCGAAAAATACGCGATATCGCGAAAAATGTTTCAGACAAGAGTCACAAGGTTCTGAAGGGGACATAAGATGGTGACCACGAGTTTGACCTTGAGCCCCATTTTCAAGGTGAAACGAAGGTCACTTTTGATTTTTTAATGGAAACCCCTATGTTTTTTGACAGATTCGTAATCTGCGTGAAAAATTACAATTCTTTTACATGAAACACTTTTTCAAAAATGCGTTCTTTTCCCGTCAGAGGGCTCCATAAAACTTAAGACATCAAAATTACTCGAAAAGTACGAAATATCGGGAAAAATGTTTCAGACAAAAGTCACAAGGTTCTGAAGGGGACATAAGGTGGTGACCACGAGTTTGACCTTGAGACCCATTTCTAAGGTCAAACGAAGCTCACTTTTGATTTTTCAAATGATAATTCCTGAAATCAATCAATGGGGCACACGACTTTGTCTCAAAAGTCTTATTCATTCAGTGCTAGATACCACTTCACTAGCACGCCTAAATCATTAATCGGTTTCCAACGTTGTTAGGGTGTTAGTAGGTCGAGATTTGTTTTGAGGAAGTCATTATTGCTTTGAGTGAAGTTAAAACTCAAAGAAATTTCAGATAGAGACAAATTGTCCTAAACATATCTGAGAGTGTATGATGTCCACTCTGCCCTTTTTTTATACTTGAACGGAACTTTACTTAGAAGTTCGATATTTGTTTTGAGGAACTGATTATTATTAGTACCGTTTTCCAGATTAATAATGCTGGCTATTTCAATTTAAGAGAAAATTGAAATGATATTGATTTATGGAGAAAGTGGAAGGAACATCGATGGTGCTGTTGCTCTTTAAGCCCAACGTTTTCCAGACCAGATACGATGGCGCGCTTCCTTTTATCGGGTCATCCAACAATTCACTGGTGAAGGAAGTGTGCAACTAAAGAAAAGGAATCGGTCAGATAGGGTGGCTGTTGAGGACAATAAAATAGCAGTGTTAGTTGCCGCTGCACACGATCCTCACATTAGCACTCGCCAAATAAGTCGTGAATCAGGAATTTGTCAAACGACTGTCTGTAAGATATTACATCGGCATAAATACCATCCTTATCATGTTTCAATGCATTAAGCACTTTCTAGTGAGGATTTTTGCAACCGGGTTTCTTTATATCAATGGGCACTTCAGCAAATTGAACGAGACACCCTTTTCTTCGCCAAGGTGTTATTCTCTGATGAGTCGACTTTCACCAATCACGGTACGGTCAATCGACATAATATGCATTACTGGGCTACCAAAAACCCTTTTTGGTTGCGACAAGTTGAACGCCAGCACCCTTGGAATTTTAATGTTTGGGCGGGAATTATTGGGGATAAATTAATAGGTCCATATTTTATTGAAGGCAACTTGAATGGCGAAAAGTATGCAAACTTCTTGCGGGACCATCTTCCAGTATTACTAGAAGACCTGAAATTGGAATTGCGACAAATTTGTTGAAATTGTCTCGGGAAATAAACGTCGAAATGGGAAGAATTCAATGATTCAACAGTGGGAGGCAAGGGGACCCACTCTAATTAATCACCCCGAAGGAAACAAAATACTGCTACGTCCACGTCGTTGTTTCTGGGTTATGCTAAACGCAGTATGTAAAAACAAATGACAAGACTACGAGCAATACGACTGAGCAATGAAAATCAGGAATTATCATTTGAAAAATCAAAAGTGACCTTCGTTTGGCCTTGAAAGTAGGTCTCAAGGTCAAACTCGTGGTCACCATCTTATGTCACCTTGTGACTTTTGTCTGAAACATTTTTCGCGATATCGGGTATTTTTCGAGTAATTTGGATGTCTCAAGTTAAAAAACTCACCCAGTATATTGCAATGAATACGTATATTGTGCGCTAACATTAACAATCTGGACAGCTTTCTGTGGTGAATAATGAATCTGCCGAGCTCTGAAAAAACACCGACACCAATTCTTCCCAAAACACTTGGCTGCCGTTTTATCTGTTCTTTGGGGTATCAACGTCGGAATTTCTAAATGGCTTGATTAAACTTGGCGACGACGGTTACCCAGCGTCTCCTATAAAAAACCAAAATTGTGATGGCTTCGTTTTAAAATATGTATAAAATGTACATTTACCTGACAATTGTGCATTTCCGTCCCCAACAATTTAAAAAAGAAGTAGACATCACTATTACACCAAATGAAGGTGTCGTGACTAGCTCCAGGATACCTTGCGTCCACATACCTAATCCGCTGTTTTTGATCACATATCTGGAAAGGAACGATTTTATAAAAAGGATGCAAAACGATAAGATTTGATTTGTAATTTACCATCATAGCGTTTGTACTCTATGCCCCTTTTCTGTTGAAAATTGATGCGATTTTCTCCTCAAGGCTTTGCAATTATGTGTGTACCATCTCCGCACATTATTAAATCCGGCACTCTTGACATTTCGTAAAAAAAAGTTTTGCTACCCGTTTTTCTTCTTTACTCATCGTCAAACTGTTCCACCGTGGATATAAAACTTCCTCTAGTATACTAAAAACATCAGAAAGAAACTCCGAAACTCTATTGACTGCGCCATACTAATATTGGAATCTTGCCCAGTACCAGTTTGATACCACCCTTCAGCCAGGAGCCTTAAAAATGTCGCCAGCTTAAATTCCGAAGTCAATGATTTTCAAACATCCTTCGTCGTACTCTTTGTTTGTCTTCTAGTCTCTCTCAAGTCATTTTCTTCTTCTTCCAAATTAAAAAAAATATGCAATCCATAATTTCAAAACAATTTATCTGTAACGAAAATTCACAATTGACACTTAACAGCTGATTTTCTTTGGATTGATAATGGGGTTTTGCAGAAGTGAAGTGATGCGGATCGGATGAAATCCCTCAGCAACCAATCCACCGGATTCTATGATATAGTCCGCATAAATATTTTTTTTTATGATTTTATAAAAAAATACTTAAAAATTAGTATAGATTGTCGCAACCAAAAACGTTGAGTGCAAACAAATACATAAACAGTTGTTTCAGTAGTCGTTGTGTAATAGAAACATTACTATTATTGTATTTGGTATTTGTAAACCTACATTGTATGTTCAATATTTTTGGTATTTTCCATGTACAATATTTAAGTATTAATAATATTCGTTAAGAGTAAGAAAATTTATATTTTAGTGTTAGTGTATTAATTATGGATAATACAACACATTTGGTCGATGTAATTCGAGCTCAATAGGTGTCCATATAACAATGGTTAATAATTAATTAGCAAGAGCTTATCAACGATGTAAGTTATCACAGCATAAGTTCACACAAAGTCAACATTCCATTCGTCAGCATAAACAGAATTACAAGTCAAAGACAGAAGTACGCACATGCTGCAACGTTTGATACATGATACCTACGTTTCACCGGCAACAGTCCAAACAACATCGTCAGCATAAACAACAAGCAGCAAGCAACACTGTATTCACCAAACGACAATATGACACAGTTTCAGCTAATAACATCTGTTCCCACCACAGATAGCTAGCTGGTCAGCATAATTTAGGTATTTAAGCCCTTAGTTTTTTGTAAGGCAGTTACGCTGCCCAAATAAAGTTTTTTTAAAAACATTTGACCGGTATCGCGAATGTTTTGTAGTAGTGTTCGATATTGACCACCAAAAGTCCTCAAGAAATTCAAGTGCGTGACGAATTTATAAATCGCCAAACGACATAAAGTAGTTCAAGTGCGTGTGCGGAAGAATACAGTGCAGAATACAGAATACAAGAAGTTCAAGTGCGTTCAGATCATTCGGTTACCGGTCCAAACGAAAGTCTCGTTAAGACGGTACTAAGAACACCCTTAGTCAGCCACACCCCTTAGTGCGTGAGTTTGAACCTGAGTCACCGGGGATCTAAGCATACCAACGGACAAAAAGGAGACTTCAATAACGCCAGTGTGGAGATACTTTCGATATTATTGTAAGTTAGATTAAGCTAAATTAAGATAATATTGTTTAAGAAAAATGCAAATTTAATATATTCATAGTTTTAAGAAAAGTAAAACACATGCAAATCAAAGAAAAGAAATCCATTCATATCAAGTTAATCTAATAATATATTTTAATACTAATTGAATCAACGAATAATATTAGATATCAATCCTTTTTGAAATTTAATTTTAAGAAATCATTCTTTATTATTTTGTGCCATTATTTAAATTCATTCTTTTTATATTTTCAACTCGTTATCTCATTTTGAACTCGGTTTCTCCAATTATAACAAACAAATATGTCTAACCCAGAACAAGCTAAACCTAATCCTTACCCCAGAATTAGTTGTTCTCGTGGCGGAAATAGTAAATAGAGTGTTTCAGAATGAGGGCAGGCAAGTCATTAACTCTATCCTTAACCCAAATGCCGACATTGCAACAGGACGGGATCATTTGGAAAGGATTCCCGAGATAGTAAAAAGTCTTAGGGAATTCTCATTGAACCCGATAGAGTTTTCTTCGTGGAAGAAAAGCGTAGATCGGATCCTGCGTATTTACGAACACCTCAGAGGAACCCCTAAGTATTACGGGATACTATCGATGATCCGCAATAAAATAACTGGCAGTGCAGACAATACACTCGAATCATATAATACTCCGCTAGAATGCACAGCCATATCGCGTTGCTTGACCTTACATTACGCGGATAAGAGAAATCTGGGTATCTTGGAGTACTAAATGACTTCTCTTATACATTCTACCATTCACCAATTTTATCAAGCCGTATACAATCGTTTGACGTTAATCTTAAACAAAATTGTATTTAAGTCTCTCAAGAGTCTACGAACCTTCTCACACAAGTGTATAGGGACAAAGCGCTAGACACATTTGTAAGAGGGCTCAAAGGCGATCTGCCTAGATTGTTGGGTATCCGTGAACCAGCAGACCTCCCTCAAGCTTTGCACTTGTGCCTTAAGCTTGAGAACCAAAACTTTCGTGCCGCATATGCTAACAACAATCAAATTCGGTAAAGAAGCCTAATAACGGCTTACCACCTCAGCAGCCACCGCGTAAACCCAATCCACACACTCCTATCCAGCAATTTTATCCTCACTTGAAATATCTGAAACCACAATCCTACCAAGTTCCTCAACAAAGACCAACCTGGACAACTCAACCGCAAGGGGACCGAAACCAGCAAAATGTTCCCTCGATACGATTATCAATCCCATTTCCCTCAACCAAACGGAGTTCCTCAAATCGTTACGAAACCTCAACCGAAGCCGGAACCTATGGACACTTCAACGATTAAAACAGCAGCTGCAAATCACCAAAGCAAGCCTTCAGCACCATTTGGATTTGCCACAAAGAGACTTCCTGAACCTCACCCTCAACAGCATATACCAAATAAACACCAACGAAATTATCATTTAGATACAGAACAAATAAACCTTGAAAATTATTTCCAAGCTATGACAATGGAACATGCAAATTACAACCAAACTCTTAACCAGTAGCTATTCACCTACGGAAGAAATCCCCAGCGCTACAGAGAACCACACTAACAGCGCTATAGATACCTTGACCATTCCTGAATATACAGATCTGAATTTTTTAGGTTAACGTACTCTTCGTTACCCTACTTCCGGTGTAGAACGAAGAGAGGCGAGTTTTTAAATTTTCTGATAGACACTGGATCGAGTAAGAACTACATTCAGTCGAAACTAGTGGAAAACCCATCTTGAATAATTCTTGCTGCTTCTACGCTAAGTTTATTGCGGGAGACGTTAAAGTTAGTCAACACACACTTCTTAATCTCTTTAACAATAATATAAAACTCAAATTTTTCCTTTTACCTACCCTAAAGTCGTTCCATGTCATCCTCGGTAATGACAGCTTAAAAGCTCTATCTGCAGTAATTTACGCAGAGGATAGCTATATGGAAGTCCTTAACAACGTCAAAATCAAAATAAATCAACTCAAGTCCCCTTCCGTTAATTCTCTTGGAACTAAATTTAGCCACATGACAGATTGGCAAAAAGACTCAATAAGAGTACTAACAAAAACATTTTCATTTTCAACCTGACGAACGACTCACCTATACGACCAGGATCACAGGTGAAATCCGTACTAATACTGATACTCCAGTCTATACAAAATCATATCCGTACCCTGCATCCTTAACATCTGAAATTGAAACATAAATTGAGAAACTCTTAACTCATGGCATTATTCGACAGTCACGGTCACCCTATAATTCACCGGTATGGGTCGTACCTAAGAAATGCGACTCCCAAGGGAATAAGCAATACAGAATGGTGATTGATTATAGGAAATTAAACACCGTCACAATACCTGATCGACATCCGATTTCGTCAAATACTGCTAAAAGATTCCGACATAGAAAAAACCGCATTTTCTGTTAATAACGGAAAATACGAGTTCACTAGGTTTCCGTGCGGATTGAAGAACGCGCCTTCAATTTTTCAACGAGCCCTAGATGATATACTACGCGCGTTTACAGCAAGATGATGCTACGTCTATGTTGATGATATCATCATCCATAGTGAGAATGAAGCGGAACATATCAAACATATCTCCGAAATATTCGAAACCCTTCAGAACGCCAATATGAAAGTCCAACTGGACAAATGTAATTTTTTCAGAAATGAGGTGGAGTTTCTTGGGTTCATCGTCTCTTGTCGTGGAATTCTGACGTATCCTGATAAAGTAAAGGCAATCGCGAATTTTCCAGTTCCAACAACACTAAAACAACTTCGATCTTTCCTAGGCCTTTCCGGCTACTATAGACGATTTATTAAAGACTATGCGCAACTCGCGAAACCCTTAACTTCCCTACTAAGAGGAGAATAACGCCGAATATCGAAAACGGAATCTCAGAGGACATCCATTACTCTGAATTCTGAAGGTTTAGAAGCATTTAAAAAAAATAAAAACACATTAGTATCACAAGATTTAATTCTATCATATCCAAATTTCCAAAAACCATTCGAACTGACAACCGATGCTGCACGTGTAGCTTTAGGCGCTGTCTTATCTCAAGACAATCGGCCAATAACATTCATTTCTCGGACATTGAGCAAGACCATAATATGGTCTACCCACTCCATTTCAGGTCCTATAAATCTAGGTTTAATATCTGAAAGATATTACAGATCCAATAGAACGAGAAGAAGAAATATTAAAGGAACACAAAAGAGCTCATCGAAATAGTTTAGAAAATAAAAACCAACTAATCCAACATTTCTACTTCCCGAAAATGGGATCCGAAGTGGATAAGATAGTCCGACAATGTTCAGTTTGTAAGGAATATAAATACGATCGCCACCCTAATAGGCCAGAATTACAATCTACACCAATCCCTCAATATGCCGGTCACAGTATTCACATAGATATCTACTCTACCGAGAAGAACTTAGTTCTGACTGCTGTGGATAAATTCTCAAAATATGCCCAGACCCGAATTCTGAAGTCTAAAGCCACAGAGGATGTGAGAGAACCTTTACGACAAATCCTTTTCGCCTTTGGCGTCCCTAAAAGTCTACACGACTCCCCCCTATACGAGTACAGTCAATGGGGAAGTGGAACGATTCCACTAAACGCTATCCGAAATCATGCGTTACCTCAAAACTGATAATGTACACAGATCTTTTGAGGAGTTACTCGATCGTTCAGTATACGAGTACAATTATTCAATCCATTCAACGACAATGAAACGACCAATAAAAGTGTTCTTTGGCCGTACCGTAAGCATTAACCCTGAAACCTACGAAAAAGCCAGGCAAGAAAACGTTGAACGATTGAAAGCTAAACAAGCTCAAGATCTAACTTATCACAACAAGAGTAAGCAGACAATTAAAACTTACAAGCCCGGTGAGACTATCTACGTCAAGATTAACAAACGTCGAGGAACTAAACTATCTCCCAGGTTTAAGAAGGAAACAGTTAAAGAGGACAAAACAACAACAGTCCTAACACAATCTGGAAAGGTAATCCACAAAAACCTCATTAAAAGTTAGAATTTATCCTTACAGATTCCACCTGACTCCATGCCTCGGCAGCATTCAAATTTTGGATTACTAAAATTCGCAGGCAATAACATGGCACATGGGAAACGCACGAATACAGACAGGAACATTCCGATTAATACACCTAATTGCATTAGATGAATATCAGGAAAAAGTTAATGAAATTAAGGCAACCATAAACTCACGATTGACCAACAGAGACCCAATTTACCCCTTCCTTATCCATGAACTTTCCCAAATCCAAACCCACCTGAATAGACTCAAACCTAAACCTAAAGCCAAAAGATCTTTGGATTTTATAGGCAAGACGTGGAAATGGATTGCTGGGAATCCAGACCACGATGATCTAATTATCCTAACAGAAAAAATAAATAATGTTCTTGAAAATAACAATAAACAAGTAATTTTAAACAAAGTTGTATTAGAAAGAATAAACAAACTCAATAACGTAACTAACCAAATTTTGAGATATGAACAAAATAGCGATATTTTAGAAACCAACTAGCAATAAATTTGAAATTGCAGTTAGAAATAATAAAAGAAGATATAATTAACACAGAATATACTGTACACTGGGCTAAAACTGGACTAATAAATTCATTTATTTATGATGATAAGGAACTAAACATTATAAAAGAAGCGTTTGAAAAAAATAAAATACAATATATAAACATTGAAGAAGCAATTGAATTTGCTACTATAAAAATTGCATCTAGTAACTCATCAATAATCTATATTATAGGTGTTCCGATCACCGATGATAAACAATGTCAAGTCTTACTGGTTAAGCCTGTTAAATTACAGAAATAAATTTATAAAATCCCATACGAAAATATATTAAATTGTAATGATATAATTTATGGTTTAAGAGAAAATTGTATAGATTACGGGAGTTTAAGATTATGTAATAGATATAACTGAAACATCTTGTATACCTAGACTTTTAAGAAGCCAGCAAACATCCTGCTCTAAAACTAGTAACCAGCACGTACCAACGACAGAAGTAATAGAACCAGGAACCCTTCTGCTAAATCAATACTATGGTTCCATCATTGTCAACAACGTCACAACAAATCTCTCCGGAACATTTGTCGTTAATTTCGTAAACAAAAGTATCATGATAGATGGTAAAAACTTTACTTCAAAAAAAAATCCCCGGATACAAACCATTACCAGCCATATTACAGCCCGTTATTTCCTAGGAAGCGTTCGAAGTAATCCTCACTTTAGAAACAATGAAGGACCTGCATGATAATACGAGTAATATGCAGGAAATACAACTCTTGAGGACAAGAAATCAGCTAGGCCTGACGGCAAACTCTATGCTGAAGTTCATAATAATAGCTGTCGCCATCCTCGCGCTTAGCCAAGATCACCCGCATTACCCATTTCATTTCACATACCAACAGATTCAAGAACAGAGGAAATACCCAAAGAGATAAAATATCTCGAATCACCCAAAATTATGAGCTTTAACCAAATTCCATATTTTTGAATGTCTAACGAGGACGTTGGAACTTAAGAGGGGAGGAGTTAACATTCCAGTGAGACTATAACAATTGAAATCCTTGAACTAAAAAAAATAAACCAGGTCTGTTTAGTTAGCATTGATTTGTTACAAAGTGAAATTAAAGAACTAAAGGGGACTGTGTATGCATTGCATCTTAGAGCAGGCACAACTCAACAACTCTATTGAAATTTATAATGTGCCTGACGTCAATAATTCAAACGCAGTGCTAGCTACACTGCAAATTTTGCGCGAAGGACTAAGCGTACAAATAAGTTAAAGTGATATTAACTCTTGTTTCGTGAAGCAAATAAAAAGTAAGAGAGCACCTACATCGAGTAACTAAACTAAGTGCATAAACGTTGTGTCAGTAAGTTTCATTCAGCAATTAATGAAAAAGAAAATCATGAGAGTAAAAACTGCAAAGACTCGAAACTTAACGACGAACTTGTTACGAAACAATAAAGACGGCTCCCGAATTTTATGTAAACAGCTAACATCCCACATGAGATCTCTTTTCAATACAGCACGGAAAATCAAAAACGAAAAAATTATAAGTATGTGTGGATGAAAAATAACATAATATTTCTGCGGAAGAATAAAGGTGATTCAGCTTTTAAAGTGAGGTGTTATGATGACCTTTAAACATACATATTTTCAATCATAACTAAAATAAATAAAAACAACTCAACTTACGGAGAAAATTATGATATTCCCACCAATTTGTACACTATAGTCTCTCACCAAAATATACGTAGTTATGAGAGCAAACTATAATTTGTTTCTAATACACTTAAATTTTTGTACCTTTGAACCAGAAGTAATTGTTTTAACTGAAGTTTGGCTATTTGACTATGAACTATACAATTATAACATGGGCTGTGATCAATATGAAAATTTCAATAATTCTTACAGATCTGGTGGTACCGTAGTATATATAAAAAAAAGAATGTGAGTGTGAAGTAGTGAAAAAGAATTTGAACAGTGTCGATGTTTTAAAAATCAACTGCCAAATACTTAACGAACAATTTACAATATTTTGCGTTTACCGGCTTAATAATAACAGCTCAAATAATCTAAGCAAGGACATTTTCGTAGATGCAATGAACATGTTACTTAAAGATATAAAGAGTAAGAATTTATTAGTTGTGGGTGATATTAAATATCTATAATATTTTGAAAAGTACATATGACGCCGATAACTATATGCTTTAAATGTCATCTCATAGCTTAGAACCTCTAATAATGGAACCAACTCGTATCACAGATGACACGTGGACGTGCATCGACCATATTTTTGTAAGATTAGGTCAGTCGTTCGCAGATCTCCGAGGAGAATAGATGTGTCTCGGCTTTTCCTAAAGTGAAAAAAGTGAAAAAGTTATCTTTTTAAAAATAATTGGTAACAAACTCTATTAGTTGACTCGGTAGCCAAGCAGTTAGCGGCGTCGGTAAGCAAATCGTGGGACGTGAGTTTCGATCCCGGGCCAGACTTGGAACTTTTTGTTTTTTTGTTTTTTTTTGTTTTTTTCTTTGGCTCAAATTGTGAAAACAAATTGCTTCAAAGCAAAAAAAAAAATAAAATCACGCGATGGATGGTGGAGAGCGCTCCGCTCTTCCCATAACGGGAGTTGGAAAAGGCAGTAATAGTGTTGCCAGTGCCGTTAAAGCCATTAAAAGGAGGGGGAGTTTGAAAACCCCTCCTAACCTAAGAAAAAAAAGAATAAATGCCGTCGAAACAGCAGATGAGGTCCGATATGAGGGGGGCAATAACAACTTTGCCTCTCTAGCGTCATCCGAATCGGAAGATGAGGATGAGCAAATAAATGAAATCAACATCAGCATACAAAACCTGACAGAGAGAGTGCTTGCTATGAAGCAAAGGCAAACTGCACGCAGGCAGAGGGAGCAACTAGACGTAGAGAGCTCCCAACATCAAAAGCCACAAGAGCAGAAACAACAACTACAGCAACAACAAAACCAGCAGAAGCAGAAGCAACAACTGCAGCAAACAATACAGCAGCTGCAGAAACATCAACAGCTGCAAAAATAACAAAAGCTGAAACCACGGCAGCTGTAAAAACAGCAGCAGCAGCAACAACTACAACAACAACAGAAGCAACAGCAGCAGCAACAGCAGCAACAGAAGAAGAAGGAGAAGGTGCCTCCTATCAACACATATAAATTAGAGGTAAATGAAACCAAGGACCTGTGTAAGTTGGTCATTGGTAATAATTTTAATATTAAACGATTGGGGAACGATCGCCATGCCATCCACTGTAATACAGTGGAGGGCTACGCGAAAGTGAAAGAGCTCCTAAAGGAAACGACGACGGAGCACTTCTCATTCACACCGAAGTGTGAAAAGCGGCAATCTATGCTGCTGAAGGGGTTGGAACCGTCTTCTGATCCTGAGGAGATCCTGACACTGCTCAAAGAGAAGGAGTGCGAAGGACTCAAGTTTGTAGGGGTAAAGCCATTTACCACAGCTAGAGCTAGGCGGGAGAAACGGAGTCTGCCGTTCTTCCTGGTGCAACTCAGTCCCGAAAGCCGTCTGGATAGTCTAAGGAGTATCAATGTCATAGACTACCAGGTGGTTCACTGGGAAAAACTAAAAAGGAGCGAAGGCATTACACAATGAGTTCGCTGCCAGAGGTTCGGGCACGCCGCGTCGAACTGCCAAATGCAGCCTCGATGCGTGAAGTGCGCTAAGAACCACAGTTCCGAAGAATGTCCTCTGGGTGTTGACGGAGCATCCGATAGGTGCGTGTTATGTGGAAATGTGGGACACACCGCAAACTATCGGGGTTGTCCTAAGTTCACCGACATTAAAAAAGCAAAACTGGCTCGGCAGCAGAAGGTGGAGGACAAACGTTCACCTGTCAGGTTTCAAACACCAGCCGTCACGTCCCAAATTTCCTACGCCCAAATGGCGTCTGGTAGGGGGGCTACGGTACAGCAAGCGACTGTTGCTTCTCCGCCGCCAACGCCGAGAACAACGGAAGCTGCACCTAACAAGCTGGCCATCTTGCTCGCAATCCAAGGGCAGATGGCTCAGCTACAAAAGCAGGTTCAAGAACAGGCCAAGCGGGTGGACCAGATCTACACGCTGCTGCCGGGCCTAACGCAACACATTTCGTAATGGGTACGCACATGGTGGAGCAAACTTTGAAGGTCCTTGCGGTGAATGTTAATTCACTGATTAGGATTGAACGAAGAGCCGCAATGTTTAAATTGCTACAAGACCAAACTCCTGATATGCTTTTCGCTAGCGAAACTAAGCTAACCGATAAGCACAAACTGGAGTACAATAATTATATCGTTAGAAGAAGAAACCGACCCAGATCCAAACGTGGAGGCGGCGTCGCGATCTTCATTAAAGAAGGTATACAATTTCACAGAGTGTACAAGGGCGTGTTGCGCAGGTTCCGGGTGTTGGAGGCTGTCGTCGTGTACATCCCGCTCCGCAGTAGAAAGCGGCTGTACTTGGCCTCTGTTTATGCACCTGATACTTCACAATCCACCCTATTCATTACAGAGCTCGACACACTTTTTCGACTTCTGAGGCTGGAATCGGGGGAGAATTATTTTATAATCGGCGGGGATTTCAACGCTAGACACAGAGATTGGGGAAATAATTTGGCAAATACTAGAGGGAACCTACTACTCGATTGGTGGGGTCAGCACGATGTCATGTACAGACTCGGTCTTAAAGCGACGGATAACCCGTCTTTTCCCAGAGGCGGGTCTTATTTGGATCTACTGCTGTACGACGAACGTATACGACTGACAGGTACGAATTTACAAACATTAAACTGTCTGCGCACATTCGTGTATGACAGCGACCATTGCGGTTTTAGGCCGTGAAAATCTTTCATCAACTTGACTGCTCTTTCAGCAGAGTCATTAACTGCTTTCAGTTTTAATAGCTTGCTTTTAGCATGTTGGTACGAAGCATTTTTAAGCCACAAAGAGGGGCACTCGTGGAGAAAAGCACCATCAATTTTCAATCGACTAAATAAGGACTTGCTTTTGACTGAAACAAAGTCATCGATGTTTTTTTCTGAAAACAAAAAAAGGAGGATTATTGATATAATTTTTTAGTTATGTGAATAAAAAAGTTAAAAAAACAAACTTAATTTTCAAACTTACCATAAAGTCTGCCACAAAGTTCTTCTTTCGATGGAATGTAGCATTTACCATAGGCAGATGGATATTCTTTGGCTAAGTTAGCAACCATTTTGACTTTCGTTTCTTGGCTTACATCATCATCAAATAGAGACAAGATAGACACTTCGTCTGTCAAATACCACAAATGCAAGCAAAACTTCTGTAATGCTGCTTTCGAGATGCTTTCATCTATTGTTTCATAAGATTTTATAGCTTTCAGAAAACACAAATCCTGGTAAGGTGCTTTTACTGCTAAAATGCATTGCAACCAAGGCCTAACGTATATTGTCACGATGAACAGGCAGACGTCTAACAGAGCTTCTTTATCTTTGTTAGAAATTCTTAATTGATCACCAAGTAACGATATTTTTAATGAGTAAATCGCTCTCGCCATCCATCGAGCTTGGTGCATGGCACCTGGAGGCCGGATCTTAAATTTTTTTTCAATATTATTGAAAGTTCGATTAACTCTCTGTAATCATCCCTAGTAATTTCTTTAGTTAATTCAATTTGGTAAAAATCGATAAGTCTGTTGATCTCAGAAACATTCAAACATGATAGCTTTTCTGTACAGCTCTGTATTTTCTCGGGATCGACATTCTTCCAGTTCTCTCGAAATTTCTTGAACATTGGAATGTCTGGGCTTGTGGTAACTTGGCAGATTTTTGCTTCAAACACGCTTTTTAGTACTAATTCGTAGACGTGATGGCGGCAAGCAAAAATAATCATTTCCCTGCCTAGTTTCTGTTCGAGAAGTACACAAGTACCATTGATTCGACCAGTATTTGAAGCAGTCGTATCACAACACAAAATGTGCACTTTATCCTCAAGATTCCAATCAATTATAGCATTCCAAAGTACCTGGGCCTGTTCCTTTCCTGTAGAGTTATCCAACTTTGGTACAGCGATAAGTTGTTCTTTATCGTCAAACGTTATAACTATCGGCAGACGTTCTTCCTTAGATTTGCGTGAATCTAAAGCCGGCAAAAGTTTACCATCCCAGTGGAGTGTTACAATATCCGGAACCTGGTTTTAAAAATTAACCTTTATGGCTTCCGCTCGCTCTTTTCGCTTTTCCGTACGAACCCTTTGAATAGTGGACTTGCTTATAGGAAATTCGTCTGTGTTATGTCCAAGAGCTTCAATAGTTGCTTCAATAATAAACACAGCATCTCTCACACTCAATTGACACCGATCTAATGCTGCCACTAATTTTGGAGTGATAAAATTCTTCCTCATAACAGTTTTATTTATACTGGATTCTGTTTTGGTTAGGTTTGGCAAAATTTCCTGTAAATCCATCAATTCTGAATCAGACGACAAACTTTCTTGTAGCGGGTCATAAGATGATGTTGAAGGAGCTAAGGATGAAAAATATTTAGCACGTCGTTTTTGCTCCTCGACGTTTCTAAGGTGCGCTCTTTCTTCTTTGTGTGTTTGTTTTTGGTCAACTCCGGCTAAATGACCAGGTCGGCCTGGTTCTCTTTGGCGCTGCAAAAAAATCCTATCTTCATCTATCTTTATTAATTGAAGTGCATCCGCATGTGCAATGTCAAACAAATTGTTTAAGTTTGTAACAAACTCATGTCGACGCTGCTCAAACACGTTTTTTGTTTTGTTTGCATTTTTTTGCAAATTTCTCCAAACTTGATACAATGTAATTAATTTTTTAACACAATTAGGTAGAGATCTTGTCGGGATACGGGCCTTTTCCCAATAAATAATGCACTCATGAATAGTAAGATTTGCGCTCTCATTGACACTTAAATTCACTTCACGAATATTATAGAACAAAACTGCCAGTACTTGCCCATTAGAGGGAAGTTTTGAACCAGTAATTTGATGTTTAACGTTCCCTATTAAAAATATCTCCTTTCTACAACTGCGTAACTCCACCGACATGTTAACAGAACGAGAACAATGTGTTTACTAATAAAATAAACATGCAATAACAAGTTATCGATATGTTATTACTCGCGTGCCATGCCTTGCAAGTACTGACATGTTTAGATGCAAGTCGGCACGGGTTCCTCTGGTTCAAAGTACATGAAACTTTATTTACTATTGTTTTGACAGTATTCGAATAAAATAAGAGGGTATGCGTTACAAAAATTTAAACTTGATTTTTTTGGGACACCCTAATGTACATATATCAGTGTATAAATTAAATTCTTTTTTGTTTGTTTAAAATAAAAAAATAATTTTTTATTTCAACTTTCAACAACAAGGTATTCTTAAGAACTAAATTACAATTCAAAACTTAAGTCTAACGACAGTTCGCACAGCGACTGACCCAGACGCTGTGTCAGCAAAAAGACGTTCCCATGATTTGCAACGGTGTCCAGTATCACCTTTGCTGCTCGTGGCGGATGTTTATCACCTGTATCATGAAATGCATTGCGGCGCGTGTAATTTACTTGCTTACGTTGCTCATCATGTTTTGCCTTAACTCCTCCGCCCTTAAATTCTAACGTCCTCGTTAGACCCTGAGGATATTAGAAGTTGCGGAATATCCTTGAGACCGATGGTTGTACTTGGCTGCTGATTTACTTCATTGGTAGGTTGCTTTTCGTTGTTCCATTTACATCCTCGTTGTCGTCGGAATGCAAATATGACTATGGCAAGAAGTATTAGTAGCATAATGGCATTAAGAGTTAGGCTTGCTTCATTTTTAGTTTTTAGCAGGCTAATTTCTCTTGTCCTGTTGACATGCAGACCTTTAATCATCTCCAACGATAAAACCTCTTCTATTCGACTGTGGGCGTGTAATGGTTGAAGTATAGCGGGTAAAGGCTGGAGTTCAGTGACTTCGTTTGATCTAAAAACCTTTTCTTTTACTTCGATGGTTTGATAATCGTGTTTCACTATGAAGGTTCCATTGAGTATCATTGTTTCGTTGTTGATAGTGACTGGACCGTTGAATTGATTTAAAAGCAATAAGCCGGTAGCAATTTCTTCCACTTCTGGGACGTGATCATTGTTAATAATAGTGCAATTTGCTTTTTGACTGCGTATAAGATTTGGGATGCATGAACTGTCTCTTAAATTTACAAGATTATCAGTTTTACAAATGGTTAAAGTATTATAAGTTTTACATTTCTTGCTTATAGCATATAATTCGTTCTTACATTCTATTATTGACTGATAGTCTATTTTATTTATTATTTTATTGATTCTAACTGGTTTTATAATTGATAGGTCACATGTTTCTGCTGTTGTAGTGGGGAAACTTACAATATAAACTATGCTATTACCGTTACTAGCTATTTTAACTTCACTAAATTCTAATGCTTGGTCAATGTTTACATAAGGTATTTTTTCTATTTTCATAATATGTTCTGTAATATTTATTTCTGCGTTTGACAGTATGTATGAATTAATGATATTTGCCTTAGTCCAATGAATGGAGTAAACAATATTAGCTATCTCATCCTTAATTATTTCTAATTTATACTTAATTTCCAAAATTACATTATTATCATTACTTTCGTTTTCTTTAACTATTTTCAATATGTGGTTTGTTAGATTTGACATTTCATTTAATTTTTCTAAGGTAACTCTATTAATGACAACCTGATTGTTATTATTTTGTAGTACGTTGTTCATCTTATCCGTTATAATTTCATAGTCGTGGTGATCAGGGTTTCCCGCGATCCATTTCCACGCGCTACCTATGAAATCTAGGGATCGTTTGACTTTATTGATTTTTAATCTATTCAAATGATTTTTTATTTTGTTGATTTCAAAGCGAAGGATGGGATAAAGAGGGTTGCTGGGTTTGACGTGCTTGATTAATGAATCTTCGATGTTATTGATAAGCTCTTCATAAGGGTCGATGTCGATGACATGAATGATTTTGAAGTGCCCATTTTGGATTGCTGCATATCCTGCGTGTATTTTTATTAACTTTGAAGTTGAATAGTCGAGTATCTGTAGACTTGCGGTGCACAGAGAGGCAAAGAGTAGGCTGTTGTGGAAAAAAGGAGGAATTAGGTTTTAATTAAACTTTTGTGAATCGTTCTTCCGGACTGGGTCTTAATCGTTGAGTTGTTATTGGCGGCTACTATTTCTGCTTTATATCTTGGTGTAAGCTTGTTCC
This sequence comes from Volucella bombylans, assembly GCA_949129095.1. Classification (NCBI taxonomy): domain Eukaryota; kingdom Metazoa; phylum Arthropoda; class Insecta; order Diptera; family Syrphidae; genus Volucella; species Volucella bombylans. The sequence goes on from OX422140.1 coordinate 300,331,006, forward strand.
CTATTCTATTATTAATTTTGACATAAACTGTTTCTCCTACGTTATAAGTTTTTAAGGGGTCCTTAGTTTTGTTGTGATACCTTAGATCAGTTTCCTGTTTATCTTTAATTTTTCGTTTATTTTCCTGCCTTACTCTATCTAGTTCTGCTGGGTTGTTTAGAAGCTGTCTTCCAAAAAATAGGTCTATAGGCTTTTGGCAAGTGGTGGAGTGAATAGATTTGTTGTATTCATAAATTGATTTGTCTAATAGTTCTGAGAAAGTTAGGTGGGGATTCTCTGCTTTAACGCAACGAATTAGTTCGGAGAGGGTTGAATGCAGTCTCTCTATTTGTCCGTTTGCGGAGCTTGTGTATGGGGGTACTTTAAAAACCTTTATATTGAAAGTATTTTCCAACATGAATATTATGGAAGCAGAATTAAAAGATTTCTCGTTGTCTATTACAACGATCTGTGGAACGCCAAAAGATAGTATAAGTTCTCTAAGAGTGCCTTGTACATCAACGGCAGCTCTAGATTTTACAATCCTAGCGAGAGCATATTTTGAGAACTTATCTATTGCCGTCAAAATAATTTTTTTATTCGTGAAGTACATGTCTATGTGGACAATCTGCCCAGGATATTCGGGGATAGGTGTTGGTTGGATTTCGGGATTATTGGGATGTCTATCATATTTGTGCTGCTTACAAATATTGCAAGCTTTTGTAATTTTCGCTATTTTTGCACTCATATGTGGGAAATAGAAATTTTGTAGAAGTTGGATCTTGTTTTCTTTACTGTTCCTATGCGCACGATTGTGTTCTTTAATTATTTCGGCTTGCTGATGGTCTTCGTCGGTTAAGTCTGTCACCATTTTCCTTGCGAATCGTGTTTTTATTTTGCTGAAATTACTTGGATAAATCATTTGAATTATGCCTAAAACTCTTTCTTCGGTTTTTACTCCATTAACAACTGATGGGTTTAAGTATTTTTTAAGAATGCCTACTAGTTTCTCTTCCGTGTATTCAGGTTCTGTTATAATATGTCGGTGATAGGTAGGGAAGACTAATTTAAACTCGTGAGATGATGTTTCGCCAAAATTGAGAATTATTTGATTTTTAAAAACATTTAACGGTACGTCTGAAATTTGAATAAGATTTTGACCAGAACTTTGGTCACTATGTTGAGTAGCAGTAAGGGAATTAATGTGAGAACTTCTAGGTGGTCTTGACAGGGCGTCAGCAACAACATTGGATCTTCCAGGCTTATAACTTAACTCGTAGTTATATTCTTCGAGTATTGCCTTCCAACGTTTCATCTTGCTGTTGTCATTTTTATGGCTCAACGCATACGTCAAGGGCTGATGGTCTGTAAAAATTTTGAATTTGGCCGAACCGTACAAATAATTCCTTAACGATTTTAGAGCCCACACTATGGCTAACATCTCCTTTTCGTTAGCTGCATAGTTTTCTTCAGATTTTGTAAGCGTTCTGGAGATGAACGTAATTGGTTTGTCGTTTTGTGACAATACGGCTCCCAAGGCGTAGTTTGACGCGTCTGTAGTTAAGTGGAATTCCGTGGAGAAGTCTGGGTGGCTGAGAATAACATCTTCTGAAATTAATGAGCGTCTAAGTTTTTCAAATGCATCTTTTGCGTCTTCGTTCAGGTGGATGGTTTTTTTATTCGAAGCAGCTTTGGACGTACGTCCGTCCTCCCCCCTTAAAAGGGCTGTCAAGGGTTTTGCCAATTTAGCATAGTCCCTGATAAACCTACGGTAAAATCCTGACAGACCAAGAAAAGATCTTAAATCCTTGAGTGTCTGGGGATAGGGGAATTCTGCAATTGCTTTTAATTTAGAGGGATTAGCTTTTATGCCCTCGGACGAGATGATAAAGCCCAGAAATTCTACCTCCGATTTAAGAAAGTCACACTTGTCTAGTTGGACCTTAAAGTTCGCTTCTTGAAGGGTTTTAAATATTTGTTCCAAGTTTTTGAAGTGGGTCTTGACATCTTCGCTGAACACTACTATATCATCGATATAGACGTAGCAGATTTTGCCTATGTGTTCCCTAAGTATATCGTCTAAAGTTCGCTGAAATATGGAGGGCGCGTTTTTCAGCCCGAATGGGAGTCTGACGAATTCGTATTTTCCGTTGTTGACGGAAAATGAAGTTTTTTCGATGTCATCCTCGTTCAGAGGGATTTGGTGGAATCCGCTTTTGAGATCAAGAACGGAAAACCATTTACTTTTGCCTAACTGGGATAAAACTTCATTCGTTTCAGGAATGGGGTAGCGATCGCTAATCGTAACGGCGTTAAGCTTTCTATAATCAATTACCATGCGGTATTTTTTTTCACCAGAGGCGTCGGCCTTCTTTGGTACTATCCATACCGGTGAGTTATAGGGTGACCGTGAAGGTCTTATTATTCCATCGTTTAGTAATTGATTTATTTGTTTGTCGATTTCTGGTTTCAGAGACATAGGATACGGGTAGGACTTGGAGTAAATAGGATCCGCAGTGGAGGTACGGATTCTTCCTTTGACTTTCGTCGTGAAAGTTAATTTTTCGTTTGGTTCGTTGAATAAGTTAGAGTATTTCGTCGTTAAAGAATAGAGTGCATCTTTTTGTTCCTAAGACATATGTTGTGGATAGTTTCGGACAGTTGTTGCTTTAATTTCACTTTAATGTTATTGTTAATTATCATATAGTTCCTATTGGAGAAAATAATGGCAGATAACTCTTTGAGGGTATCGTTTCCTAGGATTGCGTCAAACGACTTTAAAGAAGGTAGGGCGAAAAATTTTATTTTTTTGTTCAGACCGAAAAGGTTAAGTAGGGTATGATGGGTTATTTCGATATTTCCACCGATAGAATTAGCATAGAAATTTTTTTGATTAGGTATAAGGGTTTTAGCAATATGAGGTTGAATATAGTTCTTGTTAGACCCGGTGTCTACAAGAAACTTTAGAGTTTTCCTTTCTCTCGTTCTGCACTCAAAATAAGGCAGAGACGAGTTGGTCAATCTAAAAAATGAACATCCACAAAGTCTTCTGTATTTTGTGCATATTCTTCTCTTATCCCATGATCGTTCAGATAATCATTCAGGGATTGGTCATTCACCTCGCAATTATTCATTGCTATGTTATAGTTTTCAATCTCATTATTGTGTGCAATTTCGACATTACTATCGTGATTTGCCGGAGAAGTTTCTACATGAAAATTACGTTGGAGTTTGTTAGGTAGGACATGTTGTTGGGATACAGGCATAGGGCGCTTAGCAGCTGGTGGCCGGTTTTTATCCATTGGCCTATTCATGTAATTAGCATTATTTGTCTTTATGGTGCTTGTTTCCATAGGTTCAGGTCTAGGGGTAGGTTTGGAGTGAGAAGGATTGTTCAGTTGTTGATGATGTGAATTAGGCTGGAAGTTTGCTCTTAGGTTTGGTTGATTATTTGATGGAAATTGTTGATAATTGAAAGGAAATGATTGGTATTGAGTGTTCGGGTATTGATATTGATTGGGATGCTGCAAAGGACGTGGGGGAAAATGTGCTTGTTGCTGTGGCAGATATGCCAACTGAGGGTAGAAAATTTGACCATTTGGATTTTTCCGTGGAGGAACAGGTGGAGCTGGTTGCGGTTTTCGCGTGGTTCCAATGTTTTGATTGGCGTGGTTTGATCTGTATTGCTGATTTTCTAATTTCTGACATAAATTTAGAGCTGTTGGTAGGTCAGCAGGTTCTCTCATTGCTAGAAGTCTTGGAAGATCACCTCTTAGCCCCCTAATAAAGGTGTCTAAGGCTTTTGATCTGTATGACTGGGTTAGATGATGTAGCGCATCAGGTGGAAGTTCCATGCTGGATAGTTTGTTTTGAATAAGAGATAGGTGGTTATACACCGCCTGATAGTAGGTTTCTATTGGGTTGTTACCCTGTACTAGCATCGTCATCTGGTACTCTAAGGTACCTAGATCACGCCTGTCCGCGTAGTGCAGTGTGAGGCATTTCGTAATACACTCCCAATTTAATGGTGTGTTATATGATTCAAGGACTGCGTCAGCATTTCCTATAATCTTATTACGGATGATGTTCAGGATGCCAAAATATTTTGGTGTCCCTTTGAAGCGGTCATAGATGTTTAGAACTCGGTCGACGCTCTTGCGCCAGGAGCTAAACTCACCTGGAGTTCCGGAGAACTCCCGAAGGCTTCTCACAACATCAGGGACCTTATCTAGGTCGTTCAAATTGGCTAGATGTCTTTCGTCAATCGTTATATCGACACCTCGTTGAATTGTATCAGGGTTTATTATTCCCTGAACTACTTGTCTACATTCCGTTATACAGACTTGACGCACAATTCCCTCGATCAGGGCTCTTAGCTCTGGGGTAGCATTCACTGGCTGATTAAAAGCTTGTGAACGCGAAGTGGATGGGTTTTCAGGGTTTAGAACAGAAGGACGAATGATTGGATCGGTCATTTTTGAAATCGATTTGAAATAGAGATTACTCTTTAATAGGTAAACTAGGATTAATTAATTAATTCACTTATCAGGGTGTCACTATGTATTTAAATTTTCACTCTAAATCTATTTTTTTCCTTTTAAATTTGAATAACTGTTATTTCCTTATCAAATTTTTAATGGTTTATTTAAATTTCCTTAAGATTAATATCGTCACTATGTACTTGAATTTTCACTCTAAAATCTAATTTTTTCTTTAAATATATTTAATTTTTGTAATTACTTTTCACTTTTGATTATTGATTCGCTTAAAGAAGTGCTTAATTCTATCTTACAGTATAATTGATAATTGATTTTTCGGTTATTGATTTGTTAATAGAAGTACTTAATTCTAACTTACAGTATAATGCAATGCATATCCAGCGCTGGTGAAGGTGGCTTGATCCTTTTTGCTTTAGGCTACTACGGTGCCTTCCTCCACACTCCCTCGCTGTCGGCTTTGTCTAATGACTAAGTCTGGTGTGTTCTGGCCCAGTTGAGTGCGTTGTTGCTGGAGCTGCTTAAGGTCCTTACACAACGGGCTGGAGCTACTTGAGGTCCTTGGTGATAACTTGGAGCTTCTTGAGGTCACTATTGTTTTCACTGCCCGTACGCGACGCGAGCTACTTGAGGTCGACTTATTTGCGTTCGCACTTTCAATAACCGGGCCCCACGTTGGGCGCCAATTAAATTCTTTTTTGTTTGTTTAAAATAAAAAAATAATTTTTTATTTCAACTTTCAACAACAAGGTATTCTTAAGAACTAAATTACAATTCAAAACTTAAGTCTAACGACAGTTCGCACAGCGACTGACCCAGACGCTGTGTCAGCAAAAAGACGTTCCCATGATTTGCAACGGTGTCCAGTATCACCTTTGCTGCTCGTGGCGGATGTTTATCACCTGTATCATGAAATGCATTGCGGCGCGTGTAATTTACTTGCTTACGTTGCTCATCATGTTTTGCCTTAACTTATACAAAGGTGTATACTGATATATGTATATGATTGTGTATAATGTCTATGTGTGTTTAGGTGTGTATTGTGCATTTAGGTTAGGTAGGCTAAGGTTTATTGTAATTTAGATACTAAGCTTTTATAAAAAATAAAAAATTACATCCATAGGCTAAGTTTTTTGTTATCAATTTTTTCTTAGCCCTAAGTATACAAAATAAACATTTATAAATAAAATGTAAATGAAGTCGAAAGACATAGATATAAGAAGTCAGATTAGCTTAGAGTGCCTGTGTGGGAATAGTAAGTTAGTATAAGGTTGTTAAGTAATTGTAAGCTAGCATTTAAGCATTTTTTGTTAGTATGTAAGAGTTAGTGATTAAGTAAATAAAATGCATTGAAAACTAAACTGAAAACTGTAAGATTAGGTAATAGTTTTCCACATCGTCTTTCTGCTGAGGTATTAAACCTTAAGATTACTGATCATTGCATGACCAATATAAACGTGGAAACAGTATACTTGAGTTCCACAGATAAATATGTTCCATTCTCTACAGCTCGTAAAATGGATTTTAGTAAGTTAGTTTCAAACTTGACTTTTGAGTTCTGGGAACCAGTTTATGCAGAAAGAAATCCTTCGGTGGCCTATGCTATTTTTCTTGATATCCTACAAAAACATATTTCCATTTGTACTCAATCGTCGACTTCAGGCAATTGTAAGTTGAAACATTTAAGGCCTTGGATCAGCAGAAATCTTTTAGAAAAAATAACGAAAAAAATACTATAAGGAAAAGATGTATACGTCAGCCTCAGAACAAAAGTTTAAAAGAATATTACCTAAAACTGAATGAAGAGGTAAGAGAACAAGTACAAATAGGTAAAGACAATTATTACGCAAATAAATTCCAAAACTGTAGCGGAAGGGTTAAGGAAGAGTGGAAAGTTATAAATAATAATTCAGAAGCTAAGGATGAAATTTACAAAATAGAAGTGGAGGTGAAATGGTAGCTGATCAGTTGGTTATTGCCAACCATTTCAACAAGTTTTTTGCGTCAATTGCCAACCAGTCAAAACCTGTTCCATCTCCATATGATTGTAGCTGCAATTAATATGCAGACGTAGTTGACGATAAATTCTAAAATAGAACTTTTGCTTTTACGCAATTTACAGGTATGGAAATACATAAACAAATTATGCAACTGAACAAGAAAAACTCAGGTACTTCTGACATTATTACTAACTGTCTTTTAAAGCGTATATCGCTATATGTCGTTGATGTACTATGTAATCTGTTTAATATGAGTGTAAATTTTGGTGCATTTCCATCGTCTTTGAAATCTGCTGAGGTAATTCCTTTATTGAAAAAAGGTAACAGAAACTTAGTTTCTCAATATAGGCCAATATCGATACTGCCTATATTTTCTAAAGTATTCGAAAAATTAAAGAAGTTCGTCTAGTATCTTTTCTTAATGAAAACAAATATTTCTGCAATGATCAGTTTGGATTTCGAGAAGGCAAGTCAACCGAAGATGCAATCCTTAGACTATGTAATAAGATCAGTGAATGCTTCAACAAAAATGTTAATCCCGCAGTCCTTTTTATAGATATTACAAAGGCTTTTGACATGGTTAACCATAAGATACTCTTGGATAAATTATACAAAGCTGGACTGAGAGGAGTAATTCACGATTGGTTTACTTCCTATTTAGCTGGTCGAACTCAACGAGTTAAATTGAAAAACGTGTACAGTACAGAGTTAGAAACATATATTGGAGTGCCTCAATTCCTTATTTTTCAAAATCTTAGCAGTCATATCACAGCATTTGCTGATGATTTTGCATTGTCCTATACAAATGACAGCTCAACTAACTTATCAATAAAGATCCTTAATGATACACATATACTACGACAAAGGTTAGCCAAGCATGAAATGTTAATTAGTGAAAAAACAAAATTAATGCCTTTCAACTTAAAAGGTCCTTGTCGTAATGACTGTCTCATCACGTTTCAATCCGCTGCATGTAAAAAGCTGTCTTTATCTGTTCATACTTGTGGAAAACCTAATATTTCACAAGAATATACTTATAGTTCTAGTTGTTTTGAAATTGAAAATGTAGATAGTTTTAAATACTTGGGAGTACTAATTGACAGGAATTTAAATTGGAAAACACATGTCAAGGAATTAAAAAAATATATGTTAGCTGTTACACATAAAATTTGTAACAAACCACATTGTTCAAAAAGTATTTTGCTGATGATATACTATGGACTTGCACACTCCAAACTACAATATGGGATTACAAGTTGGGGAGGTGCCCACATCTCAACAACAAATATCTTGGACATAGCTCAAAAGCACTTAATGAGAATAATTTGTAGGGTAAACAGATTTACAGCAAGTTGGCCTCTTTTTTGTAATCTTAGAGTATTTCCACTAAATCATCTCTATATCTTTAAAGTACTCAAACCATTCTTCTTGCGAAGTGGTTACAGCTCAACTCTTAGAAGCTCAAATATTTACGGATTGAGAGTTAATAATATGGCGCTTGTAAAAATCCCGGTAGCTAAAAAAACGCATTTTCAGAGATCTTTATTGTGACATCACCTAGACTTTTTAATAAGCTACCGCTTGAAATTGGAACAACTATTCCACCAACTATATTTCTAAAAACAGTAAAGATATGGCATTTTAATATGGATAGTTCTACAGTCAATTTATTAATTAACCAAAATTAACAATTATTATTAAATATACAATATTATTTTTTTTTCTTTTTTCTTCTTGTACTAAATAATTTTGAATTGAATTTGTAATACATTTTTATCTCTTGTATCTACCCCACAAATACACAAATATATTGGTAAACTGAATTTATGGATCATTCGCCACAGCCACTTAAAGTGCTATAGAATGACTCAAGTCATTAAAATTGTTATAACACAATTAAGAAATGTATATAACACAATGTAAATATAATAATTTTAAGAAAATAATAAGAAAAAAACCTACGAGTATATAAATTTTGAAATATTTCTAAGTCTAACCGACCATAATCCCATTTTCTTTCGTTCTCTCAGTATCCATTTCTCTGGTGGTCGCAATTTCCACCACAGTGGTAAATTAATAGAAATTGTACGAGTCAGTCGAGCACGAACATAGATAAACTAACCTAGATGGCAAACTTTCCAGATATTGGAAAATCAAAACCGGTTTTCTACTGATCGCCCCTATCCGTGTGCCTCTGGCTGTGAATTGTGATCAATGGCAATTTCCCTCCTTTTTTATACAAACCGCGCCCATTTTAACCAAAAAAACGTTATCCACATTACACACACTCGTGCAAACCGCTCTCATTCTAACAATTTTACTTGTAAATTGCTCTCATTCCAGCAAATTTTGACAAAGTTATAGAGATGTAAGAGTGTTGGAATTTACTTACAGTGTGTCTGAGCGAAAGTTAAGGGTTTGCAAAAGTATTAGTAGAGTTTGACATCTAGGTTAGTTTATCTATGATGACGAACCAGCACACAGCCCGGTAATTAACCTTAGGCTATTTTTACTGTTATAAGTTTAATCAATTTTATTTTAATAAAACAAACTGAATTACCCACAAATTGAAGGCTCAACCGGGATCAGTGCAAATTTGTGACAAAAGCATTGCTGTCCTTCGACCGAAAAAGAAGAAGAAGACGAAGACGAAAAAAGAAGCGCGAAGAAGAAAAAAAAATAAATAAATAAACATTTTTTGTTTGATATTGTATGTAAGTACCGCTCGATGAGGAGTCATTAGTTGAGTACTTAGTCGAAGGACTGAGGGAAGGCCAATAAGTGGTTCCTGTATGAGGCACGCACCATTGAAGAGCTCAAGGCGAAGCTAAGGACATACGAGCGGGTCAGAGGAGCTTCGACTTCTGTGTCTAACTCCAGTTCGGGCTGGCCTATCCTCTGGCAAGGCCTGTTTTAAATTTGGGGACGACACACACTTAGCCAAAGCGTGTCCAAAGGGGGTTAAATGTTTCAGGTGTAGTCAGTTTGGGGACCGATGATTTGAGTGTAACGAATCCAGCAAAGACGGGAAGTCAGGTAATGAGGTGAGGGTGGTAAATGCTAAATTCGGTATGAAGGCGCCATACATATTAAAGGATATAATGGTGTATGGTGTGCAGGACACCGCGCTAGTAGGCTGCGATGTTTGTATTGTCAGGCACGACTTCCTCATCAAGTTGAAAAGGTATAATATTATGTCGCCTAGGATCGCGTTGTCAGTTTTGGGTAATCACAGTATTCTGACGCAGGGAATCATCGAAGCTGATGTCGACAAGATCAGCTTTCAAGTCAATCTGCATGTGGTAAATGAATACGATTCCATGTTTGAGTTGATTGTAGGAAACGAGCTGATCAAAGAGGCAATAGTCATCATAGACGCGGGTGAGATTCGTTTTCAATGGCGACGCACGGAGGAAGAAATAGCGAAAGCCGAGATAGACGGAGGGATCATGACCAAGTCGAATGGCTCATCTACTAAGAAGGATCAGGAGATGAAGGAAGTGATCACGGAAAGAAAGCCGACGGACGTGACGATGGAAAGGAAAACAAGGTTAGGTGCCAAGGCAAAAGAGCCAGTGACAATAACAACGGGGGAAACGGGGCCGGTGGGAGAGTTCCGCACCGAATTCGATGATCTAATTAACAACGTTAACTGCGGGAGCCTTGAAAAATTAACTGACGCGGAGCTAACGCACTTAAAAGGAGAAGTGGGGAATCGAGAAACTCATTAGTACCTCCAATCGGAAATCCGACGTAGAGACACCAGTGCAGACGAAAATCATCCTCCAAGATGAAACAACTTTACACCAACGTCCGCGAAAGATGGCACCACACGGGAAGGACGAAATGGAGAGGCAAGTAGACGTATGGTTAAGAGATGGAGTTGTTCAGCCTAGCAATTCGGAGTTTACGTCGCCAATACTTTTGGTTGCGAAGAAATATGGGACCTACAGGATGTGTTGTAACTACCGTCGAATAAACAGACAAATCATCAAGGACCATTTCCCAATGCCGCTTATCGAAGATGAGCTGGAGCAGTTACAGCGAGGTAAGGTTTTCACCTCGCTGGACTTGATCAATGGATTCTTTCACGTTCCAGTGGAGCAGGCATAGAGGAAGCACACCTCCTTCGTGACGCATAATGGCCAATTCGAGTTCCTCAAAGTTCCCTTTGGCATTTGCAATTCCCCTGCTGTTTTTACTCGATTCATACACTATGTGTTTAGGAAGCTAGTCAGCGACGGAATTTTTATGACAATGATGAAGAGGCGGTCGACAGACTTAAAATGGTGCTAGACGTGGCCAGCGCAACTTCACATGAAATGGAGTAAGTGTCAATTCCTGAATCGACTTCCTAGGTTATGTTATCGAAGATGGGACACTGAAGCCATCCTCGCAGAAAACCAGGGCCGTTCAAGAGTTTCCAATGCCAACCGATAAGGAGTCACTTCAAAGATTTTTAGGACTTACTTCATACTTTAGGAAGTTCATTCCCAACTTCGCCACGGTCGCCAAACCGTTGAGTGATCTGCTGAGGATGGAAGCTAGTTTCAAGATGGATACGGATCAACAGGTATCGTTAAAGTTGTTAAAGAATGGTCTTATTAAGGCGCCGGTACTAAAGCTGTCACAGAGGTTCACACTGATGCGAGCAAGCATGTATACGGAGCTGCACTTCTTCAACAGGACAGCGAAGATCAGATGTTACATCCAATTCAGTATATAATTCGAAAAACAACGCCCCAGGAGTAGAGGTATTGTTCTTATGAGCTGGAGGTCCTTGCGATTATGGGAGCTCTAAAGAAGTGGCGGATCTATCTGGCAGGGAGGCCAATCACTATTGTAACGGACTGCAGCGCATTTACGAAGACCATCGAAAAGAATGATTTGGTGGTTCACAGGTCCGGAACGCAGATGAGGCATGCCGATGCGCTGAGTCTTGTGGCCATGTTGGTTGTGGATACCTTGAGTCATCGCATTAGAGAAGCGCAGTCTCAGAATCCTCTGCTGATCGCAGTAAAAAAAGTATTAGAGCACACGACATACGGTGCAGCGACTATTTCATAAGGAATGGTGTGTTGTACAAGAACCCTGTCAAGGAGTTGGTCGCTATACCAGGCGCCATGGAGAAAGAGGTGATCGAGATGGTACACCGACAGGGACACTTCGGAGCGAAGGAAACTGAGGATCTCATTTCCGAAAGTTATTCCATTCAGGATGTTGCGAAGAAGGCTAAGGTGATCGTTAGAAACTGCATAGAATGCATTCTAGCAGAGAAGAAGGCTGGCAGACAAGAAGGGTTCCTAACGCCGATCGACAAAGAAGATCATTCGTTCCAGACATACCACGTCGATCACGTAGGACCAATGCAAGAAACGAAAAAGTTGTACAATCACATCTTGGTAGTCGTAGATGTTTTTGCAAAATTCGTTTGGCTTTACCCCACTAAAGGTACGACCCGCGAAGAGGTTATCGACTGCTTAAGAAAACAAGCGGAGACGTTCGGGAACCCAACGCGAATTATTTCCGATCGAGGCACGGCATTTACATCCAACGCATTCCAAGAGTATTGTGAAGGCGGAGAAATTATCCATCTAGTGATAACAACGGGGGTACCTCGTGGAAATGGTCAGTTTGAATTTATCAACCGGCTGCTGATACCAATGCTAACCAATATGTCGCTGGAGAAGCCCCAGAGCTGGTACAAGAACGTAGGACGTGTCCAGCAAATTTTCAATTCCACCCCTCCTCGAAGTACAAAATACTCACCCTTTCGAGTACTTACGGGACTTGAGATGAAAGCAAGAAAGGATCACCAACTCCGAGAGATGCTCCACCAAGAGCTGACCGAGGAGCAGGTCACCGAACGTGAAGAATCCCGACGAGAGGCAAAGGACAACATTATGGAATTGCAGCGGGAAAACATTACTGAATATAATCGGAAGAGGAAGGCGGCGCGAAATTATAAAATCGGAGAGTTAGTGGCTGTGAGGAGGACTCTATTTGGCCCTGGCCTCAAACTCAAGCCGAAGTTCCTTGGTACATATAAGGTGTCGCAGAAACATAAACATGACCGCTATGAGGTTGAAAAGTTGGGAGACCACGACGGGCCGAGGAAGACGACTGCAGCAGCAGATGGCATGAAACCATGGAGCCAGGCATCCGGGGCGGATGTTGAGTCAGGACGGCCGAATGTGGGATCGAACAGATGGTTGCGCTCTAAGTCTAAAAGATAATAATCCCATTTTCGTTTGCTCTCTCAGTCTCCATCTCTCTGGTGGTCGCAATTTTCACTACAATGGTAAATTAATAGTCCGAGTTCGTCCATGACGAACCAGCACACAGCGCGGAACCTAACCATATGCTATTTTTACTGTCACAAGTTTAATCAATGTTGTTTTAATAAAACAAACGGAATTACCCACATTTCTTATAAAATTATGTAACAAATTATTCCTTTTTTATTTTTTTTATTACTTATAGAAGCGTTGTTCTGAAAATTTTTTTATATAGGTAATTTTTTATTAAACTTTTTTTAGTTTTTGTGTATTATGACAATTATTATATATAAGTCTGGTTCGTACAAAGAAAAATAAATCTGATAAATATATGTACATAGGTAAATACAAGGGGGTTTTGCAATTTCTCACGCGATTTTATATTAAAAGGATTTCATATTAGACGGTGTTTTGCCCATTAATTTTCTTGTATCAAGCTCTTGTATTCGTATTCTCTTCAGTGATCGCACTTTACTAAGCTGTACATATGTTTAGACTTGTTCATATATTTTTGATTCTTAGTGTATCACTGCATTATCAACTGTACTACCGTGCATTTTCTGCAGAGTTAAAGAACATATCAGTATTCATGGTAGTATACTTCTCTCTGCGGTACCATAGCTAAATTTAGATATATCAATTTTGTGGACACCATCTTTACCTAAGTCAATCAAGATATTCGGATACCGTTACCATAACTATGCAGCGACTTAATCTCATTATTATATTAGGGAAATTCTATTACTAGTGATGCGGGTTTTGCGTCGGTAATGTTCGTGGCCGATATTGTGTAGCGGATGTGTTTGTGTTACTTACTCGTATCTGTTTCGGATAGCACAGTTTAGTGGAAATTACAAATGCGATCTGGAAATTGATTTATTGCTTTTTTTGTATCCGATCTGTTATTCAATTCTTCATATTTCTTCTATGAGGTTCTATATCTTGCTGTAATCGAGATTTATATTGCTCAGGTGTTTCTGTAACCCTTGAATTTAATTTACTTTAATTTTTCTCTTGCTCTTCCAGCTTCATGTTTCCTATCTTTTTTCGACGTTTTGCAAGTTTGCCTTCTATCCGTTGCTGACGTTCTATTTTTTTTCTTTTCCTTACGCTTTGACATTCTTTTTTTAAACATTACTTTCTCTATGAAGGGGTTTCTATTCTTTTACTGTTTCTATCACCCTTTGTGGGTGATAGTGTACTCTGTGGGTCTGGGTGTACTCTGTATTGTCATGGGGTGCGCATCTTAGAATCTTAACATTTTGTTTTTGTTTCCTCAATATGAATTGCTCCGGTTGTTCGCAAAGAATCGATCGTAATTGCTTAATAAAAATCAAATGTGACGATTGTCTGCATTTCTTTCATTTTTCGTGCGTTAACATCACTGAACAAGATGTAGACTTTTTTAAGACAAGTGGTAGGGCCGCACAGAGACGGCGCTCTTTACATTTGCCGCTACCGGATTCGCCAATTTCAAACAACAACCACGCATTGGTTGCTACTAAAAGCAACAAAATTCAAGCGGAAAGTAGCAATCATAGATACAGAGCTTAAGAAGAGAGTGGACTTCTTGGAGAGTAAACTAGATTGGCAGCAACAACATCTTCTCAGTAATTGTATTGAGCTTGTTGGAGTGTCGGACATGAATGACAATAACGTAGTGTCCAATGCTAAACAACTTTTTAAGAATGCTGTATCCATCGATGTTCCTAAGACCGCTTTTACACGGCGCATGTTTTGAGAGATTCAAATACCCAATGAACCAAATTACCCGCTACATGTGCTCAAGATGTCTTTTGCATATTTTTGACATTTCTGTTTCTCCTTCTTCTTTCTTTTTCGCATTTGCTTCATTACTTTTTTGGCTGTTACTACGAGTAGAACATTTCAGTATGGCGGATGAAATTAAAGGGACAAAAGAATTAATAAGCGAGCTCATTTTCAATTATGAAATGAACTGCAGATCGACTGCATGCAACCAATAATCTTTCCGCAGAGTTCAATACATTGTTCAGTTCTGCAAATGACATTTTTGTTTTTATAATTAATTTCAACTTTCAACACTGAGCTTCAAAGATAAAATGAAAGTGAGCTGTCAAATAACATGGAAAACCAAAGAATGAGAAAAAGGCTTCGTGTAAAAATGTGCACATCACAGAAGGACAATTCAAAAGAATATAACCAAAACATGCGCATCAAACTCATGCGCTTTGTAAAAGCGGTCTAACAACAAATTTGAAAGATGCTACATCATATTAATGATTCTCTCACTAAATATACGCAAGCTCTTTTCATAAAAGCGAAAAAGACTAGAAAGCTGAAAGATGTTAAATATGTGTGATTCAAAGATAATAAAATTCTTGTCAGAAAGGTTGAGGGAGGAAAGGTCATGTCAATTAGATCATTTAGTGATCTCGCACTTGTTTAGTGCATTTTTTTAAAACAGTCGCCATCACTTTCCCAGCCGAAAAAACAATTTTTGCTTTTTTTGGAGCCGGCTCGTCCTTTGCAGTCCACTGTTTTGACTGAATTTTTGTTTCGGGCGTATAATGGTGTATCCAAGTTTCATTTATGTTGTAAATATAATAAAATTGTATAAAATAAGTTAGTTCTAAGTTTATCTTAAAGCACGAAAGGTGCAAAATAAATATATTTTTTATTAAACTTTAAAGTTAAGTTACATTTCCATTTACATATAAACAACATCCGCCACAGGGGTTTTACTCATTAGCACTGCCTTATTTCAAAATCTTAAGGGCTTGTGCCCTTAAATTATTTTAATTAAATTAAATTAATTTAATAATGAAAATTATCAAATTTGTAATGGTAAATGAAGTTCAAGGTGGAGATAGGCAAACCACAAAAGTCTTCAAATTCGACGACAGTTTGTTGATTACTTGTCCTAATATTGTTATAATCGAAGGTAGGTCGCAGCCCTGACAGGTTTTAGTGATTAGATTATTCGCAGGTCCAATAACTGGAGGTGGTGTAAGCCCGTTTCGAATTGATTATTTAGGAAGAGGTTTTCAAGCAGAGGATCACGACTGCCTATTAGGTGCGGAATGTGCGAAACCGCTGAGGAAATCAAACCGAATAAATTCGATATATGATCTCAATTCCAATTAATTCCAATTCATTTCCAGAATTATTTAAAAAAAAAAAAAACATGACAAATTTTAAACCTGTACCGGTCTTTTTTTTTATTTTTTGACCTAACAAAACTAAACATTTGAACGTCACGAAAAGCGGTCGGTAATAATTTGCTAGTATTGCAGCTTTTGTAAATAAACAAAAACAGCCGCTATTTTAGGCTAAATTAATACACCGCCGACTTTTACACTATTGTAGAGCTACTCAATTTGCAGAACTTCAATTTTGAAAAAACATTAATTGTCATTCATGGTAAGTTTTCTATCCTTTTGTCAATAATTAATGAAATAATTCTTCAATGTTCTGTGAAAAAATAATTATTATTTTATTATAATTGTTTTTCCAAAGAACATGGAGGAGGAAAAAATACACAAGAAACAAATTTAATATAAAGAGACTATTAATTTATTGATTTCAAAGTTGAAATTATGGTTTCGCGGTATAGGTGCATATGTAACATAAATATCGGGGTCTTATGTCACAGAGTCAAAATACACGGCTTGAATAACCCAAATTACTTACTTGGTACTTTTACAACATTATACTATAAATTGTTTGCCACTATTTATTTTAGATTTGTTTAAGATTGGCCATCCTTAGTTCATTGAATGAAGTTATTATGTATATCCGCATAAAAAGATACCATTAATTAAAGAGGCACTGACATAAAATCCATCGTTTATTTCTAGTCTTAAATAAAAGGGAAGGATATGGATTTTATTTAAATATTTCTTACGAAAATGTGAAATTTTAAACCAAAATAAAATTTTTTTCATTTTCTAAAGGATCAAAAAGTGAGCACGTTTCTTCAAAAGTTAAAGCTTTCATCATCAGAAAGTGTTTTTATACACTCCAGCTACACACTACACGTATTTAGTACGTATTCGCATGTGATATGATCGATTGGGTGTACGTGCCGTAATATGATTAATGGCCGGGTCGTGTCCTCACCAAAATCAATATCAACATCATCATTATAATGGGATATGTTGATACAGTTTAAATCCATTACACTAGTAACATGTTGTTTGTGCACTTCACTATACAGAAATGTATTCGCAATACCTGCACTGAAGAATTGCCACACATTTGGAAAAGCAAAAATTACACGAACATTATTATTTGTGCAGATATTGTGTACGAATAAACGAATATTTGAAGTGAATATTTAGCTCAGAAATGCAGTCCAATGTTGTTTCCTGAACCGTATGTTAAATATAAAAATACAGACACGTTACTCAAACAAATAGGTCATCGTAATTATTGTTTTTTTTTTGTTACGATTGAATTCATCGACAATTTTTAAGAAATAATTTAATTTCTGTACCAATTAATACATAGGCAGCAAATTTGGCTTGATTTGGTTTTGATTTCTAAATCTTTCCATAGAGTAATTGCAGCTGAACGTTCACAAATGATCATGACAAGGAGAATTAATATTACTTGCAATTGAGCATTTTATTTGCTGAGTGTATATATGTACATATATGTATATTCATTATAGTTTTCTGGATTGTAAGTACTAGGTTAAGCTAATTTTACTTTCTATAGAACTTAGCAGAGGTAGTACTAAGTATGCTACTAAGAGTTACTGAGGGTTTTCTACAAAATCGATTTTAATAGCATTGTTGTTTTTGTTTCTTTTCTTTGAGGTGCAAAAATCAAAAATGTTAGAAAATTATACCTCCAAAACTATTGGTGCTACCTTGTCGCGTTTTATTGATAGACAAGCTACTCCACTCTCTGGCGACTGTAACGAGAAATTGGTATTGGTAACAAACTTCAGTTGTAATACAGCAAGAAGTTTTTATGATTTTGGTATAAGGAAATACAGGTTCATTTGTCATCAATTTATTAAAATTTTAGACTTCCACAATATATTTTGCGGAACCCCAAATGTAATAAAACCATGTTCTTCTTTTGAACGTTTTTGTTATTAACTGTTGAAACTTGAGTCTCTAATGCTTTATGGACCAGAATTTCCGACGATATTCGTTGAACATGACAAAATTAGATGATTTGCTCACCCAGAAGTTTCTCTACAATCCCTTTCTTAATGGAGAGACTTCCGTGGATGTGCGTACTACTCATAAAAGCATGTTTTTTTTATACCCGTTGACATTTGTAACATATTCATATCTGTTGCTCTCATTTTTCTTTTATATCTATCATACGTTGTCCAACAATGCGATGCGTATACTAAAGTTGGACATAAAGCTATGTTTAAACGGCATTTTTCTGCCGCTAAATACGTCGTCATCGTCATGGCAATTTGCTTTCTGGTTAACGACGGAGCCTTGTTTAAATTTTACGCACTATGGCATCTTCTAGCGCTTTCCTCCAATTTTTAAGAACTGCTTGAAGTGCAGTCAGGACGTTGAAAAGAAGAGAAGTTGTTCCGAACTCATTGATGTACAGCTCCAATAGAAACTTTTTTCTAACTCGGAATCAGAATTCTGTACTGTACAATACTGTAAAACAAACAAAATTTCAAACAGTAAGCTTTTTCTTTGATCAGTTTACCTCACTTGAAATTCAAAAAGTTACAACATCACATAAAGCAACTAATTCCTCGACAATTTACAACATCTCAAGTCTTCTTTTGAAACAAACTTCTTTTCATATTTCTGACGTTTTATGTTACATTTAAAATTTTTGCGCTCTAGAAAGTATTTATCCAGAATCTCTGCACACATCAGTGGTGATACCACTTCAGAAAAAGGGTGACAAGATAATATTAAATAATTATCGACCCATTTCCCTTCTATCCCTTCTACAGTTTGATTTAGGACAGGGTGATCCGCCGAAAGAGCGGTGCTAAAACTAACTGGTGAAATTTACGAATGTCGAAATTCTTCACAATTTGTGAAGCGATTTGTCTACTTTATTTATTGACATCACTAAAGCTTTTGATATGGTGAGTCATACATTGTTGTTAGACATACTATTTAACTCGGAATTCAGAGCATTTATACATCGCTGGTTGTCTTCTTATTTAATTTGTTAAAATAAATAATATTATAAGTTCATAAAATGGTATTACTGCACGTGTTCTTCAAGGCTCTGTCTTCGGGCCCAATATATATATATACTATATATACATAATACATAAATATATGTACATATATATATATTTTTGTTTTTTTTTTTTCATTTTTTTTGTTATATTATTAAATTTTTTTTCTCAACACCTAACTTAAACCTACCTAAAATTATGTAAGCCGGTCATGGCTAAAAAAATTAGGCTGGTCCACTTTACTTCACATGAAGCTACTTATCACTGGAGGACCTCGACGACGAAGCATAGTCCCCTTCAACAAGCCACCAAAAGTGTGGGTGCTGCCGAGCAACATCCCTCATGTCGCGACTCCCTACCGCCCTACTGAACCGGAAACGCTCCGCACTGCCATGTGCGACGTCTCTGCCGTAGTTGAGTTGTTTGTCGCTCGAACGACGTGGAAGATTAGCGGTACCGCCAAACGGTCCTGGATCAGACCTTTGCTAACTAGATAGAGGAACGCTTCTGGAGTAATAAAGTCGTCAAAGCGAACTCTCTCGTGATACATCTAATTGGGGTGGTAAGCCCCGGAGATCAGGTTGTTCGATGAGGTCATTACTCTTACAACGTGTCTTTGAGTCAACTTAATGACGAAATTGTCCACTCTTATTAGGTTCGCCCTATTGTACAAGATCCCAAGGTACCGGACTACATTTCGACAAGCAAGTGGCTGCACGTGCTACCCCACGATCGAGAACTTTCGCCAATTCTTTTTGGTATCCCTAGACGCCCCAGACAAAGGCGTCCTAAACAGAATGGTTTTCGACTTCTGAAAGTTGATTTTTAACTTCCAGTCATCGCAATATCGCTTAATTTTGTCGAAATCACGTTGCAAAAATATATTGATAACCTCAATTTTTGGACCCGATCTTTACTCGATTAAGACGTTTGCGTACGCTATAGCATGGTGAAGTGAACCTATCAGACCATTCGTTAAATATTCCAGCAGAAGTCACATCGCCATTCTTCACAATGAACTGCCTACTGGAGAGCATAGCAAAAAGAATATACAGCAGTTGTTTACTAATGCCTAACCTGTCCAGCTTGAAAAATAGTCCTTCTAACCATACGGTATCGAAGGCTTTCTCCAATCCAATCAGGCAGGTTATGTCTGTCAGTAAACTGTCTGTACAGGGTTTTTAGTCTTGACAGCAGCCTACTTTTTTGTCGGGGCAGTGCGTCAATAGTTGCGTTGCGGAATAAGTTTTCTTGGTCAGTGTGTTGTTACCGAGGTATCGTTGTGTCCATTGTTCGTTTGATTGTCTCGTCCATTAGTCTTAGATACCTGTCAATCTCCTCGTTTGACAGATTTCTGTTGGACCGTGGGTAGAGCGAATTCGAGGATAGTGCTCTCGTCAGTGTTCTGGTGAAGTGTGTCCAACGCACCCTGCTATAGTTGTAGGAATGCTGCAGTTTCGTTCGGAATGGTTATTTCGGTACTGAGACCGCAATGGTCACTGTCATACACAAAAGTGCGTAGACAGTTTATGGTATGTTGGCTTGTGCATGTCAGGTATATTCGTGTGTCGAACAGCAGAAAATCCAAATAGAACCCGTGTCTGGGAAACGACGGACTATCCGTTGCCATAAGACCGAGTCGATACATTACACTGTGCTGACCCCACCAATTGAATAGTAGGTTCCCTCTAGTATTTGGTGTATTATTTCCCCAATCATGTTTGGCGTTGAAATCTCCGCCGATAATAAAATCGTTGTCTTCCAATTCCAGCCTCAGAATTCGAAAAAGTGTCTTGAGCTCTGATATGAATAAGGTGGATTGAGTAGCCTTAGGTGCATAGAGAGACACCATGTACAACCGCTTTCCACTACGGAAAGGGATATACACGATGCATGCTTCCAGCACTTAGAACCTTCGTACTATACGACTGTATACTTTTTTAAAACGCATACCTTTTCGTACAAAAATCGCAACGCCTCCTCCCTGAATGGAGTTGGGTCGGTTTCTCCGAGAGGTATCTTCTGTGCCTCATTTTGTGTCTTTTGGTAAGCTTAGTGTCGCTAACTAAAATCACATCGGGGGCTTGGTCTTTAAGCAAACTTAAATAGCGCGGCTCGTCGTTCTAAACTAATAAGTGAATTCACATCAAGGAGCTTCAGGATTTGCTACGCCACGTGCGTACCCATTAAGGCAAAAGTTGCGTTAGGCCAGGTAGCAGCGCGTATACTTGATCCACCCGCGCGGTCTGTTCAGTTAAATGATGTTGTCACTGAGCCATCTACTAGCATGTCAAGTACTGGTCCCCGTGCTCTGGGCACTGGGGTCTGAGAAGCAACCCTCGCTTGCTGTACAGTATTTCCCGTATCTGCCGCCATTTAGGCGTAGGTAACATGGGGAGTAATGGCTGGAGTTTGCAAATGCACGGGTGGACGTTTAACTTCCATTTTCTGCTGCCGGGCCAGTTTATTCTTTTGGTGTACTGGAATTTGGGACACCCCCGATAATTTGCGCCGTGTCCCGTGTTCTTACATAAAGTACAAGAGAGTTGTTTTTTTTCAGACGCTCCGTCCTTACCCAGAGCGCATTCCTCGGACTTGTGGTTCTTTCCGCACTTCGCGCATCGAGGCTACATTTCGCAGTTCGACGCGGCGTGCCCGAACGTTTGGCAGCGAACACATTGTAAAATGTTTTCGCCCTCTTTAATTTTTCCCAATGTACAACCTGGTAGTCTTGGATTTTAATACTCATTAGACCATCCAGATTGATGGTGGGACTTAGCTGGACCACGAATATGGGCAGTTGCCGCTTCTGTCTTTTGGCTCTGGCTGTGGTGAAGGGCTTGACCCCCACGAATTTGAGCCATTCGCACTTCTTCTCTTTCAGCAGTGCAAGGAGCACCTCCGGATCAGTCGACCGTTCTAATCCCCTCAGCAGCATTGTTTGCAGCTTGTCCGCCTTCGGGGTGTAGGAAAAGAACTCCGTCGTCGAATCTTTCAGTAATTTTTTTTTATAATAGCGCTCCACTGTGTTACAATGGATCGCGTGCCTATCTACGCTAAGTCTTTTAATATAAAAATTATTGGCTATGGCCGACTTACCTAGTTCTGTCGTTTCCTTTAGTTCCATCTTAAATGTATTTATGGGTGGATCCCTTTGCTGTTTCTGTTTCTGTCGATGTTGTTGTTGTTGTTGTTGTTGCTGCTGCTGTTGTTGTTGTTTCTGCTGAAGTTGTGGCTGCTGCTGTTGTGGTTGCTGCTGATTTTGCAGCTGCTGCTGTTGTTGTGGCTGCTGATGTTTTTGCTATTGCCGTTGTTGTGGCTGCTCTTGTTGTTGCTGCTGGTGTTTAGTTAGTTTTTGTTGGTGTTGTTGTAACACTTGAGTTATTGTTTTTGTTTGGTGTTGATGCTGCTTTTGAGCTGGTTGAGTCTGCTGTTGCTGTTGGGATTGCTCTAGCTCTTCCCTCTTCCTTCTGAGCATTTGCATTTATTTTATGGCAAGAACTCTTTACTGTAGCATTTTTATGCTGCTACTTAGAGACACCATTTCTTCCTCTTCATCTTCCGATTCGGTTGGAAGATGCTCTTTCTCAGAGAGAACTCACCGCCATCGGGGATATGTGGGTTGTCGTCAGTAACTTGCCCTGGACGATTATTTTCGGCCATTGATGACTTCGAGTGCGCCCCTTCCCTCATTCCGCTAGGGAGCATTTGAGCGGAAGCTTGTCGGGAGGGACGTAGCACTAAGTTAGTAATTGGCTTTAGTTTCCTCCTTCTCTTAGTTTTCGGTGTTTGACTTGAACTGCTTGAAGCATCACCTGATTTTTCAGTAAATCCCGCTATTGGTATATGATATAGCGGACCGCTCTCCACAATCCATCACGGGATTTCTCTCCTTTTTTTTACACTTCTTGTTATTATTTCAATTAAAATTAAAAATAAAAGTAGTTGTCTACAGATGGGAAGACAACAGATGGTATGATGTTGTGCGTGTCTTTATCACTCGGCTACCGAACACTTGAAAAATCCACCGGTTAAAAGTATACTTGTTATTTTTCTGCACTTCTTACCCCGAAACACAAAACACTTCTAATCTTCGTGGAGTCTATGAACGACTGTTTGCCTTGGTTGTATCACTCACCAAATGGCTTGCGATTTTATCTTGATCCACGTGATCTTATATCATTCAAGGAAAATGCAAGCTGTATTGAAAGCTGCTTTCAAATCATTGTTTTAAATACCTGTGTATTATTCTAGGTCAAAGGATTAATTAAAAAGACCACACTTTCACCTAAAGTAGTATCTAAATAGAATTATAAGGCAACTCTATCATCTTAGTCCCTTTTGCCAGCTACCTATTCTAAATCTAGTATATAAATAATAGTATTTTTAAAATAAAGCTGAAGTACGGCTTGGGAAGGGACTTATTTTTATACACTAGAACCTCTATTGCTCGAACAAAATTTTTGAATTATTATGTGATTTGAATTATGCATAAGTTTATAGCACAATACCCAGTTTTAAATTGAGCTCGATATTCTTCCCCTTAGGCAATTGTACTGTCACAAGGTGTTGAAAATATTTCTGAAAAATTTAGAATATTATGATTTTAGACTTCAATACAATTATAATTTTCGAATCAACAGCAAAAAATCTGTGTCAGTTCCAGCAATCCATAAAACACATCGTTCACGACTTTATCATATGTATTACACTTCCTCTTTTGTTTAATTCACTTCCAGAAATCCTAATGTGTGAAAGAGAAAAATGGCTATTTATTTCATACTTCGTCAATAGAGTGTACCTACTTAGCTATTTCAAACACAACCCTAAAAACCATATTATTGTATTATTCCAAATTGTATTATTTTAGTGTTTGTTCTTTCACGACATTAAAAAGCAACTGACTTTGTACACTGCCGCGGAAATTATTTATTTAGTAAGCCGTTATAGTACTCTTTCCGTCTATTGAAAATTTCATTGTACCCGTTAGAAGATTTTTCTGCTTATCTTCAAAATATTTCGGCGATTGAATCTTTTGTGGGTACATTCTTCGTTACGCCGCAGTCTCAAAAGTGTTATATAATTTACCCACTGCTTCAACGTTGCACCTCTTCTACTACTTCTTGCCTGATTAAGGATACTGAAGGCACCTCTCCTCATGCTATCGCACGTGTTCTTGCTACCAATTTTTCGCCTCTTTTATGCAACGTTCATAATCTAACTCAAGACGTATATTATCGGTTTCGTTGTTTTCCAAGCTTAAAGACTTATTCTTCACGGTTCATGGTTCATAGTTGTACCACCATGTTTTTTTAATTATGCGGGGCTGGCGTTTTGAAATACCGAGCCAAATTTTGGCACTATGCACTCTTATATTTTTCTTCAAAGATGTTCTTCTTGCCTAGTGCTCTTTATTCTACAGGGTACGCCATCTTTTATGTCGGTATGTGAATATTGAATAACTTTATATTGTGGACTCCAAGTCAAAGTTCCCATTTGTCGTCCAAATGGCAGCTATAACATCAGAAGCTACGATTCAAGAGCTGCGAACAATTTTCGCCTTAGAGGGACTTCCTAAAACCTTGGTGTCCGATAATGGCACCCAGTTTACTTCGAATGAATTCCAACTTTTTTGTCGAAGCAACTCAATAAAACACGTAACATCAGCGCCATTCAACCCAGAATCCAATGGAGCTGCTGAAAGGATGGTATGCACTTTTAAGACCGCTCTTCGAAAAATTTTGCTGGATACACCACGGTGTGAAGAAGCTCTCCAGGTTTTCCTCTCTACATATCGCTCAACGCTCAACCATTCTCTCCGCGATGATCCCAGAAGTCAGCAAAGTAAATACAAAATTCAAACCTAAGTTTACTATTGGTCAATCACTCTTTATACGCCAATATCAAAGTTAAGAAAAATTAATTGGTGCAGTTGTAGAGAAGCACTTAGGAAAAAGAATGTATAGAGTACGAGCTGGCACAGGGACATTCCGGCGCCACCAGAACCAGATGAAATTTCGAACTCCAACTGAGAGTTGATCTCAAGTCTGATCTCAACACACCATCAAACAGAAGCATCAAACGACAATGAGCAAATTTCAAACTATTCAAAGGTTATGGTGCATCCGGATTCAACAACACCTCCTATTATAGAAGATGAACATCCGTTGGGCTCTACGCCGGAGATTCGAAGATCTGCGCGCCCTGCTTATCTGCAGAAGATAGTGTTTTTAAAGTTTTATAATTGAAGTAAGCTTAAAGTGATGATTTGAATATTCAAAAAAAAAAATTAAGATGATTTCATGAACAAAATAAAAAAAAATAATAATAAAAGAGAGAAATAAATAAACAATAAGTTGACTACTTTAGTTTAATAAGAACAATTTTATGTGTTTTTTCTAGTTTTGAAATTTTCTATGTTTACTATTTCTCGGGGTAATTCGTTGATTGTTGAAGGAACGCTGTATTGTAGTTGTCGTCTACCATATGTGTTGCAATTTCTGGGCAATTGAAGCATACTTTGGCCACGTCTTCTAGTGTTGATTGCGTGATCAATTGGTCGAATGAAACGGTTATCGTTAAAGTACTCCAGTAATAGTGCCATCTTGAAGATTTTTTCCACGTGAAGAACTTTGAATGTTCTTTCATCGTTCCGTGATATATTTGTTTCAGTGCTGAATTTTGCAGCCTTTGTAGCTTATTAATGTGGGTTGTTGATGCGTTGCCCCAAGCAAGTATACCATATCGTAACTTCGACTCAACTAACGAATAGTATACTTGTTTTAAAACAGGAGCCGTGGCATGGTATCGCAAATGGGCTAGTGCGTACAAAGCTTTCTTCAGATCATTGCGTAGCTTGTCAATGTGCTTGTTCCATAGAAAATGACAGTCAATGATAACTCCAAGATATTTATAGCTTTCAACTAATTCAATAGCGTTGTTTGCAGTGTTCGGACATCCCTGGTATTTTAAATATATTTTACTCTGGGTTGGTTTGAATTGTGGATTCCTGATGTGCATCACCTTGTTTTTTGCAGCATTGATAATCAAGCCGACTCCAAACTGCAGCTTCTTTTTAATACTCATTGCGTCCTTAATCTTGACGCAAAACTGCCTGCTGTGTAAGTAATCCTTAAACCAGTCAGCCATTACTCCACGTATACCAATTCGTTTCAGCGCTTCTAATAGCTTCCCGTGGTTAAGAGTGTCGAAAGCTTTACTGAAGTCCATAAACATGACTAGAACATGATGGCTTTTATTTAAACTTTCATTGACACAATTAGCGAATTCGCCTAGCAGCCTTCCTGTACTTTTGTTTTTTTGGAATCCGTATTGATTTTTGTGTATAAGGGAGTGTTTGTCAATAAAACCTTGCAACCTTTGCGAAATTACACCTTCTAAACACTTTTCTACTACTGGAAGTATAGATATCGGTCTATAGTTGCTTAGCTGATTTTTAATACCACTCTTATAAATCGGCCTTACAACAGCGGTCTTCAGCGTTAATGGGATTTTCGATTGTTTCAGACTGAAGTTAATAAATTTACATAGGATGGGAGCAAAAATTTCGTCGTGTCTTCGAATATCGACGGCTCTAATTCCATCAATTCCGGGTGATTTATGTTCTCCGAGAGAGTTAATTATTCCACGCACCTCATGAACATTTGTAGCATTAGCAAATTCCGTGTTTTCAACTCGTGCATTTATGTGAATCGATGTGATACGAGGGGCGTTCAACATATTCTCGGTATCGGGGTGAAGCTGTGATTATATATGTAAATTGACTTATTTATCAAGTAATACTATTATTTTAGTGCATTCATGTAAAATTTCATATAAATGTGATTATTAATTCGCGTTTTATCTCTAGTTAAACAGAATCATAATGGCAACTTAGACGATGATGGTGAAAATTGAGAATCGCGCTGTAATTAAATTTCTCACTAAGCTAGGAAAAAGTCAAAAAACTATTCATGAAGAAATGGTGGCTGTTTACCAGGGTTCCGCACCTTCATTATCAACTGTGCAAAAGTGGTCAAGTGAGTTCAAGAGAGGCAGAGAGAGCATTGAAGACGACTCCCGCTCCGGCGCTCCGGCTACTGCTTGTACGGGAGAAAGCATCAAAGAAGTCGAAAAACTTGTTCTTGAGGATGCCCGAATAAAGGTGAAAATGATGGCAGAGATCACCAAGCTTTCAATTGGTACCATTCACACCATTCCTCATGACCATCTTAACCTTTCAAAGGTCAGTGCAAGGTGGGTGCCACGAATGCTCACAGCGCCTCAGAAAAAAGTGAGAATCGCATGCTGTAGAGAGCTTTTGGAGATGTGTAGTGAGAACGCGGACGGTGTTATGGATCGAATTGTTACTGGGGACGAAACATGGGTCCACCACTATGACCCTGAAAGCAAACAAGAGTCCATGCAGTGGCATAAAAAAAGAACAGACCCCCCGAAGAAGTTCAAAGTCACTCCGTCTGCCGGGAAGCTCATGGCCACAGTTTTTTGGGACTCAAAGGGAATCTTGCTCACTGAGTACAAAAAAAAGGTGAAACCATCAACGCCACATCCTACGCTTGCACTTTGCATAATTTGCGGGAGGAAATTAAAAAGAAAAGACGGGGTAAACTCGCAGCGGGTGTGTTGCTTCTTCATGACAACGCTCCTGTTCACACGGCGCGAGTTTCCAAGGCTGCTGCGCGAGATTGTGGTTTCGAAGAAATCCAACACCCACCCTATAGTCCAGACCTTGCCCCTAGTGATTATTTCCAGTTTCCGGATTTGAAAAAATGTCTTCGTGGAAAAAAATTTTCGGATGATGAAGAACTCAAGTCGGCAATAAATGGGTATTTTGCAGAGAAAGAGGAAATTTATTTTTTTGAGGGTTTAAAAAAGCTTATCTCAAGATGTAACAAATGCATTGATGTTAGGGGAGATTATATTGAAAAATAGAAACAATTTAAATTGAATTCGCATTTTCATATCAATACCGAGAATATATTGAACGCCCCTCGTAGAATTACAGTAATGCATAATTTGTGATGTCTGTGAAGAGAAAAGTTCTGCACATTCGTTGGATAATTTTTTAATATCATTAGTAAAATGCTTAGTCATCGTTTCGTCGAGATTTGACCTTTTCCTTCCTAATATTTCATTTATTAATCCCCATGTTTTTCGTGGATCGGCATTCAATTGGGTGAACTTATTCTTATAATATTTTGATTTGTGAGCTAATATCATTTTATTAGTTTTGTTCCGGAACCTTTTATACTCCGTTTCGAAACCATTATTACCTCTATTATTTTTCCACCTTCTGTAGAGTTGATCTCTTTTCTTACATTCGTCGATGATGAATGGGGTTGTCCAAGGGCTATTTTTTCTTTTGTTCTGTTTCTTTTTTGTGTAAGTTGATTTTTTATATATATCATCTAGTTTGCAGACAAGTTTTTTATATAGCTTCTCAGCATCTTCTTCGCAAACGATTTGTTCCCAGTTATCTTCGCAAATGAGCTCACTTACTCTGGCATTACATATGTACGAAGTATTTACTATACGGTAATCTGTTGTTGCTGACGAATCTGTGTAGTGCGAGTATAGTGTTGGATAGTGATCGGTGATACCTCTCTCGATGACAGCAGACTTAATTTGTCTGTCTATTCTGTTTATAAGAATGTGATTAATTGCTGATTTCGTACCATTCTTAGGATCTACCCTTGTAAATTCAGTAATGATATTTATCAGTCTCAATGATGCCAAGATTTCCAGATAATCTTTTACATAATTTGAGTTTGTATCACGAATATTAATATTCATATCCCCCATCACTACAATTTCTTCATTTCTTCCTATTGGTCCTAAATTATTTCCAATTTCATCGATAAATGCTTTTTTACTAAAACCTGGTGGTCTATATACTCCAACAACGTACTGTGTAATATTTCTCTCATTAAAGCTAATTTTTATATTTCCATACGATTTAGTCTCCGAAGGTAATCGTTTGTGGTCCAGATTGCTCCGGACAAACATCATAATTCCTCCACCTCTCTGATTGCTTCTGTTTAAAACTTCCTGCTCGAAGCCATCTATTTGATAGAAAACCTTTTCTTCATCTATTATATTTGTTTCTACTAGAACAATAATTTTTAATGCACTTAACAGGTGACTAATACTTAAACAAAAGTTGTTCCAGTGTAAACGGAGCGATCTTATATTAAAACATAAGTAACAGCAATTATTATTTTTTAAATCATAAACATTTATGCCGTTAAAACCTTGTATTACCCTACAATCTACGAGTAAGTTGACTAATAATTCATCATTGTTTCCATTTATCTCATTCGTCTTATTCATTTTTTATAGAAGAGTCTTGCTTTTCTCATTTTTCACACACAATACATAATTACGAGTATATGCATGCGATTTTGTTCAAGTCATTACTGGTGGTTATAATTATCGGTAGTGTACTCTCATTTCTACGTGCCAATATTTTACCGGCGCTCTCCCACACAAATCGCCAGTTTTCTCGTTTTGCCTTCTCCTTTGTCAACCACAGTAGTTGCTTGTTTTGCCTTGACAGCTGATTGTTTACGCACACAGTGGTATCAAGCAAAGGTGGTGCGCCTGGACTTATGCTATCTTTGTTGGTGTTTTGCATTACTGCACTCAGTCTGATGGGACGAGTTGCGCGCGCTTGTTTCATATATTGGAAGAGAATGATGCAATTACCATTGACTTTTCGGGGTTTTTAGTTTTTGTTCTATATATGTCAGTAAGATCATTGTCTTTTATTTCACACTTAATGGCTTTACCTATTCCTTTCACAATTTCTACTAGGTTTTCTTGAGCAGTAGGTGGAACGTTTTTGATTTCGATATTGTTTTTAAGCATTTGTTGTTCCATAGTGTTTATTTGTGATTACATGTTTTCTATGATTTCATCTTCCTTTTTGTTGTTTTCCTTCAGCTCGTTTATTTCTTTTGTGAAGTTTTCTATCAGATTGTTGTTTTTACCATATTTGAATTTATTTCATCATACTTGGCCCCTAGAAATTCGCAGCTTGTAGTAATTTCCTTCATTTGTTCTCTCAATAGACGAATCTCTGCTGGAACCACTGAGTTGTCGTTAGCGTTGTTCTGTATGTGTTCTGGGCTGCTTGGTGACCGTACTCTTTTCGGCGCTTGCACATCAGGTGCTTGTGGTTGTGAAACAGACATTCCGAGATTGCCGTAAGCAGTGGGACCTGGAACATCTTGAGCATTTCTGCAGAACTGACACTTCCACACGTCTTTCCTAGCGTTGCCCATGTGTCTCCAGGTTCTTTCGGAGATCGTGGTGCACTCAAAGTGGAGCTTACGGGTGCACGTCGTACATACCGCAAAGTCGCCCTCAGATGGGAGTTTATCACTACAGTGGCCACACACATTCATATTAATGGGGTATATGTATGTACGAGTGCAAAATATTTGGGGTATAGACAAAAGGGATTTTCAACGGAATAATACGTTAAATAAATTGTAATAGTAGTTAATTTTCTTACATTTTGATGTTTATTTTAAAAAGTCACTGTCTTATTAATTTTTTTTCACTCGCACTCGGAAAAATCTATTTTGTAAACTGGACAAAATAATGCAATAAATTTCGGATCGCTTGCAAAACACGTCTAATCACTTATTCACTCAAGTTTGAAATGGAAGCTGTTATATACTGGCAGCACTGCGCTAACTGAATAGTCAGTTTTGACACCTATTGTCATTAAATAGCATCCAACTGTTTTCCGCCTTTTTTTTGGCACTCGACCCTTTTTCATTCTTTTCTTACCGCTTGACTAGCTCACTAAGTCGATCTTTTCTCGTATCAAATAGTTTTAGATTAAAGTTAATCTCTGTATTTGATTTGAAATTCAAACATAACATCAAACAACCGATTTCCATATATGAGGTATTTTTATTTAATCTGGTCCTTTACAATTTAGTTGGAGTAGTTTTTGAGTATAACATCAATCAAGTGGCCGCCTTTATTGAACCAAAGCCAAATGTGCCCTTTTTTCTGTGTTTTCCTTCACTTTTTCGAGCATCTCGGACGGAATAGCGATGTTTTCCGTACGATTGTTTGCCTGGAGTCAATAGTCTGAATATTGGCGTACACTTCGCTTTTCAAATAACCCCACAAAAAGAAGTCCGGAGGGGTCAAATCTGAAGATATGGGTGGCCGGTCAATGCCCCATTTTTTGACAGCACAAGTCCAGGGAATTTTCGTTGCAGTAACTGCATTGTTTGATTTGCAGTGGGGCATGGTGCACCATCTTGTTAAAACCACTAACCGTCCAGACCTTTTTCACACATTTGTGGGTAGACATAATCCACCGATATCGATTCCAATCAACTGTTTCGCTCTCTCTAAAAAAAGGTCCAATGATGGTTTTGATGCAAACGCCGGCCCAAACAGTCACTTTTTGGTAATGCAACGTTGTTTCATGGATCTCGTGTAGATTCTCCGTTCCCCAAATATGGAAATTTTGCTTGTTAACGGCGCTAAAGAGTTTGAAATCGGCCTCGTCGGTCATCAACATTTGCTTCCAAAAATCAAGTTCAGTGTGAACGGTTAACTGTTTGGCCGTATTCCAAGCGACCTGAACAATCTGTCGGCAATATTCTTTGAGTCATTTGAATTATACGGAAACAAAAGCAAATAATTCTTCAAAATGCGCCGCAAGGTGGTTCCACTGATGCCAAAATGCTGAGCGCGGTGATTGTACGACACATATGGGTTCTCGGCAACACTCTCACTTACCGCTTCAACCAGTTCATTGGAACGTCTTGGGCCTTGATGAGCGGCATATTTACGATCTCCTACCGTCCCGTGCTCAACAAAATTCGACATCAAACGACGAATAGTGTTGTCAGACGTTGCTTCTTTGCTACTCAATGATGTGCACGTTGAGATAACACAACTGAACGTCTATTTCCTATATACAGCGGTACTATTTCGGCGCGTTGTTTCGGTGTGAAGCAATTCATAGTTAAAATTTTAGTGAATTGACGTTTCAAAGCCATGTTTATTCAAGTCAATCGGTAGTGTTGTGAGCCCTATGACTCTGTAGGCCATCATTACGCTACTTTTATCAATTTAATAAAGGCCACTGCTGGTCCAATGCAAGTTATAGGACAGTCAGCTGTTTCCCGATCAATTGCTGAGCGGATCCCCTAGCATAGAAAATTTCACCAAAACTTAGTTTGTATATCATAAGGACTTTTTGAATTAATTACATAATTTACAACTTTATAAGATATCATTTGAGTGCATTTACTTGCGTTATGTTATTTTTATCCGTAAGGATATTATGTCAATTTCTTCTGCTCTGCCACTGGTATAATCTTGGTGCTTATCAAACAGACAAAAAGTGGGAATATATACTGGTCATAGTTTCCCAAAAATCTTTCGGAATTATATCTTTGTAAGACAGAATTAAAAGTGAAGTGAAATGGGTTCAGAAAAACCCATGTACTCTAAAATCCTTCTTTTAGTCAGAACTTGAAGGTATGGTTGTAGGTGATATTTATTTCCAATAGGACGGTGCTAGGTGCAATACAACTGGCAAACTATTGTTCTTTTGCGAAGAATATTTTCTATCCTATTTATAAATTTCCCTTGATTTCGTTATAAAAGTCTTAGGGACCAGTCGTTAAGAAAAGAGCTCTTAGGTCATCACGCACCTGTTTAACGGACTTATTGTCACCGAAATATTAAAAGAATGAATATTTCGCTTCTCTCCAATATTTAATATTCATATTGTCTTACCGGACTTTCCTGTTAATCTGTGTACCCTTAATTAGGTCATAAAAACCCGTTTGACTCATTTTATAATGTCTTGCTTGTGTTGAAAAAAATTTATTCAAACAGCAGTAAGGAAACTGCCGTTATAATGCAGAAGATTGTTTAAATATTGTATTTGATAGGTTCTAATATTAATATTAAAGAGTCACCATTTATTTTGTTTCTTGAGCTGGTGCTGCTGTTGATTAGTTGGAGTTGGTGATTTTGTCATTGTCGCAAACGAGAATTACTTCAGAGGTGTGGATACGAGTATATCTGCTTATTCTTTCTTTTCGCGTTGCATCTAACATATTATTCTACTCATATTTTTTAACGAATGTAATGGAAATTCCGTTTTTTCTTTTCTTATATAGGAGACCAAATTAAAAGTGTAATTGAACTTTTTACTGTACTCAAAGAAATCACAAATGATTCTCCGGTTGAGAATCGAATCCCAAACTTTCCAATTCAGTGGCCTCAACCCCCTAATACCATTTTTTCCGCATGTTTTTGGCTTACGTTGGAAAGGGTAGGAAGGAGTCAGCTTAGTATTGCTGTTGGGGATTTTTTTTTTTTTTTTATAATTTACGCGCGCCTAAGGGGTTAGATACCCTTTTACTGTTGCCAGGGCGCGGGCGGAAAGATAGAAGGAGGAGAAAGGAAAATTGATTTTGTAGTGGTTTGAAACTCAGGTGTGTTTGGTTTCTATGTTTGCTCTCCAGGGGTGGGAGTCCGAATAGGATGGAGAGTTTTTTCTTCACTCAGAGTGATTCGAGGTATATCACAGTATTTTTTTTTTTCTGTGCTTGAAACTCTACAACAGCCAAATCTACGTGTCAGTGTTATGCCTTCACACGCAGAATTTTACTGTCTGAGTTCCAATTACACAATGAAAAACTGACTTGCCATGGGCAGGATACGAACCTGGACCCTCCGAGTGAGAAGCGTTTGCTACTACCACTACACCACGGCCATCCGGCCGGGGATCCGTCAGCCGATTCATAAAGCATGTTTTTTGGGGCAAGCCTTAGCTGCGGTTTTCTGGACCGCTGTAGGTCACCAATTGAGCTCAGTCCTCTTATTTTGCCTCGGGTTATCTTATGTTCCTGGATGGGCGATCTCCATGTCTGCCTCTCAACCTCATCGGTAAGGAAGCATAAGGCAGACAATGTTGCAACTTGTTATTGGCTTTATGAAGCAGCGGCATAGGCTTATGGTTTAAATTGACCACAATTTCTATGCCATCTTTGGCGTGGCTACCTTTTTCAATAACCTCACATTCCTTGCTGTTAAGCTCTTAAAAAAAGGTGTCTAAAGCTGTGTTCAATCCTATCCTGCTTTCATCAGCGGTTGTAGGCATGTTGGCTCCCTATTCCTATCTTCTTGCTTTTGCCACGTTCTAAATTTATGAAATACTTTTCTTACGTAGATGAGGCTGCGCTAGGGGTGAATACTATGGAACTGTTTGTTCAAAGCCGATGTCACCTAGAACAAAATTGCGGTTGAATTGGCTTTACATTAACCAAATTCTGTCAAAATTCGGAGACTGCAATAGTGCATGTTCTTTTTGAAAAAGAAATAAGTTTCTTCAAATCAATAATCACAATTCTATAAAGACACTTAGATTAACTTGGCAACAATACAGATATGTTTCGTGTTTTGAATAACGAATAGTTGAACTTTCCCATCCCTTTATGAAGCACTTGATGCACGGAATCGTAATATTTATGGAGTTCATACTGTAGATGACAAATTTCATACTACATCAAAGAACACTACGCCATTACGTAGAAATCGAGACCAATAACATAACTACTAAATATATGTATATCTCAATTACATATGGATGCAATATACTCGGCACAGCAGTTCTGAAACTAGAAATATTTGCAAATTTTCCAAACAAGTCGAAATGACGGTTCAAAATGAAAATCATCAAGTTGGGAGATACAGTTTTGATGAAATACAATAGTCCAATTGGGTCAACAATTTATTACAATGAAATCTAAGAAAAGTTAGACTAATACGTAGGTACGAGAAGAATGCCTCTATCAATGACAAAGTAGTACTCTGATTTCTTTTTTCTAATTTTTTCTCAAAATATTCAGATAATTCACACCATAGCGGACTAGCAAGCTTGGTAATACAGATATGAATTTATTATCACAAATCTTCCACTTAATACCTTATTTTATGTGCTGCTGCTTGATAACTGTGACACAAAAATTGATGCTAATTCCTCTGACGTATGTAGGCAACAAAAACTACAAATTTTGTAATCTCACCATAAAATACGAGTTGATAAATCTCCTTTTTTATAGAACTTAACACTTACGAGGGTATGACTACTCTTAAAATGCTGGAGCACGTGTTAAGCTTTTCGCAAAATCGAATAGAGAGGGCGAGAAAGATGTTTGGGCTCAGTGGTTATTCCGCTCCATGGGAAGCATCCATAATTTAATGGGGAGACTAACTTAATATTAGTGTGAATTCTTGAGTGAATACTTTATTAAGGAACCTATGGACCTCGACCTAGGTACGTCGAAAACCAGGAAACTATCAGTTCATTTCCAACTACTTAGTTCTTTAAAATTGAATAATATTCAAAGAATGAAGTATCTCCCTTACTTGTAAGTGTTGTGAAGTGCCACAAAATTTGAGGTTTGATATAAAGTTTTGACAATATCTATGTCAAAACTTTAATATTTTTTTACATTACATTACATTTTGATTAAAAAACAGGCAACGTTTCCAAAATTTGCAATCCGCAATATGTTACGAGTACATATAGAATAGTGTATAAATTCAAGTAATCGCGCAAGTCAGCATAGAGTATAAGCAGAATAGTACGAATTGCGACATCATGAAGGTGAACTTATGTAAATGAATATGTCTTGCCGGCCACCTTTCCCTAATTACTGCTGATGAGGGAAAAGAATTATTTGTTTCAGAGTTCGACGGGGTCCAGGTTCGACGGTGTCCAAGTCCGACGTAGAAAGATGCTATCACAAAATAAGTTGTGTATCGCAAGTTAGAATGGAATGTCGAGACAATAATGAGTAAAAGTTTCAAACATGAAAATGTATTACGGCAATGTTAAATCTGTAAAATACTCGTATGTTATGCAGAAGAAATAAAGAAATTGCTATAACTTTGACAGCTAGATTCCTATATAGTATTCTATGATAATTGTATCAAAACCACCCAGTTATTAATGCCTACAACACTTATGAGTATAATCAATCAGATTTTGTTTGTTATTTTTTTAAATTAGTGCGCGCTCAAGGGGTTACGGTAAACTTAAAATGTTTGCTCACAGCGCAGGCGAATTAAAGTAAGGGAGGAAAGAAAGATAGATATCGATGTAGGTTATTTTTAAAGTTTGTAGATTATAATGGTCAGGAAATAAAGAGCTAGACAAGGCATTCCATAAGCGAGATATACGGTTTAGTAAAGAATCACTATATTTCACTGTATATCCGAAAGTGGGCTCTTAAACTGATGAGCGAGACGGGTGTTACCGTTAAAGGTTTGAAGGGGCGGAATGCTACTGGCAATTTCAATGGAGTACTGGTGGTGAAAATATGGTTAGAGCAAGGTGAGACAGGGGACTTTTCGTAGGTGTTCGAGGTTGCCAATTGACTGGTTAATATGGGCATTCTACTCCAATTTTGGGCAGATGACATTGGAAGGAAGGGACGTACATAAGTGTAATGGACCCATAGGTGAAGAGAAAAGAAGATTCGCCGTTTTTAGGGACGTTCTGCACCAATTCTGTTTTTCATCTTCTCGGAAAGAATCCTAAAGAGTAGGATTGGTGGAAAAGCTTGCAAAGTAGTTTTGCCAGCGTAGAAGAATACCTCTTCAGAAGAATGGAAGATATAAGTACCACCTGCACTAGCGGATTGTATGTTAAGATCTTTAAGTATGCCATTCTTGCTATTACACGAGCGCGAAGTGAATTCGTCGCATTGAAGATTAAACGCACTCCACTGTAGGCGAAGACAAAGCACAATCTGGAAGTATTGAGTTGGCCGCAAAGTGTGCAGCAAGCAGATAGGTTGTGGTTGTGATTGTGATTGTGATCATAGCAGTAGCTTCATCCACGTCGTTATCGAGGAAACATAACGACCAGTTAAAATTCCTAAAGAAGCTGTTAAGTCTGTTCCAATTGGCTTTCTCGTTTTGTCATACAGTTCTTTGAGGAATCTTTTCTCTAACTATACGATCGATGTACGAGAAATTCGCTGGTATGGCACAGTGGTCCAACGAGCTTAGAGGGGATAGCATCATCAACCTTTTATTTATCACGGTAAGAAGATTAAGGCAAGTCCAGGGAGTTAGCGGTGTGTCTATCAACATCTGGTATTCGTGTGGGCTCATTTACAAGCTGGGTCAAATTGTTTTCTGCAACGAAGATCTTGACATACCATACCTCGGGTGTTGTCTGTCTGAATGTCGAAGCTACCCAGAATTGTGTATATTAAAATCACCCGTAATGACGATTTATGAGGATACAGGGATACAATCCCTTGAATGGAGTCGGAGAGCGCATCGAACTTGTTAAAGGTCGAATAGATGTCCAGTTTGGGGCTTCTGTAAATAAAGCAAAGATGGAATTTTAACCCCTGAAATTGAATTCCGGATTAGAACAGGGATTACATTGTGGTGGAGTTTGGTAAGCTATTGTACATCACTAGTTACGTAGACGGGGAGACCGTGGTGAGAGAAGAATAATGGCACTAGTTTGTAGCCAGGTAGCTTCAGATCAGAGTGATCTGAGAGAAAACGCAAACACCAACGATGCTAAGCAACGCTGCGAAGTAAAATGCTGATATTGGTTTACCGAATCAAATTGTGTAATATGTTCTTTTTCATATTCCTTTGCTATTTCACACACTCGAAATATGGGTTTCGTTGGGGTTTATTTAAAATTAATGTATGACTTTATTCTAACTGTATTCAAGAACAACTGAAGTGATTACAACCTATCGTATGCAAGTTGATACCATGAACTTTGGATTTAAATTGGGTAAGAAACACAGCAGACGCTGATTCCATAAGTTCGTGGTGTCATTTTTCACAATTTCACAATACTTGATCGGCGTGTGACGGGATGTCGTCATTCTTGAAACTACGAGTATGTGGTTGGTGGATTTGGGTCTCGTTGGGAGGGTGATAGCGGAATCAGCTGGCTCTTGTAACTCCTTCCTTTTGCGAATAGATCGATGGTCACAATGACATCAATGGGGCTTGTGTGAAAGACTGTAGTGTCTGAGGTTGATTTGTTTAGGCTTTTTTCCTTTTAATAGTGATGATGATGATTATGATGATCACAATAATTGTAAATACAGCTACTGAAGATGTTGTCAACACGTGCAGGACTTTGGTCTTAATACTTAGGCTGGATAGTTTTGTGTCTGTTTGAAAATTGAATTGTCTCAGTTTTTCTGGGCTTAGGACTGCTTTCGTGGAAATTGCTTCTATGATGCTGCTCGATGGTGGGGGGACGTGTACATCATCTCATAAAGTGTCGAGATCATTTTTGTACAATACCCCATTTACCTCGGCGTTGCAATTTTTGAAGTGGAGGATTGCTGTACCCTCTATTGTTTAGATTGGGGACCGCAAGTCGATTTGATTAATTTTTAGGAACATCTATGAATAAAATACAATTTGGTTCTTGTTGGGAAACTTGTTCCACTCTTGCAGCATCACTAAGGGGACAATTAGCTGGTTCTTTGTTCATTAGTTTTCCGATGCATTTAGAGTATTTGAAGCTTTCTTGATAGTAGGGATTTGTGCAATAGTAGATTCCTTCTATCTTGGGGCAAGGCATATTGAAGTGTTGTATGTTGTTATGGTTTATATTTATATATGACTTTGTTATTATAAGTTTTGTATCGTTTAGTGGGAGGTGGATTATGTTATAATGGAAATATTTTTGAGATCATAGATTAGGTATGCGAATATTAAAAATTATATTTGAAGTATTATAATATGCTGGCAATCTCAATAGTTCATAAATTTGTTCTTTTGACTCTATTTTATCTGATAATTTTGTTTGCTTACTTTATTTTCTATGTTTTGTAACTCATTTGCATTAAGTAAAAATCTGATTAAGGTACTGTGTTTCAACTATTAATTGGTTTTAGATTGTTTCTTTTTTGTAAGAAAACAGCCAACGAGGAAAATTCACTGGTTGCGGTGTCCACCAGTTGGTCGCCGACTCTGTCATTACAAAATGACTGGCCCACTGACGAAGCTACATTGAGACGTGTGTAGACTGCACTTAATATCGTTTAATGAATTGTAACACATAGAGCGTGGTTTTGATCAGAAATTTCAATGCTCAAAGAACGATTAATACGTACAAAAATTGCTGGCATTCGCTAAAATGTGATTCGGATATGGTTTTCTTAAATAGAAAATGACATCAAGGTGTTGTCGATCCGACTAAAAATGTCTGAGGACTTATGAGGCAGAGAATCAAAGGAAAGGGTGCAAGAACAATAATACAGCGTTGATCCAAAATAAAAGGAGCTTCAGACTTAGGCAACCGTCCAGTGTCACAGAAGCAATGCAAGGGTTAGAAGTAACATATGTATGTATCATTAGATGTATTTATACAAGCTACATATTTCAAAAGTTAAAAAAGTTAAAGAAGAAGTAGGAGATTTCCACGGAAGCTGTAAACATGACAATACTCATCAATTGGACACGTACACTGCAATTTAATTACGTTCTTCAACTTAAGAAGGATACGCTAGGTTAGTAATTTGTCAAAAATATTATTCATCTCAACAAAGCCGCCATGTTTCTATTTCCTGAAAAAAGTATTTTAAAAATGTAATGTAAACCTTTTCTGTCATTGTCTTTCAATTGGATTTGCAAGTAAGTTCGTGTAGAAATTTAATATTTGTACGTTATAAATAGCAGCGGCAAGACGGAAGGGATATATGTACATAAATACCACCACAGATACAAACATATATTTATACATTTATGTATCTTATTCAGTAACAACGTCTGAGAGCACACTGTATACCTTTCTTGTATCTAATTATGAAAAAAATAAATCTTCGTTCTTTACGAAGTTGGGATTAAAGTTATAAGCGGTTCTGGAAACAACACTTTGTGGTAAAAGAAAAAATGCTGAAGGCAAACTATACCTAACCTCATTAGACTGAGGAGATGTATACCCCCAAAAAAATACTTTTTCTATAAGTTTTCTTTTTTCGGCATCGCTGCTAACCTCATTCGACTATACAGGATGACGATGGAGAATACACGCTGCTCCATTCAATGTCGGAGAAACAAGACGATGCTTTTTCATGTGATTTTTCCAACGGCGTTCTTAGAATATTAGTGCGAAACTCATAAGTCAACCCCAGAGGCAACATCTTTCAAAAGTCTATTCAGTTCAGACGATATCGACATTGGGAAAAACACAGCGAGCTGCCAATGGGGAGTTTGCGGTTACTAAAGCAAAGGCGGCAAGAATAACGAAGTTATCGACGCCTAGGGCAAAACTTCACTATAGACAGCTAAAACTTTCAGGTAGTAAGGACTTTACCTACCTTGACTCCACCAACAACAATTATGCAAAGAATTAATCTTGCTAATCATGTCTTCTATTGTCTTAGAAGGCAATTGAGTGTAAAGCCCTCTCTTGAGCAACCAAATATATTTTACTTTATAAAAGATATCATCCCAAACAGAAGCTCCTATACTGAAGAAACCAGGTGAAAATTATCTCGGAGGCTTCAGTTAATTTTCAATCATTTACAATCGTAAATGAAATCCGGACCATATATTTACATTAGTTTCATTTGTGCTAGTAATCTGATCGGTGAGTAGGACGAACTGAAAATGTTTTTCTACACGCTTTTCGTAAGTTCGACAATTCCCTCCAGAATGTATTTCGCATTTTGGAGAAAAAAGTTCATAATACGTGTTTTTCTATGCAGAAAAAAGTATTACGAAGACACACAAGGCAACTACCATATTTAGAATGTTCTGTGAGCCCTATCAAGAGGCTAACATTAAACCTATCGCAAATAAGTCTTTATAAACCGAACCTAGTAAGATCTTGCTCAAGACTAGTAGATCCATCAATGTCAAATATTCATATTTTATCGAGTCCGGCAAGAAAACTTGGAAAATCAAATTAATACCACCACTCATTCGTCGATAACAAAACTGGTAAGGAATACAATAAATAATTATTTGCACTTAACAACATTTCTCAGGTTCAAAACTTATATATGGGTAACTTTGAATAATGTACCCATGTATCAAGGAATTGATTCTGGCGACTTTGAAATTATTTTACTGATGGCAAACACACCTTAGATGTAATTTTTTTTATCTTGGTAAAAGAATTAACACCAATAAAAATGTAAGCCAGTAAAAAATAACTCTAGTGGACAGATATTACTAGGGGCCAGATAGTAAAGCTAAAAGTAACGACCGTTCTTAACGAAAAAGTACAAATACCAGAAACCATTTTAGATCATTTTATCATATATCATGTTAAAGTCTTAAAGAAACACACTTATGTCGAGACACAATGCCACAAAATGAATATAGCATTATATTAGGGATCTATTTGTTTATTAACGAACGATTAACGAATTTTATTAACGAACAAGCAAAAAGGATGTTTGCGAATAAATGTCTTCAAATCACATATCTTTTGCACCAAACATAAGGATTAAGCTATTTATCTTCTGGATAGTGCGAAAAAGAACACCAGTTTAAATTGAATGTACAATATAACAAAATTTGCCTTCACAAGTTAATAGTTAACATTTTCGAAATGTAAATAAAAACATTGTTATCATCATTCCTACATTATGCTTTAAAGTGTTTTTGTAAATATTGTTTAAAAAGAATGAAAGATGACTTCACAAAGCTCTTAAGTTTCAACAAATAAGATCACCAATCATTTTGAAGTCAGTGCAATAAACAATCACTTTATGAAACCAATGAATTGAAGTCATACATTGAAATTATCTCGCAGTCAATTGCAACCACTTGAAGTCTTTAAGACTTCTGAAGGACTTTACCGAATTCACCGACTACAACGAAATCAAATAAAGTCTTTGTGACTTAAATTTAACTTCATTGAACTGTTGTAGTTAAATGAGTGTTGTTGATTAAAGATTAATTCCAATTAAAATTAAATATTTTTTTTCTTATAAACGGTTTTTCTTTTATGAATAAAAGAAAAGTATACAAAATTCCATTGACTAATTTTGTTTATGGCTGGTGGATCTATCACCCCTCCCATCGGAGTGAGGGGCAATTTAGTAAATGACTGATCACTTTACACATATAAAAAAAAATTAAATAATAGGTGCGTACGAGGGGCGTTCAACATATTCTCGGTATCGGGATGAAGCTGTGGTTGTATATATAAATTGACGTATTTATCAAGTAATACTATTATTTTAGTGCATTCATGTAAAATTTCATATAAATGTGATTATTAATTCGCGTTTTATCTCTAGTTAAACAGAATCATAATGGCAACTGAGACGATGATGGTGAAAATTGAACATCGCGCTGTAATTAAATTTCTCACTAAGCAAGGAAAAAGTCAAAAAACTATTCATGAAGAGATGGTGGCTGTTTACCAGGGTTCGGCACCTTCATTATCAACTGTGCAAAAGTGGTCCAGTGAGTTCAAGAGAGGTAGAGAGAGCATTGAAGACGACCCCCGCTCCGGCACCCCGGCTACTGCTTGTACGGGAGAAAGCATCAAAGAAGTCGAAAAACTTGTTCTTGAGGATGCCCGAATAAAGGTGAAAATGATGGCAGAGATCACCAAGCTTTCAATTGGTACCATTCACACCATTCTTCATGACCATCTTAACCTTTCAAAGGTCAGTACAATGTGGGTGCCACGAATGCTCACAGCGCCTCAGAAAAAAGTGAGAATCGCATGCTGTAGAGAGCTTTTGGAGATGTGTAGTGAGAACGCGGACGGTGTTATGAATCGAATTGTTACTGGGGACGAAACATGGGTCCACCACTATGACCCTGAAAGCAAACAAGAGTCCATGCAGTGACATAAAAAAGGAACAGACCCCCCGAAGAAGTTCAAAGTCACTCCGTCTGCCGGGAAGCTCATGGCCACAGTTTTTTGGGACTCAAAAGGAATCTTGCTCATTGAGTATAAAAAAAGGTGAAACCATTAACGCCACATCCTACGCTTCCACTTTGCATAATTTGCGGGAGGAAATTAAAAAGAAAAGACGGGGTAAACTCGCAGCGGGTGTGTTGCTTCTTCATGAAAACGCTCCTGTTCACACGGCGCGAGTTTCCAAGGCTGCTGCGCGAGATTGTGGTTTCGAAGAAATCCAGCACCCACCCTATAGTCCAGACCTTGCCCCTAGTGATTATTTCCTGTTTCCGGATTTGAAAAAATGTCTTCGTGGAAAAAGATTTTCGGATGATGAAGAACTCAAGTCGGCAATAAATGGGTATTTTGCAGAGAAAGAGTAAATTTATTTTTTTGAGGGTTTAAAAAAGCTTATCTCAAGATGTAACAAATGCATTGATGTCAAGGGAGACTATATTGAAAA
Organism: Volucella bombylans; assembly: GCA_949129095.1. NCBI lineage: Eukaryota > Metazoa > Arthropoda > Insecta > Diptera > Syrphidae > Volucella > Volucella bombylans. The sequence continues at coordinate 300,374,329 of OX422140.1, forward strand.
ATAAAAACAATTTAAATTGAATTCGCATTTTCCTTCATATCGATACCGAGAATATATTGAACGCCCCTCGTATATACATTTTATATATTATAGACTTTCAAAAGTATTGTAGCAGTTTTTCAAGTCAGAAAGTACTTCACGTAGGACCATTTTAATTTCGCAAATGCAAAAAGCGTTCTACTACCGTTGTTGAAGGCAAAGGTGTATTGAACTTTAAAAAGGCTATTTTAATGGCGGGTTAGTGATCTAGCATATCAATCGAAATGGATGGATTAGCATAGTAAGCTATGTACTCGTAAGTACATATTCGCTTTCAAATATATGTTGCTGCAAGATTCGCAGCAGTAGTTGTTTCTAGTGAGATTTTCGAAATTTTGATTACTCGTATGAATAAGATCCTAATCATGCTGTATAACTTAACTTACCGCTTATGTAAAACTCAAAAAATGCAGGACTTGTTTTAGTGAATCTTTTCACAACCGAACCTTAGTCGTCATTTGTTACCATTTTTATTAATATCTTTACTGAGCTTAGCAATCTTCCCATCAGAAAAAAGGGGTTAAGAGCTGAAATCTATTTCAATTTGACCGAAGGTCATAGTATGGATGCGATAATGGCGTCATGGACTTCATTGATTGAATCAAAGTATGAACTCTGAAACGATTCATCTTACCAATGGCAAGTATATCCAAAATAGCTTGCCTGTTATATGGAACACACATCGACAGTGGTGCAAAAATACTTATTCTCTGAAATTATGGCTTTTAGTTTGTCTATCATAGATGAATATGTTTCACCTATTATAATTACGGCTCCTAGGATTAGGATTGGTGAATCTTTAGGTCTTTATATGTAAACGACTGATATTCTACAATTTATATTGGTAAAATATTGTTGGCAATATATCGCACAATTAAGCTATCGAACTTATCCTGCTTTGACATTTTAGTTTTCTTCGGATTTTACTTTCTTGAACACATTAAAATTGTCGGGCTGTTTCAATCGCAAATGTCGTGTGAAATTCGAAGAAAGCGCATTTCTTTTGCATTGAAATTTTCTAGAACTCAACTAAGAAGAAACATAAATATATTACATATCCATATATACATGTATGAAAATATGTTAACCTTAGAAATGCCATTAAAGAAAGTATTGCCAACGATAACAAGTTTTAGACAAGGTATTAAAATATGAGTTAAAAAAAACGTTATATTTTTGTAAACATGCCTATGTACATGTTTACATATTTAAGATATATTACAAACCTGCCTAACGACTTTGAAAAAGTGCACGTAAAACAGCAAGTAGACATTGTAGTTTTCAATTTCACGTTTTGAATTTGAAAGTGAAGAAGAAAACAACTCTGCTATGGATGAGTTGTTGTCTTTGGAATACAGTGGCTCAGGGGGAAAAAATTTATGATATAGTGTCACCTTTTCGCCGCTTTCTATTATATTTTCGTCCAAAACATCGTCATCATAATAAGCCACTTAGCATACTAGCTAAAATAATTGGTTCTGCCTAGTAATCATCAGATGAAAAATTGTTGCCATTATTTAAGTACCTATATCATTATTTTCTTAGGTTGATACATACATACGAAGACCACTAAACTTTACTAGATCACCGACAAAAAGAGGTGCTCAGTGTGAGTTGTTCGGAGAGAATATCACTTCTTAATTTCTGATTTATTACAATCAGCGTATACAATACAAATATGAAATTGATTCTATTTTCGGAAAAATGTTGTAAATAAATAAAGTTCGGACCAATGCGGACCATTGCGGTGCAAGCCATCATCTGCTTTCCATTAATGTCCGCATGTTAAAATTTTTCACTTATAACCCCGACAGCATGAAAAAATGGTTTCAACCAAAAGTGTTTGATTTAATATGCCTGGAACTAAACGCATCTAAATATTACCAAAGAATAGTTCCTGATGCACCAAATTAGATAATTTTTTAGATAGAAGATTATATTCAAACTCTAACTAACACCTTACATTGGCGACATTGTGAAGTAAATAGGCTGAGGTTTATGGTCTCTTAGTTCTATCTGTTTTTAAACAAATTGCAATCGGCACAATCAAGTTTCCACCTACGATACACGACACACTTCAAATGTTCATCAGTTTATCCTTAATCTTACTTTCGAGCCAAAAGTCAAACAGTCAAAATAATGTATCTACAATACAAATTTGGCAGCATCCACATAACTTTGTGTTTCTTCCTTAATTTAATCTAGAAACGTTCAAAAACATGATACAACTTAATCACTTCAGTATCCTCTTTGAAACTTTTTTCAACTTTCTTAATGCATGTGTTTTAATGTTAGGATAGTAATTAGTCATAATCCTTTAAGCTAGTGTTAATTAAAAAAAAAGAACAGATTAAACTAAACTGTTCTCATATAAATGCAAACAAATTATATAAAGTCTTTTTGAAGTCACAAATGATTTCATAAAATGAATGCTCAATTCACATGATGTATGGCAATTCTGTGTACGTGCGACTAACAGTAGCACCACATATCTGCACATCATCTGGGACTATCCAGATCTTTATACTGTCAGGCATATATACTATCACGCTGGTGATACTATAATACTTTGAATTCAGCTGGACCAAATGCCTTCAACCCCATCAAACATTTCTGAATATCAAATATATTAAGTAAAGCGACTGCCGACTTTACTATGCATTCGAAGCTACCCATATCGATCAACGATTTCAACTCACAATTATCGACGAATATTGTTTTCAGATATTTATCAACTCCATTTGAGCCTCCCACTTATCCTATTGTTTCTTGCTGCTGATATGTCGGATATGAACAAGAGATATACACCCGCTGCTGGTGACATTTAAAGCAAATTGGTTGTCGGCTAGGTTCCGGACAGTTACGCGATAGGTAACCATCATCACCACACTTATGTACGTATATAACATGTAAATCTCTTAGCTCCTCAAGAACGAAGACTCGTATCTTGTCTTTCCGAACTTTATGCGTTCGACATTGTTTGGTGGTTTCGAAACTACTTCTATAAATATTAAACGAGTATCTCGTACTCTAAAGCTGAAGATATCATGCTCCAATTGAACTGCATCGAGATATTTTGAGCTTGTTAGTGCGTTCGCTGCATCCCATACCCATAAGCCGCTCAGAAATAGTTACGAGTATTTTGCTTGGTCGAAAGTCCGCCTTAATTGGCTACATACCTAGATCAAACTTGTCAGGGATATATCTCGTTGTCTTATCTCTGCTCTGCATTCTACCTATCATTTTTTTCATCTGGTCCATGTTTTTCACATGCATAGAAATTTCTTTGGGGTAGCTCTAGCATCATTTACAACTTCCGACCAAGTTCATTCGCGCAGTATCCAAAGCGTAGTCGTTTGTCCAACGATAGGTGACACGTATTTTCGATGGTACATATCCTATGCTGACATGCCATCGCGCTTACAAACAAACTTGCCTTAGATCTGGTTAGATCTGGCATAACATGACACGAAACCGTAGTGCCTTGTTGAGCTCCTGGAAAGCTACTCACATGTTTTGAGTCAATACCTGTATAGGCTCTACCGAAACGTCAAAGGTTTGATCACGCCGGTGAATTTGTTCACTTTGAATTCAATACTCATTTATCATGTATGATACTCTTTCATTGTATCCCATTTACGATCTTTATTTTCTGGCATAACTAAAATGGCTTCGTTTTCCTAACGATTTTGTTCACCTTTTCGCCGCGTTAGTTCACATTCATCTTATCACTGGCCATATTATTTTAGCTCTAGTTGATTACTTTTTTCTCGTTGAGGCATCTCTTGTTATTAGTTCTTTCTCGAGTTTTTTTTCCGGTTTTCACTTTCTTGTTGTTCTGCTTTTTTGTCATGTTGCTGCTTATCCTGTCCTCACGCCTGTGCTCTCGTCGCGGGTAGCAACTTTTTTCAAATTTTCTTACTACACGAAAAATAAAAAATGTATTCCCGACCACAGTCCTTATCACTTATAAGCCAACTATGTACAATTTCCAACACAAATACATGCCTCAATGTAATAATAATTTGCAACAGAAAAATAATTCGACACAAACTATGATATTAGCTTTAGGTTGGTGGACATTCAAAAAACTTTCATCCCACTACTGAACTGATAGAGATCAAACTTGATTTACACTTTAAGAATATTGATTTAGAATTTAAATTTTGAGCACAACACTCTTCTCCCTTATCGTTTTCGTTAGTCTGATTTCACTCTAACGGGATAAATTACGTTTGTATTACGCTGCTCTTTCACATATGAAATCGGTAGAAGCAGGTGAGTCTGATAGTTCAAAATAACAATCATTTTAGAATAGAATTTATGCCACTGAAATGGAACTATCAGCCAGTAATCTAAAACAAAAAGAACAGAAAGTTTCTTCTATGTAACGACATTAGTATGAGTCATAAACTCAATTTATAAAGGTTATTGAATTGTAATATTTTTGTAATAAAAGCGGGAACAATGCTAGGTTTTATGAAACAGTTGCATACCCCGGACTTTTGCAAAATGTTTATATGTCACTACCTTAATTCAAATAAATTAAAAAAAACCCGTTTTATGTGTTCTTTCAACTATGGTACATATATATGATCCCGTATTATTTCTTAGAAAAATAAAGTAATATAATAATTTCTTAGAATAATAGAAAAACTATAAAAAATTCTTTCAATATCACCGGGAATTAATTTCGAATTTTCTTTGTTATTTTCAACTATATTACTGCCTTTTTCAACTTCAGTATATAATATCCAACTAGTGCACATTAAAATGCCACTTAATTTGTAACCTGTAAAAACCACTCATCGTTGCCTTAGCATGTGGCAATTAAAAATCTGTAATTATAACCTACATGATTAATTTTTTAGGGCATTTACAAATTTCCCTACCATCTCCCCTAAATTCTGTTTTCTTTGGCTTTAACCTCTCCGCTAAGCTTATTTTAGGCATGCGCGTTTCTGACACAACCCCTATTGGAGTTTCGTCTTTTGTACACTGAACTTAACACTTGGGAAATCCTGTCGCTTCAGTCGAATAGAGGAAAACACCCGCCTTGCAAAACACATGCGAAAGTTCTCCAAGCGATCCAAATTTCAAATACACATATCTGACGTCAGTTGTAGTTCGATATTTGTAATGATTAGTACTCGGACAACCCCCAAAATCGTGTTAATTCGTAACATCGGGCTGTCCGTGCATTTTTTTTGTTTCCTATTTAATTTTCGTGCACTCCACCACTCCCTCCCACAACTACTCGTAAAAGTGGATATTTTTATGAAATCTCTGTAAAAACTCAAAATAATAAATCACAGTTCGGTAGTGTTCTTTTATTCGTTCTATTTTTTCGTTCGGTTCAAAAATAAAATATAGAAATCCAATTGGAGTAGAAACAAGGAATCTATTGGGTGCATGAACTGATGTCCTTTGAGGGTTTTCATATAGTTGGAAGCAGTGAAATCTTAATTTTTTATTTCACTGGCTTCAGGGCTAATGTGCTGAATGAGTAGAAAAGATTAAGTTCGAATGCATAAAGTAAATTGTCGTTATACTGTGCCTACGAGTACGAGTAAACTTTCGTTCTTACATTCCGGCGTGTATTTGTGTATATGTGGTGCTTCGTTTCGCATCTGTGATAACCACAAGGATATCTTTCTTCAAACAGCTCTAAGGGAACGCAAATAAAATAAAAACGGATTACGCAATTAAAAGTAGCATCTTTCTCTGTATCCTTCGTTCTCTTTACACGTCCATATACTCGTATGTATCAATTAAGGGCGGATTAGAAATTTAATACTCGTAGAAAAAAATTCTTTAGTAAATACTGGAAAAAAAGAAAACCAGAAACAAAAACGACAGCAAAAACGGAATGAAGAAACCGGAAGGGGGTAAAATAAAAAATAAAAAAATTAATTATTTCTTCTAGTGTCGCGACATCCTTACGCATCAGTTGTTCGGTTCTTCGCAACCCGTTAAAAAATTCTGACATACTGATTCATGTGTTAGCGCATTCGTGTACGCTAAAATGGTTTAAGTGTGTTAAGTATTTTAAGTAAGTACAGCGTTATGCTTTGTGTAAATTTAAAGTTTATTCGATCTACGTTCGCATACATACGTATACTCGCCCATCCATACATATGTATGAATACTCGGTAACTGGCTTGTGTGTTTGTCGGTGTCAAATCAATTTCATCCTTGAGCAATCAACGGTAATGTTTTGATTAATTTTTATTCGATCCTTATATCAGAACTCGAGTTCGCGCTACAGCGGAAAGGGTGTAATTTACTGATTGTGAAGTAGTGCTTTTGAGCTCATGCATGCCCATGGGTGATTAATTGATGTTTTGTGTGTCTGTGTTGTCCGTTGTTTTTTTTATCCTACTGTCAGTTGTTTTGTGAGTTACGAGTAGTGTGCTTAGTTCCACCTATACGAAGTAATAGAAAAAAATCATATTAGTACGATGGATACCATTGATCTATTCATGTGCCTACATTTGTTACTGATAAGGCGTGAAGAGAAAATATCATTAAGTCTATCTTTCCTACACAAATATACAAAACAAATTGTTTTGCAATAACCAATCGCGAAAAAGCTCTATGATTAATTGAGTCTGGCTAATTGTTTTTGTACAAAAAACGTGCGAATTGCACCTGAAGAATAAGTTTCTTACTTGGAATTAAGTCAAAATTTGTTACAAGTTTATGAAGTTAAAAGAAAAGAAAAATAGAAGAGTGTCAAGTAGAGAAATTAAAATGCCACTGTAAATAGTGGAAAAATTTCTTTGCACACATATACGATTCGTCACTAAAAAGGATAACGCGGGGGAACCAAAAAAAATACTACAGGAGAAAACTCATACATACTATACATAACAATGAAATAAATATTAATAAATTTATATAAAAAAAGATCAATTTATTTCTTAAAGGCCATCAAGATAAGGCTTTCATGGATAATAAATAAGAATTTTTTATTTTCCCTTCTACTGGTGAGTTAATTTAATTTTCTTTTCTTTCGGTGGTTATTGTTTCATTTCGGCTAATAACTATTAGAAAATAAAATGCAAAGTTTTTGTCCGGAGAATTCTATGCGATACTTGGAAAATGCTTTTCTATCTGTTGAAATCAAGTTGCAAAGGTTTGAAAAATGTGTGCCCTTTTTATTCTTTATAAAGTTTTGGCTAATGTGAGATCTAATTTGAAATCTTTAAATTCTTGTCGTTTACCTTTAAGATTTGATGTCTATTCTACCTTTTCAATATTTTACCGCTATGTCGTAACAGAAAGCTGTGATTATTGCTAATAATTGTTTTGGTCGCCCGGAGTCTTAGTCAGTCTTAATATGTTCACGTACATACGAATATACGAGGGGCGTTCAATATATACTTGGTATCGATATGAAGGAAAATGCGAATTAAATTTAAATTGTTTTTATTTTTCAATATAATCTCCCCTAACATCAATGCATTTGTTACATCTTGAGATAAGCTTTTTTAAACCCTCAAAAAAATAAATTTCCTCTTTCTCTGCAAAATACCCATTTATTGCCGACTTGAGTTCTTCATCATCCGAAAATCTTTTTCCGCGAAGACATTTTTTCAAATCCGGAAACAGGAAATAATCACTAGGGGCAAGGTCTGGACTATAGGGTGGGTGTTGGATTTCTTCGAAACCACAATCTCGCGCAGCAGCCTTGGAAACTCGCGCCGTGTGAACAGGAGCGTTGTCATGAAGAAGCAACACACCCGCTGCGAGTTTACCCTGTCTTTTCTTTTTAATTTCCTCCCGCAAATTATGCAAAGTGGAAGCGTAGGATGTGGCGTTGATGGTTTCACCTTTTTTTTTGTACTCAATGAGCAAGATTCCCTTTGAGTCCCAAAAAACTGTGGCCATGAGCTTCCCGGAAGACTTAGTGACTTTGAACTTCTTCGGGGGTCTGTTCCTTTTTTATGCCACTGCATGGACTCTTGTTTGCTTTCAGGGTCATAGTGGTGGACCCATGTTTCGTCCCCAGTAACAATTCGATCCATAACACCGTCCGCGTTCTCACTACACATCTCCAAAAGCTCTCTACAGCATGCGATTCTCACTTTTTTCTGAGGCGCTGTGAGCATTCGTGGCACCCACCTTGCACTGACCTTTGAAAGGTTAAGATGGTCATGAGGAATGGTGTGAATGGTACCAATTGAAAGCTTGGTGATCTCTGCCATCATTTTCACCTTTATTCGGGCATCCTCAAGAACAAGTTTTTCGACTTCTTTGATGGTTTCTCCCGTACAAGCAGTAGCCGGAGCGCCAGAGCGGGAGTCGTCTTCAATGCTCTCTCTGCCTCTCTTGAACTCACTTGACCACTTTTGCACAGTTGATAATGAAGGTGCGGAACCCTGGTAAACAGCCACCATCTCTTCATGAATAGTTTTTTGACTTTTTCCTTGCTTAGTGAGAAATTTAATTACAGCGCAATGCTAAATTTTCACCATCATCGTCTCAGTTGCCATTATGATTCTGTTTAACTAGAGATAAAACGCGAATTAATAATCACAACCACAGCTTCACCCCGATACCGAGAATATGTTGAACGCCCCTCGTATATATATACAATATATAAATAATATATGCCTACTTGTACATACATACGTACATGTGTATATATATTTCCTATTTTTTTCGTTAAGGTTTCGGTATAAATGGCCAGTTGAAACAAAAAGAAAAACGATTAAAATATTTAGCTGAATTCTAAGCATTCACGAGGCCCTGAAAGCTTTGTAGCAACTATAAATTTTGAATAAAAACAATCACATAAAGAATTTTCGAATATAACAAAAAGGTAATTGCCAATTCATAATAATATAGTAATATTGTTTCCGTTCTGATACATATGAGATAAGCCAATAAAGAAAAATATCAAACAATTTTTTTTGGGGAACTCTAAGATACTAGCAGATTGCGCCCTTAGATTCGACTACTATATTTTATTTTTGAAATCCTTTGATGTAAAGTTTTATATATATTTTTTTATATAAAGAAATATTTTTAGTAAGCAAACAAAGTTTCAACGAACGCACAAAATTTGTTAACCAATACAGTGCTTTATATTTTTTTACCAGGTAGGAAAAATTTGAAGGTTAACTCGAGAGGATTTTTGGGGTTAAAAATATCCGTAATCAAAACTAATGTATGGTATGCAAAACAAATGCTTCCAAATTTACAAGCTGAAATTCGAAATATTAAGGCCTCCATTAAGTTTTTCTCTTAACACGCTTGTGCATATTTCTTCGAAAACACTGCTTTTCTAGGCATTTTTTTTTTTGTTGAATTATGTTAAAAACGGCAAACACAGAAAACCTAATCAACAGCGCATTGTAGCATACGTAGCTCATTAAAAATGAATTATTTGTATTTTTTTTATTTAATTATTTTCCACATGGGTTAGCGTTATGAAAATATTTTACGTTCTGTGTAGTAGTGTGAGGGCTAGTCGCCAGTTTGAATTATCAGCAGCGAATTTATTGAAGAGTGTTATTATAATTCCGATTTTTGTGACCATATCATAATACATCTAATCCTTTAAACATGAAACAACTGTGTGATATCATAATTACTTTTTTAATCGCAATACATTCGAATTATGCTACCCGATTTTCCTAGTTAAATGGCTTAAAAAATTGTACATAGTGGACCAATAAAGACTTCAATTTAAATAGTGGATAGAAAAATTTAGCAGCATTAGAATGATTTTGATTTTTTTTATTAAAGAAATGCTTACCGATCGATAGCAATCCTGTGTACAATAAGAGATAATATCGTCCAAATGTTAATCACTGATTCATCTTTAACGGCATTCTATATATCAATCCGTTAGTCCAAATTAAGGATAATTGCACATTACTCCTCTATTCCATGGTCCTTTAGCTCTTAAATTGTTGATAGATTATTGGCATAGACCCTACTTTTCAGATTACCTCAAAGAAAAAAATCTATGGGTGTCAAATGGCGCGATATTGGTGGTCAATTGACATCGCTGTTTCGCGAAATAATATGTAACGGCAATATTTCGTGCAATAAAGATACTTATACCTTGGTCTTGTAGGAACCACGTATAGCCCTCATCCATATCATCCAGTTTGGACCATAAAAAATAGTTATCATGGTACGATACCGTTCACCATTAACAATAAAAGCATTACCGGTCCAACTTAAAAAAAATCGATCCAATAAGTCCGTTAGCCCCTACACCAAAAAGTGATTTTTTGTGGATGCATCGGTTTCTCGACAATTTTTCCTTGGTTTTCATCGGCTCAAATTCGACTATTTTGCTCATTATCTTATCCGCTGAGATGAACATGGGCCTCGTCACTGAAGATGATTTTCTTTGAAAAATCTCCATTAAGTTGTGTTTGCTCGTGCATGAAATCGGCGAACGTCTGGCTCTGGAGATTGTCTGGCGTCTTCAGATCCTGCGTTAACTAAATTTCATAAGTGTGTATATTCAAATCTTTTGTTAAAGTTCGACATAGTGTGGTTCTTGAGAGGTTTAATTCCTGCAGACGATGATTGAACTCACGGCCCCACTTTCAGATACGGCATCATCTTTTCGGCTGTATGGTCTGTAGGAATCCGCACTGGTGATTTCACATGTGCTTTCGGCCCAGTTTCTTGGAATTTGTGCACCAAATTCAAAATTGTATGCTCAGTTGGTCGTTTATTAACACCAAAACGGCCACTGAATGACCATAACAGGCTTCGATAATTTTAACACGTTGTGGCAGCAAATATTTATCCGCGAAAAAATTGTTAAGGACTGTAGATGACAGATGTCGATAGGATACAATTTGTTTTTAGATTTTATTCACCACCCTCATTTACATATAATACGTATGTATTTATGTCACTTAGAATCAAATCTTACTCTAAAATTTAATGAAATATAATAATTAATTCTAAAACAATTTGTAATTTAAAGCTATTTTGTACAATATTTGTATTTCAACTTTGTATTAAAATAGGTCAGTTTCTATTTATGCTGCAATTAGTGATACCTAGAGACAAATTTTCCAATAAATTTTGAACAAAGATTTGTTAGTAACAATTTGAAAATTAATGGAATTCTTTTGAATGAAATACAATTTGTAATTTAAAGCTATTTTGTACAATATTTGTATTTCAACTTTGTATTAAAATAGGTCAGCTTTTATTTATGCTGCAATTAGTGATACCTTGAGACAAATTTTCCAATAAATTTTGAACGAAGATTTGTTAGTAACAATTTGAAAATTAATGATAAGTAAACAATTTTCTTAATGCACAAAAGATAATCTTTGTTGTTCTTATTTCTTATTAAATTAACTGTTCGACATAAATTTATCTTTGGGACAGACTAAAAATATACGACACAAGAAGTGGTAATACTTGAGGAATCTGTTTTCTGCGTATAATCGCTATTGTTTGGTGGTTGACTTTGAGCGGTGGTTACTTTATCGATCACTCCTCAAGCCCGCAGAAATCTTATTTTATTGTCCGTTTGGAGTCAAAACCAAAAAGCTTCATTTACAAATTTATCAAGACTTTTTTTGTTTGCCTTGTTCCAATCCGCACCATCTGCGTATGTGTCCCAATTCTCCCCGTGACTAGAAGATACAATTGAAAAGTAAATTTTTCTACAGTTTTAGACGTAAAATATTGCCGGAAAGGATTTAGATTATATCACAATTCCTGCAAAGGAAGCAATGGTTATAATACACTCCATTTCAAAATTATACATGAATTTCGTTTGACTTAGGATTCAATTTTTTTCTTGTAAAAATAATAGAAGAATTTCAAAAAGGCAAACAAGTTTACACACTTACTGAAAATGGACATTTCATTGTTATAGCCACAGATGAATGTTTTATCAAATTAAGAAAACTAAATCCATTTTGTTGAATTTAATATTTTATTGTTCCACCGCCATTAGTAATTATTTCAAAAATCCTATTTGCCATCTAAGTTCCCTATTGCTGATTGGCCGAATAAAATTTTCGAACTAGCCAACCCCACATATTCTCGTCAGAGTTGGCATCTGGAGAGCGGGGTGCCCAATCGAGTACCCATTGTGACTCGAAAACCATGCCTTCGTCAAACGGCTGAAGTGAACACTGGCGTTATCTTGTTGGAAAATAAGGCGCGCGTTACGATAACAGCGTATATATGGCAACAGCCTCGCCTCCAGTTGTTGCTGGTATTTTGTGTTATTCATTCGACTTGAATGAAACGCAAGATTAACAATCCCAAGGCTGATGAAAACACCTCGTACCATAAGTAAATCACCATCAAAATTGAGAGTTAAAATATACCGTGGTTCTTTTCGCAAATCCCTCATTGGGTCTAAACGGATCATCTGGACCGTCAAGATTAAATCCTTTATCATCGGAAAAGATTACATAAATCATGAAAAAGTACTTTTTTATTTTTATCATACATTAGTTTTTAGTTTAGTTTGCATTACTTGATTCAAAGCTTCAGTGGTTACGGGCAAAAGACGGGCGGCTTTATATTTTCTGTCCAAATAAGGTGCCTTCTGAATCTACATATTTTTGAACAATGTTTGGGCTGTTTTTAATTGCACTCCAAATTGTATAAACAGATGAGGGAATGATCAGTTTTACGTTTATTCACGTCAGGGAAAATGTCGAATTTGACATTGTTCTACAAATCCTAATAACATCGCAATCTCCGAGTATTTTTTTTTCGTAAAGGATAAGTTATAGAGCCATAATTTTTCCGATTACACAAATAATCTTCTAATTCTTCTGACAGTTTCTCTTTTACTTAAGTCTTCACTCAAAACAGCGTTATTGGAGCCTTTTTCTCTATAGGTTAAGACAACATCTCGGAGCATTATTAAGAAAAGTTAGAGTTTCAAGACAAAAAACGGTGTCAAAATTGAAAAAAAGTGCACAACAACTAATTAGAACCATCGTAAATTCCTGCAGTTATAACAATGGAATGACTGTTTTGAGTGAATTTGCACACTTTTCGCTTTAATGGGAATTGTACTGTTATCAGAGCAAAAAAAATAAAATATTCATTTGACTGCTGTATCTACATAGAATCATGTTTACTGATGTAGAATTTCGAAAATTAAAGTTACGAGTAGCAAGATTTTAATTTATTATGCCATTATATAAAATAAGCTTAGAAAACTAAACTCAATGTCTTTTAAACACTTTATTAGTTTTGTCGGATGAGAAAATTCATTATTTCTTATTTTATTCCATAAAGATCTATAAATAAAGATCTACCTATCTATACATTTATAAATCTATCTGTATATCTATATATCTATAAAATGAAAAATTTTATTCACAAGTTTGTTACTACAGTTGCTATGTTAATCTCCAATATACATCATTTTCTGCAGAGAAAATTAATTTCAAGATACATATACTCGTAGATACATAAATGCATTTTCATCCTGTCAAAAATCATTAAAAATCTCAGACAATTTTACATTTAGACTTGCTAAATACATAAATAAATATAGAATCGATTAGGAATAAATATGTTTTTATAAACATTCCTTCAACTACGCATTTGTGTACATATATCTACGTATAGATGTATTTTATTTCTTGTTAATTTTCATGTTTTCAAATATTTTTTGTATTGTAGATATACGAAAAGTCAGTTTAAGTTTTTTTCCAGTTTAAATGCATTTTTATTTTTTCAACTTAAATTACTCTTAAATGCTAGACAAAAAAATTCTTAAAAATTAGCTTAAATAACTTTCAAATAATCTTATTCTAACTTACTGGCCCCATGCGGGCACTCTAAGTTAAACCTAACACTTAAACTATGTCTTTCGACGAATCTTACAATCTAATTTTATTTTATTTTTACATTTATTAATACTAAAACTAAGAAAATATATTTAATCAAAAAAACTTAGTATCTGGACTTTTTTTTAATTTTTTATAAAACTTAAAACTAAAAGCCTACAATCTACCTAAAAATAAATCTTAACCTACTTAGATCTAATGCATACATACATACATATATATATACATAATATATAAATATATGTATAAATAATATATAAATATATGTATGTATATATATTTTTGTTTTTTTTAATTTTTTATTTTGTTTTGTTTTTATATTTTTCTTTTTTTAAATCTAACTTAAACCTTCCTAAAACCATGTAAGCCGGCCATGGCTAAAAAAAAAAATAGGCTGGCCCACCTTGCTTCACATGAAGCTAACTATCACTGGAGGAGTTCGACGACGAAGCATCCTCCCCTTCAAAAAGCCACCAAAATTGTTGGTGCTGTTGAGCAACATCCCTCCTGTCGCGACTCCCTACCGCCCTACTGAACTAGAGACGCTCCGCACTGCCATGTGCGACGTCTCTGTCGTAGTTGAGTCGCCTCTCCGCATGAGCGTGATACATATAATTGGGGTAGTAAGTCCCGGAGATCAGGTTGTTTGATGAGGCCATTGCTCTTGCAACGTGCCTTCGAGTCAACTTAATGACGAAATTGTCCACTCTTATTAGGTTCGCCCTATTGTATAAGACCTCATTAGGATAGAATTTTATGTACTCAGACTCTGGTGTTCTGCATAAGCGAAGACAAGTCCTAAGACAAGCCCTCTCAAACACCCGAATCTTTTCCAATAAGCTTGCTCTCACGTTGAACCACACGGGACATCAAAATACAAGCATGGGCCTGATAAGGGCCATGTAGCAGATTACCTTCACCCTCGCATGGAGTTAGCTGTTATAAAACAGTCTCTTTGTAAGGGCAAAAGCACCTTTAGCTCTGGCCAGAGCAACATCTATATGTTTGTTAAAATACAGAAATTGATTTAGCCAGATCCCAAGGTATCTGACTACATTTCGACAAGCAAGTGGCGGCCCGTGCTGCCCCACGATCGAGAAATTTCGCCAATTCTTTCTGGTATCCGAAGAGGCCCCAGACAAAGCCGTCCTAAACAGAATGGTTTCCGACTTCTGAAAGTTGATTTTCAACTTCCAGTCATCGCAATATCGCTTAATTTTGTCGAAGTCACGCTGCAAAAGTATATTAATGACCTCAATCTTTGGACCTGATCTGTACGCGATTATGTCGTCTGCGTACGCTATGGCATGGTGAAGTGAGCCTGTCAGATCACTTGTGTAAATGTTGAATAGGATCGGCGAATTTACCGCACCTTTTTGCAAACCGTTTTTAATGTTAAATGTTCCAGCAGAAGTCACATGGCCATTCTTCACGATGAACTGTCTACTGGAGAGCAAGATATACGAGAAGATTCGTATGAAAATGTACATATGTGCTTCAGAGAAAAGTGGAACAATGGCTTAGTAGAACATCTGAAACTGTTTTATTTGTTCTTGAAGTGCATTAATTGAGGCATTGGAAATATACGAGTACACAACCATGCTTGATTAGGATATTGTATGCTGCAAATCTCAAAATATTTAAAGAGTTTTCCAATAGGGACTTGACAACTTTGAATTTAATTTGTGAACGCACTGATTAGTGAAATAATCATCAAACTGTCACTGTCAATTTATTCAGTAAACTCAAAATTTTCATCATGGTAAAGTACACGAACGAGCAAATTATAAAAAATTTCTACTGAAATTCGGAGTCGGTGACTGCAACTTTAAGAGCGTTAACTCCAAAACTCCGATGGATCATTTGAAGCGATGTACGTTCTCCGATTGGGTTCTGGAGAAGATGCGCCAAGATGATGAATTTCATCGCAAAATCATCTTCAGTGACGAAGCTCATTTTTGGCTCAATGGATTCGTCAATAAGCAAAACATGCGTTATTGGTCGGATGAAAATCCATATGCGCTTCATGAATCACCACTTCATCCACAAAAAATAACTGTTTGGTGCGGTTTGCATGCCGGCGGCGTTATTAGGCCATATTTTTTCGTCGACGATAACGATCGTCACGTTACTGTGAATGGTCAGTGTTATCGCGCCATGATCACCTATTATTTTTGGCCTGAATTGGAAGATATGGACTTGGACGACATGTGGTTTCAACAGGATGATGCCACAAGCCACACAGCACACGCTACAATCGATTTATTGAAGAGTAAGTATTGTGAGCGTGTTATCTCTAGAAATGGGCCAGTCTATTGGCCGCCTCGTTCGTGCGATTTAACGCCGCTTGACTATTTTCTGTGGGGCTACGTTAAGTCATTGGTGTATGCCAACACGCCAACTACGTTGGAAGAGCTCAGATCCAACATTGAACGCAAAATAGCGGCCGTTTCGGCCAAAATGTGTGGCCGAGTCGTTGAAAATTGGGTCCAAGGAATCGACCGCTGCAAATGTGCTCGCCATATGAACGAAGTCGAGTTCCATTCATAAATGTTTTAATTGTACTTCAAGCCGATAATAAAGTTTTTGAAATATCTCAAATGGTTTGCGTTTTATTTAAAAAAAAAGATGTCAAGTCCTTATTGGAAAAAGCTTTATATGCAAATCTAAAGGAAATAATTCATGTAAATTGAGGAAATAAGGTATTTTAGATCACTGAATTTATCCACCAAAGTAATAATGAAATTAAATTATTTTCAATGAAGTGGGTGTAATTTCTTTATGTTTAAATTCAGTTTTATTTATTCTATCTATTATGTAAGGCTAACATACTACAATAGCTAAAATTGTTTAAATCTAAGTTAGAAAAGCGTTGTTAATTTAACAAAAATATTAAAACTATTGTCTCTCACTGTTATAGCTGTCTCACGACCAAGTTTAAGTTTAATATATATATATATTAAATATTAATATTAAGATTCCCCAGATTTTTTAGAAATGGAAAGCTACAGTGTTTTCTATCAATAGTGAGGCTGTAAGTGCATGATGATGGCCGCCACGTTACATTTTATGAAAACCGCTATCGGGGCATGTTGGAATGTTATTTTTGGGTGTAATATTTCAAGAAATAGACTAGTCAATTGGCGTCCTCGCTAGTGAGATTTGACATCACTGGAATTTTTTTTCGGGGTTACCTCAAGTCGTTAGTCTATGCCTAAAAGCCAGAGATGTTAGACGTGCGTAGAGCCAGTAGTGAAGGCTTAATTCCCAGAATATCGGCCGAAATGTGTGGAAAAGTTATCGAAAATTGACTCCAACGAATCGACCATTGCAAACGCGCTCGTGGTGAAATCGAGTTCAATTCATTATGGCACGAGATTTACTTATCTCGTTTTGTTACACATTACGTGTTCTACTACAAAAACCAAATTGTATAGTCCTTAATGGAAAACTCGATACTTATGCTACTTTCTCTAATTAGCTTACTTTAACTGTAAACGGGGTAGCAAGCATACATTACCTTGTGCCATGAGGGTGCCATGACATAACGCCAATCAACATACGGCCAAATTTTAAAATTTTTTAAGAATACAATTTTAAAATTTTTTAAAATTTGGCCTTATGTCACGGCACCTGCTAGGAGTGATCACCGCACAAATTATATTGTCATTCACACATTGTGCCTTTCTCGCTTTCATCGCTTTCTCCTTCTCTGAACGACCAATGCAATTCTTGTCTCTTCGAACCACATCATAAGAGGCATTGTTTAGATAATATTTTATGTACTGTGGCCCTGGAGTTCTGTTTATTCAGGAACATATCCGAAAACATTGTCTCCTAAGAACCCGAATCATTTTCATGGTACCTTGAACCACACCACTAAGCTACGGTTACGCTGATTGGGGCCACATGGCACATGATCCTTAATTGAAGTGAAACAGTCAACTGCAGCGAAACAAACATTTATACTTTTGTCAGACTAAATTGATTGAACAAGATACTAAAGTGTAGCTAGCTGCGTTTCTAAGCGCCAATTCTTTAAAACTATTTTCCATAAGGACGTGCATATTTTTTAGTACCAATATAATATGGGCCTTTATTGTGTTTGAAATTATTGAAAATCTAAAAGTCTACCACAACGTTCGAGATAATATTGTACAAAAGTTCAATTATTTTTTATCAATAACAAAAAAGTATTAGATCTTAACGTAGGCTAGTTTAATAAGAGACCTTTTATTTTTATTAAATATAAGTATTATCCCAGAAATAAAAGTGCAGTAAAAGTCATTTAAGTCATTTGACATTACTTAAGTGACAGCTAACACTGCTTTTTTTTGTTGATAAATGTTGTGAACAAATGTTGACAATGCGTGATTTTAGTAAGCTTAATGCTTGCTTGTCACCAGACGGCATTAGGATATTCCTTTCTCTTGCATATAATTTAGCACCTAAAGGCTAAAGTCGGGAAGATCGAACTGAATTCGCATTTTCCTTCATATCGATACCGAGAATATATTGAACGCCCTTCGTATATAATTCCACAGCTTCATAAATATTCTCTGAATTTTGCTAATAGGGACTTTATGAATATATGCAAACAAAATCGAAAGTCATTCCTTTTCTATTTGCACATATTTTGTTTCTCTTTCTGACAGGACCGGTCACAACTATGTTTTTCTGAATCAAACATCAATCAAAATTGGACAATTTTGTTCAAATGGTGTAAGCGGTACTGGACTGCAAATTTATATCTTAATTGTCTTAACTACCTCACTGATTGATTCCGTAAAAAAACAAAAAAACATGGAATTTTGTATAACAACCCTCTTAAGAGAGTAGTTAATTCCGTTAAATTATGTATAAGGTTTCTTATATAATTAATAACACCTAACAATTTTTGAACATTTTCAAATTTATACCGCAGGTAAATCCGCAAAATTTATTTCGATCATTTCTTGGAATTACTCTAGGGTTATTGGGGCCTTACTGAAAAGTGTTATTCAACATAGCTGGATTTAAAAACAATCTAATAGTTTCATATTTTTCTTTACGATGATTAAATTTGATTCCCAATTTCTAGGTGTAGTTACGGTTAAAATTAAATTTTTTCAAATAACTCGGCCAATTTTATCCTTAGTTTTTATATAATTTTTGCAGGAACTGTTCAATTTTATACAGACGAAAACAACCAATCCCGTTAAAACACTATTTGAATATTTCTACAAAACTTTCTTTAGTATCATCTTGTGATTTTTTTTTACTTTTACTATAGCACTCTATGTATGTATGTAAAAGTTCAACATTTGTATAATACATTCATATAATAAGGTAAATAGCAAAATGTGAAACGATGTCTGAGACAATAAACATATCTAATTGTGGTATTGAACGCTACTCGCAGCTTCCTTTTGCTCTCAGTGTCGTTTGTTTAATACACCTATTTGCCTTGTTTACTTTTTTGTTCGCTGTTACCATGACGCTAAGTTAGAATGTAGGCTTAGTTAGTTGTTCAGTCATTGAGAAGAAATAAAAGAGTCAAGTCATTTAAAGGAATTTTTTTATTTAACATCTTACTGGCACAGTTGGCAAAAACCGCAAAATCGGAAAATACTGATCGTATAAATTAAATTTGTGAACAAAAAAAAAATTGTTTAGACTCATAATATAATATGCATACTAATAAAATAAATCATATTTAAAGCAAAATATTGGAGTTGAAGTAGTTAAAAGATTTATTTGTATGAAGTCGAGAGAACAATAGTGACACAGTGATCACATCTAATGATTCTATGATACATCTCTTCAATCTTAAACAAACTTTGAGTGAAATCAACTAATACAGTAAAACATACGAAGGACAAGAAGAGAAAACTGAACAGTAACCAGAACCAATTCGATTAAACATTTTGGGAAGAAAAAAAAAACAGTAGAAGTATGGCAGAAATGAAATTTAATTGACCTTTTAAGCGGAGTTCCTGATTACACCGGATTGCCGGAAGAATTAGAAATATTTACTAAGCATACTGATTGCATTTATATACATGCAATCAACCTTCCTCTAACTTTAAAAGAAACATTTAACAAAAAATTAAAGAACGGACAAATTTGGTATTAATAAATCATAACAATCCAACAAATTGGCCAGAAATTGTAGTATTAAGCAAAGCATAGAGAGTATTATAAATGATATAAAAATATTGAACTATAGGAACTCTGTTGAAGAATTATATGAGCAAACTTTAAATTTATTAACAAAATTGAATATTAAAACAAGGTTGAGTACAGATATCCCTGCCTGGTATAACGACGGTCAAAATGAATTGATAGTGCTAAAACTTTTTATAAAGAAACTTCCGAGTGAACCTAAACTCATTTTAAATGCAAGGAATCCATCTACGTTGATGGAAGCGAAAACGATTTTAGTTGACACAGACAATTTTGTTAGCAGTAATACGATTAACAGTACAGGCACGTGGAAGCAAAACCAAAATGTTTTAAATAGGAATTCTTATTTGGGAGGTTTAACAAACAACAGCTCCGAATACTGGAGACGCAAATGTAATAGCACAGGACCCAATAGCTCAGCAAAACTTAGATCCAACCCAAAAAATGTTCAAGGTAATCCAAACGCACTTTAATCAGAAAATATACAAGGTGCAGACATGCACACTATTACAGAAAGCCAAGATATTCCTCAATTAGAGAATTTTTATTCACCCAGCCCCGAACTCATAATATCGGGTTTTCCAATAAGGACTTGACAAATTTTTTTTAAATAAAACGCAAACCATTTGAGATATTTCGAAAACTTTATTATCGGCTTGAGGTACAATCAAAACATTTATGAATGGAACTCGACTTCGTTCATATGGCCACTGCGGGCACGTTTGCAGCGGTCGATTCGTTGGACCCAATTTTCAACGACTCGGCCACACATATCGGCCGAAACGGCCGCTATTTCGCATTCAATATTGCCTCTGAGCTCTTTCAACGTCGGCGTGTTGGCATAAACCAATGACTTAACGTAGCCCCACAGAAAATAGTCAACCGGCGTTAAGTCGCACGAACGAGGCGGCCAATCGACTGGCCCATTTCTTGAGATAACACGCTCACCATACTTACTCTTCAATAAATCGATTGTAGCGTGTGCTGTGTGGCTTGTGGCATCATCCTGTTGAAACCACATGTCGTCCAAGTCCATATCTTCCAATTCGGGCCAAAAATAATCGGCGATCATGGCGCTATAACGCTGACCATTCACAGTAACGTGACGATCGATATCGTCGACGAAAAAATATGGCCTAATAACGCCGCCGGCATGCAAACCGCACCAAACAGTTATTTTTTGTCGATGAAGTGGTGATTCATGAAGCACATGTGGATTTTCACCCGACCAATAACGCATATTTTGCTTATTGACGAATCCATTGAGCCAAAAACGAGCTTCGTCACTGAAGATGATTTTGCGATGAAATTCATCATCTTGGCGAATCTTCTCCAGAACATAATCGGTCGCTTCTAATGGTCCATCGGCTTCAATTCTTGAGTCAGCTTGATCTTGTATGGGTGTAAACCAAGATCTTTACGCAAAATACGCCATAATGTGGTCTGAGCGATGCCCAATTCTTGAGAAAGCCGTGGAATTGACTGATTTGGATCGTTTGCTACGGACGCCTGGACGGCAGCGATATTTTCGACACTTCGACCAACCCATTGTCTCACTGCAACGGCAACAACACACAACGAATATGTAGACTCAAATTTTTGCACTAAACTTGTTATTGCCTGTCTACTAGGGTGAGAATTACGACCGAAAATTGGAGTTAACGCTCTTAAAGTTACAGTCACCGACTCCGAATTTCGGTAGAAATTTTTTATAATTTGCAGACGTTGCTCGTTCGTGTACTTTACCATGAGGAAAATTTTGAGTTTACTGAATAAATTGACAGTGACAGTTTGATGATTAGTGAAAGAGTGCGTAGACAAAATAAATTCAAAGTAGTCAAGTCCCTATTGGAAAACCCTTTAAATATTTTGAGATTTGCAACATACAATATCCTAATCAAGCATGGTTGTGTATATTTCCAATGCCTCAATTAATGCACTTCAAGAACAAATAAAATAGTTTCAAATGTTCTACTAAGCCATTGTTCCACTTTTCTCTGAAGCACATATGCACATTTTCACACAAATCTTCTCGTATATCTATAATATAAAAAATATTTGAAAACATGAAAATTAACAAGAAATAAAATACGTCTATACGTAGATAGATGTACACATACTCGTAGTTAAAGGAATGTTTATAAAAACATATTTATTCCTAATCGATTCTATATTTATTTA
Source organism: Volucella bombylans (assembly GCA_949129095.1). Lineage (NCBI taxonomy): Eukaryota > Metazoa > Arthropoda > Insecta > Diptera > Syrphidae > Volucella > Volucella bombylans. The sequence continues at coordinate 300,396,531 of OX422140.1, forward strand.
TGTATCCACTTGCTAATTGTAAAATTGAGATTTTTAATGATTTTTGACAGGATGAAAATGTATTTATGTATCTACGAGTATATGTACGAGTATCTTGAAATTAATTTTTTCTGCAGAAAATGATGTATATTGGAGACTAACATAACAACCGTAGTAACAAACTTGTGAATCAAATATTTCATTTTATAGATATATATATATACAGATAGATTTATAAATTTATAGATAGGTTTATCTTTATCTTTATGTTTATGGAATAAAATAAGAAATAATGACTTTTTCTCATCCGTCAAAACTAATAAAGTGTTTAAAAGACATTGAGTTTGTTTTTCTAAGCTTATTTTATGTAATGGCATAATAAATTAAAATCTTGCTATCTTTAATTTTAATTAAAATAAGCCATGCTGGCCCATTCCACCAAAGATGGAGGCTAAGAAGCTGTGAAGCCAGCATACATTCGTGAGGCGCAGTCAGCGGGGTTTTCCTTTGACGATACATTTCTCCAAATATGTCGCGGCAGGATGTCAATAATTTCAGCTGTTCTGTTTTCGACGAAGGTTTTGAGCTGCGATGGTGGAGACGACAACCATGCTAAAACTAGGCTCGAGTCACATCAAGCATAGAGTTGAATATTTTCAACTTGCAGAGCTGATTTAATTGAACTCATCAATCGTTCCAATAGCAACGCATCACATAGCTCTAAACGGAATTTTTTTGACTGGTGCAACGCGGGTCTTGGCTGACATCAACGTAATGCGATAGCTTCCATCTCTTGCTCGATGTCGGCAATAAATTACCGCTGAGTATGCCTTAAGTGAAGCATCAGAGAATCTGTGGAGCTCCAGTGAAGTAGTCAGGTTAGGTATATACCTAATTTAATGCCTGCATATCGTTGCGATATTGAAGCCATGTGTCTGCGAACTGGTTAGGCAACCCATCGTACCAGCCAAGGTTTTGAAGCCATAGGTATTGAAACATAATTTTAAACGATATGACGACGGGTGCGAGCAAGCCAAGGGGGTCTAATATTCCAGCAACATCAGAGAGAAGCTGCCTCTTAGTGGCCCTGTTGGTTTCAACTAAGATGACCTTAAAGAATAAATTGTCATTATACGGGTGCCAAAATATTCCTAAAACCTCAGCTACGGAAATAGAATTTTCCTCATATAACGACATCATATTGATTTCGTCAGGCGACATAGTGTTTGAAACGAGTTTGAAATCCATTTGCCTAGCTCTAAACCCCCCACGGAGAGTAGCTGGACTAAGTCATCTCTTTTTTTTATAAGTTCAGGTACAGTATCTGCTCCTGCAAGGACGTCGTCCACATAAAAGTCATTCAGTAAAATTTTCAAAGCTAGGGGAGGGAGCGCAGGAGGTCCCATGTGTTACGGTGCATAGCTCGAAATGTTAAATATTATCCGTGGAGTTCTCCTTCCACAGAATCCGCTGATATCGACGGTGAGGCTCAGCTACCCAGATCTGCCTAAACATATTAACAATATCTGCCGAAAATACAAAACGGTGTAGACGAAATCGAAGGTAAACTCCAATCAGATCCCTCTGAATGCTCGGCCCTCGGAATCCTGGAAAGAACCATCGAATACAACCCAGAGTTTTTTCCCGACGACAAGATGATGAGGTAGATACTAAACGTTGCCTGATGACTAATCGATTTTGTCAGCGGGCAGCTCCCTCATATGTCCTAACTGCAAGTACTCACGCATGAATTTGGTATACTTGTCCTTTAGAGATGGATCCTTCACAAATCGACATTCGATCGATAGCATTCGCGATAGGACACCCTTATACGTGTTACCAAATTCATCATCAGATTTAAATGGAAGATGAACACAATATTTCCCATCCTTAACCCTGCGTACTGTCAATTGAAAATTAGCTTCTACAGCCTTGTCCTGCTCTGAGTAGTTCTGACCAGTGGATGGTGGCTGTTCCAGTTACCAAAACAGCTTTAAGGTGTTGTCAATGTTTATTATACTGTTGAATGAGGAAATTTGACCAACACTCGTAGAATTGGAAACTATAATTATCCAACCAAATATTGAGGATTGCGCTATGGGGAGATCATTATCTCCAGTAAGTCTTTCGTTGGTAAGCACTTTCCAAAATTGGTCAGCTCCTAACAAGATATCGATATCTGAGGTTTTATCGAACGACGGGTCTACTAGTGTTAAGGACTTCACCTTGTTTAAAGTTGGACCGTCGAGCAAAAGAGCAGGAAGCGAAGAGCTTAATTTAGGGAATATATATGTTATAACATCAAAGGTTGTCAGATGAAACCCGAGATTTGATGTGTATTTTGCAAAGATCCCGAGTAGTTCCACCATCCGATGACGATATTCCGAAGATTGCTAGAGTTTCCGATTTCCTACGAAGTCCGAGACGATGAATACAGCTTTCAGAAATTAACGAAATTTGCGACCCAGAATCTAGTATTATACGACAAGATTGAGTGCGTCCTTGGACATCCAAAATATCAACGACCGCCGTAAGAATAAAGGCAAGTGAATGATTTTGGGGGTAGCGATATTGACGGAGTATGAAAGTGGTGTGAATGAATGAAATATTTATTTATTTATCAATGAAATATTATAAATGTTTGTTTTTCCGCGAAACCTTATTGGCTTTTCTGCAGAAGGTTAAGTTTCAAATATAATTTATATTTAAGTGATTTTAAATTTTACGATTTACTTTACTAATTTAACAATTTAATTTTCACAATTTTTGGATTTAAGTTTGAAGCAAAAAGAAATCTTTTAACATTTTTTTTCTTGTTTTAAAATTTGTGATGCATCTCAGATTAGCCGGAAGTTCATTGAACAATGTGGGGAATCTGCACATAAGTTGTCTTCTACCGTATGTGTTATAACAACTTGCAGTATTCTCTGAGCCCGTCTTCTGGTGTTCTGCTCGTGGTTAATGGGTTTCTTAAAACGTAAGTCATCGCTATATTCTAGCAACACAGACATCTTAAAAATGTTCTGGACATTAATAACCTTAACTACATTTTGATTGGACAAGGAGCGCGGTTTCTCCGGTCTAATTTGCTTTAAAGCTACGTTTTGGAGCCGTTGTAGTTTTTGGAGATGAGTGTTTGAAGCATTACCCCACGCAAGTATGCCATACCTCAACTTTGATTCAATTAGTGCGTAGTAGACTTGTTTTAGTATACCCGGTGTTGTGTAATAGCGCAGATGAGATAATCCATAGAGAGCTCTTCTTAAGTCCGACCGTAAGCTGTCGATATGGTTACGCCAGTTGAAATGGCTGTCAATAATTACACCCAGGTAATTGTAATTTTCAACGATATCTATTGTCTGTCTCGAAGATGAGCTGGGACACTTACCGTTCTCAAGGACGATATTATCGGAGGTAACGGCATGATGTGATCCACGAATATGCATCATTTTGGTTTTTTATGAATTTATTATTAATCCGTTATCGTGGCACCACTGCACGGCTTTCGAAAACTCCCTTTTATTTGCATTATATGAGTCGCCGTCTTCAAACATCTGTGTCGTACAACAATGGCTGTGTCGTCAGCATAAGCAAATGGGATAGCGTTCGTAAATACACGAAGTAGTTCATTTGAGTAGAGAACAAAGAGTATGGGGCCCAGTTTGACCCCTGGGGAACTCCGTACTTGACATCATTTTTATTGCTGTACTCATTTCCAATTTTCACATAAAAAGTTCTTACGCTTAGGTAGTCCATTAGCCAGTTACCCAATTTGCCTCTAATACCAATTTTCTCCAGTGCAGTTATAAGTTTTTGATGATTAAGGGTATCAAAGATGTGTTAGTTGGCGAATAGTGTGTTAGCAAAGAGTTAGATGACGATGGTTGGTTTGATGAAAAACGAGAAGACGATGAGTGAGATGGCGAGGAGACTGATGGCGAAGATTTAGGGAGGAAAGTGTGAGAAGACGAAGTGGGTTGCGATGGTTATAGGGACGAAGCGACAGACGAATGATCTACATTTCTTCGACGAGTGCCCCTTTCGGAGACAATTGAAACATAAATCGTGTTGTTTCACGTATTGACGTCGTAAGGCAAAATCCATTGCCCGGAATTGTTGGCACTGGAGGAACAAATGATTGTCGCTGCATTTCACGCACTTAGACGAGCCGAGTTCGTAATCCTTAACAACTGATGAATTTGGACAAGAGTTTGGTGTACTGCTAAACTGTTGCAAAAACGATGCTTGCTGTTCCGCTAAGCGGTGAATAGCATCAGTATTATCTAGTATTAATAATGTTAAAATAAAATTAAAAATAGTCTGTAAGAAACGTCGAAAGACATAGTTTAAGTGTTAGGTTTAACTTAGAGTGCCCGCATGGGGCCAGTAAGTTAGAATACGATTATTTGTAAGTAATTTAAGCTAATTTTTAAGCATTTTTTGTTTAGCATATAAGATTAATTTAAGTTAAAAAAATAAAAATGCATAAAAACTGAAACTGAAATCGTTTCCATTGGTTACAAACGGTATCACTGGCGGTGACAGCCTTACGCGCACGAATAACAACGAACATTAACCCGCGTGCCCGAAAATATTTTCCTCATGAACTTCAAAATCTTAATCTGGATCTACGTAATCCGCTTCTAGTTGGAACGCATACATTTCATTTTGTGTTTTTATAAAGTCATTCCATGTGTCAGCTAATTTCTCTGTCTTAACCTCAATCGATTCAAGGGCATCATCATCCGTTAAATCTTCCGCAAAGATAAGCATTCGCGTGATCGTTCCCTTTACAATACTTCTAATTGTTTGTAGCGTATTCATTGTTACCTTTCCCGTAGTGGATAACGGATTTCACAGACACTTTTATAGTAATTGCAAACCGCGTGGTCAATCGAGATACCCAATTAAGTTATCCAATCCACAAGAAAAATGTAAAAAATCACACAGTACGTTGATGCTGATGTCGATTACCAACTTTTGACCGACGTTGCACTCCTTTTCCTGATACTGCCGCCTCTCGCTTTTTCCGCAACGATGAATATTGTCCAATGACCAACCTGCACCATGACAATTAATTCCAATAGCCAATTGCAGCACGAAAATCCTCTAACGCCGCAAATATGCTGTACAGAAGACTTTATCACAGCCGATTCGTCCCCAATTCCGGGTTTATATTTTTTTATGTCTTTTTTGGTTTTATAACGGGTGGATTTTTGTTTAGTATAACGATTCTTGGTTTTCGATTAATATGCTGTTTGAATTCACATTATTTATTAGATCCACGATTTTTTATAAGCTTATAAGACTCCTACAATTCTTATGTCACTCTTATTTTTAAAATTACGGAGCTCTTTCAAAACACGTCCGCTTCGTGTATCTTACCAAAGGCCATGACGAACATAAATAGAAACATTTATTTTATAGATCATATTAATGTTGGTACAAGTATTGTACAATAGTTTTTCTTTGTGTTCTTCTTTAATCATGTTTTACAATAAAGTGACAATAAAACAGTTTGAAGTGGTTGCTTGATATAGATTTTAAACCAATCTTTGACAACGATAAAAGTAAGGCAATTAAGTTGTATAGCAAGTGGTTTCAAAAGGTAAAATCTGATTTTTGTGTACAAAATTGGAAGAACTTAAATAATAAAAAAAAAACATGTACTTTCCTTAGAATAGCCTAAAATGCTACAGAAAATCTTTCATTTCGTTTGTTAACTAATACCTTCATATCTTTCACAAATGCATACGTTTAAAAAACTCGATGACAGTAGGTTCGTGGAACTACGGACTTTTAACGAATTTCAAATAGTTTTCGTTTCATTTGCCACTAACTTCGGGACTCATGGGACCGCATTGCGTTCAGTTTATTAATTTTCATAAATTTTATCATAGTTATATCGGGCTCTTTCGATCTTTGTGAAAAATGTACTCACAATTGTAAAAATTGTTATTAATAAATCATGAGTTGTGAGCAGACCTGCGTCATACATTTGATTGATAATAAGTAACATACTCTCATACGTAGTATGAGTTAATCTTGTTGGTCCCAATATACTACATGCGCGTCAGCTGTAGCCTGTATGATTGAATGTATAACGAGAGATTCGCAATTGTTGATACGGCGTCGATTACAGCAATTTGGATTATATCCCTCCATTATTTGGATAAAATTGAGAAGAATACTCGTATAAGATCCAGCAGGTGCAGGAAGCTATGGACTCAGATGGGATTCTTGAGCGGTCCAAAGGCTTCTCTTGAGATTTAGTTTTACCCACAAATGTGTACAGCTTAATGTGGGTGGCATCATTGGTCTGCATTTTTAAAAATTTGCATTATAATCGCAGTCAACGTTAGGGGACAATTATCAAGGATTATTTTTCTGATAATATTGATGACATTGATGACATCCAGTGGGATGGCGCCACGACAACATTATACTATGAGCTGGGTAAGTGAGTTGGTTTGAAGAAACTCGATTCCATCTTGAGAGGCCTGCTTGGTGTATGCTGACATACTGCAAATAATCTAGGTGTTGAATGCTAATATTCAGCAAGTTATTGGTAAGATAGGTCGCCAAATGCTCAAAAAGGTGTTCCATTAGACCGCCAAGATGTGCTTCGTCTAAAACAGCCGAGCAAAATGTATACCTGAAGTAACATAATATCGTGAACCATTCTTCATATTGCATAAAGATTTTTGAGATAAATTTAATTCATGTTGTGTAAAAAAAATGTATGTAACTCTTAAAAGAACATCCTTTACTTTAGTTTATTTATGTTGCAAAATTAACGTAAATATGAATCGAACTTATATACTAGATCTCGAAATTCTATACAGGAATATGTATCTCCATTTTTCATTATTACGAGTCCAACGATATCTTATTTGTTACCATATACGCATCATATATTTAAAACACATTATTTTCAATTAGAGTCAAAACAAGATAGCGCAGGGCTTTACTTAAAACCTCTGTATCTTGGAGGGGATGCATTTTCGACAACCCGCAACAGTACGATTTTTTATTCAAAATTTTTCTAGCAATCTACGCTTGAAGTTTTCAACTTATTATCTGAAACACCCTGTATATCAGACCTTAGTGAAACTTTGTTAAAATTATCATCATTAAAAATGTTCATCTGAAACCCATTGTATGTATGGGTACATATAAACATACAACCACATACAACTATTTGCGATTTATATTACAATGATTCTTTTAATCAATAAGATAAAAACTATTTTATTTTATTTGTTCACATATATACATATGTATCATATTTATATATATTTTTATTCAAATTCAAAAAAAAACAAAAAAATAATTTATTCCGTCTTTCTTCTGCTCTCACTGCTATGCCAAGCATCATGAAGACGATGAGCATCCTTCAGCAGCAAAATAAATAGCCAAGTAAAGAAATAAAATAATTAATTAATTTTCATAGAGCTGTCGCTTTAAATCTCACATCGAAAAAATCAATTATAATTGATTACCTTCGTAATTTGTATTTTTGGGTATGTTGCCTGTGTATTCAAACTCGCAAATAATGACAGCTGTCACTAAAACTTACAGGAACATATTATTGTTATATAAGCAATGACTACAAAAATATGTATAACATTCATGTGTGTAACGCGAGAAAACATACGAGTACTTTGTCTTGGTAATGGAGTAAAATTGAAAATTAATTAATGCTATCAGGACTTCAGTAAAATATGAATACTCAACATGCAAGTGGTATACAAGCTGTCAAGAGTAATATATGTATAAGCACGAACATACATACACTCGTACATATATAAGCTTACGTGTATCTATATACAGTAGTGCAGTTAGCTTGTTGCCTTGAATGGCTTTTCCATGTGTAATGATTGAAAGACAGAAAGGCCGCATTATTTTGGATCAAAAACTTTCGAAGGTTTTCGCAATTTTTATGACCGATCGTAAATTTTCTGAAGCAAATGTCCACACTTTATTTGTCGTTCATGGTTTAGGAATTGTTATGGTGACCGGTTGAGAGTCACGCAATTAAAAACGATGTAAAAACATGGAAGCCACTAAGCCTGTAAGCCATATTTATAAAAACAACGATTTTTTGTTGGATGATGGCCATTCAAAATAGTAAAATGGTGTGTAGTGTGATTTTAATAAGGAAGCAGAATTATATTTAACATTTTCTACTTAAGGATCTGCCTTGCTTCATATGGTATATGGTTTAATTATTTTACGATGAGTAGCTATTGCTACTGGTAAGCCAGCAACAAAACAAATATTTTTCTTTAAACTTTAGACATATACATACCAATACATTAAATACTCTCATTCATAAATTTCACACACATTCAATTTAAACAAAATATTTCAATTAGTGAGTGCGTTAAACCAGGAGGAAATTACAAACAGGTTAACACTGATAAATCGATTCGATAATAAATATATATAAAAATATAGACAACTCCGTATTGTTTGAAATCAGTCCTAGTTTCCTTCATACTATTTGAGATACGATGCCATTTAGTTTTTTGTCACTGGTATGGTTTCAAAGAATCTTTCACTGGCCGGGAATATAGGTTTTAATTTGTTTCTGAATTATTATTTGTAATTTTCTCAAGATTAATGCTTGGAGCTGCAATTTAACAACTCAACAACTCTTCGAAATGCAAGAATTTGATTGAAGCAACGTAACCCTTCTCTGTTTATTGGATTTCTCGAAGACCTTCGATACGGTTAATCGTCAAATGGTATCTGTTGGAAATTAAAAAACCTCTTCGGTATTAGTGATAGAGCTGTAAAATTAGGCGATAGTTTTCTGTCAGGGAGATTACAAAAGGTAATTTATATCGAAAATCATTCTTCCCCAAACACTATCGCACAAGGGGTACCCGAGGGTGAATATCGGACCCCTATTGTTTTGTGTTTTCATAAATGATTTCCCATCTGTATCAACATTAGATATGGGTATAACGAACTAGTTAAAAAAACTGGTTTTCATCTCGTAACGACGTAACCGTTTTTTTTTTCATAAACTTTTTTTTATATAAACTGTAATATAGTACATTTATCTATCTGTGCATTTAAAATTCATTGAAAATTTGACGCAAATGAGGCCAAAAAAACGAAAGAAACAGTTCAAAATCTCGTAGCTGGCATAGTAGAATAAACTTCTCAATATAACCATGATGTGACGGATATGTTGGTAAGGAGAAAGATGAGCTCAGTCCGTGGGCTATTTTTGACGAAATTATAGGTCAGAACTCCACGCATCTACAAATACACAAGTGGTCTGGTGCAAATGGCTTACAATTAAACACTAAAATGTCGCAAGTTATTCATATCTTAAACAAACAACAAGCAAGTATCGGGTTTTCCAATAAGGACTTGATAAGTTTTTTTTTAAATAAAACGCAAACAATTTGAAATATTTCAAAAAATTTATTATCGGTTTGAAGTACAATCAAAACATTTATGAATGAAACTCGACTTCGTTCATATGGCCACCGCGGGCACGTTTGCAGCGGTCGATTCGTTGGACCCAATTTTCAACGAATCGGCCACACATTTCGGCCGGAACGGCCGCTATTTCGCGTTCAATGTTGGTTCTGAGCTCTTCCAACGTCGCCGGCGTGTTGGCATACACCAATGACTTAACGTAGCCCCACAGAAAATAGTCAAGCGGCGTTAAATCGCACGAACGAGGCGGCCAATCGACTGGCCCATGTCTTGAGATCACGCGCTCACCATACTTACTCTTCAATAAATCGATTGTAGCGTATGCTGTGTGGCTTGTGGCACCATCCTGTTGAAACCACATGTCGTACAAGTCCATATCTTCCAATTCGGGCCAAAAATAATCGGTGATCATGGCGCAATAACGCTGACCATTAACAGTAACGTGACGATCGTTATCATCGACGAAAAAATATGTCCCAACAACGCCGCCAGCATGCAAACCGCACCAAACAGTTATTTTTTGTGGATGAAGTGGTGATTCATGAAGCACATGTGGATTTTCACCCGACCAATAATACATATTTTGCTTATTGACGAACCCATTGAGCCAAAAATGAGCTTCGTCACTGAAGATGATTTTGCGATGAAATTCATCATCTTGGCGAATCTTCTCCAAAACACAATCGGAGAACGTACGTCGCTTCAAATGGTCCATCGGCTTCAATTCTTGAGTCAGCTTGATCTTGTATGGGTGTAGCCATAATGTGGTCTGAGCGATGCCCAATTCTTGAGAACCCCGTGGAATTGACTGATTTGGATCGTTTGCTACGGACGCCTGAACGGCAGGTCGACACTTCGACCAACCCGTTGTCTCACTGACACGGCAACAACACACAACGAATATGTAGACTCAAATTTTTGCACTAAACTTGTTATTGCCTGTCTACTAGGGCGAGAATTACGACCGAAAATTGGAGTTAACGCTCTTAAAGTTTGCAAACGTTGCTCGTTTGTGTACTTTACCATGATGAACATTTTGAGTTTACTGAATAAATTGACAGTGACAGTTTGATGATTAGTGAAAGAGTGCGTTCACAAATTAAATTCAAAGTTAACAAGTCTCTATTGGAAAACCCTTTAAAAGTACATTGAGTGCGGTATTTCTGGCGTTAACCATGTCTCACACATACAGACGGCATCACCGCAAGAATTATAAAACAAGTATCTTAAATAATTCAACTTGCTAGTATTACGACGACGCTTATTTAAGTGACAGACTCCAAAACCATTACCAGAGCTAGTGGACATTTACGAGTACCATAGTGTATGTAGAGTTTATTTTCATTCATACTGTAGGAATTATTTGAAAATAATAAAATATCATGGGTGATTTTTTAAGCGTTTGGTTTTTAATTGTTAAAAAATAATTTTAAAGGTGTAAACAATTTTTATTGGAGTTGATAAATGGCATTTACTGTTTAAAGATTATTTCATGTAAATGTTGACCACGACTACGTTTTAATTTAGTTCGCTAATAACACGTGTAATATTGTCTTGCCAGGCTGCAATTGACGCTGGTTTATCCGCATATAAGAGTATCCCCATAAAAAAATATTCTAACTCCGTCAAATCGCACGATATAGCCAGCCAATTCACCGGTCCGAAGCGAAAGATAAATTGCGCACCGAACTCATTTCTCAATAGGCCCATCGATTCGCGTGCTCTGTGGTTGTAGCGCCGTCTTGTTGGAGCCACATGTCGACCAGGTTCAGCTCTTGTACTTTGGGCAAAGAAAGTTCGAAATCATTGAACGATAGCTTGCGCTTTGACATTGACATAGTTCTCACGGTTATCTTTGATGATAATGATAAGGGCTAATGATTCCGCTGGACCGCACCAAACAGTGCATTTTTCCAGGTGCATTGGCAGCTCTTGTATTGCCTGAAGTTTTGTTTATTAACATACCCATTCAATCAGAGTGTATCTTCCTCCAGATTTTCTAAGGCCCACTCACCGAAAATTCGACGCTATGGCAGTTCATTCGGCTTCAAAACTTGCCTGAGCTGTATTTTGTAAGGCTTTAGACCATGATCCTTCCGTAAAATCTTCCATGAACTCGAGTAACACAATTCCAATTCGCTGCGAACGGCGACGAATGGACAAATCACGGCCTTCATGGCTTGATGGCTTGATCTCCAATAGCGTGAAACTTGAATTTGAAATAGCGAATTTTGACAATAAAATTTATTAATTTGTAAGCGTTGTTCGGATGTAAGTCTTTCCATGATGAAATGGCAATACCAACTGATCATGTTTGACTTTGACACATGTCTCGGATCACGCATGAGCAGTCCAAAATTAAACGCCGAAAAACAAAACAGCAAACAAATCACCCTATAGTTATGTAACTAAAGAGAAAAACTCTTCTAATTATGTACTCACTCATTTCAATCAAGAATGTGTAGTGCTGTCCAAAACAGTTCTCCAGTATTCAAGTTTTCTAAAACAAAGGGAACAGGCTAGAGTACGATAACTTTGGCGCCAAAAATTGATAATGGTTTTTTGTAGAGGGGTCAAAAACAAGCATTTTTTTTACAATTTAAAAAAAAAAAGGCTAAACATGAACAAAGAAATATTAAAAAACAACGGCAGCACTTACAATAAAGTACTATACCGGTTTTGAAAGCCAGAAATCGGTTCTTTAATACTAAATTTAAATTAACTTATGTAAGTCAAGAGTTTTTGAAAAATTCGCATGCAAACTCAAAATTTTGGCAAAAAAAGAAAAAGTTTAGACCAATTTTTTTTTAAATTGTGAAATGAAATGCTAAATTGGCTTCTTGGGGTCAATGATTATATCAATTCTGAATCGAACTTAAAAAAATTGAATGGTTTTCTAGTTTTTTAGAAAATTGAAAACAAAACCGAATGGTTTTACGAGTATGTCGTCTAGTTTTTGAGAAAATTGAAAATTGCTATTTTTGTTTTGTTTGTGAATGAATAATAATAGATTAAACATCTGGCGGGCGCCTATATCAACAGTTTTCTTAATTAACAGTACCCGGGTGGCCCGCTTTGCGGGATTAAGGGATTTAAACTCTCTTTTCGCATGCGGCAGGTCCCGCTCACGAACTTCGTTGCTCCGCTTGGTGTAGGTGCTTTTCGTCAGGCAGGCGCCTATGTCATCAATATTTTTCATCTACAATACTCATTCCAAAATTACAAAGTTCACATAATGACAAAGTTTTGCTGATTCGCATTATAGAAAATTCACATGTTCGAATGTTGCAGCAAATTATTTACTTTGCCTAATATGTATGTTTACTACCAAAACAACATCGGCTCCTCACCATCAACGACGAACTCAACGAACTCGACAGTAACACCAGTACGGACGATGACTTCATTGACATGACTTACATACCTTTTTAATAAATTGTAAATTGACTTTACTATTTTTAACTAACTCCTTGTGAGTAAGTAGATACAAACTGACTGACTGGGACGCGGAATGCAATGCAAATCTACCTCCTCGTGGTACATTCTAGGTAACACTAAACGATTTGCTGTACTTTACTTACAAATATGAGCCTATCATCAACATTAATCCTCAAAGTGAGACCACAGTAAATACCAAAAAAACAAAAATCTCATAAAAACCAGTTTTAGTAATTTTGAATTTTCTCAAAAACTTGAAGATACAATACCATTCGGTTTTTTGTGTTCGATTCAGAATTAATATAAGCATACAAAAAGCCAACTTAGCACTTCATTGCACAATTAAAAAAAAAATGGTCTAAACTTTCTTTTTCCATTTTTTTTATCAAAATTTTGTGTTAATTGAATCTTAGGATTAAAGAACAGGTATAGTACTACATTGTAAGTGTTGGAGTTGTTTTTTAATAATTTGTTTCCTGTTAAGTAATTTTTTCTAAAACTTCCCCTACCTCCTAAACGATTCGGGATAGACCCCCTCCTAAGCATAGCAAAAAATGCTTGTTTTTGACCCCGCTCCAAAAAGAAACCATTATCAATTTTTGGCGCTGAAGTTAATGTACTTTCCCCGACGGCTGTCAAAATGATAGCGCTGTGAAACCAAAGAATCGCAAAGGAGCTGGCTGTTCAAAACGCTCCTGCTAAATTTTGGTGTTCGTCTAAAATTAAAGTAATCTAATTTATTCTCTTACGTGTTGTTTGTGATGTCAGCAGGATTACTACCATAAAGAAAGTATGTTAAGTGCTGTTACGAGGTCAGTGCTCGTACTTGGTTTTAACAGCCTCATAAATTTTACTGTTCACATCCTTTTCGATTTCATGGGCTGGACTGTATACATATGGCATGTTAATAAATAGAAGTATGTTCCCTTTATTTATCATATGTTTGTATTCTCTAGATAATTTCACTATTGCTTAAACTGGGACATGGGAACGTTCGTTGCATTTTTATCTTTTCGTTTTGCGCTTTTATCTTCTTTGGAAAACCGTCTGGATTATGTAGGCAACTGCATATTTATGTATGTATATCACACAAATTTCATATAAATGTGCCTACATACGAATGGATTTATGTGCACTAAGGCTGAATATGGCGAAATACAATTTGGCAAGCACGATCCTGCACTTTGCAAAGAACACGTGCGGGTTATTGGGTTTTTCGTGCTTTTCTATTGTCATGAATATCCACATACCGCACACTCGTAGCTCAATTTAATCTGCCGAACGTATTTAAGTTAATAGAGCTGAAAATTATATATTATATATTCATAATACATACATATGTATGTATATTAACTTCTAGTTGGGTATTATTCAATTAATTGTCAAATGAGGGTGTCACAAATTGTCTGTTACTTATTTTTCGGCTATTAGAGGCTTTCATTTCAAGTCAGTATCAGTTTACGACTTAAGACAAAATGAGAGAGAATAGTTGAATTGTTAATTAACGGCTTAGAATTTCACTATTTAAGGACATAGAATTTGACCGACATTATAAATATTCATTGAGCTGTAGTTGTGAGCTCTCGGTTTCTCCGAATGTTCATAGTAATTAAATGCCAGGATAAGAGTGTTATGAGAAGAGGTTATCTGCCTATTCTCCCCGGCAATAAAGTTAAGCTATATAGTCTATTAAAAAAATTGCTCAGTTATTTGCGTATTGTTTTTAGGGATAAGAATAACATGTGTTCGTGTATGGAAAAAGTTTTTCATTAGATGCATTAGAGGATCTTCAGAACTCGTATCCACATACATACAATCTTATGACAGATGTTTAAATTGTGTTCCCGATTGTTTACCATTTAATCATGCAAAAGAACTATATACTTCAACAACCTTTACAAAATATTATTGTTTTTATAAAAATTCGCCCTAAGTTATAATCATGAACAATTGGGTATTTAGTGAAAAAATTCAAATTCACTTATTCACTCCATAATGTTGCCGTGCCAGTGACTGACACTTATTCTCCAGTTTTGAAGAAATTATTGCGGCTGTACGAGAGTTGATAAGTTAAAAATGCAAACAATCGATTCAGCGTCTTTCTCATGAGCTGGGCATCTCTCGAATGTTCGTATGGCGTATTTTCTGAAAATACTTGGCTATACATTCATATAAGATCATATTGACCCAAGAGTTAAAGCCAAATGATCATCAAATGGCTCTATTGAAGATTAAAAAGAAGATCCGGATTTTCACCGAAAAATTGTTCTCTGTAAAGAAGCACATTTTAGGTTAAATGAATTTGTTAGTAAGAAAAATTGATACATGTAGTTAAGCAATCAACCGCAAGAGTACGTTGGATAACTGCAGCCAATCCTGACATTTTTTAGATGACGTTAAAAAAAACTCCATTAACTGCAGCCTATAAAACTCCCAGGCTTTATGAAATAACTGAGGGTTGAGCAAGCAGGAGTATGGTTCGGTATGCATTTTTCAACGGGACAGCGTTACCAATTATGATTCTATCATAGAAAGTGATTACATGGTTGAAGGGAAAAATACTCGTATGAGATGGATTTAATATTTTCTTTTCCTTTTTGAATAAAATTCAATTGAACTAAAAATAAAAGCAGAAGGTTAGGGGTTTTTATTGGAATTTGAAATTTAAATTACACATACACAGATTTAGCAAACGAGCCAAAGTTTTTCACATTTGATAGATAATGGTATGGCATTAATGTGGACGGATGCTTTCGGGCATATAGCCCCATGGAAACGTATAAGAAAATGCATCCTGGACCTTAAATTTTGGATCACTTTTCAAGTATTTGAAGCCGTATGGTGAGTTCGAGATTGAAATCGTTGTTTGCTTATCCGCATATACCACTGGCTTCAAATATCCGCACAGAAAATATTGTATTTCAGCGGTGTCAAATCGAACGATCTCCACAAGTCCATTTCTAGAAGAATGCTGTTATCGAACACTTAATAGTTTGGCCGGAAGTATGGAATGTGCCATCATCCTGTTGAAACCAAATTTTCAGACTTTTACCTGGGAGTTATTGACGGTGGCATTTTGATTTTATTCATTTTTGAAGAAATGCGGCTCAAAATCCTCTCAGCCATAAACCGCAAAATACATTTTTAGGGGTGCGTTGGCAGCTGACGGATCGCCTTTAGATTTTTATCGCTCCAAATATGACCATTTCGCTTATTATCACAGCCACTGGAAAAAAATTGGGCCTTATCACTTACAACAGAACAATACTTTAGGGTAAGAAGGTGGACCGACTTCCAACTTTTCAAACGTCCAACCAGCAAAGTCACGACACAAATAATGATCGCCTAGCTTCAACTCTTGTAGCAATTGAATATTGCAAGATCCTTGCGTAAAATTTTAGACGAAATCGATGGACCAAATCCACAGACCAAATTCTTCCACACTATGACGAATCAATGAATTAGGATCTTCCTCGACAATGCACTCTGTGCATTTTTATAATTCTTGCACACTATGAGGAATCAATGAATTAGTACCTTCTTCAACAATGCATTTTTACCAGTGGCTCGTAATCCAAATGTCGTGCAAAATTTTTAAATTGTGAGATTGGCCTAGTGCCTAAAAAGATTTTTCAATTTACACTAATTTTGCAAATAAAAATAAATTTCCACAATTTGTAGATTTTGCTCAGGGATAAGTTTTTGTATGATTGTAACGTAAGCTACTACTATTATACTACTACTTCTTAAAAAAGGTCTTTTATATATGCATAATAAATCTAAAGGAGGGCTTTTTAAACTAAGTATTCAATGCTTGTTTCTTCATGCACATACTACATATATATAAATGGACTCCTGCGTAGTTGTGCCACCTTGAATGTCCGATTGCCAACAAATTTAACAGGTGAATGAAGTTAGGAGACTTCCGCCTAATTACATTGAACACGCAATAATGAAAAAACTCCCTATATTGTGTTGAAAACGCGTTTAAGTTTTTTTTAATATGTCTGCATGCGCATTAAAATCATTACTAGACTGATGGCTATTTTGTTTTTATGTAATATATTTTTGGTAATTTCACGTTACAATAAATAAAGTCAATAAATAAATAAATTAACTAATTAAAATCATTACCCAATACAATGGTCTTAATTGTAAATAAATCCGTTTTTTTTTCAATAAATTACCACACATATGTGATACGTATTTAAATAAAGAATTATAATATTCAATACAGAAAGTAACAATAAATAAATTATTTCGTGTCACTTGGGCCAGGAAAATCTTTTAGGATTAGAAATGGGTTTGAAGATAACAGCCTAATTCCACTGAGACAATCCTGCTAGAAATTTTTAAGAAACAAAGCTAGGCCCAATAAACTAATTAAGAATATAGAGAATAACTAATAAAAGATATAAACAACTCTGAAGGCCCACCGGTCCTAAACCAAAACGTTTTTTGCCGGCTCCATAGTGGCTTTGTCCAGCAAAATGCCTTTGTATGGAATCTTCCTTCACTTAGTATTCGTACTATGGGCCATACTATGAAAGTTATAACTCACGACCATACCAGAGGAAGTACATCAACTTACAGTTGGTGCTGTTGTGCGTTCAATAAGCCTGGAGGTTTTGTATAAAGATTAACGAGAAGCTTAAACGTAACCCACTTAAACGACAAAAGTTTTGTTCTTTTCTTATGGAGTTTTTTTGTTTTCACAGTCTTCTGATGAACTAAACAGGTAGTGAAACTAAGTTTCGCGAAATTATCCGGCGACTACTGTTCACATGCACGTATTAATTTAAATAAGACATATGAATAGTCATGATATTTTGACGATTCTTGTACTGCCATTGCTAACTTGATATCTTCGATTGCGAGAGTTACATTCCAGGACTGTCAACAGCATTAGTTGACTACACTATCTCTAAAAGATCTGCAACAATCCAGTTTTTATTTCTCACGATACAAAGTTTCTCTATTTTACACAACACACACTTTTTGTTTTCTCCCTATATTACATAATTTCACATACAATTTGTAACATGAAACCAATTTTCCGTTCTAAAAACTGCATAAATACCAATGTACTCGTAAAAATTAATTCTTTGAAATTTTTGTTAATAAATCACAGAGAACGTTATTCTGTCAAAATAAAATTTATTTTTGTTTTATAAACGTTGGTTAAGAACTATAATTCGCGCCTCTCGTGCTCTTTTTTATTTTTCTGGAGAAGGCGATGTTCTTCCCGTCTGTCCTGCTCATAGAGCTCTCGAGCAGCTCTCGTCCTTCGTTGCAGTGCCGCTTTGTAGGCTTGTTGTTTCACTGCATGTGCTTGCCGGCACTCTTCATCAAACCAGGGATTTCTTGTGCGTCTCGGATGGTACGTTGGCAGCGTTTCCACTGTTCTTAATTGATTCTAGCGGCATAGGAGTTTTTGAGTAGCGTTCGGATTGCAGTTTTTCTAAGTTATATCTTCTCGTAGTAGTTGTTCTTTGTTGTGGCGCTTGCTAAATCCACATTTGCGCCTTGGCTGCAACAATTTAATGATTCGAGCCCGGAACGGTCGGACTTCCAGAATAATGGAAGCATATTTGTGAGACTGAAATGTCCCCTTGTGTACCTATATTGAGATGAGGAAGCTATTGGTAGCCTCGTCCTTGTTTTCCGTTGGGACATGCGCGCATATTAGGGTTGTGTTAGCGAATTTAGCCTTGATGTGAATGCATGACGTCGGATGCTCAAAACTTCTGGCTTAAGTCTGCCGCATATGGCAAATCTGCAATCGAATAAGCGCTTTTCTTTTCCCAGTAGCAATCACAATATTATATATCGCATCAGCTGCACGTTGTGTGTTAAGTATCCGAATATACCACGAACAAATCGGAAGGCTGTTGACTTTCAAACGTTCGCTAGCAATCGTCAACAGTGAGTTCATTTTTATCCCAGGCCATTAGTTGGTACGTTAAATATTTTAATCTCTTGCGTATAGAGTTATAATGCATACAATACTGTTGGTCGTTCATGCCCTTGCCATTTTAGCACGGATGAGTAAGTGCTTCCTCATGCAGTTATCGGGGATCACCACTCGGAAGTAAGGCAAGCACTTCACTATACACTTAATTGTTGCGCTGTTGGCCCAATCCAAGTATCATAAGTGACATAAGAATTAAATCAAAATTCAATATTCACATTAAATAATTAACCTTTCTCGTCTTCAACTAAGTACTCGTACTATATTGATTCCTCGTTACATAAGGATCCTTCCTCGAAGGTAAAACTAGACTTCCGTTTTTTTCAGTTTAATTTATTTCCTTTAAAAATATATTTTGTGTTAAACATTACTCCATTCTTTATAGATTTAAAATACCCAATATCAAAAGCACCACATGCTTTGTTTACTTTATGTACCGAACTCTTTTTTATTTCTACACCGACCTTATATTAATCTATTTTATATTACAAAAGCAATACCCCATTCGCAACGTTAACCAAAAAAAAAATTAAAACGTTATTACAAGTCCTTGCTTGTTTTCCGAAGGTAATGCTAAGTTAATAATTATAAAAATAAAGGTTACAAATTAATTTTTTTTTAAATTGTTTTCCTCATAATTTTGTCGATTGTTCATCCTCATGAGCTACCGAAGAACAGTAAGATACTTTGATATGAGAGTAGAAACTATTCGGTCAACGATCAGTTTTGCGCCGACGTATGCATGTATGCATTGTATTATATGTTTACCAAGGAAGTGCCAGTGGTAAGTGAGATGAACTACACTCCGTTCACAAAGATATTTTGACATTTCGTAGTGTAATTTTTTTCCATCATTCCACGACAGCTGTCTAAAGTTGTTGTTATTTTGATTGACATCTAACACATGTTGATCAATATCAGACTACAAATTTTTAATCTGATTCGCGTCGAATTTATTGTAGGGAATGTTTTGCAGTAAGCAGAGTGATTATGCTTTCGGTCTTATGTTTCACCATTTGTTATTACATTTACTTGTAAATGTGATACGTACATAATTCTTCGTTGGCTTAACTTGGTATACCCACTTGCAATCAAACTTTAGGATTTTCAGGTAAACTCACCAACTTCCATATCTGGTTTTCATTTCCTCATCCATGTCTTGTTTCCTGAATCATTGCAGTTGATTGCAGATTCCTAGATGTGGGAAGTAAATGACATAGCTACAAAAGCACAGCCATCCACAATGCAATTAATGTTCAATCATGAGTGTTCTAATATAGCGTTCGGCTCTTCGCAGACGTCTTCAGCTTCCAAAACTATGTCTTCACGGTTCACGTCATTGGTGTCCTTGGTTTCCGGTTCCAGCTTCTCGGTAGTTTTCATTGTGTTGGTTTCTTCAGTGCATCTCTCATCTGTCTTTTCATGAAAAACGAGAACTTTCATGTTTGAAGCATTTTCTATTTTACTGTAATTTTGGGCAAACACCACATCACGTGCCACTTGGACCTTGTTTTCCGCTTTTACACTTCTATATCATCATAGTCAACCAGGTATTCTCGCTTCGACTTTTGGTACCATTCACGCCGTTTCTGTTTTGTAATATGAACGAAAATATCACTTCCAATTCACTTTAAGTTTCCTTCCCAAACCAAAGATCGTATGGACTTTTGCCTTGATCCCGTCCTATTCAAGACATAAACAGCCGTATTTACTGCCTCCGCACAAAAACTCAGTCCCAAATTCTTTCCATGAATAATCGTCCTTGCTGCTTCCACAATTGTTCGCATCTTAAACTCAGTTCGACCGTTTTGTTCCAGTGTATGTGAAACCGTTTTCTGGTGCAGAACAAATTGCTGCTGCAATATCCTTTGGATAACCTGGCAGGTAAATTCGAGACCATTCTCCAAAAAAATGCACTTCAGATTTTTCTTTCAAAAAATAAACGAATATGTAATGGGAGAAATAATCTTTAAAAAGGAGAGAATATTTTACAGAACCAATATACTTTTCTTGTATTGGATCGCACAAATTCTGCACAGCTGGCTTTATTTTGGCTCGGATTGAATACAATGCGATGCTATTTGCCAGTTACACAAGTATCACAAAAGAAGAACGAGATTGCACGATCTGTTAAAATTTGTTTCACCTGTGTAATGTGTTGGTGGCCTAACCTCTCATGATATTCCACATCTGCACATTGGCATACATGCTCCGATCACAGCACGAGTCAATACGGATCAATAGTTTATGTGTGAATGTATTAGGTATGTATATGCCAGATATGTGTTGTGTGTGTTGGATAAGTGAATTAGATATATATGTAAACGCTTTAAATTCAACACCTTCCCTCAACACGCACACCATATAAAGCACATTACATTTACAATATGCAAAAATAAAACATAAATTAATATAATCCCAAAAGTTTACAAAATTTATTATGCTTAATTTTTTGCAAATTTTTGGTAAAGATGTCTGCTCTCATCTCATTAGTTGGAATGTAATTAATATTTATTTCGCCGTTCGAGTATACTTCTCTTACATAGTGGAACCGAATATCGATGTGCTTGCTGCGTGGGTGGCGTACCGGATTCTTGACAAGTTGATGTGCACTTAAGTTGTCACCATGCAGAGTTATTCCGGAACTTACGAATTCAGTACCTCCAAGTTCCTTTACTAGTCGTTTTAAATAAACAGCTTCTTTTGCTGCCTCCGAAAGTGCCATATACCCGGCTTCTGTGCTGCTTAAAGCCACCGTTGTCTGCTTCTTAGATTCCCATGATATGGCAGCTCCTCCTAGCATAAATGCAAATCCAGTATAGGACCTCCTGTCTGCAAGATCCCCTCCCCAATCAGCATCAACATATCCTTCTATTTGTCGTCCTGTGTGTGAGTAACATAATTTATAATTAAGAGTGTTATTCAAGTACCTCAGGAGATGTTTTATCGCAGCAATTGAATTGAATCCGCTACAATTAGCGGAATAATGGCCCCTCATTCCGCATTTATAACACTTTCCAGTGCATTTATTTGCACGTCTTTTGTTTTGCTTGAGCCGAGCCAAATACGAGTATGCTTGCTGCTGGAAAGCGTCCTCTGGACAACTCGGATTATCACCTTTTTCCATACGCCTATTCCCTTTCTCCAGCAATTTAATTTTCAAGGAACTCATCTTAGGTAATTCATTACGCGAATCCATTGCTACGAAGAAATTTTCCAATGACTTTGGTAGGCTCGACAATAGAATTATTACTAATAATTCCTCGTTAATGGCGAAATCGATTTCAGTGAGCTTTTCGACGAAATTGGAAAAACGATTTATGTATTCGGGCATAGTCTCACCTTCACTTAATTTAATATGTAATAATTGAACAAGCCAACCTTCCTAGCTGGACCACGTGGCTGAACAATTTCTTTAAGTCTGTCCCAAGCAGATTTCGATGTTAGACAATATTTGACATGATTAATGAGTCGACTTAATATTTAGGATTATTGCGGCGAGTGCTTTTCCATCTTTAGTATCCCAAGACATTTTTTCTTCCACCGGCATAGTATCACTTTTTAGTGTCACGCCACAGACGTATTGGCAAAGGTCAGAGACAATCAGCATGTTTTTTATCTGGACGGACCAACCATCGTAATTCGAGTCATCAAGCTTTTCAATCTGATGAAAAGATTTTTTTTTTCAAATAAAGCAATAAACGCCTTTTATTTAAATATCAGTTTTTCATTTCTATTCGACACACGTGGCTGCCTGGGCCCATAACCTGTTGCGTAGGCAGATTAAATTAGAAAACCGTGCCTTCGTTTAATAGTTTATTTAGAACTGTGATAACTTAGTACTTAGTATTTAATTCATATATCCTAATATAACATAGGTATAAATCTGTATGCATGTTTATGTGTGAATGGATTAGGTATGTATATGCCAGATATTTGTTGTGTCTGTTGGATAAGTGAATTAGATATATATGTATTTAAAAGCTTTAAATTCGAAATACGTTTTGTTGTCCTGCTCGCACTTTCGCGGTTTGACTAAAGGGCATTCTCGTTTCCAGTGGCTTGGAATCACTTGTCGAAATCATATTTTTTATCGGTGCTAGTGTTATCCCAAACTGGAGCAGGAAATTCACAGATCACCTGCCTTAAGCATTTGGATTATAACAAAATCGCCATCCATTATCGTGCCGTTATCTTTTTCTGTTCTTGCCCAATTACAATATAATGAATCGCAAGATCTTATACGACCGATCTTCCCGAATACTGTAAATCCGCAAAACACTACTGGTTTGCGTAAGGATCTTGGTTTACATCCATACAAGATCAAGCTGACTCAAGAATTGAAGCCGATGGACGATTTGAAGCGACGTACGTTCTCCGATTGGGTTCTGGAGAAGATGCGCCAAGATGATGAATTTCATCGCAAAATCGTCTTCAGTGACGAAGCTCATGTTTGGCTCAATGGGTTGTCAATAAGCAAAATATGTGTTATTGGTCGGGTGAAAATCCACATGTGCTTCATGAATCACCACTTCATCCACAAAAAATAACTGTTCGGTGCGGTTTGCATGCCACGGCGTTATTGGGCCATATTTTTTCGTCGACGATAACGATCGTCACGTTACTGTGCATGGTCAGCGTTATCGCGCCATGATAACCGATTATTTTTGGCCCGAGTTGGAAGATATGGACTTGGACGACATGTGGTTTCAACAGGATGATGCCACGAGCCACACAGCACACGCTACAATCGACTTATTGAAGAGTAAGTATGGTGAGCGTGTTATCTCAAGAAATGGGCCAGTCGATTGGCCGCCTCGTTCGTGCGATTTAACGCCGCTTGACTATTTTCTGTGGGGCTACGTTAAGTCATTGGTTTATGCCAACACGCCGACGACGTTGGAAGAGCTCGGAGCCAATATTGAATGCGAAATAGCTGCCGTTTCGGCTGAAATGTGTGGCCGAGTCGTTGAAAATTGGGTTCAACGAATCAACCGCTGCAAACGTGCCCGCGGTGGCCATATGATCGAAGTCGAGTTCCATTCATAAATGTTTTGATTGTACTTCAAGCCGATAATAAAGTTTTTGAAATATCTCAAATGGTTTGCGTTTTATTTAAAAAAAAATTGTCAAGTCCTTATTGGAAAACCCTATATTAAACATATTTTCCTAGATATAACGTGCAGACATATCCAAGAAGGGATAGAGAAGGGCAGCGACGTACAAGTAGGCCACTAAAAAAATGTTTTTTAACGCTGCCAAGCCACTGAAGAGGATATAGAAGCAGATGCAAATACTAATGCGATTTCGAAAAAAGCTATTTAATGTCTTTTTAATATTTTACTATATGATTAAATAAATAAAATCATTTCTAAAACCCATCTTATTGCTTTTCCTTTAAAATGCTTACCTGGGCTAAATGTTAGTCGTTGTAATTGCTGCAAACATAAAAAAATTAGCTTAGTCTTAGGAATATATTATACTAATGAATTTTTAAAAGCTAATAAGCATCATAGTTACTGAATTACAATATGTAAACACAATAAGCAGGAGGACACATCCTTGACCAAAGGGCTAACCAAATTGTGGGAAATTTCGGACATTTCACTATTTTCGCAAGCACCTACGACTGATACTTACACTTTGTTCCAAATATAATAATCAGACAATTTTATTTCATAATCAGAATACTACATACACTACACACGTTTAAATATATAACATACACGTATATCATCGTAATACTTTTACAACCGGTCATAACATGGTCACTTTGATTTATTCATATTGCATTTATGGGCGCTCGTTAAATGACGAAGAGAAAAAAGACAAGAGAATTGTGTCACTCCCCTAAACAAAAGCTTAACATTGATTCCGAAAGAACGGACACTAAATTGTCCAAACCTTAAAAAGAAAAAAACAAACAAAAGAAGAAAAGTCTACGCAAAGAAATGTACACGGGCCACTATATCATATGTGGCAAAACATTTTGACAGTATACCATAATATTACAACGCATAAAATTTGATAAAACAAAAAGCGGATAAAGGCAAGGAGAATGAGTGTTCACTGTTCTAGTGCCTGGTTTTTTTTTCATCTATTTAGTAAATAAAGTTAGTTGTCCTCAAGCGTCAATCACCGCCGCTGTCGTTGCCAGTCGTCCCCGTAGTCTTGGTTTTCGTGGATGTGCTTGCTTATTTATTTTATCTTTATGACCACAAGAATGTGCTTGAAAATTCCCAACAGAATATGTCCAGAGCAATGTAATGGTTATCTCTTAAGTACCTAAAATGAAAATGGAAAAAATATATTTAATCCTTGACAGTAATAAATACCCATAAAGCAAAACAAAGTTGATATTGTCCTTAGCAAAGGGGTGGCAGTTGAAGGATCCTAGCACTTGTATGTACATGTTACCCTATTTTCATTTTGATTTGTTTTATGTGTCCAGGTTCTTTTTCTCAGGACATAAAGTTATCTATCTAAAGAGATTATAATTGGATTATGGATTTATTGTGATAAGAAAGGTACGAGTTTTGAGATTTGTAGCAATTTACAATCCCAACCTATAGATCATCACTAAAGGGATATACACTCAAACATATGAAGACAGTTATGTTCACATACATAAAATACCTATAAAATAATGTCTACTAGGAAATCGTGCAAATAGTTTTTGGACACCAAGAACGCATTCATTGGTATAAAGAAAATTCGAACTTGAAAATTAAAACTATGTAAACAGGACTGAAAGGAACAGCCATCCATATTCTCACGGAAAGTCAAACAGCATTGAAAGCGTCAAATTCAAATACTTTTGACTGTTGAAGGAAATGGAAAAAGACAATGACCTGGCAATAAAAGATTCAGTGGATCCATTCAATTGCCCATAACCCTTACACGGCATCATCTCTTACGAGTATTCAGCAATAAATTAAACGATCATAGACGTGCTTATAATCGCTTCGCGTAAATTCAAACTTATCCATACAATTTTACTATTGTAGTTCAAAATTAAAACAGTCGTTGTGAATCAAAGCACAAGTTATTTTCCTAAATTAACTCTGCATTGTTAATCGTAACCGAAACATTTTCTTTTTTCAATTTTGTGATATTTGTTCATCAAAATTATTCAAATTGTCAACCAAAAATATACTGAGAACTGCAGTGACTCTAGATATATACCTATCAGGTAAGAAAAAAAAGCATAGATATCTGAACAGTTTCATGACTTATAGTCCAATCTCATGTGCTTAGTTCAAAAAATTACTTTCGGAATTTGAATCTATTATGATTTTAATAACAAGTTGTGTGAAGGCCATTGCTTCTCTTAATAAAAAGGTGCAGCAAAAAAAGGTGCAAATTATTCAAATTGTCAACCAAAAATATACTGAGAACTGCAGTGACTCTAGATATATACCTATCAGGTAAGAAAAAAAAGCATAGATATCTGAACAGTTTCATGACTTATAGTCCAATCTCATGTGCTTAGTTCAAAAAATTACTTTCGGAATTTGAATCTATTATGATTTTAATAACAAGTTGTGTGAAGGCCATTGCTTCTCTTAATAAAAAGGTGCAGCAATTCGAGAGCAGTATTAAGGAGCTGCGTGATGGCAAACGGAGAAGAGTTAGATGACCTTCACCGAAAAGAGTTTCTCCGATATGTCATTGTCCGAGTTATTCCACAAATATCAAATGAAAATCACATCGGGTTGGTAAAACATACTGCTGCTTCACAACTTAAACTCAGCAACTTCTCTCCACACTTTGGGCCTTCCGACTGAGGAATAAATCAAAAAATGGTACTAACGCGTTGCAGGCTGAGCAAAGTGCATTACTAGGGGCTTTACACTTGCCAAACTAGAAAATGGGTCTCCCTTTTGTCACCACGACTTCTACCCCCAAAGAAAATAGCTCTCTGCTGCGCAATCCTCTAGAATTCGCAATAATTTTGTTTATGTGAACAAGAGAACAATGGCAGAGATGAAAATTTCTTCTAATACAAAGCTCTCCTGATTAACTTCGCCTGTTTTATTCCCGACCTATGTACATATGTACAAACGCTGTTTTTATTTTAAACTTTCGTGCACTATGTTATTATTTTTATATTTGAAATTTTATATTTTCAAATTTCCTACGTTCTCTTCTGAATTTTTGTTTTCTTATTTTCTTTTCCTCTGTTGTCCTTATGCACAGATTGGCTATTTCCACAGAATGCTTCTATTGTATGTATGTTTAGACAATCAAGATAATTATGGTGGGTGATGCTTCTGCATCTGGTTGGGGATGATGCTGATGCTCGGACGTTAGTAAAGATCAAACACTAAAGACACTGAATTCATTTTGACTGAAATTTTAAATGATAATGTAAAATGTCTAGTTGGTGTAGCCTATAGTTCAAACCGAATAATGTTATGAAAACATTATTCTTTAGGGCGATTTTAACGCTGACTTGTTTAAAAATGATAGCAGATCTTATCGGCTCTTAGATGGTATTGCTTCTGCACGGCTTGTGCTTATTAACTTTTATGCTACCCGTTTTTGGTCTGAATCCCTTCCAAGCCTTCTTGATCTGTTTATTGTGTCGGACCATTCTAATGTGTTACTGCAAGACCAATTGTCTCTTGAGGGAATATCTGATCACGATATGCACTTTTGCACATATAACATTGATTTTTCTTATAATTCCTTACAGGATTCCTTTCCATTTCGGAACTATTCATCGATTAACCTCAATAACCTCCAATATCATGATAATTTACTTCCATGGCACTCGTGCTACCTTTTAGCGGATATCAGCGAAAAAGTCGGCTTTGGCCATACATTAATTAATAATCTTTTTAATACGCATATTCACTTTAAAATCGTTGTTTTGTGCATAAGAAATGGCCATGGTTTACTGCTGAGGTACTCAATGCAATACAAAATAGGAGAAAACTCTAAATAGGAGAAAACTCTAAGCTAAGTGGAAGTTAGAGCCCACCAGTTTCAATAAGCAAGATTTGAAATTTGAAAAAATCCTTGTAAAGCAAATATCTATTTGCTTATATATATCTATATCTTGTTCCTTTAAATTTACTATCACCAGTGCAATCTTATTTTTGCGCTAAGGATAGTTGTTCTACAGGTTCAAAGTGCTCGATTATACATATAATATTCAATTTAGATAAGGAATATCTTACGCTTACTTGACTTTTCGAAAGCCTTTGACAGTGTTAATCATGAAATTTTAAAAATGGAATTGAAAATATATTTTGGATTTTATTCGAAAATAATACATTGCACAGAACAAATACTGCCCAGTGCTCTTAATTCAAGATCAGACCATGTGTCACGTATTTGCACAGGATTGCGAAAACTTTGGTTATTTTCCAGTTTTACACCAGCTAACACCGAATTGACATTGATCGAAACTCTCCTTTTGTTAATATTTGAATATGCTATTTCGGTCTACTGTAAACTAGGTAAACCACTCGTTGCCTTCAACAATATGGTTAGATATGCCTTTGGAATGAGAAGACACATACTCCACCTTCATAAGTTTGTCGTAGGCTATACATTTCAACATTTTTGGGAGTTGAAATTCTGTGTTTTTATGCACAAAATAATACTTTCCTGTCCACACAGCTAGATTCTGGAACACTCTACCTACCAATACTATATAAAGCAAATAAGGGGATTCAAAAATGCACTATTTGCACACTTCGGGCACCTATAATCTACCTATGTACGTATGTTTTTCATATTTCTTCTTGCTATAGTTTAATCTTTCTTTTTCTGCTATTCTTTTTTATTCCCTCTTTTTCATTCTATGCTTAGTTTTAGTTCCCTTTTCCTTCAACTTATTTATTCTATTTTATAATAATATCTTTTTTGGTTCTTTTTGTCACTTATGCTTTTGTTAACTTTATAATACATTCATATTATCTTTCTTTGTAAATTAATTAGTTTGTCTTCATTTTTCTTGTACGGGTTTTATATACTATAAAATACTTATGTTCTAACTTGTAAAGTATTTTTTAATACGGATAAGGTATACAAAGGAGCAACGTTTGGAAATTATTAAAAAATTACTACCGAAATTCTGAGTCGGTGGTCGCAACTTTAAGAGCGCTTACTCCAAATTTCGGTTGTAATAATCGTCCAACCAGATAAGCTGTGCGTGTTATAGTGGATAAATTCGAGTTAACATATTCACTATTGAATGTTCCTACTCGTATGCCAGTGAGATGCAGCGGTCAAAGTACCTAAAATATCGCAGCCGTAAGTGCTTCAGTTCAAAATGAATCAAATCTGTAGATTCCACGCCCTTCACAGAAATTGGGAATCTCTCAGTCCATATTGTGGCGAATTTTGCATAAAGATCTTAGCATACACAGTTACAAGATCAAATTAACTCAACAACTGAAGCCAAATGTTCATTTCAAGCACCGAAACTTCTCCGATTAGTCTCTGCAAAAATTTGAAGTAAATCCTGAATTTCTTCGAAAAATCATCTTCTGCCATGAAGCTCATTTTTGGCTTAATGGTTATGTCAATAAGTAAACTATGCCTTATTGGACAGCAACAAACCCACATGTGCTTCAAGAGGTTCCATTGTGTTCACAAAAAGTTACCGTGTGGTGTGGATTTCGCCATGTCACGGGCATTGAAGTTCGCTATCGTGCAATGTTTAAAGATTATTTTTGGGCCGAATTGGATGGACTTGACATCAGCGATATATGGTTCCAAGAAGATGGTGCCACTGCCACACAGCTGGTCAAAAAATAGATCTATTGAAGTGGAAGTTCGGTAATCGTTTAATCTCTAGAAATGGTCCGGTCGAATGGCCACATCGCTCATGCGACTTAACGCCGTTGAATTTCCTTTTATAGGGTTACGTTAAGTCATTAGTTTATGCCAACAGGCCAAAAATGTTAGAGGAGGTCATGTAAATGAAATCGAATTCCATACTTAAATTTAAAATGTGTACTACATCTGCAAAAAATTTCATATTTGAGATATCGCAATTATTTTGTGTTTTATTTAAATACAACATTGTTATGTCCTTATTGAAAAATATATATATAAATTATAAATAAATTAAAATTGAAATTGAGTGACACTCAAATTTATTAAGAAAGTTGAGGCTTATCTGGCAACTTAAACTGACTTTGTACCACAACAGATCTTTTACGTGCCAGTGCCCACCGCATTAGGCGGATCATTATTCACTGGTCTGTGAATACTTTGTGAATTGTCAACAATTTCAATGTCATACATTCAAATATAAGGTGATTTTGTTGAAAGACTCTTGTTTGCAAAAATGTGCGTGAGCTACATAGTGAATAACTATAGGAGCCACAAGAGTCTGCATAACTATGTTTGTTCATTAGGCAATGAGAAAAAACCTGTCCAAATATATTATATAAGAGGGTTGTCTGAAAGGTTTCCAACCGCACTGTAAAGATAGCGGCACTTGTCAATAAAAGCTAGTGAGTGCTAGTTGTGCATCTTTTGACTTACCGAAGTTTCAGTCATTTTGGACGCGCAGTTTTTAGTTGACAGTCGTTTGAGTGAGTCGATGTGAGTGTTTTTGGTGAAAATAGAAAAA
Source organism: Volucella bombylans (assembly GCA_949129095.1). Lineage (NCBI taxonomy): Eukaryota > Metazoa > Arthropoda > Insecta > Diptera > Syrphidae > Volucella > Volucella bombylans. The sequence goes on from OX422140.1 coordinate 300,426,974, forward strand.
ATTGAGTATCGAGCTGTTATTAAATTCTTGTTTTTGAAAGGCAATACGCCTACGCAAATCAAAAATTAGTTGAACTCTGGGTATGGGGACAGTGCACCATCATCTACCATAGTGAAATTTTGGGCAGCTGATATTAAACGTGGCCGTAAGACCTTGGGAGATGATGAACGTTTGGGACGTTTAAAAACTGCAACCACTGAGATAACATTCCTAAAGTTCACCAAAGAACGTGTTTGTTACATATTAAATCAAGTTTTAGGCATGAGAAAGCTGTCCGCGCGTTGGGTGCCGCGTTTGCTTACGTTAGACCAAAAACGTGTTCGAATGAACATTTCCAACGCTCTTTTGGCGCAGTTTAGGCGCAATAAGTCTGAGGTTTGGCGCCGATTAATTACTGTAGATGAAACTTGGATACACCATTATACGCCCGCAACAAAAATTCAGCCAAAACAGTGGACTACAAAGGGCGAGCCGGCTTCAAAAAAAGCTAAAACCAATTTTTCGGCTAGGAAATGGCGACTGTTCTTTGGGATAGTAAAGGGGTTATCTTAATCGGTTATCTTCAAAAAGGAAAAACCATTACAGGAGCATACTACGCATCATTACTTGAAAAGCTGAAGGCAGAAATTGAGGAAAAACGGCCACATTTGCATAAAAAGAAATTCCTGTTTCACCAAAACAACGCGCCGTCTCACACCTCAGATTTACGTTCGGATGATACTGCCAGCCATGAACTGCACCAAACCGTGCAGTTTACAGGGTATAGCTGATGAATAACCAAATTCGACAATTTTGAACTGAGACAGAAGTGAGCCTTATGACGGTACAACATTTAATGTTAAAAAATTTCTTCGACTTCGAAATGTTCAAGCGTCCAATGAGCGAAGTCACGATTGAAACGATGATTACCTGGTTTTAATTCTTTCAGCAATTGAATCTTGTAACCCAAATAATATAAATCAAGGTCCCTTCCCCAAATCTTCAAAAAGTTGTTGATTTACCAAACAATAGTCAATAAAAAAATTAACTCTTAGCGGCCTGAGTGCAGTACGAAAAGAAACCTGCTAAAAAACACCCTTTATAAATAAGACATACAGAGCTTTTGACAAAAGCCTTTGGCTTAAAATAAAAGAACTACAACTAACATAGGTACATCGCTTTGTTAAACAAAATGTGGCTTCGTCAGAGGAAATAATTTTGGTTTAGTCCATATCCTTGTAACAGTGAGCCCACTCACTAAAGTCTTAATTTAACGTGTCTTTCGGTTATGAAAGGTTTTCTTTTAATTTTATACAAGCATTCTGCTTTCATCGGCCTTTAAAATGATCCTTATTTCTTATCGTTAACGTTTCCATGCTCGTTAAATCATTTTACCCACTTCCTTACAAAATTCTTTGACTTTTTGATGTACTATGTAAAACGAGTCACACCTGAAGTAAAATTTGACTGCACATGAGACGAGTAATAACTACGATATAACGGAAACTAAAAATCTATATCGTCTGCACTAGAGAGCTAATTTTTACGATCCAAAGCTTTTTCAAACATCCTGCAAATCAACTAACATTCCAATATTTTTTTTTAATTCGTAACACAGAAAAGCAAAATAAAAAAGCGATTAAATTAACCACAGCCGTTAGCTTACCATAAACTCTTTCATTAGACAATAATACTTGTAATTCCCTTGACTGCATTATTATCCTCTATAGGTACAACAAATATCAACAGTACGGGGTAGATAGGATATTTGCCGGTCACTCTCCTTACGAGCACCATAAAATTCGTAAGCACTTGGTTTCTGAAGGGCTACCATAGTGAACATATTTAACGTGGTGAAATTCTTGAGGCTGCCCACTCCCTGTTTGGATGATATTTTGTTTTTAAGAAATAAAAATAGATTGCATATGATACAGTTTTTTTTAAATTAATTACTGTATTAAACAGAGTAAAATAATAAAAAAATAACATAATAAAATAATAAAAGAAATTAATCTGAAGAAAATACTCTGCTGATATCATTCTCCTCATCTTAAACAATAACAATTTCGTTTGTTGTTCTCTCGGCTAAAATATCTACGAGTTCAATCAGTCCCATGTTTTATTTTTATTTTTTTTTTATAATTTACGCGCGCCTAAGGGTTTGATGCCCTTTTACTGTTGCCAAGCCGCGGGCGGAAAGGTAGAAAGAGGAGAAAGGAATTTTTTTTGTTTTTTATAGTGGTTTGAAACTCAGGTGTGTTTGGTTTCGATATTGGCTCTCCAGTGGTGGGAGTCCGAATAGGACGGAGAGTTTTTTTTCTTCACTCAGAGTGATTCGAAGGTTATAATTCACACTATTTTTATTTATTTTTTGTTCTTGAAACTCTACAACAGCCAAATCTACGTGTCAGTGTTATGCCTTCACACGCAAAATTTTTCTGTCTGAGTTCCAATTTCACAAATGAGAAACTTGAAAAACTTGTCAATGGGTAGGATTGACCCTCCGAGTGAGAACCAATTGCTAGTACCACTACACCACGGCCACATGCAACGTATTGGGCACAATTAAGCTATTTTCACTGTTTATTTTCTCTAGCGCTTTCATTAACAATGGTTTTAACACCTTTAATTTCCAAAGATAGGATTGAAATACTCAAAAGCCTGGTGGTACCGCAAAAAACAAATCATAATAAGGTTGTATTTTTAATCATTTTTAAATACTACACCTTACTGTTATTGCTCGCCGGGTCATCTGTTGGTCATTAGCAAAATGTAGCTGTCAATGCCAAACCAAATGCTTAAACTGTTATATGTGCGGCCACAGAAATTGAAAAGTTTAAAATAAATGGCTTGTATAGCTTTGTGCTTTATGAAAATAATAGATCTGTTCGCATACTGTCCAAAACTACGAAAAACAGTCTAAAAACCATTTTAGTAAAAGAAATTTTTTCGGGCAAATTTGTAAAAACTGTCAAACAACTTTTTTTTTTATTTGAAACTTTCATTGGGTTAGTTTTTATTTCGAAATGGAAATTATTTTTTCCATTGTTTTGTCAAAAATAAGTGAGATTTGAAGATTAATTAATAATAATTAAAGTTTCAAATGGAAAATTGTTTTTAGAAAATGTTTACAGACTATATATTGTGTTGCAGGCAAATGAAATGAAAGTGCTCCACATATATCTGCAGGCATCTACAAATGGCATATACCATACTTATATGGACAATACAAAGAGAAATCATCGGAGGACATCATTAAGACGTGTCTATGCTTAAATAATCTTCGTACTGAAGTTCAAAATTTTGAATAAAAAAACTGCTAAATTCATTAAAACTTGTTTTTTTAGGAACAAAATCAAAATAAAGACAGTTGACATTTGTCTGTACAAAACAATTTCAAAACAACAGAGACGTCGCACATGGCAGTGGGGATCGTCACAGGTTCAGTAGGGTGGTGGGGAATCGCGATAAGAGGGATGTCGTTCGCCAGCACCAGCCTTTCTGGTGGTTGAATGATGGAGAAGATGTTTCGTCGTCGTTTCCGTCAATTACGGTCCAGCCATATTATTGAGGCAGAGCGGACCAATCTATTTTCTCTGCAAATAGCGATGGCCAGCCTACATAGGTTTAGGTTAGCATTTAAAAAATATATACATATATTGATATATACAATGGTATATACTAATATATATATATATTATTGTGTATAATGTCTATGTGTGTGTATCTGTGTATTGTGTATGTAGGTTAAGTAGACTAGGGTTTATTTTAAGTTAGATATTAAGTTTTTATAAAAATAAAAAATTATGTCCATATGCTAAGTTTTTTGTTAACAATTTTTTTTCTTAGCCTTAAGTATCCAATATAAACAATTCTAAATAAAATGTAAATAAAGTCGAAAGACAGATATAAGAATTTAGAGTAGCTTAGAGTGCCTGTGTGGGGCTAGTAAGTTAGTATGAGATTGTTAAGTAATTGTAAGCTAGCATTTAAGCATTTTTTGTTAGTATATAAGAGTTAATTAGTAAGAAAATAAAATGCATTTAAAACTAAACTAACAGTTTCAAATCCGTTCGTTTATGGTGTTTTCGTTTGGGCAGTCAGAAGGTATTTTTTTTTTGTGTACTCCGATTTTGATTCCAATGGATCACTAAAAATTTCTTTGGACTTTTATTTTTTGCTTGCGAATCAATTTTAACACTCAAAATAATAATTTGGCCAACACAGCCGATTGCACGGAAAAAGAAATGAGGGGGAAATGGTTTTATATCAGTTTTGTGCTCCGGAGCTCAATTTAGTCCCTGAGAGAGAATTTTATTCCCACTCCTACGGATTTGACAGTTTTTACATATTTAGTTCAAAAATTTGATATTTTTTGAGAGATTCAAATGGTCCCTTTATTTAGAAAGTTTATTGCAGAATTTCTTCAAGTTATAAAGATGTTGATTGTACTAAACCTAATCTCAAACGTAAAGATTAAAAAAGGTGCAGCTCCTTTTAAGTAAATGGTGTCAAAAACAAAATGTTCAGCTCAGAGCAGACATCACACCTGATGAAATAAAAACAAAAATGTTGGCATTGTCATGATAGATATCACATAACCGTTATGACAAAAAACATTAACATGCCACACAACCTTTCCACTTTCTACTAACCAAGAATTGAAACAATCAACTGCTTCCACTTCAAGGTGGAATAATGAAGTAGGTCGGATCAACAAACATCAAATACTCATAAAGCAGTATATGCCAGATAAGCCACATTAATGTGACGATATATGTATGTACATAGGTTTTTGCTACAGATTTGAGATTTACGAGTACTATGGAATTGACTTGTAAACGAGTTAGATTTCGGCGAAGCAGCAAATGTAGCGGTTCGATCAAGTCGTCAAAGTTAGTTGGATTTAAGCCTTTTTGTCTAATCATGTATGTTATCTACATCCATAAATTATTTTATAATAACTTTATTTTTGTTATTTCCCTTATGTTACATATACTCGTAGGTATAACAAACAGACAGAACAAATCGAAATCTTTCCCTCCCCGAACATTGTTCATGAATACAACTAGTACATGGGAGTTGTGGACCTTATGCATTCGTCATTTGGTAAAAGTCGCATTCGCATAAGGTCTCGCGAGTGGACTACTCGATTTATAATGTGTTCGCTATGATCATGATTAATGCATTTATCTTACATAAATGGCATTGCAACTTGTTTGAAAGCTATGAATCTTACCTTATTAACGGATGTAGTATGCCGGCGAAACTAGCTCATCCTAACTGCGCTCCACTGCAATCGCATCACAGTCGTTTGGATAATCATTTTCCCAAATAAGCTCTAGAAGGAAAATCCGGATGTATAAAGGGGGACATAATTTAAAATACACATAAAAAATAATTAAAATAAAACATTTTTATATCAGAGTATATTTTACATATACTCGTAATGTAAAATATTGAAATTCAATTTCAAAAAAGCGATAAGGCAAAACGTGTGTAGAATCCAAGAAAGATCATATTTTTTTTTAATCTAAAGGGACTTTTAATGATTAAATTCTTCATGACTCATATCGCAGTGGTAATGCGGAAAACGTGTCATATTTGCCTTGATAACTAAGCAAGTTTACCTACCACCTGGACCCCAAGTTTGTCTTTGCAATAATTCATGTGTTTTCGATTAAGCCACGTCTAGTTTTCTTCTTTTCTGGTAGAAATTGAGATTACCTTGCTTTCATTTCTTTGAATAATAAGTAGTGTTTCCATAAGTATGAAAGAGTATCAAGATTTTCTCAAACCACTGTTTAAATAGGATGACTTCCATGTCGTTGTTGCAATTGTCCCTTTTTCCTTGAAACAACGCTTAAAAGCCTTTCCTGAAGGAATGTTATCGAACTTCTGATGTGAGTAATTATAAGCCTCTTTTCTTTTCCGGATGATGTCCATCGCTCAGTTAATGATGCTTCATTAAAAACTTGTAGCGATTTTAGGAAGGTCTATCGTTTTATCGACGAAATTTTTTTTTTAAATATCTTCTGTTTAATCATTTAACCCTCATTAATATTTTTATCTCCAAGCAAGCAATTAATGTTTTACCGGGTGACCAGATCGCAATGATACTTCTTCCAATTGTTATCTTTCAGCAGCAGTTAAATTTACCAATGACATCCAGCTGCCAAATATTCAGTAAGGTTTGCCATTTCATCATACATAGTTTTATGCTTCCCAAACGGACGGAAATTATTAAAAAATATATTACAGTTGTAAACACGTAAATTTCGGCGTAATCATGGCTTCAGTGTGCAGGCAATTTTTCGCACGGTGGAAAAGTTGGAGCGTGAGTATACTCTTTTGGATCTAAAGCCACCAACCAGATAGAGATTAGTGCGAAATGAAGAAAACATATCCGACGTAGCATCCAGTAAGATCCAGAAATGTCGATTCGGCGCCGATCAACTGAATTGGGCATCGCCAGAGATCCAACCCGGTTTCTTTGGGCCCATATCCAAATAAGATTGTGCTGATAGAGTGAGTTCGCTAATTGGGCGTTGGAAATGTTGACCGGAGATCCAGATTTTGGCCAAAAAATCATCTTCTCGGACGAGAACAAGCAAAATTGCCATTATTAGAGCGAACACAATCTCCAAGTGTTTGGCTAAGCATCAATGCATCGACAAAAATTTACTGTTTGGTGCGGTTTACAGCATGGCGGCATCATCGGACCTTATTTCTGTCGAGATAACGTTACTGTCAATGGTCTCATGTATAGAGCGATGTTAACCGACATTCTGTCGTCAGTGCTGGACAACATCGTTTTCTCTGGGACTACGTCAAGTCCTTAGTCTACGCTAACAAGCCAACTGCTTTTGAGGAGCTCGAGGCCAACATTCGACACTCTATTGTTGCCGGAATAACGCCGCACATATTGGACCGAGTTATCAAAAATTGTACAGACCGCATAAAGCGCTGCCAGCAAAGCCGAGGCGGTCATTTGAACAATATACTATTCCACATATAATGGCATAAACGTATCTTCAAAATAAACCCAGAATTAATTTTATATCTCACACCGTTGTTGTTTTATATAAATTTTTTCCCTATCATTCTTATCTTGTCACCCTATAGCATATACTCGTAATTAGTATACTTTGCATTTTAACGTCCACATTCGAGATAAAAATTATATGACAGATTCTGTATATAGCAATGCAAACTACACTCATCGATTAGTTAATGCTCTCAACAGTTTTCAAAAAGGAAAAGTGTTAGGCCAAACGAAGAAAGGATATCCCTTTGATTAAATAAAGCACTGGTAACACTGGTCCTTTAAGAAAATCCGGCACATTTCAATGACGACTGATAGTTTCGTAGTATATTTTATCATTTTCTGTATTTTTGCCTTCAATGTTGCTGGAAAAATATTATTTCTTAAGAAAATTACAAGAGTATCGTTGCCTTTTCATTTTTTCCACATAAAAAGCATAAAGCTACCAACGAAAATGAAAAACCATGCACAAGCCAGATTAAAATAAAAAGAAAACCAATTTCCAGTTTAATTGAAAGTAAAATGACAAATATTATTGTAATGAAAGCTGCACACGGAACGTACTTCATTTACAGCATTACAACCATGATCTATGGAAATAAAAGAACCAAACATAAATTTTTAATATATATTTTTTTGCAGAGAAAATTGCAGTACAAAGTTAATACATATTATATAAACACTAGAATTGTACTCAGACGGCTGCGCTCATTAAGATGCAGGCTTGACGGACAAATGTATTTTTAGTATTGAAATCGCAGTAGATGTCTTCAAAAGAAATGTAGAAACGTTGATCATGTCTTAAGAATGTTAATAATCCAAAAGCTGGTAATTTGTACAGAAGTGCACTCCAATTGACTTTTTTAAAGGTTGATTTCAAATCACAAAAATATAATTTTTTTATTTTTTTTCTACTTGTTTGCTACTTGTAAAAGAGCACACTCGTACATATATGTTCATTTACTCGGCAGTCGAAAAATTTTAACTTTCATCAATTACTAAAACGTATGGAAATTTTATGCGCTTTCTAGGCCCATATTTTAACAAATCTATGCAAAATCTGAAATTTGTTTGGATGCCTGGGATTGAATTCTTGTATCTAATATTTACAGTTTTAAACTAAAACTGTTCAGTAAGAAATTTGCAATAATCTTTCCGCTTCATCATGGTCAGAACTCGACTTCTGAAGCTTCCAGTTTTATCAGAGCTTTTTTTTAAAGAAAAGGGTGTTACTACTCTTAAAATGCCGGAGCACGTGTTAAGGTTTTCGGAAAATTGGACAGAGAGAGAGAGAGAAAGATGATTGGGACCAGTGGTTACTTCGCTCCATGGGTGACATTCAAGAATTAATGGGAGACTAAATTATTAGTGTAAATTGACTTGATGTTGTATTTAGGCAACCATTCATCTTACGACATTTTAGTTGCCCGAAAATAAGCCTTTCGAGCACGGTTGGTATTGAACCCCGAATCGCTGATTCGGAAGCCAATAGACTACCGCTTGATCCACGGCCACTTTTACAAGTTAAGATGCTTTGAGAATACTTAAAACGTTTCTACTGCGGAGATTCGATTCCATGTACTTTTTTGTTTTTGCGACAAATCCTCTAGTTTGTAATTTGAAAAATAAGCAAATGGTGAAGTAATCTGTTTGAAAATTGAACAAACTCAAATATCCGGAACAACCTTTGGGAATATTTTAAGTGCCTTCTACTCTCGTATGTAAATCTATAAAACTTGGAAACTATCGTTTACATAAGAGCATAATAAAAATAAAGTGGTTTCTTCTTTCTTCCCCTTTTTCCACTCTTGTTCGATATACTGTGTTATAAAGTATTTTAAACAAACACCCACACACATATACTGGGTAATAGAACTTAATCGTTTTAGTGTACGATTTTATGGCTGTCGCCGAAAAGTGTTGACTCAATTCTGTGAAAAGCTCAAAATAGGATTCAATTATATTTTCTCTGCCCGCCCAAAGCCTAATATGTATATCACTAAGGTAAATTATACAAAGGCTTCTCTTTGCTTCATTTACTTTCAAATGTATCACTTGATATTCAAGATACATATGTGTTATACTTCCATAAATATATATTGCACATACCATACAAACTTATATATACCAAACATTAAGAATTGAATCAAAATATGGAAGGAACTACTTTTTTCCTCCCTTTCATAATGGATTCAGCAGTCGGGTCGTTTTCAGTAAATGTCCTTATGTATGTAAATGTTTTGTGGTTAAGTTCAAGGGAAGAGCGCACAAACTTCAAGAACAACGGCATGACGAGGGTGACGCGAAATTTAATTTTGCTACCAAAGGTTGGCTTGAGATTGTAGTAGCATCTTCACATTTGTTTTATTTCCATGGAATACGGACAGGGAGCTAAAATGTCTCATGTGCGGAAAAGAAAATTGATCTCAAAGCTGAAGATGTTTGTTGGTTTTAGAAATTTCAGCGGGGCAATTATTATGACTTTGATATCTCACTTTAAGTGTAAGTAGATACTTATAACTTTCGCGTAAACATTTTTAGAACTTTGTTAAGATTTTAAAGATCTAAAGTCAGGAAATATACTTGTACACAAACCCGTTTATTACCTATTTTTATTTGCTTTTAAGATGGAAAGGTCAATTTTAGTTCCCGGTGATATTCCGATCTTAAAAAGGCGTGTGCCTCCAGCATATGCAATCATTACTTATTATTCCTCCCATTCTAATTTATTTACATACATAGGTAAAAAACAATAATTACACAAAACATACCCGGCCGGCCGTCACCTCAGATCATTACATATTCGTTACAGACTTTTATCGCACCACTCCTTTAAAATAAAGAGTTGTGCTATATATTCATTTGCATTGGATGCTTTGCGGGATTTTATTTCTTACACGACTTAATTACATACATATGTATGCATGCATGTTATGTAAGGGCATTAAGTTTAACAAGGTTATTGGGAGAACGGTCCATTTTTACTTTATTTTTATGCACTTCTTGCGCTGTGTTCAGTTTTTATATCCTGTTTCTGTCTCTTAGCAGTCTTTAGATTCTGAAAACTCTCTTATATTATCCCATGAATTTCGAGTCACCAAATTGTACTTGGTTTAAGGTCTTGTTCAATTTTCGAGATTGTTCTTGAACCTTGTTATGTTTGTTGCCAACTTCTCGCTATGCACACTTATTTACATATATCACATAAGGCAGCTATAGCAATATAATACAATATAACATCGTTTGAAGTTAATGCTTTTTTTTGAGCTCAAAAGTTTCCGAGAATGAGACTGCAAAACATCTACATACATATATCTATCACAATATAGATACCTTTTTTTCTTTTGTATTTCAATGGTGTTCTAAGCCATGGATCACTTTTCCTAAAAGAAATTGCTATGGTTATATAAAATTATAAATATGTATACTTAATGATATTAACTATATGTAAGTATATACAATTCACTCAATTAATATTTGTTACTTCTAAAAAAGAAATTGTTTTGAGTTGTATAGATAAACATACAAATATCGTACATGAAAAATATCCATATGCCTTTACTTTTATTTTGAGGACACACAACTGAAATTATTCATATGTACTCGTATATCCCCGTAATAGTTATTCTATTTTTTACACAAAGCGGCTCATGGACCCTATTCATTTTATTGAGATGTTTATAGAAAATAATCGTACACAAACCAGTTCAAAATCAAGTACAGTATATATATAAATGTTTAAAAATATCGATTTATTTTAGAGAAGATATCATTGTTTCTAGAGTTTGTAGAATAAAAATAATATCAGAAAAACAAAAGATTTTCCAATTTCCAATTACGAGTGCGGTACACGTGATTTTGTGACGAACATGTCTCAAGGCATTTAAATCAATGCACAATCCTGAAAAGGTTAACTTAATCCATCCATCTGTTCCAATTCCTGTTCAAAAGTCGCACGGCAGTTGTGATCAAAAATCATTGTATCTCTTTTTATTAACGGGATACTGCTCGTGCTCGTTCTAGTGCAAAATATATTAGTTTGCATTTCAATTCCACTTAACCTCCTATCTCCTGCCTCGGGGTTGAAAAGCCGATTCAGTTCTAAATGCATCATACTTACGCTTTTTAGCTATATAAAATATTTACATATTGTACTTTATATTTTAACTTTACTTTTTCTAAATTTTAGTTTTTAAATCTCAGTATTTAAAATCAGTACGCAAAAAGTGCTAAAAACTGCTCACCATACCAATAGAAAATCATTATTTGGCTACAATTTAGAAAAATGCATAAATCTAACTCACAATAAAATAATATGCTAAAATCGACAGCAAGATTAGTCTCTCATCAACATCCGAATTTCATAGCCAATAATTAATTTTTTGTTGAGGATGATAAACCCGATGATTAAATTTTTTTTTTAATTTATGTAATTTGGTAAGAAACTAAAAGATTAGATTGCTTCACCTTGTTAACCCAAGCCTCATCAGAAAGAAATTGAGGCATTTAAATATTGGGTCATTCTACGAAAGGTCGTCCGACGTTCTGAATGACCCACCCCCGATTTGGCTCAAAATTGGTAAAATTTCTGACTGGAATAATATAAATCATAAAGCAGAAATGTTTTGAAGAATTCGATATTGATTGCGTATAACAAAACTTCAAAAATTGGGGAACAAATCAAAATTCAATGTTTTTTCTATATTTCAAAAAATCATAACTTTGGATCTGCTCGTCAGAATTTAGTAAAATATACCTGGTTGAATTCAGAAAAACGTAAACATTCAAGGTTTCAAAATATTTTTTTTGAAGGACTAACGATATTCCTTTTTATTTTTTTAATAACTTAAGAAATGGTATTTTATTTTTTCTCATTTTTTTATATAGTATAGAGGGACTCTATAATAAATATAGAAAATATTTTTTTATAAGAGATTTAAATATTCTGAAATAAATATTTCCATATGAATAGAAAGTCACATTGGGGCCTTAGTATCCCAAGGCCTTAAAAACTTAAAAAAAACTCATTATTTATTTTTCTTATACTTCTGAGGAAAAGGAAAAATATTTTCCATTAATTACTCCTTGAGGAACATATGAAATATAATGAATTTTTCTCGTACCGGAAAATTCTTAAATTAAAATATTTCGATTCCATCACTAATTTTTCTTCATTATATACCTATGTATCCAGGTAAAATCCACATTCCTAATATTTGCAGTTGTCTAGTTATACAACTGTAAAGTAGTTGTAATGTGTTCTTGTTGAATATACATTATAAACATGGATTAACCTTAACATCCCCTAAATACATTCATTAGTACTAAATACACTGAACTGCATTGTTAGTATGATATTAATATTTTAAGTTGATTACTTTGTACAATAAAGTCTTTAGCTCTCTCTTACATCCTGAATGTCAAACTGGTCGGATGTTTTATTATATCAGGTTATGGGCCCAGTCCCAGTAAAAAAATTTTTGGTTAAAAGTTCCACGTATAATTTCTCAACTTTTCTTTACTAATATAAAATTAAAATTGCGGAAATCTCGTTGCTTTGCGGGAAATATAACTAGTATTACAGATCCGTAAAAGATAGCCAGACAGCAAATATTAAAAGAGATCAGTTTGAAGGAGACTGCAATTTTCGTAAGAAATTTAATTTGATTTAATCATTGAATTGCAAACTCAGTTGTTTTTTTATTGGTTCAGTACTTTTTATCTGAACAATCAATTACATAGAATTTTTTTTTCTTTTATTTGTCCAATATGGACAACGAAACAATAAAAATTGAAATGTGTGGAGCAGTAGTGCACATTGAAATTTCAACTACTTTCTACTTAATGCAAGCGACCTATTCGAAGTTGTAACTGGAGAAGAAACCATGCCACATAAGCAATTTAGAGAGTTTAATTCAACAGCAGAGGGAGCCCGTGAATTGGTTTCTGATTCGATATTAGTAACCAAAGATTTGATGACGTTACCTGACAAATTCGCACATTTTTTTAGCGCATGGGAATTGACTGCCATTAAACAGCAGACAATAGGTAATCTCAGATCAAGACTTACTCGTTTAATGGAAGAAACTCGTATGGGGACATGTGTTGTCCAAGGTACAAGTACCGATACAGCATTGTAAAGGGTTTTCCATTGGGGACCTGACAAATTTGAATTTAATTTGTGAACGCACTCTTTCACTAATCATCAAATTGTCACTGTCAATTTATTCAGTAAACTGAACATCTTCATCAGGTAAAGTACACTAACGAGCAACGTCTGCAAATTATAAAAATTTTCTACCGAAATTCGGAGTCGGTGACTGCAACTTTAAGAGCGTTAACTCCAATTTTCAGTTGTAATTCTCGCTCTAGTAGACAGGCAATAACAAGTTTAGTGCAAAAATTTGAGTCTACATATTCGTTGTGTGATATTGCCGTCTCAGTGAGACAACGGGTTAGTTGAAATGTCGTAAACATCGCTGCCGTCAAGGCGTCCGTAGCAAACGATCCAAATCAGTCAATTCAACGGCGTTCTCAAGAATTGGGCATCGCTCAGACCACATTATGGCGTATTTTGCGTAAGGATCTTGGTTTACACCCATACAAGATCAAGCTGACCCAAGAATTGAAGCCGATGGACCATTTGAAGCGACGTACGTTCTCCGATTCTGTTCTGGAGAAGATGCTCCAAGATGACGAATTTCATCGCAAAATCATCTTCAGTGACGAAGCTCAGTTTTGGCTCAATGGGTTCGTCAATAAGCAAAATATGTATTATTGGTCGGGTGAAAATCCACATGTGCTTCATGAATCACCACTTCATCCACAAAAAATAACTGTTTGGTGCGGTTTGCATGCCGGCGGCGTTATTGGGCCATATTTTTTCGTCGACGATAACGATCGTCACGTTACTGTGATAACGCTTATCGCGCCATGATCACCGATTATTTTTCACCCGAATTGGAAGATATGGACTTGGACGACATGTGGTTTCAACAGGATGGTGCCACAACCCACACAGCACACGCTACAATCGATTTATTGAAGAGTAAGTATGGTGAGCGTGTTATCTCAAAACATGGGCCAGTCGATTGGCCGCCTCGTTCGTGCGATTTAACGCCTCTTGACTATTTTCTGTGGGTCTACGTTAAGTCATTGGTTTATGCCAACACGCCGACTACGTTGGAAGAGCTCAGAGCCAACATTGAACGCGAAATAGCGGCCGTTTCGGCCGAAATGTGTGGTCGAGTCGTTGAAAATTGGGTCCAACGAATCGACCGCTGCAAACGGGCCCGCGGTGGCCATATGAACGAAGTCGAGTTCCATTCATAAATGTTTTAATTGTACTTCAAGCCAATAATAAAGTTTTTGAAATATCTCAAGAAAACGAGAAAAGGAATCAGAATCAGAACTTTCAGACGCGGAGATGTAAATGTTTTTTATGCAAGCAGTACGGTCATTGGAAGAAGAATTGTCCAAAGAGAAGCTATAGTAAGCAACTTAATTTTGCCCATCGTAATAGCACCAACGGTGATGCAAGGAATTGTGACGCATTCATTTGACAATTAATATCGGAGATGTTGTGACCGCAGGTGACTGGGTGTTAGATTCGGGAGCGAGTGAACATATGTGTTTTCGCAGAATAAGGTTTAGTTCATATACGGAATTGGACACACCAGTGATGATAACAGTGGGGAATGGAACGGAAATAAATGGACACGGCAGAGGAGAAGATAATATCGAAGCATTCAATTACCAAAAGTGGGTTAAAAAACGGCTAACAAACGTGTTTTTTGTTCCGGACATAAGAGTTAATTTGTTCTCTTCGGGAAGTGCTTTAGATAAAAACTATTCCTTAGTATCTGATAACAAAAATGCGAGATTTTAAAGGATGGCCCAGCAGTCGCAATAGATATCAGATGTAGACGCATGTATAAAATGCTATTTAGAATAGATAATGAAAGTTCCGTGGCTAATTATATATCAAAAAGTGAATCTCTTGAAGTGTGGTATCACATATGTGCATTGGACAAGTAAAAAAGTGCACAGTTTACGAGGAATAAGTTTTATTGACAATCCAAACTTTTTTTGCGATGCGCTGGGTTGTTCAATAAGTTCTGCGGGTTTTTTCTTGGAAGTGGCGTTTATCGCTTCAGAAAATTTCTGGGTATAGAACCGTTATGAAAACTTATTTTTTCCAGTAGAGAGGATTATTCTTTACATTGTTACGAGAATTTGTTTTGATCGGACGTGTTTTAAGTGCTCAATTTTTTTTTTAAATGGAAGGTAATAAAGTGCATTTTAGGCATATTTTGTTTTGTTTTTTTAAAAAAAGGTTTCAAAGCGACAGAGTCACAACGTGAGATTTGTAGGGTGTAGGTTCCGGCAATACAGACCTTGCTGATGCACCACAGACGACGACAAATCTTAGCTGCAGTTAGCGTTGACAGACATTTGACGACACGAGAGAACGGTCAGAGGTTTAGCATTGCCCATACAACCGTTTCACAGAGACTGAAAAGGCTTGAAATGTCGAAAAAAATGGATGTTTGGGTTCCTCACGAACTCAGTGAAAAAAACCGTATGGATCGATAATGATCTGTAAGTCTTTGTTGAGGTGGAACTCGCTGGATACTTTTTTGAAAACAGTGGTTACGGGAGACGAGAAATGTGTGGTTTACAACAACATTCGACGTAATAGGTCATGGTGCGCTCCTGGTGAAACACCGCAATCGGTTGGTAAGCAAGATTTGCATCCTAAAAAGGTAATGTTGAGTATTTGGTGGGATTGGCGAGGTGTCCTATACTTCCAGTTGCTTCCACGCAATGAGATTTATTGTCTATCAAATATTGCTCTCAGCTCGACAATTTGAAGCAGGCAGTGGAAGGCAAACGGCCAGAGTTAGTGAACCGGAAGGGCGTTGTTTTCCACCATGACAATGCCAGACCACACACAGTTTTGTGACAAAAGAAAATCTGAATGCGCTTGGCTGGGAAATAATGAAGCACCCACCGTGCTCTCCAGACCTTGCGCCATCTGACTACCACCTATTCCGATCTCTCCAAAGCGATTTGGATGGAAGGCAATTTAATTCCGAGGAGGACATAAAAACGCATCTGGAAAACTTTTTTGGCCAAAAGTCTACTGATTTTTACAAAAGAGGAATAATGACTCTTCCAGAACGTTGGAAGAATGTAATAGATCAGAATGGACAATATTTGATTAATTAAATATATGGTTTTAAACAAAAAATGTGTATTTAACTCTAACCAAAAAAAAAAACGGCCGAACTTATTGAACAACATCTTTTGTCAAAAGGCGGGATAGTCCATCAATTGTCTGTTCCTAATAGTCCTGAACAAAATGCATGTGCTGAGAGGGACATGCGGTTCATTGTAGAAACAGACAGAACGATGCTGCACTCCAATGAATTGCCTCTTAAGCTATGGACAGAAGCTGTCAATACTGCGGTATATCTACTTAACCGCTTTGGACCATGTCTCATCAGGAATAAGTATCCATTGGAGCTGTGGTTTAAGGAAACCCCCTACATAAATGACTTGAAAACTTTTGGTAGCGATGTGTTTATACATATTCCTAAAGAGAATAGGCAAAAGTGGGACAAAAAAGCTTTCTCGATGTGTCTTTGTTGGATATTCAGATAATACCAAGGGGTATCGCATTTGGATCCCAGATTTCGACAAAATATATCTTTCCCATGATGTTGTATTCAAGGAAAAGAAGTTTTATAAATTTTGATGTGAGCATGGAAAATGCAGAGAAGGGGAATAAAATACCTTGTATCGCTGATGTGCCAATGAAAGGAGTTGCGATAAAAATGGATGAGATGGAGAACATGGCGGAAAACGAAAACGATCAATATAGTTCGGCGGAAGAAGGGGAACTTAGGTTTTCTTACTCAGATGGTGGAAAGGCTCTTAACAGAAAACGACCAAGGAGGAACATCGTCAATAGGAAGTAAGAGCAGGAAACTTTACAACTGAAACCTAAGCGTGGTAGAAATACTAAGAAACACGACGGAACTTCACAGATGTCAAGTCTAAGCTTCGCAGCAACAAAAATTGTAATGCGGATGCCCAAACAAATTTTATGTCTGCTATTTTTGAAGGGATGCGTTTATGGCTGAGACGGTGGAGTCATTGACTTACACCGAAGCTATGAATCCACAAGATTCGGATAAGTGTAAATTTGCTATGGTGAAGAAATGGAAGCTCGTCGTTTGAACAACACATGGGATATGATGAAGTGTACAACTGGTAGAAAGGTAATAGCATGCAAATATCTATATAAAGTGAAACTTTCTGCAAAAAATAAGGACATTGACTTCAACGAAACATTTAGCCCCGTTGTAAAATTCACGTCTATTCGCGCAATTATTGCTAAAGCTGCATCTAGAAACTTTTTGCTATACCAGTTTGATGTGAAAACCGCTTTGTTGAATGGGACTTTAGAGGAGAAGATCTATATGGCACAGCCAATCGGATATGATGAAAATTCGGGAGATTTGTATAAGCTGAATAAAACATTATACGACCTCAAACTTCTCTAAATTTCTCAACAATTATAATTTTGAAACGTGTGCAGCTGACGCATGCTTTTTCGTGCTTTGTAAAAAGACGAGAATTGTCATATTCGCGTTATATATACATGATGGTCTACTGGCACCAACTGGTATGAGAGACATTAAGGATCTGGCAACCTACTTGAAGAAATATCTTGAGGTTACAATCATTGAGGGAAGATACTGTCTTGGTTTGGAATTGAGGCTAAGTTCTGTAGGAGATGTCCACGTATTGCAGCCTGGTTATATTCAACGCTTTTTCAGCCGCTTTAATGTAAGAAATTCAAAAGGAGTTTGAAGCTATAATCAAATCATCACTTCTCTGTGCATCTTCAGCAGACGAATCAAATTGTCCTTTCTGAGAAGCGATTGGATGCCTGATCTATCTGGCCATATCTACAAGGCCAGATATTTCGTATGTTGTTGGAGTCCTGAGTGGATTCCTGGACACTCCAGACCCACAGCGTATCAGAACTGTGAAACGAGTCTTTCATCTAAAGGTATATTTTTCAAAAAAAAAAGGAACTCAACTCTTTTGCATTACAGTGATTCTGATTATTCCTGCGATCACCAATTTCTTCGGGATTACGAAGGCAACGTTATACAGCACTATCATCAACAAAAGCTGAATATGTGGCAGCATCAGAAGCAGTTAAAGAGCTTATGTGGCTAAAAGTTTTACTAAAAGATCTTCTACTTGAGACTGATGTGCGGACAATGCTTTATCTAGACAATCAAGGAACTTTCAAGCTCATCAAAAATCTTGAATATCATTCGAGGACCTAACACATTATGAAATTTTTTTTGAGATTTGTTATATACGAACTAATGTTCAGTTAGCTGATATGTTCACGAAACCTTTATGTAAAGAAAAATTTGAATATTTTAAGGTATAAATTAATGTAATTTAATATCATCTGCTATAAAAACGGGACGAATTGGATGAACTCATCAGTGTTTTCAATTCTAACTTCCAATTTTGATCGGGCCGTGTGGGTCTACTGATAAAAAGTTACGTCCTCTATGAAGTGATTATTAAAAGCAGTGCCAAAGATTGTTCTTAATTTAGAATAGTTTGGGCAATTTACGGACTTGCCCAAATAACAGTTTATATGAGGCGGTTACATATTACCAAAGCTAAGCAGAGTGTGTGGTCTTTGAGATGCGTACCTACGTCGTTTTGTCAGTCTTGATGTATTGCTACCCCCAAACATGAGTTTAATATTTTGATTGATGGTGCAAACGCACAAAGAATGAAGTCCTGATGCCCCAAAATGCCAAAATGAAGTTTTATGGTCTTAACGACGCGAATTTTGGAAATCGAATCTCAATATTATTATGAACTTCCTTGAACGTGGAATATATCTCTCTAAGATTGGTCAGAACCAGGCGTTTCTGAGCATATCCTTTCTGATTTTTAATCTAATAACGGTTTTATTTTTGAACCTGAGAAAATAAATTGTTTGATAGCTTTTAGTTTTTTGGAAATTTTCTTTTATAATGCAAACAAAGTATTTTTCCTCTTTGCATTTATCTTCATCAAATTCAACTGTAATAGAGAAAACTTTTCAACTTTGATTGTATTATACATATTTTAAGTCATACAGTCTTCTTCTGTCGAATGCATTTTCTCCAATGTATTGCAGGCGTTCATTAATCAAATTGAATGCAACGTCTTTAGCGACATACATTTCGTCAAATCCAATATGGCCTTCAACATCTACCAATGATGATATTGTGCCAGAATTTCGAATCTGACCCAATTTTTTCCTGCACGCAGAGCAAATCAATGACTTTGTGTCTAATTCTGGTTGGATCATAATTATCAACGGTCGTACTGTTCGTAAATCATATGCATTGGGTTGTAAGGTGTTAAGTCCAGAGTACTGGAACACGTTTTCCACACAAAAGCACTCATTTTATAAAATTTTAATAAAATTACTCAAAACTTAATATTAAAATCAACTCTTGTTATACCTATGTATATATATACAATATTATAATATAATCTGGTATAAGTCCTGAGCTCACTACAGATAAATATCAAGAGAGTACTTGTACTCTACTACAAGTTTACAAGTCTAGAAGTCTACAACTACTAAAATAATGAAAAACATTTACAAACACTAGTCATTGAAAAAATCAAACAAAAATACGTGCGGTGATGTTTCTTAAAAAAAAAAACAGCTATCTGCACACGAATTAGACATGACGATGATACGAAATGTAACCTAATAAACATTTATCTGGGAGTCTGATTTTGTCAGTGGTCGTGAACAGACGTCTTTCTCTGCGCACCAGTGTTGCAAAATTTACTATTTATTTCTAATTTATTCGAACAGTTAATTCCAGTTACCTATTTAATTTCAATTAACTACAAGTGTTATATATTACACCAGTTACTTTGATAAACTTAAATAAATAAAAATTGAAGCGAATTCCACTTCAGTACGAAAAATCATCAAAAGGAGGGGGGTTGCAACGCATAGTCGCATATAAATAAACTACTCGCACTTTCGGAAGAGTGCGAAGTTTTCGAAAGAATAATGGGAAGGAAGATGAAACAGGTCATCAACAAAAAAAAAAACCTTGAAGAAGATCAACAATGAAAACTGATTTGCTATATTGGATGATGAAGCCTCAACTTCTGCACTTTTAGGAAAAGAAAACGTAAACGTTAATAAAGAAAACCAGCCCAAAGAAAAACGGAGACTTGGTGTGCACCAATTTTCACTAGAGGTATAAGTTCAAAATACTTATTTAACAAATCAATTTGTTAAAAATAATTGATTTAAGCTAGACAATATAAGATTCGAAAGTAAGGGATTTGACAGGTTAAAAATGTTTGCTAGGGGATCTAGAATTACATTTACAATCTCAGGGAACGTTTCCCCTGAGGAAGTTAAAAATGAAATAGCCAGGTTGGACCCCTCCCTCAAGTTCGAAATTAAGATAATTGAGACAAAATGGTCTAAAGAGAATATGTTTAATTTAGAGTTATATTTACGAGCGTTCAATATATTCTCGGACTCTTGTTTGCTTTCAGGGTCATAGTGGTGGACCCATGTTTCGTCCCCAGTAACAATTCGATCCATAACACCGTCCGCGTTCTCACTACACATCTCCAAAAGCTCTCTACAGCATGCGATTCTGACTTTTTTCTGAGGCGCTGTGAGCATTCGTGGCACCCACCTTGCACTGACCTTTGAAAGGTTAAGATGGTCATGAAGAATGGTGTGAATGGTACCAATTGAAAGCTTGGTGATCTCTGCCATCATTTTCACCTTTATTCGGGCATCCTCAAGAACAAATTTTTCGACTTCTTTGATGCTTTCTCCCGTACAAGCAGTAGCCGGGGCACCGGAGCGGGGGTCGTCTTCAATGCTCTCTTTGCCTCTCTTTAACTCACTTGACCACTTTTGCACAGTTGATAATGAAGGTGCGGAACCCTGGTAAACAGCCACCATCTTTTCATGAATAGTTTTTTGACTTTTTCCTTGCTTAGTGAGAAATTTAATTACAGCGCGATGCTCAATTTTCACCATCATCGTCTCAGTTGCCATTATGATTCTGTTTAACTAGAGATAAAACGCGAATTAATAATCACATTTATATGAAATTTTACATGAATGCACTAAAATAATAGTATTACTTGATAAATAAGTCAATTCATATATACAACCACAGCTTCACCGCGATACCGAGAATATGTTGAACGCCCCTCGTACTAACAGTTGAAGACCGGGAAACACTGTTTAAACTTAAAGCTATAAAATACATATTATTTCAGAAGGTTAAATGGGATTCATTAAAGAAATCAGAAGTTATGCAATGTTACAGATGCCAAAGATTCGGACATGTCTCGTCTTACTGCGCTTTTTCTGCGAGATGTGTAAAATGTCTTTCGACGCATGAAATAGGTAAATGCCAAATTGCCCCGTCGTTTGATAAAGCTCTTTTAGGTTGTATTAACTGCAGTGAAATGGGTCACCCGGCTAGTTTTAAGGGTTGTCCTAAGTGGACAGACTATGTCTAAAAGAACGACTCCCAGTCTTTTGTCGGTAGAAAGGGAATACGGTTTAGTAATGAATCAGTTACATTGCCACCTATTCAAGTTTCTCCTAGACAGAAGAACAACACCTTTACTGATATACTAAAAGGCACATCGACTTTTAATTCAACTCAACCAATAAACCACAGAACTACTGTTGGAGAGTCTCTTTTATCCGATTTTTTTAATGAATCTAATTCTCATTTTGGTATCCCTTTTAATACACTAATAGCTAAAATTGAAGAATTCTGGCCTTCTTACTAGGAACTTAGTTCCATAGATAAACCAGGTGCATACTTAGGTTTCCTCGCCACGCTCGCTCCATGAATTGCAAAATAATATCTTCTAATGTTAACTCGATCTCCAGAGACAAGCACATTGAAATTGATAGTTTACTTAAGGAATTTAATCCAACAGCAACACGTCAGAAAAGGACATATAAAAACGTTTTCAGGGATATGAATTTTTCGAAAATCCATCGGGAAGAGGCACCGGAATTCTCATTTCAAACAAAATTAAAGCAAACCAAAGATTCTTTAATCATAATGCTTTCACAGCAACTATAGCCTTGATTCCCCTTAGCTGCAATAATAGCACTTAGCAATAGTTTAATTTTACATCCCCTGCAATATAGGGGCCACAATAAAAACTTAACTCAACACTCTTTTAAATAATCTGAATAGTTATGACTTTATTATACTAGGTGGCGATTTTAAAGCAAAACATAGCTCATGGGGAGACACTGAAGTTAACCTTAATGGATTTCACCTTTTTCAGTGGTTACAAAAGAAGAGGCTATTAGACCTAGAAATCGTACCACTAGATGGCCCTTCACGGCCGAGTTCAGGCTCTTATCTGTATTTTTACATTATCTCTGCCAACCTCTGTCCCTCTGATCCAATACTACGGTACTGAGATGCTACGCAATTGGTGCCATATCAGACCACTTTTCGGTTTATTTCCAGCTCGCAGTCCGGTCGGGATCCCCTTTTTATAATCCTCCACCATCCTATACTTGCTTTAAAAACACTAACTGGACAGATTTCAATTGTGCTTTAGACAGTCTTCGACAAAATCTTAGCATACCCAGGGATAGAAATCTCTCCAACCAAGAAATTGACACCTTTATAAATGGCATCTCGTCTTCAATTTTAAGTTGTATAGACCATTTTAGCAAACAAGTTTTACTAAATTCTAACCACTTTAAGATTTCGTCTTCGGTTTGGAATTTTTTTAGAGTGAGGAAAATTTGGAAGAGAAGGCTAAAAACAATGTTCCATGGATTTGACGATAGGAATAATCCAGATTATATAGCGTTACCTGCACAAGATTCCATTGGCATAGAAAAAAGCATTACTTATAACAATAATAAAAAATTGCACCTCTAACGAAATAAATAGATTTCGACCGATTTCATTGACCTCAAGTCTGGGCAAAATCTTAGAAAAAATAGGTTTATCAAATATAAATGATTACATCACCGACTCGGACGTTGTTAACCATCAACAACTCCTCCCTGCATAGTTTTCTGTATTTGCAAAAACAAATATTCCAAAATTTAAGAGAGGGAAAATGCACGGTAGCGTATGCGTTGGACTTAAAAAAAGCATTCGATCTAGTTTGGCATGAAGGCCTCATATCTAAATTAATTACCCTTAATTATACATAGTTTTTTACAGGCCCGTTATCTGATAATCAACTATAACAATGAGCGTTCGGCACCTATGCCAGTGCTTTCTGGAATCCCACAAGGTACATATTGGACCCTCTTTTATTTAATATATATTTACATGACTTCCCTCTCTTTCTTAATTCGTCTAAGACCATCTTATATGCAGACGATACATTAATTTTTAGAGCTCACAGTAGACCGCCCACTGCTATAATAACTTTAAAGCAGCATTTACAGGAAACAATATTATACTATAAAAAATGTAGACAAATGTAATTTAATATGCTTTAGAAACGCTTCAGCTAGGGGCCATTACTTAGCAGTCCCTGAGACTAAACACATTTCATTAGAAATAGAAAACAATGTTACATCACTAAAACAGGCGGCAAAGTACCTAGGTATAACGCTACACGACTTAAAGCCAACCTCCGCGCAAAAAATGCTCTTCGAAACAGTAAAATAGCTGCGGCACAATTAAAAATCCTTTTTAGCTCTAGAGAGGTACAAAGGGAAACAAAATTATTATTGTATAAAACACTAATACGCCCCCTTTTGTCCTACGGTTTTACTAGTTGGTTCTACATAACGCCTAATGTAGCAGGTGAACTCCAAAGATTCTAGAGGAGTATCTTGAGGAAATGTATCGCAAAGTACAGAAGAACAGATGGTTCAGTAATAAAACTGTAAACGAGGAATTTCAAATCACCCCATTGATTACTTTTCTAACTACGCTTGCTAAAATGAGACTAATCAAGCTGGAATCGCACACGAATCTCCTAATTAGGAACATTTTCTGTGAAAATATTAACTTATCTATATACGAACGATACTACTTATCTCCTATAAGTATACTTTCGGAGGCGTCCATCCTATATTTTGAGGTCACGGAAAATAATTCTGGAAAGATCCAATTTTAACAAAAAAAAACACATATAAACAACTATAGAAGCTACATAATAAATAAAAAATTAACGTTAAAAAATTACTGTTAAACACGAACAGTAATTTATTTTTGTTTTTTCTCTTTTCCTCCTGTACCTGGTTTACTACCTTTTCATAAAAACATATTACTTCTAAGTTATATCTGTTATAATAAGAAAAATTGTAATAACATAAAAATATATGTATGTATATAAATGTTAATAATTAACAATATGCATCGAATTGTTTACGAATTTAACATTATATATATATTTTTTTATAATATAAAACTAGAAAATAAGTATTTAACTCCACTGAACTAAGAAATACAATTTTGATGGCCCAAAAAGATATATACAAATGTATTTGTAAAAATGTGTAATATATGTACATACATAACCATAAGTAAATAGTACAAAACATTTAGAAAAATTCCTAATTTTAATACTTAACAACTCCTTACTCCTCTTTGTTTGTTTTATTTTTTTTTATGTTTGCTTGTTTCCTTATCTTAAACCTATAATGTTGTGGTCCTTTTGAGTGGACACACAAAACACATTTTACGACGAAACACTAACACATATCGTATAGCCTGACCAATTCTAAGTTGGCAACTTGAATTCCATAAAATATATTTAAGATATAAGCATTTATGTTACAATGGAAATATCAATAAAAAAATACTAGTACTACTAATAATAATAAACATTTATCATAGTTTTTTGATTTACCTTCCTATACAAAATTATTTTGGCCGAACCCATAGAGATTCCAACTTAAAATCTTAAATGAAGATAGAGGACGAGTTTCTCTATAATAAAATAACATATATAGACAAAAGGAGAACCAATAAAACACCAATTTTTGAATTATTCCAAAAATAAAAATAAAAACGACTTTCTGGAATATGCTTGAAAAAAAAAATTATGTCGAGATTTTGAAAGTTAACATTTTTCTGAATTCAACAAGGAATATTTTTTTAAATTCTACGATTTATTAATTACAATTTTTTGAAATATTGAAAAAACCTTAAATTTTGATTTTTTTCATAACGTTCAAAACGTCGGGTGATCTTTCATGGAATGACCCTATTGTGATCAGGAATTAACGAACGTGGTTAATGAAATTCGCGTTTCGAAAGAAACCGAAACAGAAAAAGTGTCCCTCAACACAATACGACGCCATTTTGCAGAATCTGGCATCGAAAACACGAGTACCGCTACTGACCAAAAACATATTGAAAAGAGGCTTAGTTGGTCAATGCAGAATTCAGGCCGGGATTATATTTACAAATGAGTCCTACCATTCTTGAAAAAAAAAGATATCAAGTTTCTGCAACACACTGTAAAACATCCAGCAAAAGTTCATGTTTATGGATGCTTTTCGGCTAAAGGTTTCAGAAAATTAATAGTATTCACACAAAACCTCGATGTGCCCTTCATATAAAACTTAACCAGAAGGGTTTGCTAAAATCTGTCGAATATCTGTATGGACGAAACAATTACTACTGGATTTTGCAAGATGATAACGATCCAAAATATCGGAGTCGCCTCTGCATGCATTGGAAAGAGGAAACTGGTATAGAGACGTTATATTGGTGGTCCCATAGTCCTAATGCGAATCCAATAGAAAATGTGTGGTCTTTAACGAAGCTGAGGCTTAAGGGTAAAATAGCCCCAATAAAACAACTTGCGCGGGTCTTGAAGAAAATTTGGTGAGGTTTAAGTTTAGAGTATGCGCAAAAATTATAAATAATAATGGTAATCAGATTCAATACTAATACAATAATTACGCAATTTGTTGCGATATATACTTCAATATAAAAATATGATTTAAGAAAATTCAGGCATTTTTCATCGATTTTTTAGACCCAAGTTTTTGTTGAACACACACAATTATTGACTTTCCCAATAACATAATTATTTACATAACAATAACATAACATAATATTTCCAACAGTTAAAGAAAGCAATTTATTTGTGGTGTTATTGTAACTTTTTTTGCTATTGAGCGAAATAAATAAATGGATTGAAATTTTGAAATTGAAATCGATTATGGGAAATTAAGATAAATATACTCGTAGGTGAAGTAGGGAGTAGATTTCGTAAATTTGTGGTAAAGTGAAGTATATCTACTTCAATTGGAGTAAAGTGGTATCACTGACTAAGAGTCTTTACTTTCGACTCTATCATCCATCAGTTGTTCTGAGTGTTTGAAGTCTGGGTTCACTCCGTTTTGAAGATTCTTTCTAATCATGAATGACATTCAGTTACAATGAAATTTTTCTTTAGATCTCGGACTTACGGGCGGGGATTTAATAACTTTGTTTGGAAAAAAATCAGAAAAAAAAGTTTGAAGAAAGTTCAAACCAGGCATAACATACATACAATACCAATAAAAATTAAAGAAAACAACATGCTGTTCGGTTAACGTTGGAGAATGGCGAGATTGGCAGATTATTCCACAGTTTGACAGCATACATATATGAAAAATTGTCAAGCAGGTATGGTTGAGTGGTCTTAAAATAATGTACCGTTTAGATGTACAGAAAATAACTTCGTAGAATAGATAGTCAGATTGCTTCAAGTGAATAATTTTGAATAGTTGAACGCAGGACCGATATTTAAAAAAATTGTCTGAGCTATACTCGATAAAATGACGGGTTTCTATTGTGGGATTTCAAGGTATGGCGGATGTTTGGAAATAGGTATTGCTTTAGTTTTAAGTGGTTACTATGGTCTTCGACCATGCCAATAGCAAAACTCAGAAATAGCTGGACATCGTCGGCGTAGATATGATGACGACAATGGGTAATTCATTGATAAATATAGAAAATAGTAGTAGACCGAGAGTCGATTCTTGGGGAACACCACTATTAACTTGCCAGAAGGAGGATCATTTATACAGGCCGTATAAATGGACAAGTGGTGTCGGTTATCACAAAATTATAAAAAATGGTGGCATCTCTATCTGTTTTACTCACACTAGTTGAAATGGCGTGTTTATCCGTCTCAATCACGACGTCACTGTCTATCTCGCTCACACTTGGTACTCATTTTAACTTATTAAAAAGAATTAACTATGAATCGGGTTTCTTTAACAAAATATATTTTTTTTGTCCTCAATTAAGCGTTAGTCTAGCAAGTGTCACACCATAATTTACAGAAGAGTTACTCAGGGTTACATGACAAAAAAAATCGAAAAAAGTTAAAGGTTTGCGGTCACAGCACTTGAAAGATCGTCACAGGGTGTCAGATTTCTCGATTTTTTTTGAGTGCCAATAATTTTAAAAGTACATGACTCAGATTTTTTTTATAATTTTGTGATAAACGACACCACTTGATCTATCACTCGTTTCCGGCTTGACATTGATTTTTGGGACACCCTGTATATATCTGCGCATCCCTATCGCTTCCATCTTCGGTATAGAGTGTCCCTCCTTCTGATCGCACTTAGAATCTCAGCAGAGAGCAATCAGCATTTATCAGGTTTGTTGTTACCAGTCTTAAAAGGAACATGTTAACCAAAAAGTTCGCCAAGTTTGATGTCAAAAAAGTCTGCTTATCTGTTGACGTCAGATGCTGAAAAAATTATACTCCAGTTACAAAAAATTTCAACATTCACCCAACGGAAATCACGCTACTAGAAGGACTCTGAATTATATAGTAACTATTATAGTAACATATATGTCAAGTGTAGCAAAAACGAGATAATGATATGAAAACATAGAGACAGGTAATTGACTAGAACACTTCACAAGGCTTTCATCACTTAACAAAGATACATCAAATAAGGAAGGGATACACTTAGGTTCGAAATGAGTGGGTTCAACGGAATTGACAAAAGAAAGACAAAGAAAGACAAAGGACTTTAAAGTGTTAGATGAGGTGTCAGTTCCAGTCATACTTTACCGTAATATTCTCAGTAGTATAAGGAGGTAAACAGGCCTCAGAAGTATGGCATCAGACACATATTCTTATCAAATACATGGCTTAGAATATCTGAAAATTTCTCATTATCGAAAATGATACTAGTTGTAATGAAATTAATTGAGTGTTAGTTTTGTATACTATTTTGTTTTCGTACATTGTTGCTGTTGCCTCAATTCTGTACCCACACTTTAACATCTCGCCATTACTACATCAGGAATGCTTAGCTTCTTTCTTCTTTTCCGTCAAAGTATATCTGGCTTGGTTCTTACTACTACATTTTAATTTAAATCAGAAATTTCCTTAGCTGATGGCGTTAAAATTTCCTCCTTCATACCGACCGATAGCGAGGTAACAATTGTAATGGCGCGCTGACGAACTTCGACTAATGGTTGCGAACATGCAAAGCATGCAGGTTGGTTTTTGAAGTATAAATAAGTTGTAGATTTACACGTACTCAGTAGTTAAATTTGTTGCGATCCCTTAATCATTGTGGATATTTTGATGAAAACAATGCCTTTGTCCTTAACCTACGGTCATCTGGGTTTTAAAGCCCTATTTCTGTGAAGCAGTGGGAGTCTTTTTCAATGGGATGATTTTTAAAATGGCAGTAATTTGAATCGAATATTTATTAATCCATTTAAGACAAAATCTAAGTACTTTTGTAATACCCTGAAGCCCTGAAGGGGTTCACTAAAATAACATATGTTAGGTTTTCTCTTATTTTCACGCCGTTTATATTGGCACGTTTTTCGTTATTAGAAATCGACGTCTCATGTAGTTTTTTTCATAAAACTATTCTTCTCTGTTTATTTGATAAAAATCAGTCTCGAATATCATATTCATATTCCTCATATTATGCTGACCACTACGAGAAAGGATGGAAGACAGCACAGGAAGACGCGATCTCAACGAACTTTATGGCGAAGGAACAATTAGCGAAAAAACAATGTCGGGTGTAGTTTACCCACTTCAAATTAGGTAATATCAGCTTGTAGGACAATCAAAGAAGGAGGTCGGCCATCGGATTTTGACGATCAGGCATTTCGGGCCGACATGGATGATAACGAAAGCATGACAACTCGAATGCTGACCGAACGCTTCAATGTCAGTATTGAATAAGCTTGGTAAAGTATTGAGAACATTGTGGGGCCCCTCAACAAAACACGTTCGCAAATACACCTTGTGACTTTCTACAAGACTACGCTCCAGCTCATAAGACTCAAACACGTCCTATTCCCTATATTTGTTTTCAAGTTCTTTTATTTTTTCCCACATGCGACTTCCACTTTAACTTTGCGCCGAGTGTCATTCCGAGATACTTAGCGTCGTACATGAACGGAATACCGACCGATTGAAGAAGATAGGCATGCTGTTCGTTTTTTTGCGATCGCTGCGAAGTTTAATTTTTGTTTCTTAAATCGTTTTACCTATCCACTTCTAGTATTGAAGCACATCAGCAAACGTAGCTAAAACGGTTCTCTCTTCTTGCGGTATATCACAGGTATATAGAAGATATAGAAGCGGAGCGAATTATAATTTTTTTGAAATTGTAGGACAAAAATTATTCGTTCCAAGTCTTATTTAGTTCAGCAAAAAGCTGTATAGGAATCGATTCTTTGAATTCTATGGATGCTAATAGAAGTTTCTCTATAATTCTCTGTACTTATCCCATACTCTATTAGTGTTGGTCCTGTTGAAAAGCTTGCTGCTTGCTAAGTTGTCCATGAGTTTCAGGTTACAAAAACAGACATACGCTATGTACGTTCCCATCTATGATGGCTTACGGCTATCGAAAAGCTTCAAAAGATATATTATGAAGGTTTATGTTATGATAAAGTGGATTTCAAAATAGTCAGTCAAAGAAGTTTCTAATGAAATATGTTAGCTTACAATAACTTAATTATAGTACTTCTTTCTTTTACTTCGCTCATAAAAGTTACGACCGAACACGAGCTTAGAATGCTTAAATTTTGTTAATAAGTTTCAATAAAGAATCACCTTTTTCGAAAATGCTAGATGTATGCAAATATCAAATGCGCTAACTATAAAGGCTGTTGCAACTCTCGGGGGAGGAAAAATTTCTCAGCGATTTAACAAAAAAATGTTAAATAATTTATTAGTAAAAGGGTGCCGGGTTTCCGGCAACCAAAAAAACAGAAAAAACAAAAATTATAAAACAAAAAAAAAACCACAACCACACGGATGGACGTCACCCAATTTTTATGCGAAATTGAGAAAACAAAATCGAAACAAAACAAATTAATTTTTCCCTAATGGGGAAATACATACACAGTCGTTCATAGACCTCCGTGAGGAATAAACGCGTGTTTCGACTTTTTCCAGAGTGAAAAATATAGTGATTTCATACTAAAGATAATTGGTTGCAGTTTCGCTAATTCAAGCTGTTGTCAAGCGGTTAGCTGCGTCGACCGTCAAAATGTGAGACCAAGGGTTCGAGCCCAGTCTAGGTTTGGGACTTTTTTTTTTGTTTTTGTATTTCTTAAATTCTAAGAATAGTACATAGTGTTATCTGAAAAACCAGTCACGTGATGGATGGTGGAGAGCGCTCCTCTCTTCCCATAACGGGAGTGGAAAAAGGCAAGCACAGTGTTGCCGGTGCCGTGGCGAAAGCCATTAAAAGGAGGAGGAGTTTGAAAACCCCTCCTAACCTAACAAAACAGAAAATAAATGCCGTTTTAACGGCTGATGAGGTCCATTATGAGGGGGGCAATAACAACTTTGACTCTCTAGCGGCATCCGAATCGGACGATGAGGATGAAATGATAAAAGATATCAGCTGCAGCATTGAAAAGATGCAACAAAAAATGCTTGCTGTTAAGCAGAAACAAACTGCACGCAGTCAGAGGGAGCAATTAGAGGTAGAAAGCTCCCAACAAAAAAAGCAAGAAGAGCGGAAACAACAACTGCAGCAACAACAAAACCAGCAGCAGCAGAAACAACAACTGCAGCAGAAAAAACAGCAGCAGCAGCACCAGCAGAAACAGCAACAGCTGCAAAAACAACAACACCAACAGCTGACACCACAGCAGCTGAAAAAACAGCAGCAGCAGCAGCAACAACAACAACAGCAACAGCAGCAGCAGAAGAAGAAGGAGAAGGTGCCTCCTATCAACACCTATAAATTGGAGGTAAATTAAACCAAGGACCTGTGTAAGTTGGTCATTGGTAATAATTTTAATATTAAGCGATTAGGGAACGACCGCCATGCCATCCACTGTAATACAGTGGAGGGCTACGCGAAAGTGAAAGAGATCCTAAAAGAAACGACGACGTAGCACTACTCATTCACACCGAAGTGTGAAAAGCGGCAATCGATGCTGCTGAAAGGGTTGGAACCGTCTTCTGATCCTGAGGAGATCCTGGCACTGCTCAAAGAGAAGGAGTGCGAAGGACTCACGTTTGTAGGGGTAAAGCCATTTACAGCTAGAGCCAGGCGGGAGAAACGGAGTCTACCGTTCTTCCTGGTGCAGCTCAGTCCCGAAAGCCGTTTGGATAGTCTAAGGAGTATCAATGTCCTAGCCTACCAGGTGGTTCACTGGGAAAAACTAAAAAGGAGCGAAGTCGTTATACAATGCGTTCGCTGCCAGAGGTTCGGGCACGCCGCGTCGAACTGCCAAATGCAGCCTCGATGCGTGAAGTGCGCTAAGAACCACAGTTTCGGAGAGTGTGCTCTGGGTGTTGACGGAGCATCCGATAGGTCACAGCTCTCGTGCGTGTTATGTGGAAACGTGGGACACACCGCAAACTATCGGGGTTGTCCTAAGTTCACTGACATTAAGAAAGCAAAACTGGATCGGCAGCAGAAGGTGGAGGTCAAATGTTCACCTATTAGGTTTCAAACACCAGCCGTCACGTCCCAAATTTCCTACGCCCAAATGGCGTCAGGTAGGGGGGCTACGGTACAGTAAGCGACTGTTGCTTCTCCGGCGCCAACGCCGAGAACAACGGAAGCTGCACCTACCATGCTAGCCATCTTGCTCGCAATCCAAGGGCTGATGGCTCAGCTGCAAAAGCCGGTTCAAGAACAGGCCAAGCGGGTGGACCACATCTACTCGCTGCTGCCGGGCCTAACGCAACACATGCCGTAATGTTTACACACATGGTGGAGCAAACTTTGAAGGTCCTTGCGGTGAATGTTAATTCACTGATTAGGATTGAACGAAGAGCCGCGATGTTTAAATTGCTACAAGACCAAACTCCCGCTGTGCTTTTCGCTAGCGAAACCAAGCTAACCGATAAGCACAAACTGGAGTACAATAATTATGTTGTTAGAAGGAGAAACCGGCCCAGATCCAAACGCGGAGGCGGTGTCGCGATCTTCATTAAAGAAGGTATACAATTTCACAGAGTGTACAAGGGAGTGTTGCTCATTTTCCGGGTGTTGGAGGCAGTCGTCGTTTACATCCCGCTCCGCAGTGGAAAGCGGCTGTACTTGGCCTCTGTTTATGCACCTGAGGCTTCACAATCCACTCTATTCATTATAGAGCTCGACACGCTTTTTCGACTTCTGAGGCTGGAATCGGAGGAGAATTATTTTATAATATTTCAACGCTAGACACAGAGATTGGGGAAATAATTTGCCAAATACTAGAGGGAACCTACTACTCGATTGGTGGGGTCAGCACGATGTCATGTACAGACTCGGTCTTAAAGCGACGGATAACCCGTCGTTTCCCAGAGGCGGGTCTTATTTGGATCTACTGCTGTACGACTGACAGGTACGAATTTACAAACGCTAAACTGTCTGCGCACATTCGTGTATGACACTGACCATTGCGGTTTTAGCACCGAAATTACAGTTCCCAACGAAATTGCGGAATTGGAGGAGTTTGTCCAAAGATATTCTTACAGCTACAGTAAAACTCGATGGACACGCTTCTCCGCAATCTTGAAAAGAGCACTCTCCTCCAACACGCTCCACCCACCGTCCAATAGGAATTTTTCAAACGAGTAGATCGACAATTACCTAAAACAATTAAACAAACTATGGACACTACAATACCGCGGTATCGACGTACGACTAACGAAGACCTGTTCGGCAATCCTGCTATTGACGCACTGCACCGACAGAAAAGTAGACTTCTGACAAGACTTAAAAACTTGTACAGACAGTTAACTGACCGACAAGACCAAGAGATTAGGACACTGAAGTCGTCGATTAAAAATATCCAAACTCTAATAAAAGAAAATTACAGAATTTCTGTAAGTTTGTATTGGAACAACAAGGTTCGGGCTGCAAACACCAGCAACCCGAATATGTTTTCGCAAATAAATAAACTATTTCGGAGAAGAAATCAAAACGACCTTCAGTGTCTTAAAATAGCCCAGACGACAAACAACGAACGGTTACTGACAATAGCAGGTATTGATCCAAATGAAGCCGCTAATGATGACGACTTCTTTGTGATCGAGGATCCACAGGAAAAGGTCGAGGTCATAGGGGTGACTTTCCAGGAAGTATACAAGGCCAGTGATACCATTGGCCCTAATTATGACCTGGACAATCGCGTCTTGGTGCACGACTTCTGCATTCGAAATGAAATAGGGAACAGGCGATCCGAGGAATCTGGTTTTACCCGGTTCAGCAACGGAAATATGACCTACCCCCGTTCATTTCGAGGGAAGAACTCCATGAGATCTTCGACACAATCAGGGCTAAGAAATCAGTGGGGACCGATGGTATTCAGAACATCGTGCTTCGACATCTTCCTCTGGAAGCGGTGGACATTTACACCACCCTGTTTAATAATGCAATGAATAATGGACTTTATCCAGTGCATTGGAAAACGGCGGTGGTTCAACCTATTCCCAAAAGGGGAGAGGATATATCTAATCCGGCGAATCTCCTGTCGATAAGTCTCCTTCCGAATATCAGTAAGGTTTTTGAAAGGGTAATCAATAGCTCTGTCTAGGTGGGTTGAGGACAAACATATAGTTCCGGATAATCAATTCGGTTTTATGGCGGGACATGATATCTCACATGCCGCATCCAAACTGGTGTCCGATATCCAATGAAATAAATGCAAAAAACAATGTACTGGTGCCTGCCTTGTTGACTTGGAGAAGGCCTTCGACACAGTATGGTTAGAGGGTCTTTTCTATAAGCTGGCTAGGCTGGGGATCAGTAAACCACTCTTGTACAGACAGTTCATCATGAAAAATGGTGATGTGACTTCTGTTGGAATATTTCAAATTAAAAATGGTCTTCAGCAAGGCGCGGTCAATTCGCCGATCCTATTCAACATTTTTACAAGCGACTTGATAGGTTCACTTCCCCATACTATTGCGTACGCAGACGATTTGGCGATGACTGGAAGTTGAAAATCAACTTTCAGAAGTCAGAAACCATTCCCTTTAGGACGCCGTTGTCTGGAGTCTCTAGGGATACCAGAAAAAATTGGCGAAAGTTCTCGATCATTGGACAGCATGGACAGCCACTTGCCTGTCGAAATGTAGTCAGATACCTTGGGATCTGGCTAGATCAGTTTCTGTATTTTGGCAAAAATATAATTTCTATGTGTGTGTATGTGCGTATTGTGTATGTAGGTTAAGTAGGCTAAGGTTTATTTTAAGTTAGATATTAAGTTTTTATAAAAAATAAAAAATATGTCCATATGCTAAGTTTTTTGCTTACAAATTGTTTTTTCTTAGCTTTAAGTATACAAAACAAATATTTATAAATAAAATGTAAATAAAGTCGAAAGACATAGTTGTAAGAATTTAGAGTGGCTTAGAGTGCCTGTGTGGGGCCAGTAAGTTAGTATAAGATTGTTAAGTAATTTTAAGCTGGATTTTAAGCATTTTTTGTTAGTATGTAAGAGTTAATGATTAAGGAATTAAAATGCTTTAAAACTGAAAAAAAGAACTGAACTGGGAAATACATACGCTAAGTGTTTTTTTTGAAAAAGGGGGGATGACAAAGTTTGCCGAGAAAAGGAGACTTACGGGATTCTATGAATCACAAATAACCCCAACTAGGGAAAGACCACACAAATACATATATCAAAAAAGTACAAGGGCTACTTAGCTGTTTTCCTGCCTACTTGGGGTCGCTCCTGTCTTTTGGCCGGTTCCGGTGAGAGGGGGTTATACTTTCGGCCACAGTCACTTGGCTTGTAGTTCGCGATCGATTCTTTGGTCGTCTTCTTCTTTTAATCCTGATGCGGCTGATGGGTATGTGTTGTCCTCGTTCGTTTTATTTTTTTCTGTAACTTGTTGTGTTAATCTTTTCTGTTTTTGGTTAATCGTTATTTTTTTTGGTCATTTTTTGGTTGTTTTTTTTTCCTTTTTTTTTTGGTTTATTAAAAAAATGGTGGCACTGTCCGCTATGACATCTAGATATCAATTACACTAGCCGCGCATTTCGGCTAGTTGCCTCTCCGATAAAGACACATTCATACGCGGTTCCACTAATTCAGCTGTCAGAGCAAAGGGACCATGGCATCCAGAACATGACGGGAAGAAAAGAACGGCGACGAAACAAGAAAAGGCAGGAGGGCAGAGGGGTGAAACAGACTACAACAGGACCAAAGGGAATGCTTCTTTTCATAGCGACCTCGTTCTGCTACGCGAGAAAAAACCTTCTCCGGATGGTGAAAGTTTCGACGTACTTTGGGGCTAATTTCGCAGCGTAGTAGTTCGCCGCATCGGAGATCATAAAGTTCCTACGCCATACACCCTCGTTTGGTAAGTATTGAACGTCGAGTCGTCTGAGGTTATGTGACTTAGAAGCCTTCTTGGTCGCCGTCGCCAGCTTCCTACTTATGTCTTCCCTAAGCTTTTTAAATCATATCCCTAGCTCAGTCATGTCAGTCGCCATATTTGGTGAACCTAATTCCCTATCTATTGACCCCGTTTCCCTATCTTCTAAACCTACTTCCCTTTCTCCTAAGCTCACGCTATCTTCTGGCGGAGCTGGTTCCCTACTCTTGATCTCCGTGATCATGTCCCGTACAAAGTTCGCGTAGTAAGGGAAGATACCTAATACATCATGTTGGGAGGTGCGGATACAAGAGGCAAGCTTCGCCAACTGAGAGTCCCAAATCGAACTCTATCTACTTTCGCTACTACCTCCTTCCATTTCGAACTATTGTCATGCACAATCACGTGTTTTGCCCTGACAAATTTAAACAATTGTTCTACTCTCCAATCCGGATAGTCCAACGGGTTCGACTAAACCTTGTTGATCGTCTTAGCGATCCATGGATCCGGGACCTGCTCTTCCAGTTCAGCTACGACTGCAACATTCCTAGAAAGCATGTCCGGAACCACATGATCTTTGCCTTTGCGATGCACAATTTCGAAGTCGAACTGCTGCAACTTAACCGCCCACCTATCTAACCTACCACACGGATCCTTGAGGTTACTCACCCAAACCAATAAGTAATGATCTCTCACGACCGTAAATCGAAATGTACGGTCGCAACTTTTCAATAGCCCACAGTACGGCCAAACATTCCTTTTCCGCGGTTGAATAGCTTCTCTCGTTTCTATTCAACGACCTACTCAGGTAACTAATTACTTTTTCTCCTTCTTCAAATGTCTGAGTAAGCACTGCTCCGACCCGAAAGTCCGATGCGTCGGTTGGCACCACAAGCGGCCGCTCAAAATCCGGACATGTCAGTATCGGGGCAGTCACCAAGTACTCTTTTGCTTTCTGGAAGCTCCCTTCGCACTCCTCAGATCAAATGAACTTACTTCCTTTCCTCAACAGGTCGGTCAACGGTTTTCCCAAAACTGCGAAGTTTGGTTTGAATCTCCTATAACAGGAAACCGTGCCGACAAAACTCCTAACCTCTTTTACTCTCG
This sequence comes from Volucella bombylans, assembly GCA_949129095.1. NCBI lineage: Eukaryota > Metazoa > Arthropoda > Insecta > Diptera > Syrphidae > Volucella > Volucella bombylans. The sequence goes on from OX422140.1 coordinate 300,463,986, forward strand.
ACCTTTTCTGAGTCAACATGAAGGCTATGCCTATCAACTACATATCCTAAAAATTTTAACGACGATCTACAAAAGTTGCACTTCTCTTCGCTAACCTTGAGACCAGCCGCAGTCAATCTTTTGAAGACCTCTTCCCATATTTCCAGGTGTTGGAGGAAATTGTTGGTGACGATTATGATGCCATCCAGGTACACGAACACGTGCGGTTCCAGGTCGGCGTCAAGCACGGTGTCGATAAAACGCTGCCACGTCTCCGGCGCGTTATGTAACCCGAATGGCATTCTCTTGAATTGAAAGAGGCCCTGATTGGATACGGTGAAAGCCGTATAAGGCCGATACTTCTCCTCAACGGGGATTTGCCTATACGCCGACTTGAGGTCGACGACGAGGACAAGAATTTAGCATCCCGGAGTTTGTCCAAGGCCGCTGAGATATATGGGAGAGGATAAGCATCATGTTCCGTGACCTTATTCAACTTTCTGTAGTCGACGTAGAATCTAAACGTATCATCCATAGACTACTTGACTTTTCTATAATGTTTTCTTTCAACATGTCTTCTAATTCCCTATCTATATGACGCTAAACCGCCGGCGAGACTGGATAGTAAGGCTGTTTTATCGGTTCAGACGTCGTCCTAATCTTATGCTCCACTAAGTGTGTGCATCCTAATCCTTCTGGCATGTTTTTGAAAACCCTAGCTATAACCCTACTTAATTCCCTATCCTGGTCTTCATCTAAATCTACTCTATCCTTAATTGCTGAAATCGATGCCACCTTTGCGTGGTTCGAAAAATTCCACACGCCTGATCTCAGATCCGGGACAATTCCTGTCCGGGCCCAAAAGTCCACACCCAGTATCAAGACATGTGGAAGATTTGGAATTACTAGACATTCCAGTAGGATCGATTTCCCCGGCACTACTATTGGCAAAGACAAAAAACCTGCAGCCTCTATACCTGCACCGTCTGCTAAAGAAACCCTATTAATGTTTGCCTTTCCTAACTCTAACCCTAAACTCTTTAACACATGACATCCATCCCTACAGATGATCGTACGCGAAGCCCCTGAATCCAATAATTCTAACATCCTAATTCCATAAATCCTAACTCCTAAATAAGGGCGTACGTCATCTTTCTGCGCCTCGAGTGTGAAACCTAAATGAACGACCTTTTCCGTCGTTCCTACCAACCGGTTACCAGCAGACAACCTTTCTAATTTTGTCGACACACTCGCCCTGCCGATGCGAGAGTCCGATTCCTATTTCCCGAACACGTAGGGCAATCTCTACGTATAACCCCTACTTTCGCACAACCTACACAACGCCTAGAGCGGAATAAGTATTCGAGAGGTGTCCCTCACGGTTACAATTGTAGCTTCTCATCTGGCTGTTCGGTTGAGTGCTACTGCGGACCGCCGCGACTCGAGACTCCACCACCGTTGGTTCCTCGACCGCCACATAGGCCAAGTCTGGTTCGAGGAGGTTGCGAGCTCGTTGAGTTGGTGGTGGGACGACGGAATCAACATTTGCTGGAACTGTTTCGAGCCTTCTACCCAACGCAACAAGGTCCTTGATGGATTTCGGATCCGTCAGGCCTAGTTGGGTTTGGTAGAATGGTGCTAGATTCCTCTGTACCATCCTCAACTTTCGACTCTCTGATAATGGCTTAGAGAGTCTACCAATCAAGTTTTTTTCCATGATGGCCACGTATACGCCTATAGATTCCTCCTTCCCTTGGGTACGTCGCCTAATCTCCTCCAGCAGCAGGTCATCGTAATTATGGGGGAGGAACTCCAACTTCAGCTCTGAAACCAATTCTTCTCATGAGCCTACCAATCTCCGGTTCGCCCTAAACTAAATGAGTGCTTTCCCCTCGAAGAGCTCCTCCGCTAGTTCCAATTCAATTCAAACAAGTTGTACGTTAAGACATTGTCTCTTATAGTACTAAGTAATAATATTTAGTTACAAAATGTTAAGTTTAAACAGAAAAAATATAACAAACAAATTAAAAAATGATAAGTAATAGTAATTATAATAATAATAAGATAAAATACTAAAAAGGAAAAAGAAAGACAAAAAAGGGAGAGGAAATAAAATAGTTGAGAAATTGGAGAAAGACTGAGGTAGAGTTGATAGTAAAGAGATACGTTAAGAAGAAAAGTACACATACAAGGCAGTTTTGAAGCTAGCAGTATTTGACAAGCAGTTTATATGATACGGTAAGTTATTCCATAGTCTAATAGCATAAATGAAAAATAAACGCGATGAATTGAGGTATTTGCAACGCTGAGTGCTAATGTTGAAAGTTCTTCTGGGAAGGGAAAATTCCAGTTTGGAGTAAAGGTAAGTGACTTGCTTTGTGTTTATAATTTGATGTAGAAATAAGCAAATTCTGAAATCAAGGTACTTTCTCAATGTACAGCCAAGAAACCGGCATGAGAATTCCGAGATTCTATCGTATCGTTGCCTTGCATAAACATACCGAACAGCATCATTATAAGCAACCTGGATCTTGCGAAAAGATAGTGAGTAAAGGTCACTGTAGAGAGCTGCAGCATATGAAATAATGGGTATTATGAGAGTGAGCACTAGTCTTCGGTGAGTATTCCAGGGGGTATAGTTGGCAGAAATCCAAAGTTTACGCAAGCATTCGTACACGCCCAACAACGATGTCAACGTGGTTATAGGCAGAAAGCTTGCGATTTATGGTGAAACCAAGACTTGTAGCCACCTCAACTAACCTAATCTTACTACCGGCTAAGCAAACATCAGGAACTAGACTTAGCTCAAAGGACTTGTTTGATATTGGAAATACTTGGCTTTTTTTTTTGGTTCAAAGATAGTCCATTTTTAGTTTCCCATTCAACAATAGAAGCAAGATCCTCATTTAGTAGTGACACTAGTTCACCTATTTTATTATCCGAATGAGATAGGTAAAGTTGTACATCGTCTGCATAGAAATGAATAAGTGCGTGCTTACAAATCGATGCTAAGTCACTTATGTACATACAGAACAAAATTGGGGCCAATATTGATCCCTGCGGAACCCCTTGAGAAACTGACCGGAGACCTGAGCGATTGTTACCAACAACGACTATTTGTGACCGTCCACATAAAAAGTTTCGAATGAGCCTTACAGCTCTTTCACTAAAACCATAGTAATGGTGCAGTTTCCAACAAAGAATGGAATGATTCACTCTGTCAAAAGCTTTAGAGAAATCAAGCAGGCAAAGCAGCGTCACAAATCCTTTGTCAAAATCTTGCTGATATCATCGAAGATTTTTACCATGGCGGAAGAATAGCTATGGTTCTTCCTAAAGCCCGATTGGAATGGGCTCAACAGGGAATTTTTAGCCAAGTGTTTCTGAATTTGTGACTCTATTACCTTTTCAAAGACCTTAGACAAGACATTTCAAGAAGGAATTAAGAGAAGATCCGCAACGTTCACCTGAAAATTTTAAGCCCCACTTCTCTATGCGCTCCTGGCATCGTTCCTGTTTCGGCTCATCCCACTGTCTCGGTTCCATAGGCGTCGTCCATTCCGTTTGTCTTATCGGAGGTGTCGTGGGTAATCAGCCTACTCTACTTGCGCCTGAAACACTACCTCAAACGACCTCTTCTACTTCCCTATCAGTTAGGTCGGATTGAAGAATGAGCAGTACTCCTTTCAGCTCATTCCTCTCCGCCGTCCGTTCCTTCGAGTCCGGTCGTGATCTATCTAGTCTACCTATCGCAGACTCTTCAGGTACTCCGCCGATTTCGGATCACCTGGATGATTCTCGAGAAGATCTTCTATCTCTGTTATTTTTTTTCTTATTGCGTCAGCGTCCTGTTAATTTCCATTTCAATCAACTAAAAGGAACCCAAAGGAAAAAATAACTACGCTATTTGAGGTTACAATAAAAAAAATTAGAATGTACCTAAGCTTATTTGCGAACACGGCAACACTTATATGAAAATGTAGAATTGCCGTAAGAATCACTCAATAAAAAAAACCAACAAAACTCAACTATCAACAAGAATAAAACTGGAGGAGAAAAGAAAAAAATAAATCATACAAACTCAATAAATATATTAAAATTTGTAAATTGACGAGAAAAATAAAAAAAATTTGTTTATAGGGTTTTCCAATAAGGACTTGACAGCTTTTTTTTTTAAATAAAACGCAAACCATTTGAGATATTTCAAAAGCTTTACTATCGGCTTGAAGTACAATCAAAACATTTATGAATGGAACTCGACTTCGTTCATATGGCCACCGCGGGCACGTTTGCAGCGGTCGATTCCTTGTACCCAATTTTCAACGACTCGGCCACACATTTTGGACGAATCGGGCGCTATTTCGCGTTCAATGTTGATTCTTTCAACGTCGTCGGCGTGTTGGCATTAACAAATGACTTAACGTAGCCCCACAGAAAATAGTCAAGCGGCGTTAAATCGCACGAACGAGGCGGCCAATCGACTGGCCCATTTCTTGTGATAACACGCTCACCATACTTACTCTTCAATAAATCGATTGTAGCGTGTGCTGTGTGACTTGTGGCATCATCCTGTTGAAACCACATGTCGTCCAAGTCCATATCTTCCAATTCGGGCCAAAAATAATCGGTTATCATGGCGCGATAACGCTGACCATTCACAGTAACGTGACGATCATCATCGTCGACGAAAAAATATGGCCCAATAACGCCGCCGGTATGCAAACCGCAAAAAATATTACTACTAATATCATTTTCGATAATGAGAAATTTTCAGATATTATAAGCCATGTATTCAATAAGAATATGTGTCTGATGATACTACTGAAAATATTACGGTATAATTTATTTACGGCAATTACACTAGCCGCGCATCTCGGCTAGTTGCCTCTCCCACACACACACATTCATACGTGGTTCCACTAATTCAGCTGTCATAGCAAAAGGACTCACTTCCAGATCTCGGACATCCTCCGTATGGAACCACCCAGTCACACCAGTCGATGATTTGTCGTGTTCGTTCTGTTTGTCGAGTGACTGCTTGCGTCCATATTCTACCCTCGGACCCATGAAACTTTTGCGGACAATTTAAAGGAGCCCAATTAGTGACCGCCAAGTAGGAAGGTAACTTTTACCAAAGATTTATATTGCGGGGCCTGTAGGTCTCCTTGCCGACACGAATGGGGAGAACGGATCGTGAACTTTCTTTCACAATTATTGTTTTTTGAATTTTGGGTTTTGGGGGTTTTACAAATTATGTAGCTAGAGCAAACAATATTGAATTTAGGGTGGGCCCTCGGCCATTGCAGGGGTGTCAACGTCTTCGGGCATCAAGGCGAGGAGCAGACCGTTCGTCCGCCAGAGTATCCGGGCCGTCCGTCTGGCTCTATCCGGGGTACCTATATGGTCATCTCTGGAGTGGTAGGCCGAGGGAGGGAACAGGATCCAAAGAATCCAGTAAATCCCACCTGTACCGTGGCATCCAGAGCATGACGGGAAGAAAAGAACGGGGACGAAACAAGAAAAGGCAGGAGGGCAGATGGGTGAAACAGACGACAACAGGACCAATTGTTTTTTGGGGCGCATTTGCCATATTATGTGAACGTTTAAAACCCTTCGACAGCGAACTCTTTTCCGCCTATAATTGCGGTTTCAGACTAGAAAAAAACTCAACCATCTTTCCATCGATTTTTAGGCCGCATATGATAGCATAGAGAACTCCACCGGTGTTTTCGTCTGTATTGAAACGGAAGCTGCCAGAAAGGGTTTAACGGAAAATGTGGGCAAACGCAAATATATGCTTTCAACAAGAAGTTACACACAATATCGACGAAATGGACAGAACGTCCCAGTCGACAGCTATAATTTCGAGATTGTAGGGGACTCTTAATTCTGGCAAAAACAATTCAGCGGAAATAAAAAAAGAACCACTCTTGCCAAATGCAGTTTCTCTGGGCTAAGAAGGTAATTAAGTAATAAGGCCCGAAAAAGTAAGGAGACTATAAGTCTTTGATCATTCCAGTTCTACTTTATGGCGCTGAACAATGGACTATATTGAAAGCGGATGAAGATATCCTCAGTCGTCTCGAGAGAAAAATCCCGTTTCGGTTGAAGGGCTTTAGAGGAGAAGATTCAACGGGGAATTATACGAGCTGTACAGCGACATCTACATGGTTAGAAAACTGATCATCAGTCGGCTGAGCTGGCTAGGACATGAAGAGCTAATGCACACCAATGCTCCGGCCTGCAGAGTCATCGAATCTAATCAAGAGAGGCAACTCAGAAGAGGAAGACCTCACCTTAGATGGCGCGCGGTGATTCTTATTCAACTTTGAGTGCGCAACTGAAGGCAGATAGCTAAAGACCGGTCTTACTATACAGGCTTGTAAGTTGAGGCCCATGTCCACCCCGAACTATAGCGCCACCTAAGTAAGTAGGTAAGATATACGCCACATCGTATAATGTGCGTTATCCTACGATTACAAATTAATAGTCCTGTTACCGCCGTAGTAGATTTATTTTAAGAATTATAAATTCTTAGTTGATTTTGGTTTAGTCACCCTGTATTAAATCGCGTTATGTTGCAGACAGTGCCGCTTTGTAGACGGAAAACAACATTCGATATTGGCATCGACAAAGTCAGTCGAAAAGAGAACGTCAGCGTGGACAAATAATTAATTTTAAAGCGGTCGGTTTTCATTATAATTAGAACTTACATATACGAGTACATATACACGTTTACTTTCCTTTATAAAACAAAATTGACATAAACATTTTTTATAACGTCGCTGGAAAAAAGTAGTTTTTTGTAGTTTTCGACTCCAACAAATCTTTAAAATTAATTAAAGCCATTAAATTTGTGTGACAATTATTTAAATCGTTACCAGTTCGTCGCATAAAAATGCCCCCAAAAAAGGACCCACCAAATAAGTTGTCTCTGATTTGCCTATTGTGCAGTGTGGCTCTTGCAATAAGTGGTGTCATTACGAATGTGTCGGGGTAAACAACACCACAGCTGATTTAAGCTGGAACTGCGAATTCTGTATGAATGCACGATCAGAAGCAACCAGCTGCTTCGACCGAACCGTCAACCATTAGCCACATGTCTGCGCAAATGACAAAATATGTGCTCCAAACAAGAACCCATCCTATTACAATAGAAGTAGTGCAGGTGAGACAACAATATCCTACAGAAGAGGAGAAGTCATCAATTGTGGGCACTTCAAATATGCAAATCTTCAGCCATCGCTCAGCTTCAGTAGTTACAGCTGCAACTTCATTTCAAAACAACCACATAACGGAATATTTGCCAAGTCAAACCAAAGCGTTATTTACTGACGCACTGCCGGTTTCTTCTTTGTGCACAACTATTTGCACAAATACACCTACAATGACTTCTTGGTGTGCAAATCGCTACTCTCAAAATATTCCCCAGACGTTTCCAAGTGCATTTCCCAAAACATCGCAAATTCCCAACTTGCAACATTTTCCTGAAACATATTCACCGCAACATGAAGAGTGGACACTCTTCTTCAGCAGCTTTAATAACAGCACTGAATTAGCTGGATACAGCAATGCAGAAAATTGAATCCGGCTGCAATCCAGCTTAAACGTTAAGGCACGTGAAATAGTTCGAAACAAACTATTTTTTGCCGAGCTTGGTTCCAACAAAGGAAGAACAAACACCGATAATAAAAACCTTTAGTGAATGGTTGAATCATATCGCTGAGGCCGCTAGTCAAGTAGTGTCACCTGTGTCTTACTCGTATAAGAGAAGCGGCGTAATGAACACCCACACTGAAGTTCATCATTCATATAATAAAACGGTTTGCATCGATTGCACCGGAACCAATCACAAAGTCTCTCGATGTGCTACGTTTGGAAAACTGACATATAAGGAAAAATAGGAGATGGTAAAAGCCAATAATTTATGTCGTCAGTGCCTTAGACCGCACCGTAGAAGATGTTACACCAAGAGGGAATGCGCGATTCAAAATTGTAAAGCGAAGACTCATCCATTACTTAATACCAAAGCCACACAAGTAAGTCTAGAAAAAATCCAAGTAAGCGAATTCAACATCATCAATAACTCGAATGAAGTAAATACTCACAGTAAGAAACCATATTGTTCCTATTCGCATTTATTCCAAGAAAAAATTTACAGACACCTTTGCCTTTCTAGATGAGGGTTCATCTTGTGACACTGTTCGAAAGACAAATTTTCGACGCTCTTGGTCTTGCTGGTGTTAACGAACCGGTATGTTTGCGTTGGATAGGCGATACAACACGTCTAGGAGATAAATCGATGCGAACTTCACTCGTCATCTCGAGTTCGGAGAACAAAGCCAAACACACGTTGCATGGTGTTCGTACAGTGAAAACTCTTTCACTCCCTGTGCAGTCATTGAACATGAAAGGGATTTCACAAGCATAAAAATACTTTGCCGGCTTGCCCATTCCATCTTATAAGAACGCCAGACTAACAATTCTCATAGGAGCAGATAACTGGAAGAGATAACGAAGGATCATGGAACCAACCAATCGAAACGCAAACTTGTATAGGGTGGGCTTTGCAAGGGTGTGTGCCTTATCATCAAACAGTTTCCCTGCTCAATGTCCATGCGTGTGATTGCGAACGAAGCTTCAAAGATCTTCATGAAGCGATCAAAACATATTTTGCGTTGGAATCGTCGTCCATCAACTTATGCTCAAACGAAGACAAAAGAGCACTGGAGATATTACGATTTATATGGAAGCCGTTAATGGGACGTTACGAAATTGGATTATTCTGGCGATGGGATAATCAAGCAATGCCTGACAGCTACAAGACCGCCTATAATCGTTTAATGTGTCACGGATATAATTCAAACGCGAAGCAACACCAAGTAAGCAATAAAAAATACCGTTACGTGGACTATTCCACCGATAGTGTGGATTCCATGGAGGACGTTCTAAGACAGTTCATTCGTCAGCTGGGTTCGTTATGCTTCGAACTCAACATGGGTCGTCGATCAACTTAGTAGAAGCAGCTCTGTCGAACAAGCACGTAAGGCTTTAGGGTCGCCTGAAAAACCCTCGGTTATCGGGATCCCGATAACGACATCTTCAAGTATATTTTCAGATTGGTTCAGTTGAAACGTGATCTTTTAAATCAACTCGTTAAGCCAACAAAACGAGAGACCCTCATGTCGATATTCGATCCTCTGGGACTCATCGCCTGTTTCACCATCGGATTGAAGATTCTTCTACAAGAAGTATGGCGTTGTGGTATCGATTGGGACGACGAACTTCCCGAAAGTCTCTTTGGCAAATGGCTTCAATGGAAATCTCTTATGCCACTAATAAAATCAATCGAAATTCCCCGCTGCTACAGCCATCTGTTGACCAAAGCCGATCAAATTCAAATTCATACTTTCGTGGATGCTGTAGAAGATGCCTACGCCGCAGTGTGCTACTTGCGCATACAGTGTGGAGATGAAGTCTGCATTAGCCTGGTGGCCTCCAAGACAAAAGTAGATCCTCTCAAGCCAATCCCAAGACTTGAGTTACAGGCAGCCGCGCTAGGCATGAGACTTGCGATTAAGGTACAAACAAGACGTCGTATATCTATCAGTTCAAGGGTCTGGTGGTCGGACTCAAAAACAGTGCTAAAGTGGCTCCGCATGAATCCTAAAAATCTTGAACAATTCGTCATGTATCGAGTCGGGGAGATATTAGAACACTCAAATGTAAAAGAATGGAAGTGGTTGCCTTCTAAATTAAACCCAGCAGATTTAGCTACTAGGGCCTCGTCCAAGTTGGATGCCGAATCATGCATGGTTCGCCGGACAAAAGTTTTTAGTTGACAAAGCAAAAGAGGGGCCAACATGTGATGATCTTGGGAATGCCGACGAATTAGAAGTAAGGCATCATTTTCTTCTTATGCAAGAGACTGTACGAATCCAAACGAGGATTAATTTTCAACACTTTTCTGATTGAAGACGACTTTACCGTACTTTAATTACGTTTCTGCTTTTCATCGAAAGGCTAAAACCAGTTATCACGAAAATACTAAGGCCAGAACAGTTGCAGTTTGAGATGCTCCAGGATGCGAAAACGCTGCTTTTTAAATATGCGCAGATGAGCGAATATAATCCAGAAATAACAGACTTGGAACGCGGTAAGAACATTGAAAATAACTGAAAACTGGGGTCCTTGAATGTTTACCTAGATACTTCGAGAGTTCTAAGAGCGCGAGGTAGAGCTCAGCATCTCAATAACAATGAAGACAGCATCATTCTGCCCAAAAGTCATCACGTGACATTTTTGATAGTACGTTTCTACCACGAAAGCCATCATAACGTATCGCATGGGACAGCGATTAACAAGATAAAAGGCATCTTTTATATTCCGCGACTACGTTTATTATATAAAACAGTCTGTAAATTTTGCCAAATATGTAAAAATAACACACCTACCTTACCACCAATGGCTAAGTTATTAACTTTTTATTTTAAATGAAATAAAAAAAGTTATTTTGAGACAGATGTCTCGCTTTATTCGCACTACTTAATAATCTGACTACAATTTCGTCTTACAGTACTATTTATAATATTTTTCTGTGGGAAAATACAAATTTGGATGATTACATGGAGTCAGCATTAATACTTAAACTACAGAAATATTTCAGAGAGATATTTGATCCATATCCGCTGGATATGCATGCAGGTGTTTGGCGCGTGTGCTGACTAAGCTGGTTTGTGTGTGATAACTCTTCCCTCCTTAGGTCTATGTCTCATGGATCAAAAATTAAGTTTGATGGGTTGTGGCGAAAGGTCATTGACTTGTGGAACAGCTGTTGATAGTTTAATTTGAAATGGAGTTTGTTTTTTCTCGCATCTGCATCTAATAAGTATGGTTATAATGATTATCAGAACAAAAAAGATAATAACATCTGAAACGACTGAGAAATGATTGATTAGTGCAAATTTTTGTAACTTCTTAATATTATCTAGGTGTAAACTATGTAGATATTCTAGATCTAGTCTAATTTCTTTTACTGTTAAATTGGCCTGAAGAAGTGGTGGTAGGATATGATACGTGGTGACTTCTTTGTTTATATATTCTTGGTCGTTGATAAATATAGAGTCATTATTGAACTGCAACAAGAATGTTCCATTTAGAATTTTGGTCTCCTCTTGATGTTTAATACTTCCGTTGAAATTGGTTAGGAATATAATGTTTTCGTTGATGAGTTCGATGATTGGTTTTTTATAGAATTGGTGTTCGCATTTAGCACTGATTCCTTTTAGCAGCTGACTGATGCAATGGTCTGCGGATAGTTTTTGAAGTTGGTTGCTGTTGCATACTAGTATGTCGTTAATTTTTCTGCACTGTTCTTTGATTCCATATTGTTCGTCTTGATTTACCAGAAGTTCGTTTGATTCTAAGTATATTCGTCTATTGTCTTTAACTGAAGATCTAATTAGAAGATGATTGAAATCTATTGGTTTTGTTTTCGGTAAGGAAATAGCATAAAGTATAATTGAATCTTTTTGTAGCACTATTGGTTCTGCATACTCGATAGCTTCGACTTCATTATTATATGGTAGTGTCTCCATCTGCGCGAGAATATTCTGGATCTCGGTCTTGTCCAAAAGGTTTGTGTTCACAATTCCTTTTTTTGCTAATTGAACTGCTGAAACGATTTCATTGACTTCATCTTTTATTATTGTAAGTTTATTATACATTGTTTGTTCAAACTTATCGACACTTGTATTGTTAATTCTCTGAATGATCTTGTTGTAGTTATCCAAAATTCCTTGAGTTACTTCGGTAATGCGGTTATTAATTCGATATTGATTATTGTTGTTTTCAATAATGACGTTTTGAGTTTTCAGAAGGCTATCCCAATCGGTGGCATCCGGTGTTCCGGCAATCCATTTCCATGCAGATCCAAGCCAGTTTATCGATCTGGAAAACCTTAGTCTTTTGCCGTGCAATTTCTTTAATGATTCTTCGATTTGATGTAATTGATACAGTATTTGAGGTCTGAGCATACTATTTTTGTCTATTTGTTGTTCAATTGTAGGAATAGAGGCGCTGACTATTTCATTGTACGATGTGAGATTTATAACGTGGATCATTTTAAAATTGCCATTAATGATTCGTCCGCTTCCATGTTTTATAGTTATTAATGGTGTATTGTATTCGAATATGCTTAGGATTGCCGAGGACAATCCTATTGACCTAGAACGGAAAGAAAAAAGACATTGTTACTGCTTTGTGTTCTTAATCTGTGTTCTATGGATTCTTTTCCCAGTTTCTGTTGTAATTGTTACGCGATTATCTTTCTGAACTTTTTCTTTTTTGAACAAGGGTTTTTGTTTTCCGTCCCGACGTTTGACGGCAGCAAAAACTGTTTCACCTTCTTGATAAGTCTTAGGTTTGGTTCTGTTCCGGTTTCTTCTACTGATTTTCTTTCTTTGGTTTTTACGAATAAGTTCCGTTAAATCTTCACTAACTTTTTCCTGAAAATCCATTAGATTTTTGTAATTTATCCTTTGGATTTTCCCTAGAAATATGTCACTTGGCTTCTTGTTTGTGACAGAATGTATGGAGTTGTTATAGCGATCGACTGCTATATTAATCAGTTCTTTTGTAGTAAAGTCTGGGTACTCCGTGCGTAAGCATCTGATCATCTCAATTATTGTTGAATGGACTCTTTCGATTGTGCCGTTGACTTCACTTTTTTGAGTTGGTGTTAAATATATTTGAACTCCTAGCGTTTTGATGTAATTCGAAACAATGGGACTTATAAAACCACTCTCATTATCCATGACTAGTATTTTCGGAACTGTAAAGTAGTGGAGAATTTTTATTATTTTGTTTCTCAAGTACAAAGCCGATTTTTCTTTAATACGGAAGAATTTCGCGAATTTAGTAAATTTATCGATGCAAGTAATATATTTTTCATGGTCTATTTCGAAGAGGTCGATGTGCAGAATTTCTGAAGGATAAGTGGGAATTGGAGTTTGTTGGAATTCGGGTTTTAAAGGATGGCGATCATATTTATTCAAATTGCAAATATCACAAACCTTAGTATATTTTTTTATTAGCTTGCTCATACGCGGAAAATAATATTTCTCCAGGATCTGATCTTTATTTTCCTTGTAGTTACGATGAGCCCTACTATGTTCTTCTTGTATGACTCGAAATTGGTTGTCTTCATTTGCCAAATCTTGAACTACTCTTTGTGTTAGACGGATTTTATATTTTTTGAAGTTTTCCTTGTATATATCTTGCAGTAATTGGATGTATTTCTCGGGGATTTTGATGCCGTTGAGAGTGTTGGGGTTAAGCTTCTCCTTCAATTGCTGTGTTAAGTTTTCCTTATTTATTTCAGGGAGTCATATAAAGTGGCGATGGTAGTTTGAATGTGGTTCCTCGTAAGCACACATATCAGTTCCTTCCTTAAAGATCAATTGATTTTTGAACACATTAATTGGAGCTTCGCAGTGAGGTATTAGTTCGGAACTGTCTTCTTCCGCACTGTGCATAGTTGCTGCACTGGAGGAAGTCAAATTATTCACATCCGTCTTCAGTCTTGACAATGCGTCAGCCACGAAGTTGGTTTTACCAGGCCTGTAGACGAGCTCATAATTATACTCCTCGATCCGTGCCTTCCATCTTTTCAGCTTTGCATTTGTGTTTCTAGTACTTAGAGCGAAAGTTAGAGGCTGATGGTCAGTTAAAATCCTAATCTTTTTCGCCCCATACAGATAGTTTCTCAAGTTATCTAAGGCCCACACTATCGCTAGCATTTCTTTTTCGTTTGTAGCGTAGTTCTCTTCGGTTTTACTGAGTGATCTAGAAACATAAGTGATGGGTCTGTCCTTTCCAATATCGCCTTGAGATAGTACTGCACCAATCGCTGTGTTCGAAGCATCGGTTGTTAATATGAATGGCTTGTCGAAATCAGGAAAAATCAATACTTCAGATGATGTAAGAAGTTCCTTTAAGTTGTTAAATGCTCTAAGTTCTTCGGCATTTAGTTCTATTTTGACTTTTTTTGATTGCGTGGCTTTAATCTGAGCCTTCTCTCCCCTCGTAAGATTTGTCAAGGGCTTTGCTATTTTCGCAAAGTCTCTGATAAATCTTCTGTAGTAGGATGCAAGGCCAATAAATCCTTTTAACTCTTTAAGGTTTTCAGGAGGTCTTATTTTTTTCAATGCCTGTATTTTCTTCGGATCTGGCTTAATACCTTTATTCTTTATAAGGTATCCAAGGAATTCGGTTTCTTCTTTCAAGAATTCTGTTTTGTCCAAATTTACTCTAAGGTTGGCTTGCTCCAGTTTGGAAAATATTGTTTCTATATTTTTCATATGTTCTTCTTCGGTTTCTCCTATTATAACGATATCGTCTATATATACAAAACAAATTTTCCCTATTTCCTCACGCAAAACATCGTCTATTGATCGTTGAAAAATTGCTGGAGCATTCTTCAGTCCGAACGGAAGTCGTGTAAATTCATACTTTCCATTCATTGTGGAGAATGCTGTCTTTGCTATATCTGTATTTTTCATTTTGATTTGGTGAAATCCTGAAGTTAAGTCGATAGTTGAAAAGAATTTTGATTTTCCTAGGCTGGCTATTGTGTTTGAGATATCCGGAATCGGATATGTGTCGGGTATTGTAACGGCGTTGAGACGTTTGTAGTCAATCACAATTCTGAATTTTCTCTCTCCTGAAGCGTCCATCTTTTTCGGGACTATCCACACAGGAGAATTGTAGGGGCTTTTAGATGGTCTTATAATGCCATCCTCTAGCAACTTTTTAATTTGTCTGTCTACTTCGTTCCGTAAATTTACTGGGTAAGGGTATGATTTTGTATATATAGGTTCGCTTGTGGTTGTTTTTATTTCGGCTCTTACGCTTGTCTCAATAACTTCTTGATCGTTAATTGGACCAAAGATTTTCTTATGTTTCTTCATTATGGATTGGAGAACCTTCTTAGTTTTTTCAGTCAAATGATTATCTCTAATTTCTATATTATAAACTTGAATGGATTGCTTTTCTTTCAGTTTTATTTTTACATTTGGTTTTATGGTGAGTATATTATTCTTCCTGTCTATAATGGCTTCCAGTTCTTTTAACGCGTCGTCTCCAATTATACCATCGAAAGATCTTAAGCCAGGTAGAACAAAGAATTCTAAATCTGTGTTATTACCAACACTTTTAAAGAATTTACCATTCACCTTGCGTTCTATTGTCACTTCACCGCCAGCTGATCGAATTTTGAAAGGATTTTTTAGGGGAGTAGCATTTTCGCCTAATGCGGGGCAAATAAAATTTTTATTTGCTCCTGTGTCCACAAGAAATTTTAAAATGTTGCCTTCTCTGGTCCTATACTCTAGGTATGGAATGCTAGAGAGGCATCTGTCATAAAATTTGCTTCGGTGGTTGGTTCTTCATTTCCTATTTCTTGGTTATACTCTTGGAGGTATTGCAAATAAGCTTCCATTTCTTCAGCATCATTTTGTGAACATTCTTCCAACTCTTCGTTATCATTACTTTGTTTGTCTTCTGCTTGCGTGACTATGTTAAATAGCCTTTGCTGCTTTGGACGGAAGTTTTCTGAATCATTTGGTCTTTTAGATTGGAAATTCTGTCCTTGATTTGCCGGCCTATTTGAATAATCAACCTGCTTTGTTTGGATTGACCTGTCTATTTCCATTTGCTCTAATGGTTTAGGCGGTCTTGGTGGAGGAGGATTGTTTCGTCGATTTTGGTTATTATGCTGTAAGTTAAAAGCCTTTATCATTTGTTGAATGGGAAGTGGCCTTGGAGGTAGACGATGCTTTCTATGCTCTTGTTGGCTCGTAAAAATTTGGTTAGTAGGAGCTGAGATGGTATTAGATACATTTTTGTTATGAATTGTTACGTTCCTGAAATTAAGGTTTTGTATCTCCAAACAAGATGTGTAGGCTTCTGGTAAGGTTTGCGGTTTCTGTATTATTAGCATTTTACTCAGATCACCGTTTAGTCCCCTTACAAACACATCTAGTGCGCGGTTCCTGTAATTTTCGGTGAGAGCCCTTATAGTTTCAGCGGAGTAGTCTTCTGATTTAATTTTGTTGATGATGAGGGATAGCTGGTGGTTTACACTAGCATAAAATTCATCTAATGTCGAACTTCTTTGGGACATAGTGCTTAGTTGATGCTCTAGTGTCCTAATATCTCTTTTGTCGGCATAGTGTAGAGATAAACACCTTTTTATCGATGCCCAGTCGTCATCAAAAATATTATAAGATATGAGGGCTGTATCGGCATGTCCTCTGATTTTTTGTCTTATACTTTGCAGTATAGATCTATAAATGGGTTTTTGACGGACTATTTCATAATCCCTAAATATATTTTCTACGGTGTGTATCCATGACAGGTACTGCACCGGATTGCCATCAAAGATTTGCAATTCTCTGACGCAATCTGGAAGTTTGCTTATCTCCTTGAGATCAGACTCAGTAAGAGGATATTGCAAACTCATTTGCGTTGGATTCGGATCGCTTATGACCTTCGTTTCCAATACAGTTAGTCTATTATCTATTTTTCTCACTAGCTCTATTTGAGCATTAAGTGCTCCTGTTAGCTGAACCAGAGCGTCTTGAAGTCCTTCCATTATTATGGATTATGAATTACTTAATTAGTTAATTAAGATTTTTGTTTCGTTAAAGTGAAAATTATTTATTTATAATTTGATTTGGTATACGAATAAATTTATTGTTTCGTAATGGTTACAATTTCAATATATTGTATTGTAGATTTATTATATATTTATAATAAAAAAATTTGTACTCACATGAGTAGGATGGCTATCTGCATTTGAGATTTAAGTCGGCGAAGTCCAGCGATGTTCGGATGACCTGTATTTTTCCTCTTTGACCTGTTACAGTCTACTAATGGTACTCGATCACTCACTTGACACTGTCTATAGTTTTTTTCTCACGAACTGTCTCTTTGTCCTTTCGGATTTACTCGCGACACTGTTTTTCAAGAGTTGTTCTTACGGTTAACACTCGCGAAACAGTTTTTAAGCGATGTTCTTACGGATTTATTCGCGACACAGTCTTTCAAGAGTTGTTCTTACGGTTAACACTCGCGACACTGTCTTTCAAGAATTGTTCTTACGGTTAACACTCGCGACACTGTCTTTCAAGAGTTGTTCTTACGGTTAAAACTCGCGAAACAGTTGTGTTAGACTATTTATGACATACGTTTTAAACTCATGTCCCTGCTGCTCGGGCGCCAGTTATTAACTTTTTATTTTAAATGAAATAAAAAAAGTTATTTTGAGACAGATGTCTCGCTTTATTCGCGCTACTTAATAATCTGACTACAATTTCGTCTTACAGTACTATTTATAATATTTTTCTGTGGGAAAATACAAATTTGGATGATTACATGGAGTCAGCATTAATACTTAAACTACAGAAATATTTCAGAGAGATATTTGATCCATATCCGCTGGATATGCATGCAGGTGTTTGGCGCGTGTGCTGACTAAGCTGGTTTGTGTGTGATAACTGCTACCTTACCTGCTGCAAGATTAGCAGTTTCAGTTTTCAATGCATTTTATTTACTTAATCACTAACTCATACATACTAACAAAAAATGCTTAAATGCTAGCTTACAATTACTTAACAACCTTATACTAACTTACTGGCCCCACACAGGCACTCTAAGCTAATCTGAATTCTTATATCTATGTCTTTCGACTTCATTTACATTTTATTTATAAATGTTTATTTTGTATACTTAGGGCTAAGAAAAAATTGATAACAAAAAACTTAGCCTATGGATGTAATTTTTTATTTTTTATAAAAGCTTAGTATCTAAATTACAATAAACCTTAGCCTACCTAACCTAAATGCACAATACACACATAAACACACATAGACATTATACACAATCATATACATATATCAGTATACACCTTTGTATACACTGATATATGTACATGTTTCTTAAATGCTAACCTAAACCTATGTAGGCTGGCCACCGCTATTCACAGAGCAAATAAGTTGGTCAGCTCTACCTCATTAGTGAGGCTGGTCCGTAATTGACGGAAACGACGACGAAACATCTTCCCCATCGACATGCTGCCGAACGACATCCCTCTTATCGCGATTCCCCACCGCCCTACTGAACCTGAGGCGATCCACACTGCCGTGTGCGACGTCTCTGTCGTAGTTGAGTCGCCTGTCCCCAGCTCTCCGAGCGACATGGAAGATTAACGGCACCGCTGATCTATCCTGGATCAACCCTATCTGATCTAGGTAGAGGAATGCTTCCGGTGGAACAAAGCCGTCAGAGCGCACACTCTCGTGGTAAAAGTAATTGGGGTAGTACGCCCCAGATATCAGGTTATTCGTCGAGGTCATTGCTCTTGCAATGTGCCTTCGAGTCAGCTTAATTACGAAGTTGTCCACTCGTATTAGGTTCCCCCTGTTGTAAAGGACCTCATTAGGATAAAATTTCTTGTACTCCGACTCTGGTGTTCTGCATAAGCGAAGACAAGTCCTAAGACAAGCCCTCTCAAACACCCGAATCTTTTCCATTAAGCTTGCTCGTACATTGAACCACACGGGACAACCAAATACCAGCATGGGCCTGATAAGGGCCATGTAGCAGATTACCTTTACCCTCGCATCGAGTTGGCTGCTATAAAACACTCTCTTTGTAAGGGCAAAAGCACCTTTAGCTCTGGCCAGAGCAGCATCTACATTTTTGCCAAAATACAGAAACTGATCCAGCCGGATTCCAAGGTATCTGACTACATTTCGAAAGGCAAGAGGCTGTCCGTACTGTTCAATGATCGAGGACTTTCGCCAATTTTTTCTGGTATCCCTAGAGGCTCCAGATAACGGCGTCCTAAAGAGAATGGTTTCCGACTTCTGAAAGTTGATTTTCAACTTCCAGTCATCGCAAAATCGTCTTATCTTATCGAAGTCACGCTGCAAGAGAATATTAATGACCTCGATTTTTGGACCTGTTCTGTACGCTATCAAATCGTCTGCGTACGCAATAGTATGGGGAAGTGAACCTATCAAGTCGCTTGTAAAAATGTTGAATAGGATCGGCGAATTGACCGCGCCTTGCTGAAAACCATTTTTAATTTGAAATATTCCAACAGAAGTCACCTCACCATTCTTCACGATGAACTGTCTGTTAGTTAGCATATTATAAAGAATGTACAAGAGTGGTTTACTGATCCCCAGCCTAGTCAGCTTATAGAAAAGACCCTCTAACCATACAGTTTCGAAGGCCTTCTCCAAGTCAAAAAGGCAAGCACCAGTGTATTGTTTTTTGCCTTTATTCCATTGTATATCAGAAACCAGTTTAGACGCGACATGTGAGATATCATGTCCGGCCTTAAAACCGAATTGATTATCCGGAACTATATGTTTGTCCTCAACCCACCTAGACAAAGCTCTATTGATTACTTTTTCAAAAACCTTACTGATATTCGGAAGGAGACTTATCCACCGGAGATTCGCCGGATTGGATATATCCTTTTTTTTTGGGGATAGGTTGAACCACCGCCGTTTTCCAATGCGCTGGATAATGTGCATTATGCATTGCATTATTAAACAGGGTGGTGTAAATGTTCACCGCTTCTAGAGGAAGATTTCGAAGCACGATGTTCGGAATACCATCGGTCCCCACTGATTTCTTAGCCCTGATTGTGTCGAAGATCTCATGGAGTTCTTCCTTCGAAATGAACGGGGGTAGGTTACCCTCTCTGGCAATGACATTATTGGCCGTATTTTCTTCGGTGAACCGGGTGAAACCAGAGCCCTCAGATCGCCAGTTCCCTATTTCATTTCGAATGCAGAAGTCGTGCACCAAGACGCGACCCTCCAGGTCGTAATTAGGGCCAATGGTATCAGTGGCCTTGTATACTTCCTGGAAAGTCGCCCCTATGGTCTTAACCTTCTCCTGTGGATCCTCGATCACAAAGAAGTTGTCATCATCAGCGGCCTCATTTGGATCAATACCTGCTATTGTCAGTAACCGTTCGTTGTCTGTTGTTCGGTCTATTTTAAGACACTCAAGGTCGTTTTGATTTTTTGTCCGAAATAGTTTATTGATTTGCGGAAACATATTCGGGTTGTTGGTGTTTACAGCCCGAACCTTGTTGTTCCAATATAAGCTTACAGAAATTCTGTAATTCTCTTTTATTAGCGTTTGAATATTTTTAATCGACGACTTCAGTGTCCTAATCTCTTGGTCTTGTCGGTCAGTTAACTGTCTGTACAAGTTTTTAAGTCTTGTCAGAAGTCTACTTTTCTGTCGGTGCAGTGCGTCAATAGTAGGATTGCGGAACAGGTCTTCGTTAGTCGTACGTCGATACCGCGGTATTGTAGTGTCCATTGTTTATTTAATTGTCTCATCCATTTGTTTTAGCTAATTGTCGATCTCCTCGTTTGACAAATTCCTATTGGAGGGTGGGTGGAGCGTGTTCGAGGAGAGTGCTCTTGTCAAGGTTGCGGCGATGCGTGTCCATCGAGTCTTACTGTAGTTGTAAGAATATCTTTGGACAAACTCCTCCAATCCCGCAATTTCGTTAGGAACTGTAATTTCGGTGCTAAAACCGCAATGGTCGCTGTCATACACGAATGTGCGCAGACAGTTTAGCGTTTGTAAATTCGTACCTGCCAGTCATATGCGTTCATCGTACAACAGTAGATCCAAATAAGACCCGCCTCTGGGAAACGACGGGTTATCCGTCGCTTTAAGACCGAGTCTGTACATGACACCAATCGAGTAGTAGGTGCCCTCTAGTATTTGGCAAATTATTTCCCCAATCTCTGTGTCTAGCGTTGAAATCCCCGCCGATTATAAAATAATTCTCCCCCGATTCCTGCCTCAGAAGTCGAAAAAGCGTGTCGAGCTCTGTAATGAATAGGGTGGATTGTGAAGTATCAGGTGCATAAACAGAGGCCAAGTACAGCCGCTTTCCACTGGGATGTAAACGATGACTGCCTCCAAGACCCGGAACCTGCGCAGCACGCCCTTGTACACTCTGTGAAATTTTATACCTTCTTTAATGAAGATCGCGACACCGCCTCCACGTTTGAATCTGGGCCGGTTTCTTCTTCTAACGATATAATTATTGTACTCCAGTTTGTGGTTATCGGTTAGCTTAGTTTCACCAGCGAAAAGCACATCAGGAATTTGGTCGTGTAGCAATTTAAACATTGCGGCTCTTCGTTCAATCCTAATCAGTGAATTAACATTCACCGCAAGGACCATCAAAGTTGGCTCCACCATGTGCGTACCCATTACGACATGTGTTGCGTTAGGCCCGGCAGCAGCGCGTAGATCTGCTCCACCCGCTTGGCCTGTTCTTGAACCTGCTTTTGCAGCTGAGCCATCAGCCCTTGGATTGCGAGCAAAATGGCCAGCATGTTAGGTGCAGCTTCCGTTGTTCTCGGCGTTGGCGCCGGAGAAGCAACAGTCGCTTGCTGTACCGTAGCCCCCTACCTGACGCCATTTGGGCGTAGGAAATTTGGGGCGTGACGGCTGGTGTTTGAAACCTGACAGGTGAACGTTTGACCTCCACCTTCTGCTGCCGAACCAGTTTTGCTTTCTTAATTTCAGCGAACTTAGGACAACCCCAATAGTTTGCGGTGTGTCCCACGTTTCCACATAACACGCACGAGAGCTGCGACCTATCGGATGCTCCGTCAATACCCACAGGACATTCTTCGGAACTGTGGTTCTTAGCGCACTTCACTCATCGAGGCTGCATTTGGCAGTTCGACGCGGCGTGCCCGAACCTCTGGCAGCGAACGCATTGTATAACGCCTTCGCTCCTTTTTAGTTTTTCCCAGTGAACCACCTGTTAGGCTAGGACATTGATACTCCTTAGACTATCCAGACGGCTTTCGGGACTGAGTTGCACCGGGAAGAACGGCAGACTCCGTTTCTCCCGCCTAGCTCTAGCTGTGGTAAATGGCTTTACCCCTACAAACTTGAGTCCTTCGCACTCCTTCTCTTTGAGCAGTGCCAGGATCTCCTCAGGATCAGAAGACGGTTCCAACCCCTTCAGCAGCATAGATTGCCGCTTGCTCCCTCTGCCTGCGTACAGTTTGCTTTAGCTTAACTGCCAGCATTTTTTCTTGCAGCTTTTCAATGCTGCTGCTAATGTCTTTAATCATTTCATCCTCATCTTCCGATTCGGATGACGATAGGGAAGCAAAGTTATTATTGCCCCCTTCATAATGATCATCATCTTCTGTTATCACATTCACTCTTTTTTTCGTTAGATTAGGAGGGGTTCTCAAACTTTTCCTCCTTTTAATTGCTTTCGCAACGTCACCGGCAACACCATTGTTGCCTTTTCCAACTCCCGTTATGGGAAGAGCGGAGCGCTCTCCACCATCCATCACGTGACTTTATTAATTTATTTATTTTTTGGTTTTGTTTTGATTAAAAAAAACAGAAAAACAAAAGTTCCAAGTTTGATCTGGGATCGAACCCGTATCTCCCGCTTCGATGACCGACGCCGCTAGCCGCTGGGCTACCGGGTGGATTGATTATTTTGTAACTAATTGTTTTTAAATGGCACTGGATCACTATTTATTTATTTACTTATGTAAAAGCCGAACACGTCAACACGTCTATCCACTGTCGAGGTCTATGAACGACTGATAGTTTCGGGTAATGTTGTATTTATTGTGGACAAGAAGTTGTCTGGGAATACTTGGCCTAAAGGTATTATCGAGAGCACGATAACTGCAAAAGACGGTCAGGTTCGTAGAACGACTCTAAGAACTCAGATAGGGCATGCTTGGGCGACCCGCAAGTAAGATTGCTGTCCTAGACGTGTCGGTCGGTAAATAAGAAAAGGGTAAGCTCGCTGATCCATAGCTTGCTTACGGGGGGAAGAATATTACCGCCGTATAAGATTTATTTTAAGAATTATAATTTATTAGTTCATTTGTGTTTAGTCACCCTGTATTAAATCGCGTGATAGAGCGGACAACGCCGCTTTGTAAAGGGAAAACAATATTCGACATTGGGCATCAACAAAGTCAGTCGAAAAGAGAACGGCAGCGTGGACAAACAATTAATTTTAACCCATTAGTGCCCAGAGCATTTTCTTTGGCGTAAATAGATAAAAATTTCAGGATGGCCTTTATTCCTGCTGCAAACATTAATTTTGTTTTCAATTTTTCAAAAGATACGAGTATTATACCCTCCTCGATTTTACATGTTGCATATATGCAACAGTGGGGAATATTCAATACTAAACACGAAATTGTTAGAAATAAAAGATAAATAATTACCATTAGTAAGTAAATGCTTAAATTTTGAGTTTTTTGTAATATTTATTGTACAGAATATAAAATATACAGAACATAAAATTAAAAAACAAAATTCATTCTAAAAGCTAAGGAAAAGCTAAAAAAAAAAAAAAAAAACAAAACATATTAAATATACATAAAACATTTAAAATACCTAGTATTTCAGTCTGATTGAATAAAATGATACTTCAAATTGCACGTTATGCACAAACCAACGTCACATTTGTTGCACATTGTTTTCACAATTTATGAACAGAGTTCATATGCACATCGTCGACTTTTGTTGTTAGGTAAAGGAAACAAGGAAATAGCCAATATTGTCATACCGAAGAGAGCATTCATTAACTTGTTGCGGGCGACGGTATCCTTGTGGTGGTCGTAAGGTGTCATATGTATGACAGTAATGCAACGCTATTTTCCTGCGAAATTGTAACTGTGTAAATGAACCGCCTCCATTCCTGTGCAATATCCATGCGTTTTGTATTGACGCATCTACCAACCACGTAAAAATAGAGCACCTCGAGCACCTATCCTGTAGTTATTGATATTCTGGTCCATACGATCAGTACCTCCCATACATTGATTATATTTTGCAATGGAATTTGGTCATGGCACTGAAATACCCTGATGTTGTATTCTAGAAATTCGTTGTACCTTTCCTATAGGATTTCTGCCAAATAGAGTTGAAGCTATAGCAACAACAAAGTTGTCAATCCATTTTGTAATTATAATATTACTATCGCTTATTTTACTGCTGACTACAAAACCTCTAACCTCTTTCTTAAACTGTTTTTTCAATGGCAATGGACACGATTTTAGTATCATATTTTCCCGAATAGTACCGGTACCGTGATAGCCCCTCTGACGGAGCCCTTTAAGAGCGCTAACTGAAATAAATAAATTATCAAAATAAAAGCAAAATGGTAATCTTTTCACATTTTCATTAAATTGGTCAATCATGTCGAATATGGGTGAAATATTTTTCCCATAATTAGACTGATAATTTTTGTTTAAACGAGGATTATTTTCTTTATACATCTCAAAATTTACAAGGTAACCTAAAGGTGTATTCAAGCACCACATTTTAAATCCAAAGCGTAGTGGCTTTCCCCTCAAAAACTGTTTACATCCATGTCGTCCAAAATATTGTATCATGGATTTATCGTACGATAAGTCTTGCTCTGGGTGAAAGTTTTTTAAAAATCTATCTTTCAAAGCATCAGTCAATGGTCGCAACTTCCAATTCTGTCCTCTAAATTTTGTTTTGAATTATCTGTGAAGTGTAGATAGCAGAATATTACATCAAAACGATTTCTTCTCATAGCATTTGAAATTAATTCATTTTTGAAATCAGCCTCATTTGACCAATAACTACGTTTTGACGGTGTAAAATTGTAGCCCGTTATAATTAGAATTGCAATAAAGACACGAATCTCACCAGCGGTTATGTTAGAATTTGCCTTTCCACAATAAACAGTATAACTATTACTTTCGTTAACGAGTAATGTTATTATATCGTCATCAAAAAACTTTTGGAAAATTTCATGTGGTTGTAATTGACTAAATTCTCTATAGTTAGGCTCGGGAAAAAGAGGTTTTTCTTCCTGGTCATTACTTCAACCCAAACAAAAGAACTTTGAACAGACTTTTTTGAAAGTTTTTTTGATGAAGTAGAAAGGCTTTTTCGTTTTTCCATTTTTTTTTTTTTTTGGTGAAATGACTGTCTTTGTGGATATTGATGAGTGTGCTTGAGATTCCAATACAAGCGGTGCATTGTGTTGGGTTCCTGGATCAATATCAGAAATATCCCGTGAAGATTTAAGTTGAATGCAGCATGGAACAGGAAGGCTTGATTTCATTACCAGAATCTTCTTCGGAATTAATATTCTCAGGTGCAGGCGGCTCAATATACAACTTCTCAATTTCACAATCATCTTCTTCGTCAGTTTGCAAAGACTCCAGAAAATTAATTGCATCTTCCGAACAAAAACTAAATTACACAAAAAAAGTACCACAGAATTATTATAGAATAGCCCAGTGTTGCATTTATGCAACACTCACATTTGGTTGAAATTTATTTCAAAATTTAATGAACTATTACACAGAATCGAGATTCATTATAATCGAGATTCATTATAAATAACTCGCCGCTGTGAAACAAAATAAAGAAATTATTGAAATACTTACTATTCGCGTCTCGACATGTTTACTTTTTTTTCCCCACAAGGACACAGATGTTCAATAAGCGACTTATCATTCCGAACACTCGCACACAACTAACTTCTTATCTCTTTATTTTTGATCGCTACAAATGTTACTAGTCACAGAAACTGGTTTTACACGTTTCACTCCTAGAACAGGATCAAAATCCTTTATCAAAGTTTACGAATGAAGCGTTGCACATACGCAACAGTGGTCAATAATGGGTTAAAGCAATCGGTTTTCATTATAATTAAAATTTACATATGCATACAAGTATACACATTTACTTTCCTTTATAAAACAAAATTGAAATAAATATTTTTTATTACGTCGCTTGAAAAAAGTTGTTTTTTATTTATTTTCGACTCCTACAAGTCCTTATGTCTCTGCAGGAGCAGTGAATTCAGCTCGACTTTAAGTATCCAACTATGTGTCGGGACCGTGAAGTTTGTGAAGTGGACTCTTCGTTTTCGTTAACTGCCTTGGAAAAAAATATGAACAAACTTGCTTCATTTAATTTATTTTAAAAATTCTACTCAATTACCAATATTATCTACATAAATCCCTTACAACCAATAAAATAACCAGAAACGTAGCTACATATATGTATATAATTATAAACAAAATTAAATCCCCCTTTTTACACATGCTTATTCACATAAAGTATATATATAGGAGAGTTAAAAATGTATCCAGGATTGTCAGTTAAATGTGCCATAAATAAGATCCTTTATTAGCAGTGTTCTTCCTTTTCAAAGATTTGTTTTCAATCGAAAAGTTGTTTCTTTTTTCTCTCACTCTTTTTCTTGGTTATTTTAACAATAAGAAATTGAATCAGATTCTCGGGAAAAACAAAACACGGAATCCAGGCGCACGATATCAACGAAAACGATAAGGATGACAACAATAAGGCACAGTCAAATTGAAATAAGAAACGTTAAAACCCACCGCTTGGTATTACTATTATTTATTTATTGCTTTTCCAAAATACTTTAAGAGCACTTATTCCTCTAACTCGGAAGATCCAGACACATATACAATTCTACGGTTCTCCAACCCTCCGGCAGCGCCTTGATACTCCATTCTATTACCATTCATACATTTTCGTATCATACGTGGAATTGTTATTTCAGCTTTTATAATACAAAAGTAAATACACCAGTTAAAGGATACAAAACACCTGAGATGAAAGAAGGGAAAAGAGAAGTGAGAAATAGTGACTGGAAGGAAGATAGAAATTATAGCTTATTTCTTTGGTACTGTTCCAATTTTTTTCTTTCGACAAAGACATAGTCATCGAACATTGGCTCCGCTAAGAACGTGAGAGTACCGAGAGAATAGAATAATACTACAAAAGCGAAGAAATACCTGAAAAGTATCATATAAACCCGATATGCTTGCAGATAGCATTTCATCTGCGATTGAAGAGCTTCGCGAGAATACTGATAACATGTGAAACCGTGAAATACAGTCTGTCAGTTTTGGCAACAAATGTGATGACACGTACGCAAGGGAATTGAAAATTATATCGATTTTCTCTCATTCCAAGTATCATAGATTCGCGGGTGGAGGTGTGGGTGAGTTCGATCAAAGACACATAAGTACGAACATACTCATTTTTACACAATTTTAAGCCCCTGAATTATGTGCTATAAATTGAAATGTTTTAGACTAATAGTGAGAAAGCGAAAGCCGGGCTTAATAAGTGATTTTATGTTTCTCATTCTATTGCTAAATTGGATATTGAATTTGCAATTATTTAAAAGGTATTATGAATACGTATCACTATATTGTATCAATATTTAATTCAATTCCAATTTTTTTATGTTAGTACTTAGCCCAGCTGTAGTGTAAAATAATTTGCAGGATTTCATTTCTCGATTTCGTGTCAGTTGTTAATTCGTTCAAAATGTTTGTTCTTATAAAACTATTGATAAAAATGGGAGTCATTGTTCCTATTTTTATAAGAAAAAGATACATTTTTATACAATAAATCAGTGTTTTGTTATTTTATGAATGAGTTGGCATGCATATGGTATGTGATGATAAACAGGTTTCAGAAAGAAATCTTCGTTAAAGCTTAAAAAAACCGTACGGCCATCATTTCGGTCCGCACTCAGAAGTATTTACAAATGTACAGCATTTGTGCATTTTATATTTGGTTTGACCTCAAATTGTAAAAGTTCAAAACACCCATTATGAAAAAGTTGGCTATGGATATTTTCAAAGTTTGCGACCATGGCAACTTAATTTATGTATAGGATTACCATTATCGGTTACTTTACGGTCCACAAGCACTTGTCAATTTAAGGATATTCAGCACTATCACAAAGTAGATAGATATAAGTATAAACACCAATTCAGAGAATGTGCTGTGATCAAAAGGGAAAGAGAGCACAGCCAACGGAAAACTGGCGGTCAACTAGAAAGCTCAAATTGCCATTGATTCTCTTGCATTATTCTCATCTTACATCCTCACTGTCAATACAGCCGATATTGAATGTAAGTACAATATTTCCTTAAAACTAACTACTGCAGACAAAGACAAGTGATTTACGTAGGAAATACGTTACCCACCGGACGGAGTGAACATCAGCCAATGCAGACATCCTAACCTATTCCGTACTCATTGATTTCTAGAGCTTGCTTTTAGACTTTCCCAATAATTAAAAATTTGCTATCAGGTCTCGCATTTGTGTTCATGCGTGTCAATATAAACAAATTAATACAATTAATCCTTAACTGAAAACCAAGACGAAGGTATTCGTACATGTATAGTTCGATGAAAAAAATGAGACCTTAGGAAATTAAAGTATTCCGTATTTTCTTACCGAAACGCATATTCGGTTTAATAGTCATATTGTTTGGAAATTCTGCTCTTCTTGCGTTCTTCAACATTGAAATTTATTACTCATAAGCTTATAACAGCATAGTGAGAAGAACAGCCACTCTACTGATTGAATTGAGAAAGGTTTAATAATTTACCAGAGTCTTTTAAAGATCATGATTATCACCAAGGCTAAATATAGTGGTAGTCCAGCCCCTTTAACAATATCGCAACAACCCAATAACGTCTTCTCATTAGCTTAAAGATTGCAGGATCAACTAAAGTAACACAAACATTAAGTTATTTAATAAGTTTCCTAGTAGCAAAGTCAATTCCGTATGGAGATGTTCATAGTTTAATTAACTGTGGAGTTGACTCGGAGTCACTAGTTTAAACGATTTGGCAATAAGAGATTCTTATAAACTGGCCAGAAATACTGACTCCAACGTCCAGTGCAGACAAAGCAAAGGAAGTCATGCAAGCCATCGATAATGTAGGCAACGATATCAGTAGCTGGAATACAGTGGATAAGAATAAGAATCCTATTGAAACAATCGCTGAAATCAATGAGGAGTATGCCAATATTAAGCCGGTTCCTAGAGTTTATTACATAGAAGCCATTAGTAGCATAGAGCCTCAGTTGTTAAACTGTGCTCAGCGGAGGAGTTTTCAGGGTTCCGCAACTTTCTTGAATTAAGAATAGTAAAAAACAAAAATAAATTTTGTAAGTATGCAGTTACAAACATTTTTGCAAAAATGTCCGACGTTTATATTTTCTTTGTATGGAAGTGTGAACTACCCATAATTAAAAAAAAAAGCAAATAGAAATGATACAGCACATCCACTTTCCAAAGAAAATTACGAGCAACTATCGATGAAGTATGCATGTTTGTCAGTATAGTTCGTGAATAGCTTTTATGAGGTACTGCACACTATCTTATAAATAATGAACTTGACACAAAAATACATGCGTGTGGGTATCGTTCATGCACAGCTTTTGTAAAGTTTCTGCATAATATCTCGCAAAGAATGAAAATATAGTCAGAATAGGCCGGCACACACGAGAATAATTCTTCCGGGTGAAAAGGCTGAAGAAAACGCGGCATCAACTTCAACAAAAGATAAACAAATAAATGAAGGAAAACTTCACTCAAAAAAACGGCTATACGATTACTCTGATGCATTATGCCTTGTTTGCAAAAAAATTTTAGTTAATAATTCGCTCGCACCAGCAAAACTAAAACGGCAGTTCACGAAAATTAAAAGGAGGAAAACATCGGCTTTTTTTAAAAACAAAAAGACATGCATGAGTCCACATTGTCCAATTTGACTACATACCAAAAACTGACAACGAAAATGCAACGGAAGCATCTTTCCTCCTAAGCCACATGATAGCTTGATCTGGAAAGCCACACACTTTAATTAAAACTTGCGTTCTTGGAGAAACCGCTGCGAAAAAAGTTGCAGCAGTTCAATATTTAAACAGCACTGTGTCTGACCGGGTTCACAAAATATCTGACCACATTGAAGATGAACTCGTTCGCAGATTATGTGCTTGTGATATGTTTGCAATGCAACTCGATGAAAGCACGGATGTTACCGGCTTTTCAATACTTCTTGTATTCTAGAGGTATCCCTTCGTCATATCTATTCAAAAAGATTTGCTCATCTGCACACCTTTGGAAACCAATACAACTGGTGAAGTCTTATTCAATGCCATAAATAGTTTTATGGATAAACACAGCAGTAATTGGGAAAAATGTATTGATATATGTAGCGATGGAGCCGCAGCAATGGTAAGAAAGGTTAAAGGGGAAATGAAAAACATTGTGCCAAGATGTAATAGCAGCCATTGTATTTTGCTTTGTTATGCACTTGTGGTAAGAAGAATGCCAACTGATTTGAAAAAAGGTCTTGATGAAGCTGTGAAGGTTGTAAATTTCGTAAAAAGTCGTCCTCTCCAATGGAGATTGTTCAAAAAAGTTTGAAAAGATATGGGAAGTCAGTACGAATCACTTTTTCTGCACACGAAAATAAGATGGCTTTCCAGAAGAAAGGCTTTATTTAGATTATTTCAACTTCGTGATGAGCTGAAAGTTTTCCAACTGGGCAAAAATATGTCTTCATCTGCAAACCTTTTTGATATATTGCATGATGAGCAATGGATAAAAAAATTAGCTTATCTTGCAGACATTTTTGAAAAGTTTAACGAAACTTCTACTGCTTTGCAGGGGAAATCCATAACAGTATTTTTTGCGAGAGACAAATTGGCAGCTTTAAAAAGAAAAATTAATTTCTGGCTTACCTGTGTACAGAAGAACAATGTTAAATGTTTTACATGAATTCTTGCAAGGAAACATGATAAAGCTCAGAGCAGATATTGGCAATATGATCGCTGGACATTTGTCAAGTCTAGAAAGATCATTATTAGATTACTTTCCAGATACGAAAACTGAAATCTAGTGGATACAAAATCCATTTCTAATGAAAACCCAGCCAGCGACACTAAGCATTCCGGAAAACGAGTCTCTTATAGATCTGCAGAGTTCTTCTTCATCAAAACGTGTATTTGATTCTGTATCATTGAACAAATTTTGGGTCTGTATTAGGAGTGAATACCCTGAACTTGCCAAACAGGCTATAATGTCACAACATATCGCTGTGAAGCAGGCTTTTCAGCATATACTTATGCAAAGACTAAATACAGATCGAGGTTGGACCCTGACCCAGATATGCGAATAATTTAAAAAAAATATATAAATCAAACAATGAAACAGTTTCATTCTTCAGACTAACCTTGAACGGTTGACGAGTGAACAGACGTGTGACACAATAGTTAAACAATTTTGCCTCCTTATACCGACGGTTCAACCGCAAGTAGTTATACTTTACATATATTTTCCTTAAAGAGACAGAGACTCATAAAAGTGGAAAGTGATAAAGTGATTAAAAAATCTCCAGCCCCTAAGCTGGAGAATAAAATTAATTCTATTGCAAGTGCATCAATTGGTGATAAAATCAAACACGTGCAGCCTAATGTCAGCTCCTTCGCAAGTAATAATCTCTCGGTAAATACTCAGAGACTCAAGTCCCATTTACAATACTGCGAGATGCGATACGTTGTTCGAAAACGAGAGTGTTAAAAATTAAATTAATATGTATACACTTTTCTTCTTACTGTACTAATGAATTATCTTTAACTTGTATTCGTACATCTCACTCTTTCTGATGTCAAACGAAATGTTTAGTTTTAGTTTTGCCTTTCGTGGAATTAGACGAATAAAGTTTTCCTGCGTTCTTAAGTCTCGGCTTTTTCATTTTAGAGATTTGTTTCGGGAAGTGAACGATTTTTTACATGGTGCCAAAACCCGGTAAATAGCGAACAGAGACTAAACCCAGAAAACAATGTCAGCTGAAATGTCTGCGCGCAGCGCTTACCGAGGTCAAGTGACCAAAATAATTAAAAGTGCGGTAGATTTTTTAGCCAATATGGAGGCAGAGCTAAGTAAAACAAACGACATAGATGGGTTGGAAGAAGAACTCGTGTACCTCATCCAACGCTTAACAGCAGCTCACGAGAGCTTGAACGTGGTCAATCAGGAGGTGCAGAGCA
This sequence comes from Volucella bombylans, assembly GCA_949129095.1. NCBI lineage: Eukaryota > Metazoa > Arthropoda > Insecta > Diptera > Syrphidae > Volucella > Volucella bombylans. Next base: position 300,495,955 of record OX422140.1, read on the forward strand.
GGAGTTTGGTAAAAGCTGAGGAGCTGGACAAAGAAATGGAAAAAGTAATTGAGTATCAAGACTCGTCAGTCGGAATGCTTGCACGCTTAAATGTGCGCCTTCAGAAATTGAAGAAAAAACAGTTGACTGCACAAAAGTCTGAAACGACTTCCAGCAATCCAACGGCTGCTAGTGGTTCCTTGAAACTTCCAAAATTAGAACTACGAAAGTTCGACGGTAGTCACCAAGAATGGCTACCGTTTTGGGAACAGTTTCGTTCAGCTATTCACGAGAACAGTAACCTCACATCATGGGAGGCGCAAAGAAGATAATTTCTGGATTTACCGCTTCTGGAACGTGTTACGAAGCTGCCGTTTCCCTCCTTAGAGAACAATTTGGAAACACGGAACGTCTGGTGGATAAAAATATGCAGCACTTGCTCTCCCTTCGTCCGGTGGTATCGAGAAATGATGCAGTTGGCCTTCGCGGCCTTTACAATTCCATCACATCATGTTGTCGCTCTCTTACAGCACTACACATACCAACTCATTATTATTATGTTATGTTAAAGAGTATTTTGTTGCGTTGTTTACCAGCAGAACTTCGTGTCGAATACTTCCGATTAGGCTGCGAGACGAGTAAAGAAGACAGCCCTACAGAAACCACCGACGGAGATGACCAGCATAGCAGTTCAACGACAATGCACATTGGGGATGAGCAGGTAAAAAATATAATGCGCTTTTTAAAGAGAGAGGTTGAATCGCTTGAAAAAAGTAAAGCTGCCTCTATTACACCATCCGTAAACACTCAGCATTCCTCTTCACACACTACTGCAGCCAGCCTCATGTCATCGAGTGCGAAGAGTGCATGCGTTTTCTGCTCATCAGACGGACACGCGACAAAAGATTGTGACAGCAAAATGTCAATATCCGAGAAACGAGAAATTTTAAGAAAAACAGCACGATGTTTTCGTTGCGCTAACCGTGGACATTCTTCCAAAAAATGTCGAAGCTCCAAATGGATTTCTTGTTTAAAGTGCAAGGGTAAACATTTGACCTCGCTATGTGATCCGTCATACATCGGTAGTAAGTCTACGACTTCGAAAACAAGTGACTCCACAATGCAAAGTGCAACTAGTTTATGCGCACACAATTTGTGCATGGAAGGAAAAAATGTATTTTTGAAGACAGCTCGTGGAATAGCCACTGCTACGAGCGGAAGGAAATCGTTATGTATACGCTTTGTTATCGATGGTGGCAGTTTATCGATGGTGGCAGTCAATTTACGTTCATTCGGAGGGATTTAGTACAACGGCTGAATCTTTCCTCAGTTGGCGAAGTGAACCTCTCTGTAATGCCGTTCGGGAGCAAGGAGCAGACGCCATTTCAAAAGTGTAAAAAAGTGGAAATCTGCATAAAGAGTCAGTTCTCGGAAGAAAGTGTCATCTTGGAGGCCATTGTAGTGCCGGAAATATATGTCGACGCTCTTCCCATGCCTGGAACATCTTGCAGCTGGTTCAACAATTTGCGCCTAGCCGACTCCCACAACACAAACGTAGAGGCAAAGGATGGATTAAGTCTCCTCATCGGTTCCGACTACTATTGGTCCGTAGTCACGGGAAAGCAGGAACAAATTTCGGCAGGGATAAGAGCCGTTGAAACTATCTTCGGCTGGACAGTACAAGGGGCCTATCGTTCTGGTAAGAATTTTGAATCGCAAAGTCATTCATGTTCTCTTTTTGTTCGCAGTGTTGTATTGAATTTACCAACACTCTCGAGCTTTGATCCCACTGCGTTTTGGTCACTGGAGACACTTGGGATTAGAGGTGACCAAGCCGAGAACGAACAGCTAGCCAGCGAATTGATAAATAAATGCATCGCTAGAAACGGACAGCGGTACGTTGCTTCACTGCCCTGGATAAACCCCGATGTCGAGATCAAAAGCAATAAAGAGATTGCGTTGAAGCGTCTGAAGTGTTTGACGATGCGGCTGTTAAGGTGTCCCGAACAATTTAACCAATACGATTCTGGAATTCGACAACTTGTTGCAGATGGTGTTGCTGAGTCTGTTCCGATGTCTACAGAAAGTGATTGTCAACGAACATTCTACCTTCCTCATCGACCGGTTTACAAGGAAAGTACAACAACAAGACAACGCATCGTGTTCGATGCTTCAGCGCGAACCGAAGATACCCCATCGTTGAATGACCTTCTGCATGTGAGCGCCAATCTTCTACCGGATGTGTTGAAGATTTTGTTAAACTTCCGGCTTGGGCGTTTGGTGCCGTGGCTGATATTGAGAAAGCCTTCCTCCAAATTTTACTCAACGAGAAGGACCGCGACAGCCACCGATTTTTTTGGTATGCTCCGTTCAAAACGCCGATGACGGGAAATCCTGAAATAGCTGAGTATCGCATGACAAGAGTGACTTTTGGAATTAACTGCAGCCCATTCCTGTTGACAGCCACTCTGCGTACGCATTTTTCAACATCGACGAAGTATACCTCGACGTGTCATATTTTACTTGACAGTTTTTATATGGACGATTTGGCAATAAGCTTCGATGAAGAAGAAGAAGGCAAGCGAAGTTGTGAAGAAGCAGTACTGGTGCTGAAAGGAGCTAAAATGAATCTTCGTAAGTAAGTAGCGAGTTGGTTCGCAAGTCACTTTGTCCAGGTGAGTCCTTATGCATGCAAAAGGTTTTGGGATTATCGTGGTACGTAAGAAGCGATGAATTGGTAGTGCCTCTGGACTCTGTTGAGGGTTTGCTTACATCCAAGTTGTTAAGGGGAACAAAACGTAACGTGCTGCAAACGATCGCTAGAATCTACGACCCACTTGGAATGCTCGGTCCGGTAGTAATAAAGCTTAAGATTCTTTTCCAAGCAGCTTGGAAAGAAAATTTGTCATGGGACCAGGTGCTTCCCTCTGAGCTTCTACGTGAATGGGAAGCTTGCGTCCAGGATTTATTGCTCCTTAAAGACTACTCTATTTCCCGTTCCGTCTTCTCGTTTCCATGTTCATCTTTGATACATGTCCACATATTTTCGGATGCCAGCATGAAGGCCTATGGCACAGTAGCTTTCATCAAAAGTTTTAACGATCTTGGCGAATGTAAAACCAAATTTTTGTGCTCCAAGAATAGAGTAGCCCCACTAAAGGTAGATGGAACCAAAGAACTCTCGTTGCCGAAGATGGAGCTTACTGCAGCATTGTTGGCTGCACGTTTATGTTCCTATTTAAAGCGTACTCTAAAAATTAATGTCAGCGAATTCCACCTTTGGACAGATTCTCGGATAGCTTTAGGGTGGATTCAGGGAAAGCCATATGTCCATATGTCCAAGGTCGAGTTACGGAGATACGTCGTCTTACTTCCGCAGCCGACTGGAAGCACTGCAGAGGTAAAGAAAACCCCGCTGATCTAATTACCAGGGGGATTACAGCTCGTAACTTGCAAAGCTCGTCGATATGGACTAATGGACCAGGTTGGCTACAAAGTGATGTCCGTTTTGAACAAGACATTCATAAAGATGATCTAGGACCCGTGGCGTTGATCGCTCAAGTGACTGCTGTTGCTAAAACCTCGCCTGTCCCCTTTATAGATTTCCTCAGGTTTAGTTCTTTGACTCGTTTGCTTCGAGTGACAGCCTATTCTTTTCGATTCATCCGTTTAAAGAAGGTAGGAAGACCCAAATTTACAGAGTTGTCTGCCGAAGAACTCGACACAGCGGAAAATTACTGGCTGAAGTTCATCCAGGCCAAGTCATTTAAAGCCGAAATAGACATCTTGAAAGCACAAGAAACAATTCCAAAATCATCAAAAATGTTTCAATGGTGTCCTTTTCTTGACGACAATGGTATTCTTCGATTGAAAGGTCGTCTTGGTTTTTTGGATTGCTCATATGACGAGAAACACCCCATCATATTAGCTTCGGATTCGTATCTGGTAAATCTCATCATCGATTTTTATCATCTAATGACTCTTCATGGAGGTACGAGCGTTGTTTTATCCCAGATGCGGGAGCGCTTTTGGATATTTAAAGGGCGTCCGTTAATTAAACGAAGAACAAAAATGTGTGTCACCTGTCAAAAACTTTTCGGAAGGCCTGTTTCGAAACCCTTTGGTCCACTTCCACTAGATCGGTTAACACTTTCAAGACCGTTTGACTGCGTAGGCATTGATTTCGCAGGGCCTCTCTATTATATTGATGCTGCAACAAACGCGATACGAAATGTTACCTCATGCTTTTTACTTGCGCGGCGATACGATCAGTACATTTAGAACTAGTAACATCTCTGTCAACAGAACATTGCCTAATGGGATTGAGGCGTTTTATAGCGCGACGAGGAACTCCTTCAACGATTTATTCTGATAACGCCCGGACGTTTCGTCGAGCTGCCATGGAACTGAGTGAAACTAACCCTCTGCTTGATGATGATCGCATTCAAAAGTGCCTATCCGGAAAACGTATACGATGGAAGTTCATAGTTGAGAGGGCTCCCTGGTGGGGAGGATTCTGGGAACGGCCCGGAGGCTTAAATTCATCAGAATGCTTTCTAATCGCTGGCGTATCGAGTACGTCCAGCTTCTGCGTTCATTTTATACTTCTCAGGGACATTCTTCAAAACAGCTGAAGCCGGATGACGAAGTTTTGATGTTCGATTCTGGAAAGCCGCGCATAACCTGGAAATTGGCCGTCATCGAAGAGGCGTATATTAGTCGTGATGGGAATGTTCGAGCTTGTATGCTGCGTTTTTCTGATGGCTCAAAGTTACGAAGACCAGTCCAGTTGCTGTACCCGATCGAGATCGCTGGAAATGGCCGGGGCGAGGATGTTAAAATTAAATTAATATGTATACACTTTTCTTCTTACTGTACTAATGAATTATCTTTAACTTGTATTCGTACATCTCACTCTTTCTGATGTCAAACGAAATGTTTAGTTTTAGTTTTGCCTTTCGTGGAATTAGACGAATAAAGTTTTCCTGCGTTCTTAAGTCTCGGCTTTTTCATTTTAGAGATTTGTTTCGGGAAGTTAACGATTTTTTACAGAGAGCGCATGAACTGTCAAAAATATTTCCGTAACATCTAATTCAATGTGTTCGTTTACAATAATGCGAGTCTCGCAGTGAGCATCGCAGTCAATTTCGAAAATCTGGAAAACTCTCGCATCTCGCAATGCGTGACAGCTAAATTGTTGTTGTTTTCATTTTGAGCTTGTTATTTGTGAGTGGTATTTTGACGCATCATTGTAAACAGACGTCCGATGTCTGAATGCGAGGGCTCTCGCATTCGAATTCGAATGCGACTCTCGTATCGCATCTCGCAGTATTGTAAATGGGACTTCACGACAAACATGCGAGGAATCTCTGTTCTCCAACATACAAATATGGGAGAAGTCAATAATAATTCAAATGTGACTGAGTGGACAGCAGTCATTGGAAACCTGTAGCGATCTGCAAGCACCTACAACGCGAATATCGGAAAAAGGAAAAAAATAAATGAAGACGGTGTTGGTCGTTCACATGCAATGAGTCATCAGAAATCTACTTTGGATAGCAAAGCTTCTCCCCGCTAGCAGACCTGGACAACATGGGCAACTGTTTCCTAGTGAACGATGTGAGCGATATTCGAAGAAATTATACTAAGAGGCAAACAGGACCTACAATAAATACTGAATCGAATAGATCCAACAAAATTATATTTTGCCCACCCATATATATCGTTGTCATAAGACTAAGGTATATGTGAATAGTGCGAGTGTGCATGGGCTAATTATAAATAGACTTCGCGAGACTGGTATAGGCGCATATTCTTTCTCTCCCAAAGAGACAAAAAAGGCTTCTATACTACTAAAAGGCATTGATGGGGATACACCTATTGACAGCATTCGTATAGCTCTGGAGAAATCTGCACCAAATTTGAAGGTTTGTAAAATAAGCCAATTCTTTACAGCTAGAACAAAAGCAGAAAATATTAAATTGAATATATTTGTTATCCAATTAGAGGTTGGGGAGTCAAGGATTTAATAAATATTAGATTTCTATTGCACCAAAGGGTGTACTGGGAAAAGAAATGTAATGGGGTGGTTATTAGGTGTTACCGCTGCCAACGGTTTGGTCACACTGGAGACTGTTGTGCCTATAGTAGTCGCTGTCTTCTCTGTGGAGAAGGTCATGATTCTGACTCTTGCATTGAGTCGCACAAAAAAGTAGGGAAATAAATCAGGAAGTTCCTGAACTTAAGTGCATTAACTGCAATAAATCAGGGCATGCAGCTAGTGATATAAGCTGTCCATCATATATAAAATATAAGGAAATAAGGGAAGCCTTGTCTCATACTGCAAAGCTGAGAAAAGTAACCAACATAAGAGATGTACATGAGAACGTTAATCAACTTATAAAGCCACACGTTTCCTTTGCTGACGTAGCAAAATTGGAATCCAATGCAGAATACTCAAAAGGACCCAGACAGACAAACAATCAATTTGTACAGACAGGCGATCTGAGCGACTTTCTTAGTGAGTCGATTAACTTATTTAACCTTTCATTTAGGCACCTGTTAATAAAAATCAGGCAATTTTGGCCAAAGTATCAACAGCTTCAATCTAAAGAAGAAAAAATGTTTACATACCTAGAGTTTGTTGCTTCAATTGTAGTATAATGTACACACCAAACCTAAATATTATATCGATGAATTTTAATTCAATAATTTCCCACGAACGTAGATTTGAACTCTTAAAAATATTAAAAAGTAAAAAACCCCAAATTTGTTTCCTGTCTGAAACCAGACTACAGAAACCTAAATTTGAAAGTTTTAACATCATTCGTAATCACGCCGGCAGGGGAACTGCAATCATCCTAGACGAAAAACTCAAATACAATCATGTTCCTTTCTACAGTGATATCTTTTCTGTTTGCTTAGCCTCAATTACTTTCATAAACTTACAAGTAACACATTTGCGGATGCTTCTAGGAAGTATTTATATTCCTAGTAACGCTGGCCGAAGCTTACTAAGAGAACTCGATAGGTTATATGCCGTAGAAAGTACTTTTGACGCAATGATTCTTTGGGGGGACTTCAATGCTCTCCATCAACACTGGGGAGATAGCGTTCACAATGGCAATAGACTCAAGATATATGATTGGTTTTACAACGGCTCCTTCTAAATCTTGATTTGATTTCGTCTAAAGCCCAACATTCCCACGTTCCTCTTCGGTATTAGACTTTTTCCTACTGTCATCTTTTCTGAATAGCGCAGGTAACAATAATTTGTGCTCGACATTCCCTACAATATCTGACCATTACGGAATTTCCCTTAAGGCAAGAGTCGACAACTTCACACCTCTGTTGCTACTGCCAGTCACTTACAGAAGCTTTAAAAGCACTGACTGGGAAACCTTCAGACTAGATCTTCATAATAGTCTTTCCCGACTAGACATACCATCAGACAGGAACTCTTCGAATGCAGAAATAGATACATTCATCGGCGAAATTAATTTAGCGGTGGCAAGAAATATCGATTCTAAATCGGTAATATGTCCACCTAAACAATCTAAGCACAGCAACATCTCTCCTCTTACAATGAAACTAATTAAAATACATTCCTTTTGGCTCAGAAAACTAAAAAGAATATATCATAGACACCTTAACAGAATAAATCAGGAATATCGCGAGTTGTCGTCAAGAATTTCATGCATCAGTAGAATCATTAGTAAGAGAATAAACTTAGATATTAATTCTACCTTCAAGTCAAGACTACAGAAAATAAGACCTTCTCCTCAAGCTTTTAAGGAGATCGACAGAATAACTGGGCGAAAATTTTTTGGTACGGACATCTCGAGGGACATACTGATGCATAATAGAGTCGTTCGCAGATCTCCGAGGAGAATAGATGTGTCTCGGCTTTTCCTAAAGTGAAAAAAGTGAAAAAGTTATCTTTTTAAGAATAATAACAAACTTATTAGTTGACTCGGTAGCCAAGCGGTTAGCGGCGTCGGTCATCAAATCGTGGGACGTGAGTTCGATCCCGGGCCAGACTTTGAACTTTTTTTTTTTTTTTTTTGTTTTTTTCTTTGGCTCAAATCGTGAAAACAAATTGCTTCAAAACAAAAAAAAATACAATCACGCGATGGATGGTGGAGAGCACTCCGCTCTTCCCATAACGGGAGTTGGAAAAGGCAGTAATAGTGTTGCCAGTGCCGTTAAAGCCATTAAAAGGAGGGGGAGTTTGAAAACCCCTCCTAACCTAAGAAAAAAAAGAATAAATGCCGTCGAAACGGCAGATGAGGTCCGATATGAGGGGGGCAATAACAACTTTGCCTCTCTAGCGTCATCCGAATCGGAAGATGAGGAGGAGCAAATAAATGAAATCGACATCAGCATACAAAAGCTGACAGAGAGAATGCTTGCTATGAAGCAAAGGCAAACTGCACGCAGGCAGAGGGAGCAACTTGAAGCAGAGAGCTCCCAACATCAAAAGCCACAAGAGCAGAAACAACAACTACAGCAACAACAAAACCAGCTGAAGCAGAAACATCAACAGCTGCAAAGACAACAAAAGCTGAAACCACAGCAGCTGAAAAAACAGCAGCAGCAGCAGCAGCAGCAACAACAACAACAACAACAACAACAACATAAGCAGCAGCAGCAGCAGCAGCAACAACAACAACAACAGAAGCAGCAGCAGCAGCAACAGAAGAAGAAGGAGAAGGTGCCTCCTATCAACACCTATAAATTAGAGGTAAATGAAACCAAGGACCTGTGTAAGTTGGTCATTGGCAATAATTTTAATATAAAGAGATTGGGGAACGATCGCCATGCCATCCACTGTAATACAGTGGAGGGCTACGCGAAAGTGAAAGAGCTCCTAAGGGAAACGACGACGGAGCACTTCTCATTCACACCGAAGTGTGAAAAGCGGCAATCTATGCTGCTGAAGGGGTTGGAACCGTCTTCTGATCCTGAGGAGATCCTGGCACTGCTCAAAGAGAAGGAGTGCGAAGGACTCAAGTTTGTAGGGGTAAAGCCATTTACCACAGCTAGAGCTAGGCGGGAGAAACGGAGTCTGCCGTTCTTCCTGGTGCAACTCAGTCCCGAAAGCCGTCTGGATAGTCTAAGGAGTATCAATGTCCTAGACTACCAGGTGGTTCACTGGGAAAAACTAAAAAGGAGCGAAGGCGTTATACAATGCGTTCGCTGCCAGAGGTTCGGGCACGCCGCGTCGAACTGCCAAATGCAGCCTCGATGCGTGAAGTGCGCTAAGAACCACAGTTCCGAAGAATGTCCTCTGGGTGTTGACGGAGCATCCGATAGGTCGCAGCTCTCGTGCGTGTTATGTGGAAATGTGGGACACACCGCAAACTATCGGGGTTGTCCTAAGTTCGCTGACATTAAGAAAACAAAACTGGCTCGGCAGCAGAAGGTGGAGGTCAAACGTTCACCTGTGAGGTTTCAAACACCAGCCGTCACGTCCCAAATTTCCTACGCCCAAATGGCGTCAGGTGGGGGGGCTACGGTACAGCAAGCGACTGTTGCTTCTCCGGCGCCAACGCCGAGAACAACGGAAGCTGCACCTAACATGCTGGCCATCTTGCTCGCAATCCAAGGGCAGATGGCTCAGCTGCAAAAGCAGGTTCAAGAACAGGCCAAGCGGGTGGAGCAGATCTACGCGCTGCTGCCGGGCCTAACGCAACACATGTCGTAATGGGTACGCACATGGTGGAGCAAACTTTGAAGGTCCTTGCGGTGAATGTTAATTCACTGATTAGGATTGAACGAAGAGCCGCAATGTTTAAATTGCTACAAGACCAAACTCCTGGTGTGCTTTTCGCTAGCGAAACTAAGCTAACCGATAAGCACAAACTGGAGTAAAATAATTATATCGTTAGAAGAAGAAACCGGCCCAGATCCAAACGTGGAGGCGGTGTCGCGATCTTCATTAAAGAAGGTATAAAATTTCACAGAGTGTAGAAGGGCGTGTTGCGCAGGTTCCGGGTGTTGGAGGCAGTCGTCGTGTACATCCCGCTCCGCAGTGGAAAGCGGCTGTACTTGGCCTCTGTTTATGCACCTGATACTTCACAATCCACCCTATTCATTACAGAGCTCGACACGCTTTTTCGACTTCTGAGGCTGGAATCGGGGGAGAATTATTTTATAATCGGCGGGGATTTCAACGCTAGACACAGCGATTGGGGAAATAATTTGCCAAATACTAGAGGGAATCTACTACTAGATTGGTGGGGTCAGCACGATGTCATGTACAGACTCGGTCTTAAAGCGACGGATAACCCGTCGTTTCCCAGAGGCGGGTCTTATTTGGATCTACTGCTGTACGACGAACGTATACGACTGACAGGTACGAATTTACAAACGCTAAACTGTCTGCGCACATTCGTGTATGACAGCGACCATTGCGGTTTTAGCACCGAAATTACAGTTCCTAACGAAATTGCGGAATTGGAGGAGTTTGTCCAAAAATATTCTTACAACTACAGTAAGACTCGATGGACACGCTTCTCCGCAACCTTGACAAGAGCGCTCTCCTCGAACACGCTCCGCCCACCGTCCAATAGGAATTTGTCAAACGAGGAGATCGACAATTACCTAAAACAAATGGACGAGACAATTAAACAAACTATGGACACTACAATACCGCGGTATCGACGTACGACTAACGAAGACCTGTTCCGCAATCCTACTATTGACGCACTGCACCGACAGAAAAGTAGACTTCTGACAAGACTTAAAAATTTGTACAGACAGTTAACTGACCGACGAGACCCGGAGATTAGGACACTGAAGTCGTCGATTAAAAATATTCAAACGCTAATAAAAGAAAATTACAGAATTTCTGTAAGTTTGTATTGGAACAACAAGGTTCGGGCTGTAAACACCAGCAACCCGAATATGTTTCCGCAAATAAATAAACTATTTCGGAGAAAAAATCAAAACGACCTTCAGTGTCTTAAAATAGCCCGGACAACAGACAACGAACGGTTACTGACAATAGCAGGTATTGATCCAAATGAGGCCGCTGATGATGACGACTTCTTTGTGATCGAGGATCCACAGGAGAAGGTTGAGGCCATAGGGGCGACTTTCCAGGAAGTATACAAGGCCATTGATATCATTGGCCCTAATTATGACCTGGACAGTCGCGTCTTGCTGCACGACTTCGGCATTCGAAATGAAATAAGGAACTGGCGATCCGAGGGCTCTGGTTTCACTCGGTTCAGCGACGAAAATATGGCAAATAATGTCATGACCAGAGAGAGTGACCTACCCCCGTTCATTTCAAAGAAGGAACTCCGTGAGATCTTCGACACAATCAGGGCTAAGAAATCAGTGGGGACCGATGGTATTCCGAACATCGTGCTTCGACATCTTCCTCTAGAAGCGGTGGACATTTACACCACCCTGTTTAATAATGCAATGAATAATGCACATTATCCAGCGCATTGGAAAACGGCGGTGGTTCAACCTATCCCCAAAAAGGGGAAGGATATATCCAATCCGGCGAATCTCCGGTCGATAAGTCTCCTTCCGAATATCAGTAAGGTTTTTGAAAAGGTAATCAATAGAGCTCTGTCTAGGTGGGCTAAGGACAAACATATAGTTCCGGATAATCAATTCGGTTTTAAGGCGGGACATGATATCTCACATGCCGCGTCTAAACTGGTTTCTGATATCCAATGGAACAAAGGCAAGAAACAGTGCACTGGTGCCTGCCTTGTTGACTTGGAGAAGGCCTTTGACACCGTATGGTTAGATGGTCTTTTCTATAAGCTGACTAGGCTGGGGATCAGTAAACCACTCTTGTACATTCTTTATAATATGGTAACTAACAGACAGTTCATCGTGAAAAATGGTGATGTGACTTCTGTCGGAATATTTCAAATTAAAAATGGTCTTCAGCAAGGTGCGGTCAATTCGCCGATCCTATTCAACATTTACACAAGCGACTTGATAAGTTCACTTCCTCATACTATTGCGTACGCAGACGATATGGTAGCGTACAGAACAGGTCCAAAAATCGAGGTCATTAATACTCTCTTGCAGCGTGACTTCGATAAGATAAGACGATTTTGCGATGACTGGAAGTTGAAAATCAACTTTCAGAAGTCGGAAACCATTCTCTTTAGGACGCCGTTGTCTAGAGCCTCTAGGGATACCAGAAAAAATTGGAGAAAGTTCTCGATTATTGGACAACACGGACAGCCTCTTGCCTGTCGAAATGTAGTCAGATACCTTGGAATCTGGCTAGATCAGTTTCTGTATTTTGGCAAAAATGTAGATGCTGCTCTGGCCAGAGCTAAAGGTGCTTTTGCCCTTACAAAGAGACTGTTTTATAGCAGCCAACTCGATGCGAGGGTAAAGGTAATCTGCTACATGGCCCTTATCAGGCCCATGCTGGTATTTGGTTGTCCCGTGTGGTTCAATGTACGAGCAAGCTTAATGGAAAAGATTCGGGTGTTTGAGAGGGCTTGTCTTAGGGCTTGTCTTCGCTTGTACAGAACACCAGAATCGGAGTACAAGAAATTTTATCCTAATGAGGTCCTTTATAACAGGGCGAACCACTAATGAGGCAGGGCTGACCAATGTATTTGCTTTGTAAATAGCGATGGCCAGCTTACATAGGTTTAGGTTAGCATTTAAGAAACATATACATATATCAGTGTATACAAAGGTGTATACTGATATATGTATATGATCGTGTATAATGTCTATGTGTGTTTATGTGTGTATTGTGCATTTAGGTTAGGTAGGCTAAGGTTTATTTTAAGTTAGATACTAAGCTTTTATAAAAAATAATAAAATGTCCATATGCTAAGTTTTTTGTTATAATTTTTTTCTTAGCCCTAAGTACACAAAATAAAGATTTATAAATAAAATGTAAATGAAGTCGAAAGACATAGATATAAGAATTTAGATTAGCTTAGAGTGCCTGTGTGGGGCCAGTAAGTTAGTATAAGATTGTTAAGTAATTGTAAGCTAGCATTTAAGCATTTTTTGTTAGTATGTTAGAGTTAGTGATTAAGTAAATAAAATGCATTCAAAACTAAACTAAAACTGATGCATAATAACGTGGAGCTAGTGGATACTGCGACTAAGCTCAATACTTTTAAAGACTTTTATTCCTCTGTCTACCTGGACAAAATACCTAATTTCAATAATAATCTGACTAATCACCACGTTTTCGTCATCTCATCTTTCGGTCAACAAAATACAGGTTTTAATGGCCAACATTAACAACAAACGTTCTTCAGGCATAGATGAGATATCTAATTTCATATTAAGAAAATGCTGCCATACGCTGGATTCAATGTTGTCTCCTGTGTCAATCACTGTATCAATAACGGATATTTTCCTACAATTTGGAAAAAAGCCAAACTTTTGCCAGTAGCAAAAAAAAAAGTCTGCTAAGGAAATCAAGGAGTTTCGTCCTATATCCTTGCTGTCAAATATAGGAAAATTGTTTGAAAAAATATTAGCTGAACACGAACACGCGCAACTTCTGTTATGTTTTTTTTTTTTTTTTTTATATAATTTACGCGCGCCTAAGGGTTTGATACCCTTTTACTGTTGCCAGGGCGCGGGCGGAAAGATAGAAGGAGGAGAAATGAAAATTGTTTTTGTAGTGGTTTGAAACTCAGGTGTGTTTGGTTTCTATGTTTGCTCTCCAGGGGTGGGAGTCCGAATAGGACGGAGAGTTTTTCTTCACTCAGAGTGATTCGAGATATAATTCCCAGTATTTTTTTCATTGCTTGAAACTCTTATAACAGCCAAATCTACGCGTCAGTGTTATGCCTTCACACGCAGAATTTTTTTGTCTGAGTTCCAATTATACAATGAAAAACTGATTTTGCCATGGGCAGGATTCGAACCTGGACCCTCCGAGTGAGAAGCGTTTGCTACTACCACTACACCACGGCCACCCGTAATAATGTAATAAGATCATCCAAAACTTATGGAATAAGAAGTGTACACTTGGGTTGGACATTGACGTTGAGAAAGCCTTGGATTCTCTCTGGCATATAGGCGTGACCTACTAAACCGTTTCTCAACCATAGTTATACATTCTGAGTACTCAGAACCATTCCCGTTGTTGTCAGGGATTCCGCAGGGGTCCATTTTGGGTCCGATTCTGTTCATAATATTTCTTTATGATTTTCCATACGAAAGTGTTTTAAATGCTGAACGAGAGCCTTGTGAAATTTTTTTGCAGACCTTAATACTAGCTGGCGATGTGAGGCCTCAAAATGCTCTCAGTAAAATGAAGGAGAAGCTTCCTTTGCTGATAGATTATTTTAAAAAATGGGGACTTAAAATAAACACAGAGAAATGTCACATTACTCGTTTTCGCAATTCAAGTGAAAAAGGCCATCGTTTAGCTGTGAAAGATAGCAAAACGTTGAGTTTGCAAATCGATGGCCATTCCATCCCTCTGCAGTCAGAATTGAAATATTTGGGTGTATACTTCCACAACAGATTTCTTTTTAACAAACATGCTAAAAAGACATTAGCGAAAGCTGTTACCGCTTCGCTAAAGCCTTTATTGCAGTCAAAGGCATTGCCCTCAAACGCAAAGTTACTGGTATACAAAACGCTATATTATCATACGGATTTTGTGCATGGTTTACAATCTCCTCCACAGTAGCAAAAGAACTGGAACAATTTGAGAGAAGAATACTTAGATTCTGTTGTGGAAAGTATAGAAAACCCGATAAAAAATGGTATCCAAATAAACTTCCGTATAAAACTTGTCAAGTAACACCTCTTATGACATACCTCATTAATCTTACCCTAAGAAAACTTAAACGCATATAATTCCATCCAAATACACTAAATCGTTGCTGGACTCAAACAAATGTGAGAGTTTGGACGACAATTACTATCTTTCACCATTTAATCTCCTTAATGAAAGATCCATCCATTATATTGAACAAGATCTTGGTGGAAGCCTTATGTTACCATTTTATGTAAAAGCGTCACAGTCTAATTTGAGAGGATAACATAATTGTCCTCAAAAACATAAAAATAACCTCATATACATACTGGTACTATACACATATACTATGTATGTACATATGTTCTATATTGTTTAAGCCTTTAATTTCAAATTAATAATTAGCTTTTGATTATATAAGCATTTATATATTATTCATTAAGAAGATTAATTTGAAATTTATACTAGAGCATAAGGAGATCATACGGTATATCAAATAATATTTAAATTGATTGCACATGTCACTAGTCTGTGTTGTTTTGTTTCGTTTTCGTTGTATGTATCTTTTATCTAGTCATTGTTAAAAGTTGCTTAAAGTATGCCGGGAGTAAGCATACAGAAAATCGGTCATTGTTACAAATAATACATGTATATATATTGATAGAAAAGCTCACGAAGCTGTATTTCTAAACTCTGTTTAGCCAGGCATATACTGTACAAGTCGGCTACAATCTTGTATAAGTACAAACAATAATTGTATTGATTTTTAAAGTCTCAATGGAGATAATTGTAATTGTAAAAAAACTAACCTTGAACAAAATATCTTAAATAAAAAAAATTGATTTTGAAATGTGTTGTTTTTAATTTTTTATATCGTTAAAAGTTGGGGTTCCGAAATATATTTTTGGGCCTTGTTTAGGGTTCCACAGCTTAATAAGTTTGAGAACCGTTGGTCTAGAGACAAAAAGAATATGGCGGCAGTTGCGAGCCAAAGCAGGGGAGTTTGTAATTGAAAACCCTAAGCAGGTGCCGAAGTTGAAGCTGTGCATCAATTGTTTCAAGCTAGGCCATTATTCCAAGTCATGTCAGTTTCGTGGATGCAAAGTCCAAAAGCTGCCAAGTGACAGCCGGAATAAGGTTTACTTTAAGCATTTTAAGCATTTTTTCGTCATTTGTTGGCAATTTTCCAAACTATGTTTCGGGTCAATTTCCACCACACTTTGCTTTAATGGAAACAGACTTTTTTTAAATGCTGTTCACAGCTAAACGCTTCTTCACTTGCAATTCGATCCTGCCTTTCAACAGAGTCATTTTCATAAAGCCTTATTACAAATTAGTTTAAAGAACTAAAAGTGAGTGTAGTTAATGAATGTAATCTTGTTAACTTCGATACCCGTCGCGATCTAACATAATTTTGTGTTCCGAAGGCCATTATTTTACAGTACAGTTGTACCACTTCAACTTTCAAAATGTCTTCTTTCATGTTTATTTTTGTATTCTACTTTCAAAATGATCTTGTTCAAAATAAATTTCGCTACAATATTCCTGTCCTATTTGAACTCAGATGGTTAGTTTTAAATGCAAAAAAATACGCAGAGAAAAAGAGAATTAAACTTTTAGAGACTCCATTAGGCTGGAGCTTATGTTAAATATTTAATTTATATCTACCAACGGAATTACTCGTTTTAACCTCCTGCATTACGATTATATCCGCAGTCATACCTTTAATTTGTTATTCTCTCGTTCGCCTGTACTCCTTTGGATAATCTTCAACTGGGTACCCAACCATAAAATATACATTCTATACATGTACATATGTATGTAGCACATACAAAAGTACGCAGAAAAATAAATATGGTGTACATGTTCTCACTTGTCCTTAAAAATGTGTATGCATTAATTTTCATGAGGATATTGCGCTCGACAATTCCATTCTGCGTTCAAATGGCAAGCAATATATTGCATTTTGATGAATATACGTGAACATGGGCGCAGAAAAGTGTCCTCATTGTGGATCCAGATACAAGTTTGAGTTTATTTATGGAATCGAGCAAGAGTTCAGTCCACCAGCATAGTATCTACACACGGTATTCAAGGCAAAAAGAGCTACAAGGCAGTCCAAATATGTATATTATATAGGTATGTTTGGTTTACATGTATATATTTATGTTTTACGTACTTTTTTGGGAGAAAAGAGTGTGAAGAAAGATTTTTTCAGGTTTGTTTTAAAAAATTATTTGTATCCATATTCACCTACGCGAAATATACAATACACAAATAAGATCGTACAGACGATATTGTGATTTTGTTTGCGCATAGACCCAAAACAGCAAAAGGGGGGAGAGCACGATAACTTTGGCGCCAAAAATTGATAACGGTTTTTTATAGAGGGGTAAAAAAAAATCATTTTTTACTATGGGAGGGGGGTCTATCACACCCCGTTTATTAGGTAGGGGCAATTTTATTAAAAAATGACTTAAAATGGAAAAAAAATTATTAAAAAACAAAGGCAACACTTACAATAAAGTACTGTACCAGTTTCGAAACTCAGAAACCTATTCTTCAACTCTATGTTCCAGCTACATATATTATTTGTATCAATAGTTTTTAAGAAATTCGCATGCAAACCCAAGATTTTGATCAAAAAAATTTTAAAAAATGAAGTTTAGACCAATTTTGTTCAAAATTGTGAAATGAAGTGCTAAATTGGATTCCTGTGGTCGATGCCTATATCAATTTTGAATCGAACACAAAAAACCGAATAGATTTGTGTCGTCTAGTTTTTGAGAAAATTGAAAATTACTATTTACGTTTTTTTTTTTGGCATTTACATTTACTTCCCTTACTTCCGTAAATGAATATAATAAATTAAACGTCTGGCAGGCGCCTATATCAATAGTTTTCTTAATTAAGAGTACACGGTTGAACCGCTTTGCGGGATTAAGGGATTTCAACTCTCTTTCCGCAGGCGGCAGGTCCCGCTCACGCAACTTCGTTGCTCCGCTTGGGGTATGTGCTTTTCGTCAGGCAGGCTCCTAACATATGTCATCAATACTCTTCACCTACAGTACTCATTCCAAAATTATAGAAAATTCACATGTTCAAATGTTGTAGCAAATTATTCACTTTGCGTAGTAGGTACTCGTATGTTTGTACTTTGCGTAATGTATAATTCACTCGATAATAATGCAAAAAATAACCGAACAAACGGGTTACTTTTGTACTGTTGTTTTGTTTTTCATACACATGTGGTAAAGCGAGTAGTTATTGATATTCACAAAGGTCATTCGATGTTCAACCTTAGTGCGAATCGGGTATTATTTATTGTGAATAAGCAATAGCGGTTAAGCATCCTCTAATTCATCCTAAACTAAATAACTTCTCAATATTTTGTTCGTTTGCGGATTTGGTGTCGACAAACAAAAACAGCATTGCTTTTTTAGAAGAAATTGGTCCAATTCCCACTAAAACATCAACTCCCCCACTTTGTTGCAATTTACGGATGAAGGCGGAAAAATGCAAAAATATAAAGTTCCGTTTGATGTGGCGATGCTAAAAAAAAATGTGACAAAAGTTGTAGGAATAATAGGAAAAATAGTTGAAGGAATTAACTCATCTATCGGCACATTTTTCCATGGGCCTCAATGTCGGCTAGAGATTCGCGAGGTTCTTGCGATAATTATCTCTTTTGTGATCAAAATGCTTGTGGAACCGATTTTCAGGTAAATGAATTAAATCCTAAGTTACAACTTTATGTTTTCTTTAAATATTGTTGTATATAATTCTTTTTTAAATTAGCATTTAATCGCTTGGCGCCATCATGAAAATAAAAATGAACAAAGCAAATCTACTATAATAGATTACAATAGTTATGTCGTGAAATAGCCGAAATTATATCGTCTCACGTTGATGTTAACATTGGCGGCAAAGAAAAAACTGTACAAATCGACGAAACTTTTCTTGCGAAAAGGAAATACCATAGAAGCCGTATTACTGAACAAATGACAATTGTGGTATTGAGGTTGTTTTGCAAAGAAGATAAGGTCGGGCGGTTCTTTAAAGTAAACTCCAAATGTAAGGAAGATTTGTGGCCTTATATCTATAAATACGTTGACCCCAACACCAGTCGTATTTGTACCAACAGCGCGCGCCAGTATATAGGTGTTGAAAAATATTCTCTAGTTCCACAACATGTTAACAAGACCGATGCAACCAACACATTTAATGATCCGAAAAACAACAGACCACCTTCATCAATATATGGCACTTTTGTTTTATCGAAAATACTGTCTTGGAAAAAAATATAAGGACGACTTGGGCTCCCAAATTATGGAATTTTTGTTGGACGTAAAAAAAGTATACCCATGTTTTATCGATAGTAAAGAAAGTGTAGGTTTGCAATTAAAGGACTTCGACCCTCCCACCGTTCACAGTGAGCGCTTAGAAGGTATTTTACCGACAAAAAAACCTCGGCTCCTCACCATCAATAACGAACTCAACGAACTCGACAGTAACACCAGTACGGACGATGATTTTATTGACGAGACTTGCATACCTTTTTAATATGTACATTAAAAATCGACTTGACAATTTTTAACTAACTACTGACTTACTGACAAAGTTACTGACTGCGGCGCGGAATGCAATGCTGTTTTTGTTTGTCGACACCAAATCCGCAAACGAACAAAATATTGAGAAGTTATTTAGTTTAGGATGAATTAGAGGATGCTTAACCGCTATTGCTTATTCACAATAAATAATACCCGATTCGCACTAAGGTTGAACATCGAATGACCTTTGTGAATATCAATAACTACTCGCTTTACCACATGTGTATGAAAAACAAAACAACAGTACAAAAGTAACCCGTTTGTTCGGTTATTTTTTGCATTATTATCGAGTGAATTATACATTACGCAAAGTACAAACATACGAGTACCTACTACGCAAAGTGAATAATTTGCTACAACATTTGAACATGTGAATTTTCTATAATTTTGGAATGAGTACTGTAGGTGAAGAGTATTGATGACATATGTTAGGAGCCTGCCTGACGAAAAGCACATACCCCAAGCGGAGCAACGAAGTTGCGTGAGCGGGACCTGCCGCCTGCGGAAAGAGAGTTGAAATCCCTTAATCCCGCAAAGCGGTTCAACCGTGTACTCTTAATTAAGAAAACTATTGATATAGGCGCCTGCCAGACGTTTAATTTATTATATTCATTTACGGAAGTAAGGGAAGTAAATGTAAATGCCAAAAAAAAAACGTAAATAGTAATTTTCAATTTTCTCAAAAACTAGACGACACAAATCTATTCGGTTTTTTGTGTTCGATTCAAAATTGATATAGGCATCGACCACAGGAATCCAATTTAGCACTTCATTTCACAATTTTGAACAAAATTGGTCTAAACTTCATTTTTTAAAATTTTTTTGATCAAAATCTTGGGTTTGCATGCGAATTTCTTAAAAACTATTGATACAAATAATATATGTAGCTGGGACATAGAGTTGAAGAATAGGTTTCTGAGTTTCGAAACTGGTACAGTACTTTATTGTAAGTGTTGCCTTTGTTTTTTAATAATTTTTTTTCCATTTTAAGTCATTTTTTAATAAAATTGCCCCTACCTCCTAAACGGGGCGAGATAGACCCCCCTCCCATAGTATAAAATGCTTATTTTTGACCCCTCTATAAAAACCGTTATAAATTTTTGGCGCCAAAGTTATCGTACTCGTGCCGCAAAAGGAGATGTATATACAGATGTGTGCAAGAGAACTTGTATATTAACAAAGTAAATTTATGTGTTTCCGAGTTTTCGAGAAACTGTTTCACCTGGAGGCCATATCAGCGGTAAATTGTTTCGGAAAGCCAACAACAAGCCATCACAGCTTGAAGAACAAAATAACATACGAGTATATGTACATACATATCTGGCCAGGAGATACATATCCACGTATATATAAATATGTATCCAAGGATGGTACTTATCTTTTTGGTGATAAACCACGAACCCTTACATTTGTCCGGTGTACATATAAAATATATAGCGTCATATGTGAATAACACGGTAATGTATGTATGCATTTGTTAGAATGTATTTTACGGATTTTGCTCAAAGAGCCCTTGAATGGAACTTAATCTCCATAGTAACATGAAGAAGTGTATTCGCTTGCAAAGTATAAGGCTGTGTAGTCTTGACATGGTTAAGGGTATTTGAAATGGACCCTTGAGAATGGTAAATTGAGTGGAAAACTCATTGCCATCGCATCTGAGTGCACAGGCACAATAAAAACACTAGCAAACAAGGCGAACGTCAGCATAGTTGTCACTTCTCCAGATCACACCTAAATAACTCAATACTTTCAGTGACTTCCTCCGAGTAGGTAACGTTCAGATAGGACGCTTGAAGGAGCAAAGTAAGCTCCCTACAATATAAATAGACAAAAGTCGGAATGGAATTAATATGAAACGTAAAATAGCTTCGGATTTAATTAACTTGAGGTTTTGGAATTTATAGCCTTTTACAAATAAAAAAAATTAAATGATGATGTAAGCTCTACTTATGTTGTATTTTGAGGTGTTTTGTCCGTAAAAAAACATATTTCAAAAATTTGAACTATTTCTGAATGAAATACACTCAATTATATTAGCTCAACATTTTCCGAAATGAATTTCGATTATTTGTAGGTAAAGAAAGAATGTTTCTGATATGCAGTAGTAACAAGACATGTTTCTTAGTGATAATTATTTGATTCTTTTAGTTTGATTATCATTTATTATAAAAATCAAGATTAAACCAAGACACGCTGAATACATTTTGAACACATACTTGTTCAAAACGAAAAATAGGGCAATGAAAGCTCGGCAATATTAAATTTTTTCGACTTGACATATTCAGCTAAAACAAAAGACCTTGATAATTCATTGTTCTTCTTTGCTCGTGTAAAAATGCGGCAATATTTTTAAACATCAAAAAACCTTTAAATTAAATGGCTTTAGACAAAATTGAAAGAAGTCTGCACAAGCTAAATCAGTCAGTCTGTATCAAAGTCTATAGGTTTTATTGATGACAAAGTTACTCTTTCGACTTCTCCTTGATGTTATTCGCTCATATATTAGAATTGCTTTTAATAACTTAACTAAATGCATCAATATTTGATCCAAGTGTACCACTTGATTCAAGTGCCATACCCGCTTAGACTGGAATGCAGTAAATATGGCTTGGGCCGAGATGCTGAGACCTACACGTTAAGCAGCCCCTGACATGTTACAATGGTTTCTGGTTTTCGATACATTTATATTCCCCGTTGGATAGCATTTTTCTCTTTACGTTAATTTAAACTCATACCCAGGTATCCATAACGATGGCTATTCAGAACACCTCAGTGGAGAAGATTTGAAAGTTCGTCAGTTAAAAGTTTGCGATTATAACAAACTTTGAACATTGGATCTGTTTGGTTAAGAAATTATTTGCATCGTTCCAGAGAATGAATCATGTAATAAGATATGTTTATCTATTATATATCTATACTACAAACTCTGATCCGTCAAAAACTCAAAAACTAACAATAAAAAAAATGGTTAAAGAGAACTACAGCAATTGAAAAATTTCGTACTATTATATTTGCACATATATTTACTATTTTTTACTCCAAGCCACTGACAAGAATGTGCAGAGTGCGTATAGATGAAAATATAGGCGCCGTTGAGGCAAGTATTGAGAAGATCCGAATTCATCAATTCGTCATCGTGCGATTTATAGTACTCGTACCGGGGTTTGCTTAAAAAAATATTTTTATTTCTCACAAAATGTTCTTACTAGCTAACTACTGACTATTTGTTACTCCCTTATTTCAATCTTCACATTGCTATCTCAGCTATATTTGATGCAGCGCGTGAGTTTTATTATTTATGGGAGCAACAGAAAAGAAATGTCTTTTTATTTCAGGGGCCAAAATCCAACTCACTATTGGCTTACTTTATTTGTTACAAAAACTGTTCTTTTTAAATGGTGCAAAATATCAGCTCAGCATCGTACGATGCTGTTCCGTTTCTTTGCATAGGCAAATCATACCGTATAATGCACTTAAACATTTGGTAGCTTAACAACAAAGTAATATGTTTTATTTACTTCAACTATGTTTATATACATATGGATATAAACATATGTCGTGACGTCACTTCTCTCTCCTCAAGATTCGTATGATCTTAAAGTAATATCGTAAGGTTTGTGTAGTATAATTCAATAATAAACTATGACCAATTTTCAAATATAAAATGATAATTATTTTTATTATAATTATTGTTCGAATTAAATTTTTTATAACTTCTATTATTTGCTTATATTTCGTTTTAATATTCAAAGGATGTAGATTGATATTGTCATGGTAATTATATTTAGGTTCGTACTTATGCCTAAGAGCTTTATAACTTTTTATCAAAGCTTTATCTTCTTTCCTTCTTGCTTGACTTTGTCTTCCTATATTAAGTTTATCTATTCTTTGATATTTTTCCTTTTCTAACTTTTTTTTTCAGTGCAACTCTATTTGTCTTAAGACGTCCTAATAAAAAGTTAAACGGTCTATCTTTTGTGGTAGAAAGAATTGAATTATTATGCAATTCTACTACCTTGAAACACTTATCTTTTATATTAATATCCTTAAATTCGTGTTCAATACTCATAATTCTAATTTGTTCATTAAGAGTGCTGTGAAGTCTTTCGATGTCTGCACTTCCGGCTTAGTCAAATGTAGTATTATATTTTCCTGATTCAAGAATTTTTTTAATATACTCGTAAATCTGTCAAATTCGTTGTCACATATGTACATTTTTGGTTTTCCTAAAACAGAATGCCGTTTACCTAAAGCTTCTCTTATAGTTATCAAATTTCTATCATTTAAATCGAAAGTCGGTCAATACTAGTCAAAAATCGCTGTCCCTTTATAGTCCAAGTATCAATGTTTACAATTTCATTTTGGTCAGAAGGAGTTTGCGTCAATTTAAATTTTACTTTAATAGGGCTTCTATCGTATTTAGCTAATTGGCAAATTGTTCATAGATCTTTGTATTAATTTTTTTAATTGTTTGGGTAATATATTTTGTTTCTTAGTAGTTCATAATTTTCATTGATTCCGCGGTGATTCGACTGCCTTTCGTGTAAATTTTTTATATATCTTATAGTTTCATTCTCGTCTTTAAGTTCTTCTGCTAAATACTCGTAAGTGCATCTACTAAATTTCACATTTCACATTTTAATTAGCTTGAGTTGTAGTTGATTATACAAAGAATCATCCAATTCGGTATATGTGTTATCCCTATAGTTCCTTCCTAAAAATGTCATTTAAGTAGCCTCTCTCTATGTCATGTCTAGATATGTATATGTTTCTATTTTGGTTGGTAATTTCAGTTTCCTTAGTTTTTTGTTCAACTAAAATAACTTGCGTTTTAAAGTTATTCACAATTGTTTCTGTTTTTGAAATATTATCATCTAAATTTTCTTCCTAACTGTGAATTGTCTCTTCCTCCAAACTTTCTATTTCATTTAGTTCGTCAATACTTCTTTCATTTTCAAATTTATGTTTTATTAAATTAGTTTTTACAATTTCGTTATCGTCAACGTCAATCCTACTAAGAAAGTCTGCTACATTATTATCCTTACCTTTTATGTATTCGGTATTAAATCTATATTCCCCCAATCTTAAGATCCATCTTTGCAGTCTAGGACTGATGTCCCTACATTCTTTTTTTATCTGCAACCATTTTAAGGGTTGGTGGTCAATGTACATATCAAATTCGACTCCGTAAAGGTATGGCCTGAAATGGTGAATTGACCAAACAATTGCCAACAGTTTCAATGGTGCTGTACATAGTTTCATGTTTGTTCATTGTCCTACTTGCAAAGCAGACAGGGTGATTTTCTTGGCTTAGTACTGCACCGATTGCAAAACTGCTCGCATCAGTTGTTAACCTGAATCTTTTTACAAAATTGGGGTAATGCAAAATAGGAGGGTTTGTAATTAATTCCTTTAACTTATCAAATGCATTTATAAACGTAGGGTTAATTTTTGTATCTTTTTTTAAATATTTAATTATAGGTTGTGCTACTCTCGCATAATCCCGAATAAACTTTGGGTAGTACCCAGTTAATCCAAGGAAGCTTTTAATTTGCTTCGTAGTAGTGGCTAGTTTTAAATTTTTTATAACTTCTATTTTTTTTGTGATTGGGGTTAATACCTTCTTCTGTAAGGATGTGGCCTAAATATTACGTTTCCTTGGCAAAGAAATTACATTTATCCACCTTTATCTTTAAATTATTGTCTCTAAGCCTTTTGAATATACAATCTAAACTTTGCCTCTGTTCTTCTAAACTCGTACTGAATACAAGTATATGTTATCATCCATATACACAACGCAAATTTTATTAATTAGTCCTTTAAGCACTTGATTCATCATCCTCTGAAATGAGGCAGGTGCATTTTTGAGCCCAAAGAGCATTCTAATGTATTCATAATGTCCCTGCGGTGTAGAGAAGGCTGTTTTTAATTGATTCTTTTCATCAAGCAAAATTTGGTGAAAGCCTCTTGCAAGGTCAAGAGTGGTGAAATATTGCGCTTTTCCTAATTTATCGAATATATCGTCAATATTCGGAATTGGGAATTTGTCGCTTATAGTGATCTCGTTCAATCTTCGATAGTCAATGACTAGTCTCCATTTCTGTTGATCAGAATTGTCTATTTTTTTTGGAACTATCCATATCGGGCTGTTATAGGGAGAATTGCTTTCTTTGATAATACCTTGCTAGAGCATTTCTCCAATCTGGTTCTCTACTTCTTTTTAGTGTACTGGAGGGAATCTGTACGTTTGAGAATAAATTGGTTCATTTAAGGTGGTAATAATTTTATGCCTTATTTTGTTGTCACTTGTCAATTGTTGACCCTTTATAAAAAATAAATCAGTTTTCTTTTAGTATTTTTTCTAAACTTTCAAATTCTTCTTTATTTAATTTTGATATGTCTAGTCTGTTGATTAGGCTATACTCAAGTGTTATTGATTCTAATGTGTTAATATCTTCATAACTGTAGGGACAATCAACACCTTTAA
Organism: Volucella bombylans; assembly: GCA_949129095.1. Classification (NCBI taxonomy): domain Eukaryota; kingdom Metazoa; phylum Arthropoda; class Insecta; order Diptera; family Syrphidae; genus Volucella; species Volucella bombylans. The sequence goes on from OX422140.1 coordinate 300,521,762, forward strand.
AAAAAATCTTTATCCGTTAATTTCAATAAAATGGTTTTCAAAATCTATTTTGGTTTTTAGTATGTATTTATGCCTAATATAGCATCAAACTTTTTGTAAGATCTAGCAATTTTCAAGATATGGTGGCATTTAGCTTGAATTCGTCTGGTACTTTTGCGATTTTTTCGAAATGAATAAATGTGTCTTCGGTAACAGTACATATTGGTATTGGGGAATCCTTTTTTTTTGTTAATTGCGGAAATAAAGACTGATTAAGAATTGAAATGGACGATCCTGTATCAATCAGACAATCAATTTTTTGTCCATGCACAGTAATATTAATTATTGGAAGTGAATAGCATCCGAGGCACTGACAGGAAAATTTCCCGAATCCTGTGCTGAACTTTTTTTGATGTTAATTAGTCTATTTGTCCTCCATTTCTGTATTGCTCTGAATAATTGTTTGTAGATTGTCTTACTTTTTGTTTTGGTCTATTCCGATAAGTTGTATTCTTATTACGAGTATATTGAAAGCTATCTGTACCATGTTTTTGCCTAGTTCTAAAAGTATTTGAATTGTCATATCTAAAGTCATTATTATGTCTATTTTGCGTATTCTGATTTGTAAATTCTTTTGATTCGGTGTAGTTAGCTGTAGTCCTTCTATTTCCGACTATTTGTCGAATTGTTGTAATTCTTTGTTCGTTCCGATCTGTAACCGTTCCTATATCGTTGTATGTCTCTAGTGTATTTGTCGTCGTTCTAGTATGATCTATGCTGACATTTTTCTTCTATTCCCGTAGCCTTGAACACGAAATAAGCCACTTCTAAGCTCTTAATGTTTTTAATTCTGAGGTACATCTCTTCTTCCCTAGGGATCTTAAAAAGGAACTTAGAAAGAATACTCTCTTCATTATATTCTGGCTTATAATCTAATGGTGGATTTGAATCTAAACGGTATTTACGATTAAGCTTATCTAATATAATTTTTATATATGATAGTATTGACTTACATTAATATATTTAATTCTATCCGCTTAGCTCTTTAATGCTGAACACTCTTCCGGGACGCCAAATGTTCTTTTAAACTGCACTTTTATCTCCTCCCAGGTACTATTTGCTGGTAGTCTTCTTGTTGCACTCAAAGCATTTCCCTGAATCTTTGATATTATGATCCTTTGTACGTAATGTTTCGCTGCTTCATCATCGACCAACGATAGCATGTAGTTCCCTTCGTCTATAAACGATGAAAGTGCATACGAATAATCTCCCCGAAACTGTGGAAGGCTCCTGGCTTCCTTTATAACATCAGCTATTCCAAAATTCATTTTAAAAATTAAAAACACTGCATGAATATTTCAATTTTACTATTTTTTTCTTCTTTTCTTTTATTTTTATTTTTGTTTGTATTCGAGTTATCACTAGGTTTAAGTTCAAGTTTAGCTGGATTATATATGCATATGTATTCTATATAATATTTTCACTTCACTTTAATTATTCTGTACTATTTTATTTCTAGACAGATTATGTATTCAATTGTATGTATTTTCAATTTTGTATGTAATTTATCCTACCGATTGCGCCCGTTTTATTATTTATGGGAACAAAAAAAAAGAAGTAGGTTCTCCACTGAGACTCGACTTAAGATACTGTAACTGCTCCACATTTGATAGCTCCTCATCGTCAATTATCAGCGACCTAAATAAGTCTCTAAACGACGACCAACCTGAGTACTTTTCCGAAAAGACTAGCATTTCAATAGGGGGCAATTTACGGCGGGATACTTTGTTAACAATTACGGTTGTGCTGTTGTTTAATGATGATTGCGAAGTCTTATTTGAGGAGCTGTTTACTGTTGTGGTGTTTCCAATGCATCAAAGAATTTCGCTTTTTCTTCGACAAAGATTTCTTCTGCGTCCTGTAGGAAATTGGTTTTAAAGTATGGATTGTCCTTGGCGGCTTCGATTTCTGTCTTTCATAATTTCTTTTTTCTTTCATAATTTTCTGCAGGGGTTCCATGCGAGCTTTGGTTTGACCTTTTGAAGAACGTTCGCCTTTTTTTTTGGGGTTAATAAAGGCTAGTGCCATTGGCCCCAAATTTTCCTGTTGCTGTTCGATAAGGTTCTCCATTATATGTATATTGATGTCAATGTTAAATTATAATAATAAAATCGCCTAACGAACGATCTCAAGTTGTAAGAGGTTGTACCTACTTTGTTTGAATAAATATTGATTTTTTCAGACTTTTTTCAGTCGTGAAGATTAAAGTTTATTAAAATACTGTTATTGTTTCCCGAAAAAATGTTTTTTGTCATCACTTGCGATAAGCATGATAAATCTGGAAGGGTGACCTGAAAACGAAACAAACAAAAAGGTTGTATTGGTATATTTCTATATGCAGTTCGTTGAAGTAAACGAATATAATTTGTAATATAATTTTTTTACTATTGGAAAACACAAGTCTCTTTATTCAAGCCACACTTAAATCTAAACATTTCTGTTACTTAACATCTATTTATGATCTTAATTTTGTTGGTTATCTTGCAGTTGCATGGGAAAGTAATTTAGACGAAATACTATACCATTCGTATGCACCTGAACCAATATCCAATTACCGAAGGTTTAGGTCGGCGCCCGTGCTGACCTGGTAAAAGTTGTTATGATATGTTTGGGACTTGTGTCGGTGTGATAACTCTTCTCTTCTTTAAAATCCGCGTCTCGCGGGTTAATATTGCCCTTAATAGATTGTGGATAAAAAAAATCAGTCGTTCGCAGATCTCCGCAGAGAATAAACGTGTGTCGGCTTTTCCTAAAATAAAATAAATTTAATGATTCAGTCTCCTCGTAAAAGTAAAATAGTTACAATTTCATTAATTGACTCGGTAGCCCGGTGGTTGGTAGCGTCTGGCATCGAATCATTGAACACGGGTTCGAATCCCGAGCCAAATTCAGAACTTTTTTTTTTTTTGGGTCCTCCTCAAATTACGCGAACTCAAAATAAAACAAGTAAAAGAAAAGAAATGAAGTGATGGATGGTGGAGAGCGTTTCGCTCCTCCCATAGCGGCAGTTACAAAAGGCAATACAATACGGTTGCTGGTGCCGTGGCGAAAGGCATTAAGAGGAGGAGTAGGTTGAAAACCCCTCCTAATCTAAGGAAAAAAAAAAGTGCCGTGGTAAAAGCTAAAGGAGATAAAGTTGTGGTCCAGTATGAGGGGGGCAATAACAACTTTGCCTCTCAAGCGTCATCTGAGTCGGAAGACGAAGATGACGAAATAAATAATATTACCAGAAGCATACTAAAGCTGGAAGAAAAAGTGTTTGCTATTAAGCAAAAACAAACTGAGCGCAGGCAGAGTGAGCAATCAAAAGTAGAGAACTCCCAACAACAAAAGTTACAAGAGCAGAAACAACAACTGCAGCAACAACAACACCAGCAGCAGCAGAAACAACAACTGAAGCAAACAATACAGCAGCAGCAGTAAAAACAAAAACAGCTGAAACCACAGCCGCAGAAAAAACAGCAGCAGCAGCAACAACAACAACAACAACAACAGCAGCAACAGCAACAGCAACAGCAACAACAGCAGCAAAAGAAGAAATAGAAGGTGCCTCCGATCAACACCTATAAACTAGAGGTAAATGCAACCAAGGACCTGTGTAAGTTGATCATTGGTAATAATTTTAACACAAAGAGATTGGGGAACGATCGCCATGCCATCCACTGTAATACAGTGGAGGGCTACGCGAAAGTGAAAGAGCTCCTAAAGGAAACGACGACAGAGCACTACTCATTCACACCAAAGTGTGAAAAGCAGCAATCGATGTTGCTGAAGGGGTTGGAACCGTCTACTGATCCTGAGGAGATACTGGCACTGCTCAAAGGGAAGGAGTGCGAAGGACTCAAGTTTGTGGGGGTAAAGCCATTTACCACAGCTAGAGCCAGGCGGGATAAACGGAGTCTGCCGTTCTTCCTGGTGCAATTCAGTCCCGAAAGCCGTCTGGATAGTCTAAGGAGTATCAATGTCCTAGATTACCAGGTGGTTCACTGGGAAAAATTAAAAAGGAGCGAAGGCGTTATATAATGTGTACACTGCCAGAGGTTCGGGCACGCCGCGTCGAACTGCCAAATGCAACCTCGATGCGTGAAGTGCGCAAAGAACCACAGTTCCGAGGAGTGTGCTCTGGGTAGCTCTCGTGCGTGTTATGTGGGAATGTCCGACACACCGCAAACTATCGGGGTTATCCTAAGCTCGCTGACATTAAGAAAGCAAAACTGGCTTGGCAGCAGAAGGTGGAGGTCAAACGTTCACCTGTCAGATTTCAAACACCAGCCGTCACCTCCCAAATTTCCTACGCCCAAATGGCGTCAGGTAGGGGGGCTAAGGTACAGCAAGCGACTGTTGCTTCTCCGGCGCCAACGCCGAGAACAACGGAAGCTGCACCTAACATGCTGGCCATTTTGCTCGCAATCCAAGGGCTGATGGCTAAGCTGCAAGAGCAGGTGCAAGAACAGGCCAAGCGGTTGGACCATATCTACGCTCTGCTGCCTGGCCTAACGCAACACATGTGGTAATGGGTACGCACATGTTGAAGCAAACTTTGAAGGTCCTTGCGGTGAATGTTAATTCACTGATTAGGATTGAACGAAGAGCCGCAATGTTTAAATTGCTACAAGACCAAACTCCTGGTGTGCTTTTCGCTAGCGAAACTAAGCTAACCGATAAGCACAAACTGGAGTACAATAATTATATTGTTAGAAGAAGAAATCGGCCCAGATCCAAACGCGGAAGCGGTGTCGCGATCTTCATTAAAGAAGGTATAAAATTTCACAGAGGGTACAAGGGAGTGTTGAGCAGGTTCCGGGTGTTGGAGGCAGTCATCATTTACTTCCTGCTCCGCAGTGGAAATCGGCTATACTTGGCCTCTGTTTATGCACCTAAGCCTTCAGAATCCACTTTATTCATTACAGAGCTCGACACGCTTTTTCGACTTCTGAGGCTGGAACCGGGGGAGAATTATTTTATAATCGGCGGGGATTTCAACGCTAAACACAGAGATTGGGGAAATAATTTGATAAATACTAGAGGGAACCTACTACTCGATTGGTGGTCATCACGACGTCATGTACGGACTCGGTCTTAAAGCGACGGATAACCCGTCGTTTCCCAGAGGCGGGTCTTATTTGGATCTACTGCAATACGACAAACGTATACGACTGACAGGTACGAATTTACAGACGCTAAACTGTCTGAGCACATTCGTGTATGACAGCGACCATTGCGGTTTTAGCACCGAAATTACAGTTCCCAACGAAATTGCGGAATTGGAGGAGTTTGTCCAAAGATATTCTTACAACTACAGTAAGACTCGATGGACACGCTTCTCCGCAACCCTGACAAGAGCGCTCTTCTCAAACACGCTCCATCCACCCTCCAACAGGAATTTGTCAAACGAGGAGAACGACAATTACCTAAAACAAATGGACGAGACAATCAAACAAACTATGGACACTACAATACCGCGGTATCGACGTACAACTAACGAAGACCCGCTCCGCAACCCTTCTATTAACGCACTGCACCGACAGAAGAGTAGACTTCTGACAAGACTCAAAAACAGACAGTTAACTGACAGACAAGACCCGGAGATTAGGACACTGAAGTCGTCGATTAAAAATGTGCAAACGTTAATAAAAGAGAATTACAGAATTTCTGTAAGTTTGTATTGGAACAACAAGGTTCGGGCTATAAACACCAGCAACCCGAATATGTTCCCCCAAAATAAATAAACTATTTCGGAAGAAAAATCAAAACGACCTTCAGTGTTTTAAAATAGCCCGGACAACAGACAACGAACGGTTACTGACAATAGCAGGTATTGATCCAAATGAGGCCGCTGATGATGACGACTTCTTTGTGATCGAGGATCCACAGGAGAAGGTTGAGACCATAGGGGCGACTTTCCAGGAAGTATACAAGGCCATTGATATCATTGGCCCTAATTATGACCTGGACAGTCGCGTCTTGCTGCACGACTTCGGCATTCGAAATGAAATAGGGAACTGGCGATCCGAGGGCTCTGGTTTCACTCGGTTCAGCGACGAAAATATGGCAAATAATGTCATGACCAGAGAGAGTGACCTACCCCCGTTCATTTCAAAGAAGGAACTCCGTGAGATCTTCGACACAATCAGGGCTAAGAAATCAGTGGGGACCGATGGTATTCCGAACATCGTGCTTCGACATCTTCCTCTAGAAGCGGTGGACATTTACACCACCCTGTTTAATAATGCAATGAATAATGCACATTATCCAGCGCATTGGAAAACGGCGGTGGTTCAACCTATCCCCAAAAAGGGGAAGGATATATCCAATCCGGCGAATCTCCGGTCGATAAGTCTCCTTCCGAATATCAGTAAGGTTTTTGAAAAGGTAATCAATAGAGCTCTGTCTAGGTGGGCTAAGGACAAACATATAGTTCCTGATAATCAATTCGGTTTTAAGGCGGGACATGATATCTCACATGCCGCGTCTAAACTGGTTTCTGATATCCAATGGAACAAAGGCAAGAAACAGTGCACTGGTGCCTGCCTTGTTGACTTGGAGAAGGCCTTTGACACCGTATGGTTAGATGGTCTTTTCTATAAGCTGACTAGGCTGGGGATCAGTAAACCACTCTTGTACATTCTTTATAATATGGTAACCAACAGACAGTTTATCGTGAAAAATGGTGATGTGACTTCTGTTGGAATATTTCAAATTAAAAATGGTCTTCAGCAAGGCGCGGTCAATTCGCCGATCCTATTCAACATTTATACAAGCGACTTCTCTTCCCCCCTGGCCTTATGGTATGGCCAATGCTGGTATTTGGTTGTCCCGTGTGGTTCAATGTACGAGCAAGCTTAATGGAAAAGATTCGGGTGTTTGAGAGGGCTTGTCTTCGCTTGTACATAACACCAGAGTAGGAGTACAAAAAATTTTATCCTAACGAGGTCCTTTACAATAGGGCGAACTTGATACGAGTGGACAATTTCGTCATTAAGTTGACTCGAAGGCACATTGCAAGAGCAATGACCTCATCGAACAACCTGATCTCCGGTTCTTTCTACCTCAATTATATGTATCACGAGAGAGTTCGCTTTGACGGCTTTATTCCTCCAGAAGCGTTCCTCTATCTAGATAGTAAAGGTCTGGTCCAGGACAGATTGGCGGTTCCGCTAATCTTCCTCGTCGCTCGAACAGCTGCGGACAGGCGACTCAACTACGACAGAGAACACGGCAGTGCGGAGCGCCTCCGGTTCATTAAGTCGGTAGGGAGTCGTGACATGAGGGATTACGCTCGGCAGCACCAACAATTTTGGTGGCTGGTTGAGGGAGGGGAAGATTCGTCGTCCAATTCCTCCAGTACTAGGTAGCTCCATAGGAAGCAAAGTCCGTCGTCTGACTATTTTATTAGCCTTGGCCGGCTTACATAGTTTTAGGTAGGATTAAGTTAGTTTTAAGAAAAAATAATATATAAAAATACAAAAAAAATAAATTAAAAAAAAACAACAAAATATATATATATGCATATACTTATATATTAAGTATATAGGTATTATGGATATATATGTATATGTATGTATGTAAATGTATTAGATGTAAGTAGGTTAGGTAGATTAAGATTTATTTTTAGGTGGTCTATAAGTTTTTAGTTTTAAGTTTTTATAATATAAAAAAAAAGTCCATTTACTAAGTTTTTACTTAAAATTTATTTTCTTAATTCTAGTATTAAGTAATGTTAAAATGAATATAAAATTAAACTCTAAGATTCGTCTAAAGACATAGTTTAAGTGTTAGGTTTAGCTTAGATGGTGCCAGTAAGTTAGAATAAGTTTATTTGTAAGTTATTTAAGCTAATTTTTAAGCATTTTTTTTTGTCTAGCATGTAAGAGTAAATTAATTAGTTAAATAAAAATGCATTTAAACTGAACTGACTGACTCACTAATGAGGTAGAGCTGACCAATCGATTTGCTCACTAAATAGCGATGGTCAGCTTACACAGGTTTAGTTTAGCATTCAGGAAATATATACGAGTACATGTACTAGTATATAAAAAGGTATACACTAATATATGTATATTATTGTGCATAATGTCTTTGTGTCTGTATGTGTGTATTGTGTATATAGGCTAAGTAGACTAAGGTTTACTTTAAGTTAGATATTAAGTTTTTATAAAAAATAAAAAAATGTCCATATGCTAAGTTTTTGTAAACAAATTTTTTTCTTAGCCTTAAGTATAGAAAATAAGTATTCCTAAATAAAATGTAAATAAAGTCGAAAAACATAGACATAAGAATTTAGAGTAGCTTAGAGTCCCTGTATGGGGCCAGTAAGTTAGTATAAGATTGTTAAGTAATTGTAAGTTAGCATTTAAGCATTTTTGATAGTATGTAAGAGTTAATGAATAAGTAAATAAAATGCATTTAAAACTAAACTAACTAGGTTGATTATAAAGATAAAGATAAAGATAAAAACCAACCTTTGGTAATTTAATTTGAATAGGATCATTTACATTTCTAAATTTATATAGATAAACAATTAAAGAAAAGCTGACAATTAATAAGATATGTCGGTATGTCGGTGGGCATATTGAATTTATCTAACTTTTTAACATTTCTTAGGTGTAAATCATGCAAAAATTCAAGATCTGGCGTTACGTCTTTAATAGTTATATTGAATTGCATTATTGGTTTCAAAATCTGGAAGGCTCTTATTTCTTGGTTGGTGTACTTCTTGTCATTTACAGATATGGTTTCGTTGTTATACTGCACCAGTTCTTATACTGCATCCGTTCAACGTCTTGGTTTCATTAGAATATTGAAGGGTTCCATTAAAGTTCGTTAAGAAAATAGTATTTTCGGTTAGAAGTTCGATGACAGATTTCTTATAGTTGTCACAATCCGCGTCTTTGCTTCTAATCGTTCGATTAATGCAGTGATTCGTGGATAACCCCTGAGGTTGGTTTTCGTTGCAAATTACTGCATCCCTGGTTTTTGTGTATATCCCCTTAACTGCGAGTATTTCTTCATGCGATACAAATATTTCTTTTGTAAAGGGTACGCCATCTAATGCTTTTTTTTCAGCTAGTGCTTATTTTGTGAATGGTAACACTTAGCTCATGTCTGATTTAACAGATAATTAGTTTTATCCGTCCGGTTAATAATGGAAAATAATTTTATTCAAATGGCTGCCTCGGCTGGCCATGCAGTAGCCTACACGATCGGTCCAATTTTTAAGCACATTATCGATTGTGTGCAGCTGTATTTCACCAATGGCTTCACGAATATTGTCCTTTAAAGCGTCAATTATCTCTGGCTTGTCGGCGTAACACCTATTTTTTACGGCACCCCACAAATAATAGTCCAACGGTGTCAAATCGTAGCTCCGAGGTGGCCAAACGACATCAGCTCTGCGGCTGATAATGCGATCTTCAAAAACAGGGCGCAAAACATCGAGTGTAGCTTCGGCTGTGTGGCACGTAGCGCCGTCCTGTTGAAACCAAATGTTGCCAATATCCTCCTCTTCAATTTTTGTGAACAAAAATTCGTTCAACATGGCCCGATAACGATCGCCATTGACTGTAACGGCCACTCCTTGCTCATTTTCGAAGAAAAATGGCCCAATTATGCCTCTGGACCAAAATCCGCAACAAACAGTGACTCGTTTTGGGTGTATCGGCGTTTCAATGTATGCGTGCGGGTTTTCTGTGCCCCAAATGCGACAATTTTGCTTGTTTACATACCCGCCAAGATCAAAATGAGCTTCATCTGAAAAGATGATTTTTTTGGCAAAATCGGCATCTTCTCTAAATCGATCGCAGGCCCTCGTTCCCAGCGTTGTTCAAGCGTATACACAACCATATTCGTTCAGCGGAAGGATAAAACTAATCATCTGTCAAATCAGACATGAGCTAAGTGTTACCATTCACGAAATAAGCACTAGTTGAAAAAAAAACGTTAGATGGCGGACCCTATATAAAGGTGGATTCTCCTACTATTTCTTACAGTGGAACTGATCAGCACATGATTAAATTCCCTAGTTCGGGTTTTTAGTAAGGACACAGCGTACAGTAAAATTGAATACTTTTGCAACATTATACGAGTAGGTTCTACGTATTCTATCACCTCTATCTCATTTTCATACGGAAGGGTTTCTATCTGCGAAAGAACATTTAGAATTTCTTCTTTATTTAGGAGGTTGGTGTTAATGATTCCTCTCTTTGCCAAGTGCGCCGCTGAGACTATGTCGCTGAGTTCGTCCTTTATTAGACCAAGCTTGTTAAACAGCATCTGCTCATTTATATCAATGCTGGAATTGTCGATTCTTTTAATAACCCTGTTATAACCTTCCAATATCTCTCTAGTAACTGAAGTGAGGCGTTCATTAATTTTGTACTATTTATTGTTATTGTCTATTATTGCATTCTGGGTTTTAAGTAATTAATCCCAATCCATCGCATTAGGTGTACCAGCTATCCACTTCCAAGCGGACCCAATCCAGTTGATTGATCTTCGTTCTCTTGTATTTTTCCAGCGTAGCCTTTCTAATAATTGATCAATATGTTCGAGCTGATAGATTATATTATGATAGGGTTTTTGCTTACCGTCACGGGGCTTAACTGCTGCATAAATAGTTTCTCTCGAGTCGTCTTTCTTTAGAACACATCTTTTGCGATTTGGTCTTTGATTTCTTTTTTTCCTCCTTTGATTTCTCCTAACAAGTTCGACAAATTCTTTATTAACTTTTCCCTGAAAATCAACGAGATTCTGATAGTTAATTCGCTGGCTCCTCCCGAAGAATATTTCACTGGGTTTCTTTTTTATTACTGAATGAAAAGTGTTATTATAACGATCGACTCCAATTTTCATCCTAAGATCAGGATACTCCTTCCTTAGGCACCTAGCTATTTCCAGAATTGTGGATTGAACCCTTTTCACAGTTCCGTTCACTTCACTAATTTGAAATTATTGGACTTAGAAAGCTGCCTTCATTGTCTGTCACAATAATTTTCGGAGCGGAAAAATAATGTAGTATTTTAATAATTTTCTTCCTTAGGTATTGGGTCGATTTTTCCTTTATGTGGAAAAATTTTGCAAACTTTGAAAACTTATCTACGCATGTTCTGAATTTTTCCCGGTCAAGCTCAAAAATGTCCATATGTAGGATCTCCGTAGGGTTTCTTGAAGCTCAGGCTTCGAGGGATTTCTGTCATACTTACTTGTTTTGCATATCTCACCCCTTACAACCTGTTTTATGAACTTATTCGTTTTCGGAAAATAATACTTTTCCAAGATTTGTTTCTTGTTTTCCCGGTCATTGCGATATGCCCTGTTATGTTCTTCTTGAACGATTCTCATTTTATTCTCTTCAATACATAAGTCTTCTACTAATCTCTGCGTTATGCGGATTTTAAATTTTCTAAAATTTTCCTTATAAAGGGTTTTCCAATAGGGACTTGACAACTTTGAATTTAATTTGTGAACGCACTCTTTCACTAATCATCAAACTGTCACTGTCAATTTAGTCAGCAAACAACATTTTTATCATGGTAAAGTACACGAACGAGTAACATCTGCAAATTATAAAAATTTTCTACCGAAATTCGGAGTCGATGACTGCAACTTTAAGAGCGTTAACTCCAATTTTCGATCGTAATTCTCGCCCTAGTAGACAGGCAATAATAAGTTTAGTGCAAAAATTTGAGTCTACATATTCGTTGTGTGATGTTGCCGTGTCAGTGAGACAACGGGTTGGTCGAAGTGTCGAAAATATCGCTGCCGTTCAGACGTCCGTAGCAACCGATCCAAATCAGTCAATTCCACGGCGTTCTCAAGAATTGGGCATCGCTCAAGCCACATTATGGCATATTTTGCGTAAGGTTTACACCCATACAAGATCAAGCTGACTCAAGAATTGAAGCCGATGGACCATTTGAAGCGACGTACGTTGTCCGATTGGGTTCTGGAGAAGATGCGCCAAGATGATGAATTTCATCGCAAAATCATCTTCAGTGACGAAGCCCATTTTTGGCTCAATGGGGTCGTCAATAAGCAAAATATACGTTATTGGTCGAGTGAAAATCCACATGTGCTTCATGATACACCACTTCATCCGCAAAAAATAACTGTTTGGTGTGGTTTGCATGCCGGCGGCGTTATTGGACAATATTTTTTCGTCGACGATAACGATCGTCACATTACTGTGAATGTTCAGCGTTATCGCGCCGTGATCACCAATTATTTTTGGCCCGAATTGGAAGATATGGACTTGGACGACATGTGGTTTCAACAGGATGATGCTACAAGCCACACAGCACACGCTACAATCGATTTATCGAAGTGTAGGTATGGTGAGCGTGTTATCTCAAGAAATGGGCCAGTCGATTGGCCGCCTCGTTCGTGCGATTTAACGTCGCTGGACTATTTTCTGTGGGGCTATGTTAAGTCATTGGTTTATGCCAATACGCCGACGACGTTGGAAGAGCTCAGAGCCAACATTGAACGCGAAATAGCGGCCGTTTCGGTCGAAATTTGTGGCCGATTCGTTGAAAATTGGGTCCAACGAATCGACCGCTGCAAACGCGCCCGCTGTGGCCATATGAACGAAGTCGAGTTCCATTCATAAATGTTTTGATTGTACTTCAAGCCGATAATAAAGTTTTTTTGTTCTTATTGGAAAACCCTATATATACTTACTTACTTTAAGTGGCGCTACAAACCGGGGTGGACCTGGGCCTCAGTCAACAAGCGTCTCCAGCCAGATGGATCCCTAGCTAGCTGCCTCCAGTTTTGCGCGCTAAGTTTACTGAGGTCTCCTTCCACTTGCGTGCGCCACCTGAGTCTTGGCCTTCCTCTACTGCACTGTCCCTCAGGAGCGGATTTGAAGACTTTTCGAACCGGAGCATTGGTGTCCATACGCTCTACATGACCCAGCCATCTCAGTCTTCTGGTTAGGTCGATGTCGCTGTACAATCCGTAGAGTTCATTGTTGTATCTCCTCCTCCATTCACCGTCAATGCAGACGGGACCGAAGATTGCCCGAAGAATATTTCTCTCGAAGCAACCAAGAACACCCTCATCCATTTTTGATAATTTCCATTCCTCTGCGCCAAGGGTGACAGAACGTCACCCTCGTCAAAATATATGCTTTCGAAAAACTGGGGAAGAATTTGACATCATATGTAAATGATTTTGTGCGGTTGCCAAAAAACTACATAGCTTTTATTCAAAAAAAAAAATCATACAAAAATCCAACTTTCCAACTTAGCCAAATGGAAGGGCTGACAAAGAACTGCTAGAGAGGCATTCATCCAAAAATTTGGAATATATTACCAGAAGATTTAACATATACTAATATTAATTACCCTCTAGGAAAGTATCTGTATGTAAAATAAAAGAATAACGCTATCTTTTTCTAAACTCAGTTATAAAATATTTTCTTCATTATTGTATTGGTCCATAACATATTGAATGTTCTTGGCGGTGAGTAAAAAAAAAGACCAACTATACAAATTTCTTTTCGAATTTAGAACATACAGATTATGTGAAATGTATCTGGTTTAAAGGTACATAGACTTCATTTAAAGCTCTCCTCCTATTCACAAATTTAACGGTGGAAAATTTCTCCAAAGAAAATAAATAAACAATGTTGTCCACATTCCAAAGAGATTAGATTAAAGTTTGAGAATTTGAGTGCCTTGGTCGCTATTTTTATGTGCGTTTAAATGTTTGTGCGTTTGTTTATGCGAATGGGTTTAGCGTGCATCTAATTAGCAATTGGATAGGACAAAAGGATAATGAAGTGAAATATCTTGGTGGTTTTCCAGTCTTAGTGCTGAAACATTTTATAATGTCAAGAAGTTAAACGAGGCAAATTAACATCTACAGCAACACAAGCAATAAAAGCATTTAGCTGATATGCTTTTGTTGCTATCTTGAAAGGATCTTGTAGGCAAATTCGAACAAGAGGTTCCTTCCTTCGTTGGTCTTCATTTGGCAGAAAAACACTACAGAGCATACAGAGTATTAAGAATACAAAACTGAAGTGAAAATTCAAAGCGGTGTTCTTAGTAAATTTATGGTGAACATATTTGGTAAGCAATTTGTTGTTTAGTTTTGTCGGTATAATTCCAAATGGGGGATTGTCGGTTCTTGGTAATGAAGCACTAGAGGACAATTTGCTGTTGGATGTTGCCGTAGGGATTTCAAAATAATAGTAATTTGTATTTTTGGGGATCAAAAAAGGGGAAATAGTACAAATTAAAAGTTAAAACCAACGAGTGCTCTGGCTATTAAGTGAAATTGCATACTTGCCCTTTTAACGATGGGAGAGATGGTAGAAACAAGAAAATTGCTGTCAATTATGCTGGAAATTTGCTAAGCAATTAAGTTAATGGATCAATTTGGTTCTCCTTTTATTAGAAAAAAAAAACAATAAAGCAACATACTTATGTCAAAATTAATGTCAAGTTAAATGTTTAAATTTGTATTCTTAGTGTTCAACTTATATTTTAAATAAAACAACTATATTCTTTTAAACGTTATAAGATACAGAATTTTATTTGTGTTCCATTGCTGTTTCTATATTTAATTTACAAATGTTTCATTGAACATGTTGCTAAACATTTTACGAGAAGTGACATTGACATTTGTGATAATTTTGATCGTGTTTCTCAATTACAGTAATTCACAATTATAATATTTATTTATTAATACATTTATTGAAAATTTAACATGTCTTCAACATTCTTTCCGCCCGGTGAACGAAGTTCTCAAAGATTGCTTCATTCAATTGCTACTTGTGTGGTGACCATTAAGTTGTCGTTTACATTATGCCGTGTGAACATCCTTCATTTCGTCTTGGTGTATTGATCATTTTGGTGACATTTACCCCTTTGCCATGAGCTCATGCAAAAGAGAGAGATGGTTAATAAATGAGTAAAAGGGAACATACGAGGGCGGGTCAATAAATCCGTGACTTTTTGAATTTCTGACCTCTTTACTGAAACAGCAACACTGCTCCTGTCAACAGGCATCTGTCAGTTGACTCCTGTCAAAATTTAAACTTGCTGCGTCAGTTAGTTTGTGTTTGACAGCTTTTTTTATCAGACTACTCACTAGTTTGAGGAGAAAATAGAAAAAAGTGAATTTCGTGTAACAACTTCACAGGAAGGTTTGGCGTTGTTTAATCGCAATATGGAGGAGTTTTTGCGCCGTTTTATAACCGTGGACGAAACATGGATCCATCACAACACACCAGAGAACAAACAACAGTCAAAACAGTGGGTTTCTAAGGGTGAATCGGCGCCAAAGAAGGCCAAGGTGGGTTTGTCAGCCAATAAAGTTATGGCGACTGTTTTTTGGGATGCACGCGGGATAATCCACATTGACTACCTTCAAAAGGGAAGAACAATCAATGGGGAATATTATGCCAACTTATTGGACCGATTCAATGACGATTTGAAAAAAAAACCGACCTCATTTGGCCAAGAAAAAAGTTCTTTTGCACCAAGACAATGCAAGGGTGCACACATGTGCAGTTGCCATAGCAAAAATCCATGAATTGGGCTATGAATTGCTCCCTCATCCATCCTATTCTCCAGATTTGGCTCCGAGCGACTACTTCTTGTTCTCAAACCTGAAGAAATGGCTTGGTGGAAAAAGATTTGACTCCAATGATGTAGTCATCTCGCAAACAAAGGCCTATTTTGAGGACCTCGACAAATCATTTTTTTTTGAAGGGATAAAAAAATTGGAGAAGCGTTGGACAAAGTGTATAGAGCTCAAGTGAGACTACGTTGAAAAATAAAATTATTTTTTTATCAAAAAATCTGTGTTTTATTCCAAAAGTCACGGACTTATTGACCCGCCCTCGTATATATGCACAATGGACAAGAACAAGAAAACAACACCAACAATGAAGATAACACATTTGCCGGTGTTCTATCATGATCTTTTTGCCCTAGTAGGAACTTCTTTCTCTCTTTTTTACTCGGAGTCCAGTAACTTTCGGTGTTAATTTTTTGTGCGTGGTGTTTAGTTTAGATGGTGTTTTTTTTTTTTCTTCGTTTAATTCTTCTCAATTGTATGTTTCTTTAGTTAAGTTTAATTTTGCATTGTCAAAGAGGAATTATTTTCTTAAATTCAGGTTATTGTTCAATTTACATCATTTCCACTAAAATTGTTTGCCATTTGTGTTTTTTTTTTTGTATAGATGTATGAGTATGTGTGGAACCGGTGGGCATTTGCTTGTCATGTATGAATGGTATTATGTTTAAGTGGGATTAATTGTAATGTATGAATTAAAAATGGTATTTGAAAAATGGTTTGAGTGGATTTTATGGTGTTGTATTATATCTGACTGATAATTTAGTGTGAGAAGATTGTTTTGATTTTATGAAGTCTGTACTGAGGTTTGAGTAAATTGTGTTGAGTTGTTTTATGAAATGTGGACTGTTTCAATTATTTATTGTAATTTGAGTGACTATTGATATGTTGCTGATTTCTATATGATTGTACTGTATTGAGAAGTTATTGTTGTGTAATGTTATTTGTTTATTAAATTTCGTATTGCCGGAGATTTTAATACGATATACGTGTATACGGGTGTCCTAAGTCCACGAACCACTCCTTCTACAATCCTTAGTTCCTGGAATAGGATTTTGAAAGGCGCAGAATGAATGCGGCCGAAGCCTTTTTTGAGTGATGGAGAGTAATCTGGAGAAACCTTATCATTGCTGCAGTCTTCCAGAATAGTCTCCTCCACGGTGCTATTGAGGTCTTCCGATTCTAAGGATATGCCCAAGAGCTCATCTTCATCCTCTGATAGTATATGACCTCTTTTTCTTTCGTCATCGGTTTCCATTTTCGTCAGGGTGTTAGAAGAGGAGACCGACGGCTTGATTGTCACCTCGGATAGATTGGAGTCGTCGCTGTCTATTTTTGGAAAGGATATCGACGCTCCAAGATCTAGACTTGTGTTTTGTGGTGTCTCCGTTAAAGGAGGAGGAGGTTGCTTATCAGCATCCAGCGCATCCGTTTTATGGACCCTTAAATGTATAGACTCGAATTCGAACCGAATCATGTCTTCTGTCTGCGCTAGATGGTGAGATAAGGTATTCCTTATTGATCACGATCAACGCACATCTATAAGAGCCCCCGCGACCTTTCAGTCAGGAGTCGGAAGGGTCAGGTTACTGAGCCAGATGATTTCCAGGATACTTTCTGGGGAGGAGGGTTCGGCTGGAATCCATTTGCGAGTTCGAGGTGTGCTAGGGATATCCTCCTTTGACACGACCTCGAGTTTTACACTCGGCCAAATCTCTCCTAAGCTCCCTATGGCTTTAGTGAAGATATCAAGAGATCTCTGACTGTCACACACGATGAGCTTGACGTGGCCTTGGTGTCAGCCAGCGTCGCTTGTGATGGGAGGTGGTCCGGGATTTTCCCGCATGATGGCCAAGAAGTTGCTCGAAAGCTTATCCAATACTGGTGCACTTGTGCCTTCAGGAAAAAAGAACAAGATTGGTGAGTATATTCTTAAACCTGACATAATCTTGGAATACAATAAATGCAAACACATTTCATAAGTATTGCTAATTGTTGTAAACGATTTTTTTAATTTTTTTTTAAATCCAGGTTTAGAGGTAGCTGATCAATTAGCAAGTTACTTTAGTCCTCTCCGTAAAACTATCCGCTGGTTCCACAATGTTGCTTTTGATTTACTTTTAAATACGGCGCTTATAAATGCTTATATACTATTCAACCAAAACAATTAGAATATGAAAATAGCTGACTTTCGTCAAAACATAATTCTGTATTTAAGTGGTGACGATGATTTATTTATTGCAATAAGACATAAAGAAACAAAACATATTTTAACAACATCAATGTCACTTACAAAAGATGGGAGGCGAAGGAAACAACGATGCTAAAAATGCTATGCCGTGTTAAAGGTTACAATGTCGAAAGAAATTGCGAGGAAGAAGGCAAAGCTTGTAGATACATATTCTTAAGAATGTCCTCAGAATCCATTTCTATGTGTCAATCATATTCAAGACATCCATTAAGGCCAGATTTTTTTTATTGATCTTCATTATTTTTGGTTATTTTTATTCTAACAGTATGGAGTACAATGTTTCTTTTTTCATGCAATAAAATATGTTTACTTTTGGAATAAATTTATAATTTTATTTAATTGCTTTTCGCTTTTATGGTACAATCAAAAAGCTAGAGGTCTATGAGTGTATCTCCCGTGATACATTGGCATATGGGGAAAGATTTTTGTTGTGATCACCGGTAATACTCTGGCCTCTATGGGACGACTTTAGCTGTGATCACCAGTGATACATTGGCAGCCAGCGTGCTAATATTTGAAATCTTTTTCAAGACATTTCCTGCTGTGACGTAAGAGTCACGTGGTTCACGTACCTGTGTGTTTTGCTATTTAATTGAGAAGAACGACTCTTAGCTGAGATTGCGTTTTTCAAGTGTTTTCTTTGGCCCAAATGAAACTAAGTGGCTTCTATTTGTTCATTTCTATAGTCAAAATAGTCTATTGTTAACTTAGTTCAGTTGAATTGTACAGTTACGGCTACCGATATTTGGATTTGGGATTTAGAAATCTTAGGATTTAGTTACTTACGTTTCTAAGTGCTTTCGGCAAAAATTGAGTTACGAGCAGACGACCCGAACGCTACTAATTATAAACTCGAAGTAAGTAATTCTCATTACTCTGTTACCAATATAAATCTAATTAAATAGTAATTATGGCCTATCCAAAATACGAAGTAGAAAAAAAAAAAGGAATTAAATGTTGCTCTTCATATATTGTATGTATCGAAATACGATGTTGGTGTGATCCAAGACTTAAAGCTCGAGCGTTGATACGAAGATTATTGCTCGAGGTTTATTGTATTATACTTGATTTGGTAAAGGTGGCGTATATTTATTTAGATATAAAGAATTCGGGTATTTATGTCGACGTTGGAGGTATGTAACCTTGAAGCAATGGTTTAAGAGTGATTTATATACTATTACAAGGTTTCAACATTGATTGGAGGGTTACAAAATGATAACTTTAATGTGAAGTGGTTGTAAAGTTGGATTTGAATACTACACCTTAGATATATTTTAAGAGCTGATTTTATTTCAGTCAGCTCTACTGGTACTTATGCAAGAGCAGGAGATACCCCGCAAGACTATCGGGGTTGTCCTTGGTTCAATTATATAAGATGATTAATTTAATTTAATTTTAATTCAATTTTAATTTAATTTTGATATAATTTTTTTTTTTTTTTTTGGAGGAGAGCTATAAATTAGAATTAAACTTTAACTTAAAACTAAGGTTAGTTGAAGTGGTGAAGGAGAACGAATTTGAGGTAGAAAGCGGTACGGTGAAAGTTAAAGATGGTAGACTTTGATTTGATCTTTCGCAGCATACGGGAGATCGGTTCGTTCGCGCCATAGGAGGTGTGGTGGACTGGTAAAAAGAAAAGACGAGGGGTACGTAGATGACGAGGGTTAGTGTCAAGGAAAATAGAGTTGTGAATGGACGCACATTAAACGTGACCTGAAAAGAGTCAATGAAGGAAGAGAAAGTCGACTGCATCTCTGCGTTTCTGAAGGGTGTTTAAGTTAATAAGTCTATTTGATAGGGGGTCAGAATAAAAGGATCGTCCCCGGGGCATACCTCAAAGAGCGAATCGAAAAAAACGGCGTTGGATGCTTTCGATTCTCGAGATATGAACGCGAAGATATGGGGACAACACTTGACTAGCGTTACTCTAGGACGAACAAAGGCAATATTTAGTGGTTACGCATGGGTTAGTGAATTCTTTGGACCACCGTGTTACAATACCTAGTGCGGAGTTGGCTTAGAGAGTTATCTCTTTTTAAGAGCTATCTAAGCTATATAAGGTTTTGAAAAATTTGTTATCGTCGGCGTAAATGGACGAGTGTTTGGTGATCCTTTTGAGATCCTTTATAGTTTATATAAAAAGAAGAGAACCGAAATGCCTGCCTTGTGGAACTCCAGGAGATATACATTTTAACAGTGTAGGTTCAAAGTCGAGGGCAGACAATGTGAAGAATATTAATCGATGAGCAACTACATCGATTTTGGTACCATTCTCCAGGACAAAGAGAGCAAAGGATACGAATCGAACGAGATTTGTGGTGGTTGACCTATCCTTCAGGAAGCCATGTTTTCTAGGGGAAATAGGTGGTTTACATTGGAAGCTTAGACCTTCATACAAAATATTTTCCAAGAGCTTGGGTATATGGAGTTTAACGATGGGACGAGAGTTGGTTATTTAATTTGTTTATCCTTTTCCGTGGATCGGGGTTATGAAGAAGGTTTTCCAAGTGTGAGGAAATTCTCCCTGCGAAAGGGATAGACGAAAGATATTAGAAAGGGCAAAGGTAAGTCTGAATCGGCAGCTAAATGTCGAGTTAAGGGTCCATTTTTGCGTATGGAAACACCAGCAGTCACCTCGCAAATTACCTGTGCCTAAATGGCCGGACTTAAGGAAAACACTGTAGCCTGAAGATCATTACCTTCACTATTTAAGTTGCTCAGAGACCAAGTCCCTGATTTGCTTCTGATTAGCTATCCAGGAAACGCAAAACGGGGCTTGAGAGATATACAACAATAATAAGAAATCGACCTAACTCCATAAAATAGAATATAAGATATTGAGGACGAAAGATCACAACGATTATTCGTATTTAACGATCCCTCTAAATACAAACAACGAACAATTACTGCTAAATCAGGCTTAGATCCAAGAGGAGCTGTCAATGATGATAATTGCGACTGTTCAGGAGTTGTGTAAGGCAAATGATGTCATTGACCCGAATCGCGACCTGAAAAATGGAGTTATTTTGCACATTGTCCACCTACGCAATGATATGCAGAGTTAGCTGTTCAAAAATTTTATTTTCACTATGTTCAATGTCGAAAACACGGGCTACACCCCCTAATTTTGAAGGAAGATCGAAACGATCTTTAAGAAGTTGGAAATCAGTGGGAACCGATTGAATACCGAGAAGTATCCTTCGAGATCTCCCACTAGCGGCAGTGGACATCTACACCACCCTGTTTAATAATGTTTTAAATAATATCTCGAGCATTGGAAGACAGCGGTGGTGCATCCAATTCCCTAAAGGGATAAGTCAATATTTTGGTCGATAAGTCTCCATCTAAATATTAGCCAGGTATCCGAAAATATTATCAATAAAACCCTGACTAAATGAGAAAGAATATAGTTCCGGATTATAAATAAGTTTAAACTGGTATCTGATATCCAAAAAAGCGATGATTGACTTGGAGAAAGCCTACGACGCCGCATGGTTAGAGGGACTATTATTTCAACGGAGCAGGATGGGAATAACTAAACCTCTGCTCACCAGTACATAGTTCATTGTGAGGAATGGCGATGTAACTTCTGCTGGAATATTTTACCCTTAAGACAGTTTGCAGCAGGGTGCGGTTAATTTGTCGATCCTGTTCAACATATACTATGCCCCATGCCATAGCGTACGTAAATGACTTGAGCATGTACAGATTAGGTCCAAAGTTCGCAGATTAAACGATATTGCCATGACTGGGAAGTTTACGTAAGATAAACTTTCAGAAACCATATTTTTTAGGACGCCTGTATCTGTGTCTATGTGAGAGAAAACGGGCAACCGGTTGCTTGTGGTCAGATGTCTTTGCATCTACATAATTTCATCAATATCTATATTTCAACAAATACATTAATACTGCTCCGGCTAGAGCCAAAGGTGCCTCTTCTCTTACAAAGGGATTTTGTAATACAATCTGAACTATTGCCCTATCCGACCTATGCGTGCATTTGGGTGCACAATGTGGTTCTATGTGAGAGAAAATTTATTGGAAGAAATTAGGGCGTTTGAAAGGGTTTGTCTTTGCTCCTTTGTACTAAACTTGTACTAAAGTTTACCTTTTAAAGTACAATATAAAGTGCCAATGTCCCATTCGTGTATTGAGTTATTTCTTGTGGAAATTCACCTAAGACAGCAGTTAAAAAAAACAGCCTTTTGATGATGTATTAAAACATATATCTCTAAGCAAGGAAGATATCGACGGTTTTCCTTTCGATAACCAATAATTGCTGATTTTTTAGTTTTCTTATCAAAACTTTTCAGAAAGGAATGGTTTATGAACAGCATACAAAAGTTTGCTATGTCTCAAAAATACTAAAAATGAAAAAAAGGTCATGATGAATGGAATTTAGATGACAGAAGATGTGTAAATAAATGTATAATTTATCGGCAGGTAATTGAGTCACACCGGATGATTGAACGATTTTTTCCATGGTTTCATCATTCCAGGTTCGAAAACCTTGATTGGCATTTTTGGCGTTTTTTAGTTGACCGTGCTAATTTGAGTGTTTATTGGATATATGGTATAATTTATTCGGAAAATATATGAACATGTTGAGGGGAGTTTTGATGTACTCGTGGTGCCGCCAATCAACACCTACAACATGGAGGTCCAGGACACCAAGGACTTGTGTAAGTCGGCCATAGGTAAGCACTTTAGTATTAAAAGATTAGGCTTAAACAGACACGTCATCCACTGTAAAACAGTGGATGGCTACAAAAAAATTAAAAACCTGCTGAAGGAAACAACGACGGAGTACTTCACGTACACACCGAAAGGTGATAAATTTAAAACAGTCTTATTGAAAGGACTGGAACCGTCTAGTGATCCCGAGGAGCTCTTGAAACTGCTTCAAGAGAAAGAGTGCTACGGTCTCAAATTTGTGGGGCTTAAGCCTTTTACCACTGCAAGAGCAAAAAGGGAGAAGCGGAAACTACCGTTCTTCCTAGTACAGCTTACTTCCAGTAGCAAACTGGATAGTCTAAGGAGTACCAAAGTCCTGGACTGTGCACTGAGAGAAATTAAAAAGGAGCGATAACATTATACAATGTATTCGCTGCCAAAGGTTCGGCCACGCCACATCGAACTGCCAAATGCAGCCTCGATGTGTTAAGTGTGGGAAGAACCACAATTCTCAGGAATGTGCTTTGGGTCAGGAGAAAGAATCAGACAAATGCCAACTTTCATGTCCTTTATGCAAGAGCTCGGCACACACCGCTAACTATCGGGGTTGTCCTAAGTTCCAAGATACGAGTTTTATACTCGTATAAAAATATGGCTCGTCAGCAGAAAGCGGAGCTTAAGCGTCCATCCACTCAGCTTCAAACTCCAGCCGTCACGCCCCGAATTACCTTCGCCCAAATGGCTGCAGGTTGCTTCCTCGGCCCCAGCGCCAAGAGCACCGGAAGTTGCACCTGACATGTTGGCTATCTTGCTCTCTATTCAAAGGCCTTACACTGGAATCGGAGCAGAATTATTACATAATCGGCGAGGATTTTAATGCCAAACATAGAGATTGGGGAAATTACGTACCAAATACTAGAGGGAACTTACTACTAAATTGGTGGGCTCAGCACAGTGTCATTCAGTTGCCTGCAAAAAAATTGTTGTTCCCCCCATTAAAATACTACACAAAACCAGTGAATATGTGCATCAACTGCTTAAAGATCTGAAAATAAATGACTACTCCATTAAAAAAAATTCAATAGGATTTAAACTGTTTTGTGAATCAATTGATTCATTCCTTACTGTGTGCAGTGGCTTAAAATGCAGAAAGTGTCAATTCTTTTCTCACGACCTTAAAAGCGAAATGTCGTCTAAAGCTATTCTTTTCGGTTTAGATGAGATCCCTCTAGACTCTCTTAAAAAAAGAACTAATTTATCTTGGACTAAAGTGTAAAGACATTAAAATGACCAGGAAAAATCATCAAAAACTTGTAGATTTCTTTTACGTTGTCTATTTCGAAAATGGATCTGTTCGACTATTCGATCTCAAGAAAAATGTGAAAACTATATTTCGCACGCAAGTGCGATGGGAATTTCACCGCTGCACAAAAAACAAATTGATTCAGTGCCACAACTGCCAAATGTTTGGGCATGGAGAGAAACACTTCAATGTCATAACATGCTGTGGTAATTGGTCGCAAAATCATCCAACATGCACATCTACCGCACATCTCAAAATGTGCAAACTGCGGCGGTAATCATAAATCTACTGATTCTACTTGCGAAAGTCGTGAGAAAGGCAAAATTTGTCACCAAAAACAAATCGATCTCATGGTTTGACTCGCACTACTTCATCACAAAACCAACAACCTGCCAAGAGCTTTAACTTCAGCAGTATGAACGATTTTCCATCGCTCCCGAAGACACGTCACCAGCAAGCACCATCATAGTATTCACAAGTTCCACAACGTGAAGTGCAATCCAGCCATATGTTCATCCCACAAAGCTCTTCATCTGCCGAAAATTTTCTGTTCTCCCAAGAACTTTCATCTCTTACAATGAAAATGATCTCTAAACTTGGAGAATGCAAATCTAAATTTCAGTAATTTAATGTAATCGCTTATAAATATGTAAATATTTATTTTCAAATGTCAAGAAATACACTAAATAGGATTAAGATTTTGTGTTGGAATGTAAGAGGTATTCGCAAAAAATGCACTGAATTTTTCACCTTTGTCTCTAACCTTAATGTTGATATAGGTTTGTTAAGGCTCAGTAGCAGAGTATAGTTTTCTTGTCGCGAGTACAATTATGAGTGTTATAGACTTGATCGTACTAACAATACCGGCGGCGGAGTTGCCATATTAGTAAAAATAGGTATTGATCACACCATACTACCCAGGGTAAATACAACAGTCATTGAAAATATAGGCATGGAAATAACACTTGAAAATAACTTTAAATTAAAGGTTTTCTCTGTTTCCCGGAGGTTCATCTCTTGAGACGTTTGATCAGTAATGACTACTTCATTGTTGACGGTGATTTAAACTGTAGACATTGCAATTGGGGCTGTCAAAGGGCTAACCCCAGGAGTTAACGTCTTAGAAAATTTGCTGACTTCACATAACTTTACAATTGTGTACCCACCTAGTCCTACTTACTCGTATATGCCCTCTGCAGAGAGATTTACTTCTTCTACTATTGACTTCTTTCTCTCTAACATTCTTAGCATCCTAAGTCAACCAGTCGTCATTAACGCTTTAAGTTCTGACTATCTCCCAGCCATCTGAGATATTCTCTCTAGTCCTAAAACTCGTAATGTGCAATACCTAGACTTTAATAAAGCAAATTGGGATGTATTTCGATATCGCCTCTCTAATGCTCTTTACAATTGTCCTATTAACATGAAATAGTCAATTAGTCGCAGAAATATCGACGACTCAATCAATTTCTTGGAGGCCAAAATCAAAAATAACATTTTAGTTGCACTTCCAACAAAGTCCCTATGCCAAAGATCTGTCATTCTTCCACTATCTACACTAAGTTTAATAAAAACTAGAAACCTTTTCTATATAGAAGGAAATGGCAGAAATATCGATTGGTTAATGATTTCAGAGAAATGAAAGAACTTACACGATTAATTGGTTTAAAGATTACAGAGTTTAGAAGCAGCAGTTGGAATAGAAAACTTAGTTCACTCGATGTGAACTGCAAACCCTTCTGGAATATCAATAAAATAATCAGGAAAAAACGTAACCCAATTTCCAGTTTGGTAGAAAATCGCTTATTGATTATTGATGGTGCGGGAAAATCTGAGCTTCTTGCCGACGTCTTAGTAAAAAATCACTTAGTAAGTCGAAATATTACTTCTCGAAAGCAATCTGTGGTTGATAGTGAGATCTCATCAATTAACAGACTAAGTCCAACATTCACCTCCGACGATCTTATTAGCGTAGATTATATTGAGTTTCTCATTTCCAAATTGAAGCTCAAGAAATCTCCTGGCTTCGATCGCATAAATAACTTAACCATTAAAAATCTCCCCCTTTGTGCAATAAAATTTCTCCAATCCATTTATAATGCTTTAAATTAAGTTATTTTCCCATAAACTTGAAAAGAGCAAAAGTATTTCAATTGCTCAAGCCCGGAAAAGATCCACGCAATTCTAACAGCTATAGACCCAACGGATGCAGCAAAATATTAGAAAAACTTATAAAACTCACATTGGACTTTTTTCTGAAAATTATTAATATTGTACCTGAAATGCAATTTGGTTTCCGTGAACTTCATAGTACTTCTCATCAGGTATTAAGATTTGCAGGGAAGTAAAACAAAGCTTTGGGGAAAAAAATTCGACTGGTCTTGTATCACTGGACTTAGAAAAAGCTTTTGATTCTATTTGGCATGACGGTCTAATCTACAAACTCATTAACTTTAGTTGTCCTGTGTACCTTACAAAAATCATACAAAATTTTTAAGTGATCGAACTTTTTCAGTTCCATTAGGCGGTTCAGTCTCTTCTCCTAAATTTGTGCCAGCTGGTGTTCTCCAAGGATCGGTTCTGGCACCAACTCTATTCAATATATTTATATGTGACTTTCCTGTCATTCCCAACTGCCATGTAGCTTTTAGACCAAGAGCCCGCAGTATAGATTTGGCAGTGAAGATAACCAAAAAATATGTACATTCATAGGTAGTATTTATTAGTGTGATTTCAAATAAGGCAGTCTGGCAGTCCTCAGTGGCGGCCGAGGAAAATAACAGGCAGTGCCAAACGCCGTTAAAATAAGCAAATATTCCAATTTTTTTTTCTCTCAAAGGATAGTTCATATCTTCCAGATTACAAAAATATGAACGTCAGACGTTTTGCGCGCGGCCAAGTTCTTGCCAGAAGCGTCCAAAGTGACTAAAGTAACAAAAAACATGAAATGTACCCGATCGAAATTAACTTATAAAATTACTATTTTTGTGCGTAAACACTAGAAATTGACCAATAAAATAATAGAACACCCATTCTTTATAAATATACCAACCCCAGATACTTTACCTATCGCCAAGTCCTCGCAAGGCGCATCCAAAGTAGCCAAACCTAACAAAACAATCCAAACCTCTTAAACCACCAATCATACGTCTAATAATTATATCGAACCAATTATGTTATACGAGTATATGCAGTATATTTAAAAATGCAGTGAATAATAAAAAAGTACAATTTGTAACATTGGAAAATGGCTGGGTCCTCTCATTGATACTATACTACTGGTGGTTTCCTTCTGTCAGGTCTTGTTCACTTCGTAGAACCTTATCCCAGTCAGTTGCGTCTGGGCTTCCAGCCAACCATTTCCAGGCTGAGCCAATCCTCGTCCTCCTGGTCGTTCTTCCTTTTAGCAGGCTGATGCTTTCGCTGATCTGTGCCAGATGGTGTTCCGCTAGGTTTTTTGTTTCCTGCTTAGGAATTTCGCTGGTAACGAGGTCAGCCATTTTTTCAGTATGTCTTCAAGCTTCTGTAGGTTGACCATGTGTATTAGCTTAAAATGCCCATCGATGATCCAGGCTTTACCATCCTTGATTAATGCGATTGACGAATGGTACTCGAAAATGTGGAACCCTTGCACTGCACTTGCTAGTAATATTCTGCGTAATATAAAATTTTAAATAATTATGGCAAAGATTACAATAAACGTTTCAGTGAAACTGCACGTAAAAGAGATAATGATTAAATTGTAAGGTTAAGATTTATAAATAAATTTACGTTTTCAGAATATAACAATTCTACTCTGATTTTAGATAATACATATTTAATAAAATTAATATAGGATCATGTCCATACAATTCAAAATATAAATTTTATTATCAAGAAATGAATTTAATTTACAATGTTGGTTGTATTTGATTTTAAAGGTTTTTTTTCCCTTTTTCTTAAACATTGAAATAGTTAAAATGTCAACTGAAGCTAATTTTTCAGCAATAGTTATATAAAATAATTGTTATTTTATGGTGCGAAATTTATGCTATGTGTGCTTGCGTAAAATTAATATATGTAAAATTATTATATGTATTATTATATGTATTATTATTTGTGCGTAAGTGTGCTATTATGAGTTTCTAATTTGTGCCTTGTGTATTTTACGACCAGTGGTTGTGACCTTATTATCGTTTTCCACCACCTCTTTTCGATAGAGTGGCTTATGCTTGCCTTGGATTCTTTTGTACGGGGTGTAAATTATACTACCTTTCTTGAACTTTTTAGGTGTGGATCTTTTGGAATTTCGCCATTTATTGGCTAGTTCCTGGTTTTTATGCAGTTTAGCTCTAAGGTCGCTGTTAGCTTTAATTTGATAGTTTACTAGATTCTGAAAGTTTATTCTGGAGGTTCGGTTGAAAAAGATATCGGACGGCTTTTTGTTCGTCACTGAATGAATTGTGGTATTATACCTGTCAACTGCAATGTTTAGATATTCCCTTAAATTCAAGCCTTTGTATTCTGCCTTTAGACAGCGGTAAATTTCCAGGATTGTAGAGTGAAATCTCTCAACCTGTCCATTTACTTCACTCCGGTTTACTGGTGTCTGATACTTTTGTATGTCCAGCATCTTCACAAAGTTCAATACAATAGGACTCAGGAAACTTCTTTCATTATCAGTCACTATCACTCTCGGAACGGTAAAGTAATGCAATACCTTCGCGAACTTGTTTCTTAAGTATATCGAGGACTTATTTTTTATATGGAAAAGCTTTGCAAATTTGGAGAATTTGTCGATACAGCTCATAAACTCGTTCTGGATCTCCATTATATCAATATGTAAGATTTCACAAGGATAGGAGGGCACAGGAATCTTCTGGAGTTGCGGGATGTCTGTCATACTTATTTAAAAGGCAGATTTCACATGTTTAGTATATTGGGTGATCAGACTGTTCATCCTTGGGAAATAGTACTTCTCTAAGATTTGTTTTTTGTTTTCCTCGCATTCCTGTGTTCCTTGCTAATCAACTGCCAAATTCGCACCTGGTTCCTAACGTCTTCCACAACTCTTTGTGTCAACCTAATCTTAACCTAATCTCGTAATGTTTAAAGGTTTCAAGATATACCTCCTGCAAGAGTCCTATATAAGTTTCAGGTATTTTCATCCAATTGATGGTGTGATGGTGATTAAGATTGGATTTTAAAATCTGAATTAATTGCTCTTTTTCTAACTTTCCGAAGGCGAAATAATGTCTGAAGAAGCCCGGATGTGGCTGCTCTTTGATTTCCAGACCTTTTCCAATTTTTACAATGATTTGATTACGAAATACATTGAGTGGGACTTCCACATGTGGTATTAAATCTGAAGAGTCTTGCATTGCACTATGGACGGTCTCACTCAGAATCCGTTGATTCATTATCCGCTCCAATCGTTTCCGTACAGGAACCATTCTCTGCGGCTGTCATTGTTTGGGATTCTGCAGTGTTAGTACCAGCGCTACCTTCCTCGGCTCAATCCGTTAAGAAATCCCTCAATGTATTCAATTGAGGTATTGAGTCGTTCGCAAATCTCCGCAGAGAATAGACGTGTTTCGGCTAAACTAAATTAAAATAAAAATACTGATTTAGTTTTCTTAAAGCAAGTTAGTTGATATCTGGTTAATTGACTCGGTAGCCTAGTGGTCTGTCTGTTATCGAATCGTTGGACGCGGATTCGAATCCCAGTCGTTCATAGACCTCGACAGAGGATAGACGTGTTTCGGCTGTTTTTTGAAAGAAAAAAAAATTGAACCGTGTCATAAAAGTAGAATTAAAAACAATTTTGCCAAGTGCTTCGGTGGCGCAACAGTAGTGGTGTCGGCCGACACCGTGGGTTCGATCCCCGGAGTAGGACGGACTTTTTATTGTTAAAAAAAAGTTTATAAATTAAATCAAACAATTTTGTATAAATCGAACGATGAGTGGAAGAGAGCGGTCCGCTATTCCAATAGCGGAACCAGCAGCAGAGGTAGCCTTGTCATCGGATGATCAAGCGGCTACATCATCAGGCCATAATGCATCTGGGAATCCACAATACAAAAAAGAGGAGGAAGCTGCGGCCTACTCCAAACCTCGTCAAGCGCCCTTCCCTCTCAGTTTCCTCCGAAAAGCTGGCTGGTGGAACGAGGGAAGCGGCGACAAGAAGAATAAAAAGGGCAGCAACAAACCCAACAAACGATGAATTCCCATACGTGTCTGACGGTGGGGAAGGTCACTATATGGGCGGTAATAACTTCGCAGCGCTGGCTACTTCTGAGTCTGAGGACGAAGAAGAAGAGGTGAAAACCCTAAGCAGCCATATCAATGAACTGCAATCACAGATACTGGCTACTAAAGCCAAACAAGTTGCGAGAAGAGAGAAGCAGCAGCAAGAACTCCAGATCTCACAGCAACAACAAAAAGTATGTGTGGAGCAACCACAGCAACAAAAAGAGAAACAGCCATCAAAACAACAAAAACTACAGACACCGACAACAAAATATGCACAACCACTACGAAAGCATAAACAGCAAAAACAACAACAGCAACAAAAATCGCAGCAGCAGCAACAACAGCAGCAGCAGAAGCAACAACAAAAACAACAGCCACTGAAATCAACTAAGCAGCGGGTACCTCCAATCAACACTTTTAAGATGGAGTTAAAAGAAACAATTGAACTATGTAAGTCGGCCATAGGAAACAATTTTTATATTAAAAGACTAAGTTTAGATAGGCATGCGATCCACTGTAACACAGTGGAGCGCTATACAAAAATAAAAAAACTTACTGAAGGAATCGACGGCGGAGTTCTTCTCCTACACCCCGAAGGGGGACAAGCTGCAAACAATGCTGCTGAGGGGGTTAGAACCGTCGACTGATACGGAGGAACTCCTTGCACTGCTCAAAGAGAAGAAGTGCGAAGAGCTCAAATTCGTAGGGGTTAAGCCATTTGTAACCGCTAGAGCGAAAAAGGAGAAGCGGAAACTACCGTTCCTCCTGGTTCAGCTAAGTCCCAACAGCAAAATGGATGGTCTAAGGAGCATCAAAGTCCTAGACTACCAGGTTGTATACTGGGAAAAATTAAAGAGGAGCGAAAATATTTTACATTGTGTTCGCTGCCAAAGGTCGAACTACGAAATGCAGCCTCGATGCGTGAAGTGCGGAAAGAATCACAAGTCCGAGGACTGCGCTCTAGGCAAGGACGGAGCGTCAGAAAAAAACGAACTCTCTTGCGCGTTATGTAGGAACACGGGACACATCGCAAATTATCGGGGTTGTCCCAAATTCCAATACATCAAAAGAGTAAATCTGGCTCGGCAGCAGAAAGTGGAAATTAAACGTCCACTCGTGCAGACACAAACACCAGCCGTTACTACCCACGTTACCTACGCCCAAATGGCGGCAGGGGAAATACGGTAGAACAACCAAAGGTAGCTTCTCAGGCCCCAGCGCCTAGAGCACCGGAACCTGTACCTGACATGCTGGCTATCTTGCTCTCTATTCAGGGTCAGATGGCTCAGCTGCAGCGTCAAATGCAGGAACAGGCTAAGCGGGTGGATCAAATATACGCGCTGCTGCCGGCCTAACGCACCTCCAGTCGTAATGGGTATGTACATGGCGGAGCAAACCCTGAAGGCCCCTGCAGTGAATGTTAATACACTGAATAGGTTTGAATGAATAGCCACACTATTTAAGTTGCTTAAAGACCAAGCCCCTGATGTACTCTTGGTTAGCGAAACTAAGCTTACCAAGAGACACAAAATGAGGCACAGAAGATACAAAATAGTACGGAGAAACCGACCCAACTCCATTCCGGGAGGTGGCGTTGCAATTTTCGTACGAAAAGGTATACATTTTAAAAGAGTATACAGTCGTGTAAGTACGTGGGTTTCAAGTGCTGGAAGCATGCATCGTGTATATCCCTCTCCGTAGTGGAAAGCGGTTATACATGGTGTCTGTTTATGCACTTAAGGCTACCCAATCCACTTTATTCATCTCAGAGCTCGAGACACTTTTTGGATTCCTAAGACTGGAATTGGAGGAGAACTACTTTATTATCGGCGGAGATTTCAACGCCAGACATAGAGATTGGGGAAATAATACACCAAATACTAGAGGGAACCTACTATTCAATTGGTGGGGTCAGTACAGTTTAATGTATCGACTCGGGCTTAAGGCGACGGATAGTCCGTTGTTTCCCAGACACGGGTCCTATTTGGATATTCTTCTGTTGGACTCACGAATACAACTGACATGCACTAAACAACAAACTACAAACTGTCTGCGCACTTTCGTGTATGACAGTAACCATTGCGGTCTCAGCACCGAAATAACTGTTACGAACGAAGCTGCGGAATTGGACGAGTTTGTTCAAAGTCATGCCTACAACTATAGTAGGGTGCGTTGGACACACTTCACCAGAACACTGAGTGGAGCACTCTCCTCGAATTCGCTCTACCCACCGTCCAACAGAAATCTGTCAAACGAGGAAATTGACAGGTATCTAAGACTAATGGACGAGACAATCAAACGAACAATGGACAAAACGATACCTCGATACCAACACACTGACGAAGAAGACTTATTCCGCAACGCAACTATTGACGCACTGCACAGACATAAAAGTAGACTGCTGTCAAGACTAAAAACATTGTACAGACAGTTTACTGACTGATATAACCCGCAGATCATGACTCTGTAGTCGTCGATTAAAAACCTCCAAACATTAAGAAAGGAAAATGACAGAGCTGTAAACACCAGCAACCCGAATATGTTCCCGCAAATAAATAAAATATTTCGGAGAAATAATCAAAACGACCTTCCATGTCTTAAAATCGCCCGAACGACGAACAACGAACAAATACTGGTAGCAGCGGCCATAGATCCAAATGAGGCTGTTGATGATGACAACTTCTTTGTGATCGAGGATCCGCAGGAGCAGGTAGAGGCTATAGGAGCGACTTTCCAGGAAGTGTACAAGGCGAATGTTATCATTGGCACGAACCACGATCTGGAGAATCGAGTCTTTGTGCACAATTTCTGCCTTCGAAATGAAATTGTGAATTGGCGATTCGAGAGCTCGGGTTTCACTCAGTTTAGTGACGAGAATATGGCAAATAATGTCATCACCAACGATAGGGTACTACCTCCGTTAATTTCGAAGGAAGAGCTCCAAACGATCCTCGAATCGCTTAGAAGTAACAAATCAGTGGGAACCGATGAAATACCGAACATTGTGCTTCGACATCTCCCTCTAGAAGCGGTGAACATTTATACCACCATGTTTAATAATGCAATGAATAATGCACATTGTCCAGCGCGTTGGAAAACTGCGGTGGTACACCCCATCCCCAAAAGGGATAAAGACACTTCCAATCCGGCGAATCTCCGGTCGATCAGTCTCCTTCCAAACATCAGTAAGGATTTCGAGAAGGTGATCAATAGAGTCGTGACCAAGTGGGTTGAGGACAAACATATAGTTCCGGATAATCAATTCGGTTTCAAGGCGGGACATGATGTTATTCGTGCTGCGTCTAAACTGGTTTCTGATATCCAATGGAACAGAGGCAAGAATCAGTGCACTAATGCCTGCCTGATTGACTTGGGAAAAGCCTTCGATATCGTATGGTTAAAGGGACTCTTTTTCAAGCTGGACAGGTTGGGCATTAGTAAACCACTGCTGTATATTATTCTTGATATGCTCTCCAGTCGACAGTTCATAGTGAAGAATGGCGATGTGACTTCTGTTGGAACATTTAACATTAAAAACGGTCTGCAACAAGGTGCGGTCAATTCGCCGATCCTACTCAACATTTACACAAGTGATCTGATAGGTTCACTTCACCATGCCATAGCGTACGCAGACGTTTTAATCGCGTACAGAACATGTCCAAAGATTGAGGTCATTAATATACACTTGCAACGTGACTTCAATAAAATTAAACGATGTTGCGATGACTGGAAGTTGAAAATCAATTTTCAGAAATCGGAAACCATTCTGTTTAGGACGGCTTTTTCTGTGTCCTCTAAGGATAGCAGAAAAAATTGGCGAAAGTTCTCAATCATTGGACAGCACGGACAGCCTCTTGCCTGTCAAAATGTAGTCAGATACCTTGGGATCTGGCTATATCAGTTTCTGTATTTTGACAAAAATGTAGATGCTGCCCTGGCCAAAGCTAAAGGCGCTTTTGCCCTTACAAAGAAACTGTTTTATAACAGCCAACTCGATGCGAGGGAAAAGGTTATCTGCTACATGGCCCTTATCAGGCCTATGCTTGTGTTTGGATGTCCCGTGTGATTCAACGTAAGAGCAAGTTTATTGGAAAAGATTTGGGTGTTTGAGAGGGCTTGTCTTCGCTTATACAGAACACCAGAGTCTGAGTATATAAAATACTATCCTAATGAGGTCTTGTACAATAGGGCGAACCTAATAAGAGTGGACAATTTCGTCATTAAGTAGACTCGAAGGCACATTGCAAGAGCAATGACCTCATCGAACAACCTGATCTCTGGGGCTTACTATCCTAATTATATGTATCATGAGAGAGTTCGCTTTGACTGCTTTATTCCTCCAGAAGCGTTCCTCTACCTAGATATGAAAGGTCTGATCCAGGACAGATTGGCGGTGCCGCTAATCTTCCACGTTGCTCGAACAGCTATGGACAGTCGACTCGACTACGACAGAGACGTCGCACATGGCAGTGCGGAGCGTCTCCGGTTCAGTAGGGAGGTAGGGGGTCGCGACATGAGGGATGTTGCTCGGCAGCACCAACAATTTTGGTGGCTAGATGAAGGAGGGGAAGTTTCGTCGTCGAATTTCTCCAGTAATACGTAGCTGCATAGGAAGCAAAGTCGGTCTTCTGCATATTTGATTAGCCGTGGCCGGCTTACATAGTGTTAGGTAGAATTAGGGTAGATTTAAGAAAAAAAGAAAAAATAAATAAATAAAAAAAATAATAAAAAATAAAAATCACAAAAAAAAAAGTACATATATTAGAACTCTAAAATACGGTATAGAATTAGTAGTTTAAGTAGGATAAAGTAGGTTAAGATTTAGTTTTAGGTAGTTTATAGGTTTAGTTTTAAGTTTTATATTATAACCAAAAAGTCCATATACTAAGTTTTTCTACTTAAATTTTATTTTCTTAATTTTAGTATTAATAAATGTAAAAACAAAAATAAAAATAGTCTGTAAGAAAAGTCGAAAGACATAGATTAAGTATTATGTTTAACTTAGAGTGCCCGCATGGGGCCAGTAAGATAAGATAAGATCATTTGTAAGTTATTTAAGCTAATTTGTAAGCATTTTTTTGTCTAGCTTGTAAGTGCAAATGCATTCCAAAAATAAAAATGAATGAAATGCGGGTTCGAATCCCGGGCTAATCTCGTTTTTTTTTTTCCTCAAATTGTGATAATTCGAAATAAAACAAACAAGCAAAAGGAAGGAAATCACGCGATGGATGGTGTAGAGCGTTCTGCTCTTCCCATAACGGGAGTTACAAAAGGCAACAATACGGTTGTTGGTGCCGTGGCGAAAGCCATCATAAGGAGGAGGTCAAAAACCCCTCCTAATTTATCAAAAATAAAAATAAGTACGGCTTTAAAAGCTGAAACAGCAAAAACAACAGAAAAAAATATAAAATACACAGATGATGCGTTTATGTACATCTCCATTATGAGGGGGCCAACAACAACTTTGCCTCTCTAGCTGCATCTGAGTCGGAAGATGAGGATGAAATGATACACGATATTAGCAGCAGCATAGAAAAGCTAAAAGAAAAAATGCTTGCTGTTAAGGAAAGACAAATTGCACGCAGGCAGATGGAGCAATTAGCGGTAGAAAGCTCCCAACAAAAAAGCTACAAGAGCAGAAACAACAACTGCAGCAACAACAAAACCAGCAGCAGCAACAACAAAACCAGCAGCAGCAGAAACAACAATTGCAACAAACAAAACAGCAGCAGCAGAAACAACAGCAGTAGCAGAAACAACAGCAGCAGCATAAACAGCAACAGCTGAAAAACAACAACAGCTGAAACCACAGCAGCTGAAAAAAACAGCAGCAGCAACAACAACAGCAGCAAGGGAAGAAGAAGGAGACGGTGCCTCCTATCAACACCTATAAATTAGAGGTAAATGCTACCAAGGACATGTGTAAGTTGGTCATTGGTAATAATTTTACTATTAAGCGATTGGGGAACGATCGCCATGCCATCCACTGTAATACAGTGGAGATCTACGCGAAAGTGAAAGAGCTCCTAAAAGAAACGACGACGGAGCACTACTCATACACACCGAAGTGTGAAAAGCGGCAATCGATGCTGCTGAAGGGGTTGGAACCGTCTTCTGATCCTGAGGAGATCCTAGCACTGCTCAAAGAGAAGGAGTGCGTAGGACTCAAGTTTGTGGGGGTAAAGCCATTTACCACAGCTAGAGCTAGGCTGGAGAAACAGAATCTGCCGTTCTTTTTGGTGCAGCTCAGTCCCGAAAGCCGTCTGGATACTCTAAGGAGTATCAATGTCCTAAGCTACCAGGTGGTTCACTGGGAAAATTTAAAAAGGAGCGAATGCGTTATACAATGCGTTCGCTGCCAGAGGTTCGGGCACGCCACCACTGCCAAATGCAGCCTCGGTGCGTGAAGTGCGCAAAGAACCACAGTTCCGATTAGTGTGCTCTGGGTAGGGACGGACCATCCGATAGGACGCAGCTCTCGTGCGTGTTATGTGGGAACGTGGGACACTCCGCAAACTATCGGGGTTGTCCTAAGTTCGCTGACATTAAAAAAGCAAAACTAGCTCGGCAGCAGAAGGTGGAGGTCAAACGTTCACCTGTTAGGTTTCAAAGAGCGGTCACGTCCCAAATTTCCTACGCCCAAATGGCGTCAGGTTAGGGGGCTACAATACAGCCAGTGACGGTTGCTTCTCCAGCGCCAATGCCGAGAACAACGGAAGCTGCACCTAACATGCTGGCCATCTTGCTCGCATTCCAAGGGCAGATGTCTCAGCTACAGCAGCAAGTACAAGAACAGGCCAAGCAGGTGGACCAGATCTACGCGCTGCTGCCGGGCCTAACGTAACACATGTCGTAATGGGTACGCACATGATGGAGCAAACGTTGAAGGTCCTTGCGGTGAATGTTAATTCACTGATTAGGATCGAACGAAGAGCCGCGATGTTTAAATTGCTACAAGACCAAACTCTTGACGTGCTTTTCGCTAGCGAAACCAAGCTAACCGATAAGCACAAACTGGGGTACAATAATTATATTGTTAGAAGAAGAAGTCGGCCCAGATCCAAACGCGGAAGCGGTGTCGCGATCTTCATTAAAGAAGGTATAAAATTTCACAGAGTTTACAAGGGAGTGTTGCGGTTGTTGGAAGCAGTCGTCATATACATACCGCTCCGCTGTGGAAAGCGGCTGTACTTGGCCTCTGTTTATGCACCTGAGACTTCACGATCAACGTTATTCATTACAGAGCTCAACACGCTTTTTCGACTTCTGAGGCTGGAATCGGGGGAGAATTATTTTATAATCGGCGGGGATTTTAACGCTTTTACGATTTTAACATAGAGATTTGGGAAATAATTTGCCAAATACTAGAGGGAAGCTTCTACTCGATTGATGGGGTCAGCACGATGTCAGGTACAGACTCGGTCTTAAAGCGACGGATAACAAGTGGTTTCCCAGAGGCAGGTCTTATTTAGATCTACTGCTGTACGACGAACGTATACGACTGACAGATACGAATTTACAAACGCTAAACTGTCTGCGCACATTCGTGTATGGCAGTGAACATTGCGGTTTTAGCACCGAAATTACAGTTCCCAACGAAATTGCGGAATTGGAGGAGTTTGTCCAAAGATATTCTTACAACTACAGTAAAACTCGGTCGCTTCTCCGCAACCTTGAAAAGAGCACTCTCCTCCAACACGCTCCACCCACCGTCCAATAGGAATTTTTCGAACGAGGAGATCGACAATTACCTAAAACAAGTGGACGAGAGAATTAAAAAAACTATGGACACTACAATACCGTGGTATCGACGTACGACTAACGAAGACCTGTTCGGCAATCCTGCTATTGACGCACTGCACCGACAGAAAAATAGACTTCTGACAAGACTTAAAACCTTGTACAGACAGTTAACTGACCGACAATACCCAGAGATTGATAAAAATATTCAAACGCTAATAAAAGAAAATTACAGAATTTCTGTAATTGGAACAACAACGTTCGGGCTGTAAACACCAGCAACCCGAATATGTTTCCGCAAGTAAATAAACTATTTCGGAGAATAAATCAAAACGACCTTCAGTGTCTTAAAATAGCCCGGACAACAGACAACGAAGGGATACTGACAATAGCAGGTATTGATCCAAATGAGGCCGCTGATGATGACGACTTTTTTGTTATCGATGATTCTCAGGAGAAGGTTAAGGCCGTAGGGGCGACTCTCCAGGAAGTATACATGGCCACTGATACCATTGGCCCTAATTATGACCTGGACAATTGCGTCTTGATGCACGATTGATCCTATCCGAGGGCTCTGGTTTCACCCGGTTTAGCGACGAAAATATGGCAAATAACGTCATTGCCGGAGAGGGTGGCCTACCCCCGTTCATTTCGAAGGAAGGACTCCATCAGATCTTCGACACAATCAGAGTTAAGAAATCAGTGGGGACCGATGGTATTCCGAACATCGTACTTCGACATCTTCCTCTAGAGGCGGTGGACATCTATACCACCCTGTTTAATAATGCACATTATCCAGCGCATTGGAAAACGGCGGTGGTTCAACTTATCCCCTCAAAAGGGGAAGGATATATCCAATCCGGCGAATCTCCGGTCGATAAATCTCCTTCCGAATACCAGTAAGGTTTTTGAAAAGGTAATCAATAGAGCTCTGACTAGGTGGGTTAAGGACAAACATATAGTTCGGTTTTAAGGCGGGACATGCCGTCTAAACTGATGTCTCACATGCCGCGTCTAAACTGATGTCCAATATCCAATGGAATAAAGGCAAAAAACAATGTACTGGTGCCTGCCTTATTGACTTAGAGAAGGCTTTCGACACCGTATGGTTAGAGGGCCTCTTCTATAAGCTGACTAGGCTGGGGATCAATAAACCACTCTTGTACATTCTTTATAATATGCTAACTAACAGACAGTTCTTCGTGAAGAATGGTGATGTGACTTCTGTTGGAATATTTCAAATTAAAAATGGTCTTCAGCAAGGCGCGGTCAATTCGCCGATCCTATTCAACATTTTTACAAGCGACTTGATAGGTTCACTTCCCCATACTATTGCGTACGCAAACGATTTGATAGCGTACAGAACAGGTCCAAAAATCGAGGTCATTAATACGCTCTTGCAGCGTGATTTCGATACGATAAGACGATTTTGCGATGACTGGAAGTTGAAAATCAACTTTCGGAAGTCGGAAACCATTCTCTTTAGGACGCCGTTGTCTGGAGCCTCTAGGGATACCAGAAAAAATTGACGAAGGTTCTAGATCATTGCAACCATTCATTGCAAGACGGACAACTTCTTGCCTGTCGGAATATAGTCTGATAACTTGGTATCTGGCTAGATCAGTCTCGGTATTTTGACGAAAATGTAGATGCTGCTCTGGCCAGAGCTAAAGGCGTTTTTGCCTTTACAAAGAGACTGTTTTATAGCAGCCAGCTCGATGCGAGGGTAAAAGTAATCTGCTACATGGGCCTTATCAGGCCCATGCTGGTATTTGGTTGTCCTGTGTGGTTCAATGTACGAGCAACCTTAATGGAAAAGATTCGGGTGTTTGAGAGGGCTTGTCTTCGCTTGTACAGAACACCAGAATCGGAGTACAAGAAATTTTATCCTAATGAGGTCCTTTACAACAGTGCAAACCTAGTACGAGTGGCCAACTTCGTAATTAAGCTGACGAATAACCTGATATCTGGGTCTTACTACCCCAATTACCTTTACCACGAGAGGGTGCGCTCTGACGGCTTCGTTCCCCCGGAAGCATTCCTCTACCTGGATCAGATAGGGTTGATCCAAGATAGATCAGCGGTGCCGTTAATCTTCCATGTTGCTCGAACAGCTACGAACAGGCGACTCAACTACGACAGAGACGTCGCACATGGCAGTGCGGAGCGTCTCCGGTTCAGTAGGGCAGTGTGGAATCGCCGATAAGAGGGATGTCGTTCGGCAGCACCAGCATTTCTGGTGGTTGAATGATAGGGAAGTTGTTTCGTCGTCGTTCGTCAACTATGGACCAGCCTCACTAATGAGGCAGAGCTGACCAATCTGTTTTCTCTGTGAATAGCGATGGCCAGCTTGCATAGGTTTAGGTTATCATTTAAGAAATTTATACATATATTAGTATATAAAGGGTCCGCCATCTAACTTTTTTTTTTTCAACTAGTGCTTATTTCGTGAATGGTAACACTTAGCTCATGTCCGATTTGACAGATAATTAGTTTTATCCTTCCGGTTAATAATGGAAAATAATTTCATTCAAAAGGCTCCCTCGGCTGGCCATGCAGTAGCCTACACGATCGGTCCAATTTTTAAGCACATTATCGATTGTGTGCAGCTGTATTTCACCAATGACTTCACGAATATTGTCCTTTAAAGCGTCAATTGTCTCTGGCTTGTCGGCGTAACACTTATTTTTTACGGCACCCCACAAATAATAGTCCAACGGTGTCAAACCGCAGCTCCGAGGTGGCCAAACGACATCAGCTCTGCGGCTGATAATGCGATCTTCAAACACAGGGCGCAAAACATCGAGTGTAGCTTCGGCTGTGTGGCACGTAGCGCCGTGCTGTTGAAACCAAATGTTGCCAATATCCTCCTCTTCAATTTTTGTGAACAAAAATTCGTTCAACATGGCCCGATAACGATTGACATTGACTGTAACGGCCACTCCTTGCTCATTTTCTAAGAAAAATAGCCCAATTATGCCTCTGGACCAAAATCTGCACCAAACAGTGACTCTTTTTGGGTGTATCGGCTTTTGAATGTATGCGTGCGGATTTTCTGTGCCCCAAATGCGACAATTTTGCTTGTTTACATACCCGCCATGATCAAAATGCGCTTCATCTGAAAAGATGATTTTTTTGGCAAAATCGGCATCATCATTTTCAAAGTAATGTCGCAATATTTCCCAGCGTTGTTCAAGCGTATACACAACCATATTCGTTTAGCGGAAGGATAGAACTAATTATCTGTCAAATCAGACATGAGCTAAGTGTTACCCTTCACGAAATAAGCACAAGGTAAAAAAAAACGTTAGATGGCGGACCCTTTACAAATGTACGAGTATATACTAATAGATGCATATAATTGTGTATAATGTCTATGTGTGTGTGTGTATTGTGTATATAGGTTAGGTAGGCTAAGGTTTATTTTAAGTTAGATATTAAGTTTTTATAAAAAATAAAAAATTATGTCCATATGCTAAGTTTTTCTTAACAAATATTTTTTCTGAGCCTTAAGTATTCACAATAAATAGTTCTAAGTAAAATGTAAATAAAGTCGAAAGACATAGTTACGAGTATAAGAATTTAGAGTTGCTTAGAGCGCCTCTGTGGGGCCAGTAAATTAGTATGAGATTGTTAAGTAATTTTAAGCTAGCATTTAAGCATTTTTTGTTAGTATGTAAAAGTTAATGATTAAGTAAATAAAATGCATTTAAAACTAAACTAACTCAATTGAGGTATTGGTAGGCAACTGCTATTAAAGGTCTTCAGTCTAGAAAGAGCATCGACCACCAAATTTAAATTACCTGGTTTATAAATTAATTCGTAGCTTTAGTCTTCTATGCGAACTTTCCATTCCTCCAGTTTAGCGTTGAAGTTGTTATTGCCCAACGCGAATGTTAGCGGTTGGTGACCTGTGAAAATCCGCACTTTTTAGCACCGTATAGGTATGATCGCAAATTATCAAGAACCCAAACGATAGCCAACATTTCTTTTTCGATGGTTGCATAATTTTCTTCGGTCTTATCAAGAGTCCTGGAGATATATGCAATTGATCTATCATTTCCGCCCTCGTCTTAAGATAAAACTGCGCCTATTGCGTAGTTCGAGGCGTGAGTCGTTAGATTAAATGATTTTTGGAAATCAGGAAAGTCTAGGATCTCTGCAGATGTTAAGAGAATTTTCAAATCATTAAAAGCCCTAAGTTCTTCATCATTTAAATTGATCGGAACACGAATGGATTCATTCGCCTTAACTTGAGCATGCTCACCCCTTGTAATGTTAATCAGAGGCTTCGCTGTCTTCGAATAATCGCGAATAAATTTCCTATAATAAGATGTTAAACCTAGGAATGATTTGAGTTCTTTAAGATTCTCTGGGAGTTTGATTTTTTGGATCCCATCAACCTTTTTATTATCTGGCTGGATGCCGTCAGGAGTTATTACGTACCCCAGAAACTCCACTTCAGTTTGCATGAAGTGTGTTTTTTCCAAGGCTTTAGGTTTGCTTCTTTGAGTCTGACCAAGACGGTTTCAAGGTTTCTCAGGTGATCTCCTTCACTATTACCAAAGACGATTATGTCATCAATGTAGACGTAACAAATTTTGGCAATATAAGGTATTGGCACATCGTCTATCATGCGCTGAAATACAGCAGGGGCATTTTTCAGCCCGAAGGGTAGCCTGAGAAATTCGTATCTGCCGTTCAAGGTTTAAAAGGCTGTCTTTGGAAAGTCTGACGGTTTCATCGGTATTTCATGAAACCCAGAAGTTAGGTCGAGAGTTGTAAAGAATTTAGCTTTACCCAGACTGGCAAAAGTGGAATTAATGTCAGGGATAGGATACGTGTCTGCAATAGTTACCTTGTTCAAACCTTTATAGTCGATGACCATTCGATATTGTTTTTCGCCATTTGGCTTTGGTTTTTTCGGAACCATCCAGATCGGCGAATTGTAAGGTCTTCTGGAAGGGCGATATTCGATATTCCAACTTCTTGATCTCGTCCGAAAAGTAATTTTCCGGAAGGTCTGGAAATTACTTCTCCGTGCCGTCGATGATTTCCTCGCGAGAGCTGAATTTTTTATTGATAAGCCATCTTTTGAGGTTTGGGAAGAGATGATAGTCCGAGGGAGCCAAATCGGGCGAATACGGTGGATGCGACAGCAATTGGAGCCGTAAGTCATTGATTTTAGCCGTGGTTGCGATGCTCTTGTGCGCCGGCGCATTGTCTTGCAAAAACAAAATTTTTGTTCGCTTCATATGAGGCCGTTTTGCAGCGATTTCGGCCTCCAATCGCTCAAATAATGCACAGTAATACTCGCTGTTGATGGTATTTCCTTTTTCGAGGTAGTCCACGAAGAGTATGCGATGACAATCCCAGAAAACCGACGCCATAACCTTTCCCACCCATTGAGCCTCCCTTGGCCGCTTCGGAGCACTCGTGCCGGCTTCAGTCTCTGGTGTGTAATAGTGGATACAAGTTTCATCAACAGTTACCAATCTCTAAAATCGAACTCTCTAAACCAATATTTGACGGTGTAATCTGACGGAGCATTAGCCCTATAATATTTATCCAACTTTTCTTTCGTTTCCTTCACCGTTTTGCCTCTCAAAAAATAATGTTTTATGAGAGAACGAAAATCGTTTTTGTCCATACTCAACATGATGCTAAACACATCAACAACAATCAGCTGGCAAAACAAAACTACAGACAGTATCGCACTGAAATTTGGCGTGTCTGCCTAAATATGAACGGACTTCAAGGCACTATAATCTTTTTTGCAGTAGCAGCGCATTCTGCCGGTCACGGAGGTTACTTTTCACCCCACCTTAATTTCATAGCTTAAAATATGCCTAGGGGCCAACTTTCATGAAAAAAGCGGCCGGCTTACTGCAGAAGTAATTACTTTTAATCGCTGGTGGTGAAGATTCTCATACCCTAGTAGGGTATTTTTAACGCATTAACGACTACAGAGGATTCATATGAGCCCTCCGAACTAAAGTAGCTACTCCGAAAGTTAATGGAGAGCGATTAGCAGGCATCTAGGGAACTGGTGTTCAAATTCATCCTTTTGACAAAACAAAGAAAAATAAATATATAAAAAACTGATCCATATCAAAGAAACAAAAAGCATTGATATTGATTGCAAGTAATATATAGTTAAGAACACAAAAAAAAATCAGCTTTTAATTTTTAATTTAAAGAAAAACCATTCGCAACTTCTGTCGTTATTGTGTTTTTGTCGTTGTATTTTATTTACCTCTAATTTCTTACTGCGTACCCTCGAATACTTCCTAGGTTATACTGTTTAGAATGGGTGAGATTAAGAACTCTCACTCAGCTCACGGGAGCTATAAATTCGGTTATAGAACAACTCAGGGAAATAGAAGGCCGCATTAGCAGAATAGAACAATTTAATCCACAAGAGTCCATTAAAAATGTTAATGAACGCTTGGTGGTTATCGGAAATCGGCTCCAGATTGTGGAGCAGGGAGACAACTCCGTCC
Organism: Volucella bombylans; assembly: GCA_949129095.1. Lineage (NCBI taxonomy): Eukaryota > Metazoa > Arthropoda > Insecta > Diptera > Syrphidae > Volucella > Volucella bombylans. The sequence continues at coordinate 300,566,091 of OX422140.1, forward strand.
CACGAGCGGACGATGCTGTACTATTATGTGGGCCGACATGCGAGCAAGACTTGAAGGATATTTCTGAACTGCCTGATTCAGTAAGGCATTACTTATAAGTCTTTGACGGCAATCCAGTTCAATACGTCTCCTGGGTCTACAGTGTGGAGACGATTCTGAAGAACTATGAAATAGTCCGGAATAAACCCATATACCGTGCGATTTTACAACACATACGTCAAAAAATAAGAGGCAGGGCTGATTTTGCTCTGGTCTCATACAATATTTTCGATAACAAGTGGAACGAAATTAAAAGAATTCTCTCGCTCCACTACGCCAACAAGAGGGATATCCGAACACTTGAACACCAACTTAATCAGCTCACACAGGGTGGTTCAAGAGTTGATGATTTCTGCGCCAAAGTGAACCATCAATTCTCCTTGACCATCAATAAGATCAGGGCTGAAACGTACTCTACCGAAACCATGAATTCTTCGGTGGAAACTTACAGAAACCGTGCACTGGACGTGTTTATTCGTGGGCTTAATCGGGATCTTTCAAGACTTTTCATTGTTCAGAAGCCAAGAAACTTGCCTGAAGCGTATTCCGCCTGCTTGGAGATGCAAAATCTTAACTTTAGAAATAATTCTCTACATGTCAGAGCACCTAATATGATATCTTCCCCTGTGAACTACAACTTTAGAGGTAGCTCAGGATCTCATCACAATCCTAGAAACACCAACAAGTCAAGTCAAAGCCGACAGGATCAAATGGAAGTGGACAATTCGACCCTATATAGGAATGTAGACATGAATTTGCCAAAAACAGTTAAGAGGGAATCGAGATCCGATAACTACCCTCGAAAGCAGCAGCGTCTAAATCACGTGGTATCCACAGGTCCAGAGAACACAACGGGTGCGGAAAACCCAGAAATTGAACTTCCCAATGAAGAACCTATGGGATACAATTTTATGGAAGGCGCCTCGTTTCCAACGGGTGGCCGTGGTGTAGTGGTAGTAGCAAACGCTTCTCACTCGGAGGGCCCAGGTTCGAATCCTGCCCATGGCAAAATCAGTTTTTCATTGTATAATTGGAACTCAGACAAAAAAATTCTGCGTGTGAAGGCATAACACTGACACGTAGATTTGGCTGTTATAAGAGTTTCAAGCAATGAAAAAAATACTGGGAATTATATCTCGAATCACTCTGAGTGAAGAAAAACTCTCCGTCCTATTCGGACTCCCACCCCTGGAGAGCAAACATAGAAACCAAACACACCTGAGTTTCAAACCACTACAAAAACAATTTTCCTTTCTCCTCCTTCTAACTTTCCGCCCGCGCCCTGGCAACAGTAAAAGGGTATCAACCCCTTAGGCGCGCGTAAATTATAAAAAAAAAAAAAAAAAAAAAAATACATAGCATGTGTAACGCAGGATGGGTACATATTAAATTTCCTTATAGACGCTGGGGCGAATAAGAACTTCATCAAACAAGATTCAGTTCCATGTCCCGAACACGTCAAAATCCCATTTCAAGTCAATAGTCCTGCCGCCAATATCCTAGTTAAAAACAAAATCTGTGGAAAGTTCTTTAAGTACCTAGGCTGGGATCTCGAGATAACATTTTTCTTCCTCCCAAATTTGAATTCGTTCGTTGGTATCATAGGGGACGATACTCTGAAGCAGCTGAAGGCTGTTATAGACAGAGAAAAAAATAGGCTTACCATTGAATTTAATAAAATCATCCCTCTCAATAACCATGCTTCTGCTGAATTAATAAGCCAAATGCTTACCTTGGGCGGAAATGTTTCTATGTTAGGAAGGTCTAGATTAGGAGATCTTTACATGAAGTTCGAAAGTCTTTTCGGTCCAGTAAGGAACGAGAAAGTAAAAACCAACATACGTGCGGAATTTCGTACAACAACCAACGAACGAATCTACTCCAAAAGTTATCCTTATCCCGCTTATATGAGAGAAGAGGTTGAAAGACAGGTAAATGAACTTCTGTCAGAGAAGATCATCCGTCCATCTAATAGCCCATATAATTCATCTACATGGGTTGTTCCGAAAAAGCCGAAGCCAAACGGAGAAAAGCAGTACAGAATGGTCATCGATTACAAACGTCTAAGCGCCGTAACAATTCCTGATACATATCCTATCCCTGATATTGACAGCACACTTGCCAGTCTAGGTGATGCTCGATTCTTCACAACGCTTGACCTGACCTCAGGGTTTCATCAGATCCTCATGAAAGAAAAGGACATTCCGAAAACAGCCTTCTCATCAATGAATGGGAAGTACGAATATTTAAGACTCCTGTTCGGCCTCAAGAATGCTCCAGCAATCGTTCAGCGCATGATAGATGATGTGCTTAAGGAGTTAATAGGTAAGATTTGCTATGTCTATATAGATGACATAATTATTTTTAGTAAACCAGAAGAAGATCATCTAAGAGACAACGAGATCGTCTTCTCCAAAATTAGCGAAGCCGTATTGAAAATCAACCTGGAAAAAACTAACTTCTTAGCCACTAGCGTCGAATTTCTTGGCTACCTTGTTACTCCTGATGGTATCCTTACACCGACCACTAGCCCCTGCCATTCGCACTGAGTAATAGAAATCACAATGTGAAACTCAAACTCTGGAAAGCAAGGATTCAGGAGTATAACTACGAATTGATTTACACACCAGGTAAATTGAATTTCGTGGCTGATGCTCTCTCACGCCTGAAGACGGAAGTTAACCTTCTGCCGTCAACCTAACGCAGCCGGAACAGCTGGCGAAAAAGACACAAGTACTGAATCTGCAAGCGAGCTACAAGAAGCACTCTCGGAATCAGCCACGGATACTGCAGGTGAAGGACAAGCCTCAGGGGCAGACTCATTGACTGGTAGGGCTGAAGAGGGACTTTGTGAGCTCTCCAACAGGTCTACAAGCACTCCCTCCTGTCCTGGTGAACGTAACTAGCAAAAGGGTGAAACTTGATATGGATCATTTACATGACATTAGTGTTAAAAACATAGAACACATTAAATCCCTAAAAGAAAGTCTTAGTTCATCTATAATTACAGAAATTTGTATCATCATACAATCTGTTTGCTCTGTGGAAAGATCTACGGGAGAGCTAACATTCCAGAACTTCGTACGTCCTTTCGTCACAAGCAAGTCCCTTGCCCAGCGCAGCGCGTTACCCAGGAAGTTCAACAACCCGATGGAAACCTAAGCTGCTCAACATGTTCATGTGTTGATCTGCGGGACGCAGATATTTGAAAGGGCGGCAGTTAACACGCGTAAGGAGCCATCTATCTGACTGAAATACGATAAGGCTCAAGTATCCAGTATGCATTTTTCACCTCTATGAGCTTTCCCGTGGGAACCAAGGCCATTGAAGTCAATTGTGCCGAGGTTAGATTTTGAGTATTAGACACATTGTTAGGCAGCCTGATCGAGTACTCAGTTGAATAAACAACTACGAGTATTTATAACGTAATATAAAAATCGTATTTTAAATCCAAGTTGCGTGGCTTGTTCGCGGATTATATTTTTTTAAAAAACTCCTTCTAAAGGACTTTTATTTATATTATTTATTATTAATTTACTTATTTTTCTTGTGATACTATAATTTCTGAAATTTAAAATTCTCATATATTTTGGTCCATTACATGGAGGTTTTTTCCTCCAATAATAATTGTTAATATACAAAGCATTTAAATACCAAATGTATCTTTCAGTAGTAAGATTTTAATAATCATATCTCTGTGTAAGCTGTGCTTAATCAATAGAAAATGAATGAAAATGTTTAACTATGAAAATAAAATAAATATCGAATCTAATCAAGAAATCGACAACCAAACGATTGATTATTTACAACAACGAAAACATCAAACTGATTGGCGAAATCTGATTGTAGTGCAAGGCAAAACATTTCGAGGGTCTAGTTACTTTCAAAATCTTCCGGGGCGATCTTCAACCAATATTAGGCCGGAACCAGTGTGAAAAAATGGGGTTCGTCGCACGAATTATTAAGATCGATAAGGAAACAGAAGGTGTAGCAGAGGCTTTAATTTTCACGAATATTCCATATTGATTTATTAATATTACATGAGTTAAAACATCGAATAACTTTAAGAATATGCAATATTGTCAATTGTGAACGTATCCCCGCAGTTGGTAGTCGGCTTACGGCGATCCGTTTTGAATTTGACATTTTAATGTCAGCATATCATTTTACTTTTAAATTATTTTCTCAACCAACTGTGGGAGGACGCACAAAAGCGTAAGTCTATAAAATCATTATTAATATATTATATACATTGTACTGAAATGTTGTCGATCCGTGAATAGGAAATAAAACAATACATGAAGGAAAACTAGTGTACTTATTTGGATCCCTCCTGGTTGCGATAAATAATCCACAAATTTTACGAGTATTTCGCTTTTTCTACGAAAAGCAACAATTAGGAATTGCAAGCAATTACCCGCCGAGGAGAACATAACCTGCATTCATTCGGGCAATACGAAGAACAAGAAAACGCATTCGATTAAGGACACCACGAAGTTTGAAGAACGTGTCAGAGGAGCGCTAGTGATCTGTTGGTGGCATTTTCCTTTGCTCGTGGAGGGGATACGTGATAAGGGTGAGTGTTTGTGCCTTTTTGAATCTGTTTTGGGGCTGGGACTAGTCAGGGTGTGTTATATTAGCGGAAATATAGAGAGTACGGTATAGCGGGCCAGGTAACGGTAGCGTCACGTCATATTACAGTATGCCAAAAACGTGTGCTACAGCTAAGGTCTCTGATATGCAGGAGGCAAATATAAATAGCGATGAGTCGAGTGCGACAGTTTACGAGTTAACTGTGGATGAACCATGCGGTACATATTAAATTTCCTTATAGACGCTGGGGCGAATAAGAACTTCATCAAACAAGATTTAGTTCCATGTCCCGAACACGTCAAAATCCCATTTCAAGTCAATAGTCCTGCCGCCAATATCCTAGTTAAAAACAAAATCTGTGGAAAGTTCTTTAAGTACCTAGGCTGGGATCTCGAGATAACATTTTTCTTCCTCCCAAATTTGAATTCGTTCGTTGGTATCATAGGGGACGATACTCTGAAGCAGCTGAAGGCTGTTATAGACAGAGAAAAAAATAGGCTTACCATTGAATTTAATAAAATCATCCCTCTCAATAACCATGCTTCTGCTGAATTAATAAGCCAAATGCTTACCTTGGGCGGAAATGTTTCTATGTTAGGAAGGTCTAGATTAGGAGATCTTTACATGAAGTTCGAAAGTCTTTTCGGTCCAGTAAGGAACGAGAAAGTAAAAACCAACATACGTGCGGAATTTCGTACAACAACCAACGAACGAATCTACTCCAAAAGTTATCCTTATCCCGCTTATATGAGAGAAGAGGTTGAAAGACAGGTAAATGAACTTCTGTCAGAGAAGATCATCCGTCCATCTAATAGCCCATATAATTCATCTACATGGGTTGTTCCGAAAAAGCCGAAGCCAAACGGAGAAAAGCAGTACAGAATGGTCATCGATTACAAACGTCTAAGCGCCGTAACAATTCCTGATACATATCCTATCCCTGATATTGACAGCACACTTGCCAGTCTAGGTGATGCTCGATTCTTCACAACGCTTGACCTGACCTCAGGGTTTCATCAGATCCTCATGAAAGAAAAGGACATTCCGAAAACAGCCTTCTCATCAATGAATGGGAAGTACGAATATTTAAGACTCCTGTTCGGCCTCAAGAATGCTCCAGCAATCGTTCAGCGCATGATAGATGATGTGCTTAAGGAGTTAATAGGTAAGATTTGCTATGTCTATATAGATGACATAATTATTTTTAGTAAACCAGAAGAAGATCATCTAAGAGACAACGAGATCGTCTTCTCCAAAATTAGCGAAGCCGTATTGAAAATCAACCTGGAAAAAACTAACTTCTTAGCCACTAGCGTCGAATTTCTTGGCTACCTTGTTACTCCTGATGGTATCCTTACACCGACCACTAGCCCCTGCCATTCGCACTGAGTAATAGAAATCACAATGTGAAACTCAAACTCTGGAAAGCAAGGATTCAGGAGTATAACTACGAATTGATTTACACACCAGGTAAATTGAATTTCGTGGCTGATGCTCTCTCACGCCTGAAGACGGAAGTTAACCTTCTGCCGTCAACCTAACGCAGCCGGAACAGCTGGCGAAAAAGACACAAGTACTGAATCTGCAAGCGAGCTACAAGAAGCACTCTCGGAATCAGCCACGGATACTGCAGGTGAAGGACAAGCCTCAGGGGCAGACTCATTGACTGGTAGGGCTGAAGAGGGACTTTGTGAGCTCTCCAACAGGTCTACAAGCACTCCCTCCTGTCCTGGTGAACGTAACTAGCAAAAGGGTGAAACTTGATATGGATCATTTACATGACATTAGTGTTAAAAACATAGAACACATTAAATCCCTAAAAGAAAGTCTTAGTTCATCTATAATTACAGAAATTTGTATCATCATACAATCTGTTTGCTCTGTGGAAAGATCTACGGGAGAGCTAACATTCCAGAACTTCGTACGTCCTTTCGTCACAAGCAAGTCCCTTGCCCAGCGCAGCGCGTTACCCAGGAAGTTCAACAACCCGATGGAAACCTAAGCTGCTCAACATGTTCATGTGTTGATCTGCGGGACGCAGATATTTGAAAGGGCGGCAGTTAACACGCGTAAGGAGCCATCTATCTGACTGAAATACGATAAGGCTCAAGTATCCAGTATGCATTTTTCACCTCTATGAGCTTTCCCGTGGGAACCAAGGCCATTGAAGTCAATTGTGCCGAGGTTAGATTTTGAGTATTAGACACATTGTTAGGCAGCCTGATCGAGTACTCAGTTGAATAAACAACTACGAGTATTTATAACGTAATATAAAAATCGTATTTTAAATCCAAGTTGCGTGGCTTGTTCGCGGATTATATTTTTTTAAAAAACTCCTTCTAAAGGACTTTTATTTATATTATTTATTATTAATTTACTTATTTTTCTTGTGATACTATAATTTCTGAAATTTAAAATTCTCATATATTTTGGTCCATTACATGGAGGTTTTTTCCTCCAATAATAATTGTTAATATACAAAGCATTTAAATACCAAATGTATCTTTCAGTAGTAAGATTTTAATAATCATATCTCTGTGTAAGCTGTGCTTAATCAATAGAAAATGAATGAAAATGTTTAACTATGAAAATAAAATAAATATCGAATCTAATCAAGAAATCGACAACCAAACGATTGATTATTTACAACAACGAAAACATCAAACTGATTGGCGAAATCTGATTGTAGTGCAAGGCAAAACATTTCGAGGGTCTAGTTACTTTCAAAATCTTCCGGGGCGATCTTCAACCAATATTAGGCCGGAACCAGTGTGAAAAAATGGGGTTCGTCGCACGAATTATTAAGATCGATAAGGAAACAGAAGGTGTAGCAGAGGCTTTAATTTTCACGAATATTCCATATTGATTTATTAATATTACATGAGTTAAAACATCGAATAACTTTAAGAATATGCAATATTGTCAATTGTGAACGTATCCCCGCAGTTGGTAGTCGGCTTACGGCGATCCGTTTTGAATTTGACATTTTAATGTCAGCATATCATTTTACTTTTAAATTATTTTCTCAACCAACTGTGGGAGGACGCACAAAAGCGTAAGTCTATAAAATCATTATTAATATATTATATACATTGTACTGAAATGTTGTCTATCCGTGAATAGGAAATAAAACAATACATGAAGGAAAACTAGTGTACTTATTTGGATCCCTCCTGGTTGCGATAAATAATCCACAAATTTTACGAGTATTTCGCTTTTTCTACGAAAAGCAACAATTAGGAATTGCAAGCAATTACCCGCCGAGGAGAACATAACCTGCATTCATTCGGGCAATACGAAGAACAAGAAAACGCATTCGATTAAGGACACCACGAAGTTTGAAGAACGTGTCAGAGGAGCGCTAGTGATCTGTTGGTGGCATTTTCCTTTGCTCGTGGAGGGGATACGTGATAAGGGTGAGTGTTTGTGCCTTTTTGAATCTGTTTTGGGGCTGGGACTAGTCAGGGTGTGTTATATTAGCGGAAATATAGAGAGTACGGTATAGCGGGCCAGGTAACGGTAGCGTCACGTCATATTACAGTATGCCAAAAACGTGTGCTACAGCTAAGGTCTCTGATATGCAGGAGGCAAATATAAATAGCGATGAGTCGAGTGCGACAGTTTACGAGTTAACTGTGGATGAACCATGCGGCCACTCGACTAAAGCGGTATCAAGTGGAGCTATAGGGTACAGAATGATGAATCAGATTTTGGACCTTCAGGCTGAAGTGCAACGAAGTAATCAACGCCTGGCGGAGAGTGCACAACGGCGACTCCAATTGGAGGAAGGGCAACGTGAGCGTTCATGCGAGCAACAATGTCGAAACGTGGAAAATCGGCAGAGTGAATGTGTTAGTGGGCAGGCGGGCGCTAATATTTTAAGGATGTCAGCAGCTTAAGACCCTGAAAATTCTAAGACGCCATCGTTGGCAGCTGTACTGGGAGCATTAAATCGCACGTTATCAGCATCGAGATCAGACCATCGTTTAAAACTGTACGTTCTACCAGAATTTGATGGACGTGCGGATCAGTGGCCGATGTTCCTAGTATCGGTCAATATATCATCAGAAGAGTATCAATATACGCAGCGTCAGAACTTAATAAGACTTCAGAGGGCAATTAAGGGTAAGGCGAGAGAAGCAGTCGAGTGTCTTCTAATACACAGCGGAAATGTTCAGCGCATTATTGATACACTCCAGGAGAATTTTGGTACACCGGATCAGCTAGTTAAAAGCCAGATTGAGAAAATACGGAACGTGCCAATGATTCCTGAGAATCGGATAGATCTACTCGTACCATACGCTGCTAAGGTTCAAAACTTAGTGTCCTTCTTGGAATCCGCGCAGAGTGAGCATCACTTGTGTAACCCGACTCTCATGGACGAATTAGTTCAGAAGCTTCCAGTACAGCGCAGGTTAGATTGGGCTAGGCAAGCGATTAAGGTCAAACCGAGAGCGACAATTAAACACTTTAATGATTGGTTGCGTGAACTAGCGAGTATCTTGAATTTAACGTGTACATCCATCAGCGAGCAGCCGCGGCAGTTCAGCAGTGTTGGGAAACCTCGACTGTTTCACGTTAACGATACTGGTAGGGAGGTTCGTCTTGATAGCATTTGTGGGCTATGTTCAGAGCGGCATGAGATGACAAGTTGTAGGCAGTTCCTAGATAGGGATATTGATCAGCGATGGAGAATTGTTCGTCAAATACGGTTATGTTTCAATTGTCTGCAAGGCGGCCACAGAGGTAAGGACTGTTTGTAGCGACATAGCTGTGATATAAGAGATTGTGGTAGAAAGGTTCACAATTTACTTCACAATAGAAAACGAGAGTTGACTTGGCGAAGTGAAGGTAACACTAGACTGGCTAAGGAAACAAGGTAATCCAAAAGGTAGTTAGCGGTGTGTATCAAGAGCCCGGAACAGTCCGGCCGAAGCCGTCCTTTACTAATGTGGTCAGGGACTGTCCCTCTACAAAGCTGTTATTCAAAATTCTGTCGGTCAAATTGTACGCAAACGATAAGGAGATGAAAAGGAGAGTTGACTTGGCGAAGTGAAGGTAACACTAGACTGGCTAAGGAAACAAGGTAATCCAAAAGGCAGTTAGCGGTGTGTATCAAGAGCCCGGAACAGTCCGGCCGAAGCCGTCCTTTACTAATGTGGTCAGGGACTGTCCCTCTACAAAGCTGTTGTTCAAAATTCTGTCGGTCAAATTGTACGCAAACGATAAGGAGATCACTTGTTTTGCCCTTTTCGATGAGGGCTCTTCGGTGTCCCTAATTAATGAGAGTTTGATTAATCGACTTGGCTTAGACGGAGAGGATGATTATTTAACCCTTCAGTGGTTTGGAAATAACACCGTCACGGAGTCGTCAAAGTGTGTTGATGTACAGGTTTCTGGTGTCTGGCCGAACAGTAAACGATTCCAGCTCAAGAACGTTAGGACTGTTAAAGATCTGAAACTACCATCTCAAACATTAGACATCGCCAACCTACACGTGAAGTATAGATACAGGAAAAACCTCCCTATTTGCGAGTACACAGACGCGACTCCGGAGCTATTAATCGGACTCGACAATGCCTTCCTGGGAGTGCCACGAAGGATTGCAGCGGACGGGTGGAAGGGGCCAGCGGTGGTCCTGACCAAGCTAGGTTGGGTGGTATATGGCAATGATAAAGATGGTTCGCCGAAGCGAAACCACCATGCGTACTTCGCTCGAGTCAAGGATGCATCGATGGATGATCTTGAAGATAGGGTAAACGACTACATCGTCAATGAGGGGTTAGTTGTGCGAGATGATGTGAAGCATGTTGAATCTTCGTATAACGTTCGAGCAAAACTACTGTTGGAAGGTACCACAAAACGCGAGGGTCGGCGCTTTGAAACCGGTCTACTATGGAAGTGTGAGGAGGTGGTTCTGCCATCGAGCAGATATATGGCCGAGAAAAGACTACGAGCACTGGAAAGTAAGTTTCAAAGAGACGATGTGTATCGCAAAGAATATTGTCGGATCATGGAAGAGTACGAGAAGAAGGGCTATTCGAAGAAGCTCAGTGCAGCTGAAGCAGCGAAGATTGGACCACGAACATGGTATTTACCTCACTTCGGTGTAGTCAACCCGAATCGGCCGGGAAAGGTACGTCTGGTATTCGACGCAGCGACAGAGGTGAAAGGCGTTTCTTTAAATTCCACCCTGTTAAGTGGTCCTGATCAATGCCAAGATCTTGCAACTGTATTATCTAAATTTAGGGAAAGACCTATAGGCGTTTGCGCTGATATCGTCGAGATGTTTCACCAGGTGCGAATCATTAGAGAAGATCAAGACTCACAACGCTTCTTATGGAGAGCGAATCGGACTGAGGCAATAGAGGAGTATGTGATGAACGTTATGACCTTTGGAGCCACTTGCTCGCCGTGCTCCGCGCAATTCGTCAGGAATAAAAACGCGGAAGAGTTTCAACCGAAATTTCCGGCTGCCGTGAAAGCGATAATTGAAAACCACTACGTGGACGACTTCGTCCACTGCTTTGTAGTTTGTAGTTTGTAGTTTGGATTCACGCACAGGGAGGATTTGATTTGAGGAGATTCGTTTCGAACTCGATGTTGGTCAACAATAAATTCAACGAAGACCGGGCGCGAGCATCAATTTTAAACCTTGAAAAGGGCGAGGCTGCGATTTTCCAAAAGGTTTTAGGTTTGCACTGGGATACGATACGGGATGTGCTTCGATTTGTAATGGCGTTCGGGAAAATCGATGCTGCTTTGCTGAAAGGTGCGAGGAAGCCAAGTAAGCGTGAAACGCTCAGCATAGCGATGTCAGTCTTTGACCCCTTTGGATTAGCGACAGAATACACCCTAATGGCGAAACTGATTCTCCAGGTCATATGGCGGGCTCAAATTGATTGGGACGAAGGCCATGAAATGTGGAAGAAGTGGTTGCGAAGCCTAAAGGAGGTGGAAAGGATATGTATCCCTCGGTGCTACGGCGCTGTTTTCTCCAGCGCACCAGTAGAGCTACATATATTCGCAGACGCCAGCGAAATAGCGTACGCTGCTGTTGGCTATTGGCGAATACCGAATCAGGCTGGCAAAATACATCTGGCGTTCGTAGCCGGCAAAGCTAAGTCTGCGCCACTTAAACTGACATCAATCCCGCGTTTGGAGCTACAGTCTGCAGTCCTAGCCGCGCGTCTTCGGCAAACGATCATTTTGAGACACAACGTAACACCAGCGAGAGTCGTTATGTGGAGTGACTCGCGAACCGTTTTGTCCTGGATAGCATCTGATCACAGGCATTATAAACCATATGTTGCGCACCGAGTCGACGAAATCCTGGGAGTTTCTGACGTCAAGGAATGTAGGTGGGTCCCTAGTGCATTGAACCCAGCAGACTTTGGCACGCGATTAAAAGATGTGAATCGCAATTCGTTCTGGATAAGTGGCCCAGAATTTCTTATAGAGGACGAATCGGCCTGGCCAACAAATCAATCTGTTCTGAAAACGAATGAAGAAATACGCAATAGATTTATGTTACTGATTAACACCGGCAGTGACGACTTCTCAAGATTCTCTTCGTTTACGAGACTAAAAAGAGTGGTAGGATGGATGCTGCGTTTCCGAGACAATTGCCTATTAACACGGACCGGAAGAAGGCGGGGATTATTGACGGTAATGGAGTTAGAGGCGGCAGAACTGGCTATTTGTCGCAGTGTACAAAGGAGCGCTTTCTCACAAGACTACAACGCATTAGACGCGAAAGGCTGTGTGGGGAAAGACAGTTATTGTGGAAGTTGACGCCTTGCTTAAACGAATCGCGCGTCATTTGTATGAATGGACGTATAAATAATGCCAGCGAGGTTCCCTATCGTACTCGAAAGCCGGTGATACTTCCGAAATTACATCACATGAAAAATCTCATCGTTAACCACTATCATTGTCTATGGAAACATCAGAATGAGAACACCATCATCTCAGAATTTCGCAAACGATATTGGATTCCTCACATTAGGGTTGTCGTGCGACGTGTAAGAAATTCGTGTTCAACCTGTAGGAGAATACAGCGAAACCAAGCACCCCCCTAATGGGTCAACTACCGCCGGATAGGCTCACTCGCTTCGTAATGCCATTTTCATATGTAGGCATTGATTATATGGGCCCATTTTCGGTGGTTAATGGGCGAAGAACCGAAAAAAGGTGGATTGCTCTTTTCACTTGTATGACGATACGTGCGGTGCACTTGGAGATCGCGAGAGATCTCTCCACCGACACTTGTTTAATGTGTATACGCAACTTCATAAATCGACGTGGGACTCCAGTGCGCATTCGCTCGGACAATGGCACGAACTTCGTCGGTGCTGACCGGGAGCTTAAAAGGCAACTCTAGGAATTTGATCTGGGAACGATAGCCGATGCCCTCGCCACGAGAAACATAGAATGGATTTTCAACTGTCCTCTAAATCCGCACGCCGGTGGATGTTGGGAGCGCCTCGTACGTAGCGTGAAGAGAGCTATGGGACACGCCTTGTTTGGAGAGAGCCTGCATGAGCATAGTCTCTACAGCCTGATGAGCGAGGCTGAAAATGTCGTGAACTCGCTACCGCTTACTCATATTCCGTTAGATACACCCACTGATGAACCCTTAACCCCGAATCATTTTCTTATAGGTACTTCTAATTCAGAACAGACGCCCCATCCGCACGAAGAGAAGTTGTTCGCCACCAGAAAACAATGGCGAAAGGTTCAACAGATCCAATACCGGTTTTGGAAAAAGTGGCTGGCGGAGTATCTCCCCGATCTCTGTCGGAGGACGAAATGGTACCGTCCGGTTACACCGCTTGCAGTTGGGGACCTAGTACTCCTGTGCGACAGCACTATTCATCGCTCCAAGTGGCCTATGGGACGAATTACAAAGGTCTTTCCCGGAAAGGACCTACAGGTTAGAGCCGCCGAAGTGCAGGTGAAATCCGGTATTGTCAAGCGGCCCGCTTGTTTGCTGGCCAAGTTGGATGTCAGTGTCGGTGAATCTGAGGGTTACATTCACGGAGGTGGGGATGTAGCAGAGGCTTTAATTTTCACGAATATTCCATATTGATTTATTAATATTACATGAGTTAAAATATCGAATAACTTTAAGAACATGCAATATTGTCAATTGTGAACGTACCCCGCAGTTGGTAGTCGGCTTACGGCGATCCGTTTTGAATTTGACATTTGAATGTCAGCATATCATTTTACTTTTAAATTATTTTCACAACCAACTGTGAGAGGACGCACAAAAGCGTAAGTCTATAAAATCATTATTAATATATTATATGCATTATTATATACATTGTACTGAAATGTTGTCGATCCGTGAATAGGAAATAAAACAATACATGAAGGAAAACGAGTGTTCTTATTTGGATCCCTCCTGGTTGCGATAAATAATCCACAGAAGGTTTGGGCTGCTGTAAGACATTTCAGTATGATATCGATTTCGTCGATAACGCCAAATTCTAAATAATACCATCAATGAAAGTACCACACACATTACGCTAAAGAACTAAACACGAGCTAGACAAAATGGTAAAATTGAAAGTGATAGAGCCCATATCAGAACCAATTCCAGCAGTTAGCCCTATGGTCACGATTAAAAAAGCTGGAAAAATTCGTATCCATACTACCTTGAAATTTAAATACCGGAGTTTATTCAGAAAATGAAAAATACAAGTTTATTCATCTAAATCTATATTTTCCCCTTCAAAGTAGTCCCCATCGACTGCAACACACTTATGCCAGCGCATAAATTACGAATAATGATGTGCGACGGTGCGTTAGCATGGTGCAAAATCCACGAGTTTTCTGCCCACAATTCCGGTCTCTTTCGGCGAATTGCTTCATGTAAACGTCTCATAACGCCCAAATAATACTCTTTGTTTACTGTCTGGCCTCCTGGAAAAATTCATGACGCACTACACTGTTGTAATCCATGAAAACCGTGAGCATTGCCTTCTATTTTGACTGAAAACAACGTGTTTTTTTTGGTCTCGGCTCATTTGGTGAACGCCGTTCACTTGCCTGTTGTCTGGATTGCGTGTCTTACTCATAAACCCACGTCTCGTCTCCAGTAATGATCCTTTTGATGAATGTGGGATCGGATTCAGCCTCGCAAATCATTTCTTTTGCGACGTAAACACGGTCTCTTTTTTGCATGAAATCGACGAAAACCCAAATCATTAACCAAAATGTCTTGGACGGATCCATAGGCAATGTTCAAGTCCTCCGCTATCTCTCTGATGGTTAATTTGCGGTTATTGACCAACATTTCTTTTACTCCATCAATGTTTTCGTCGGTTTTCGATGTCGATGGTCTGCCACTGCGTTCATCATCTTCGATTCGCTCACAACTTTTGAACCGCTCATTCCACTGGTAAGCGACTGTTTTCTTTAGAGAATCGTTGCCGATACACTTTTTCAACATTTCCAACGTTCGCGTACGTTCGTTGTTACAAAATTTAAATTCATTCATTAAGGCGACAATTAACGATTCTGAACTCAAGCTGGTAAAAAATGCGGCGCAACACGGATGGTCAGACCATAGCATTAAATTGCCCCAAGTCGTGCAGAAATATGTGTCCTTTAAGCAAGAGATAACTTTCGAGCAAATCATATTATTTCAGGAAAATAAAACCATAGGCCTTGAAATAGAGATCCAAAACGTTGTAAAGCAATGCCATACTTCCCAAAAAGGAATAATCAAATAATCAATAATCTCGGGCACGACGATCATTGTTTTAGTGTGGTCAGACAAATGACATCAAAAAGTTTCTAGAAAGGTGTAATGTGTGCCAGCAAACACAAAGGGCAAGCACACGCCAGCCAACAATTTTGAAAACGATTCCGCACTACCCATTTCAGGTGGTGTCGTCTGATATTTTCACATTTCATGGAAATTAATGATAATCGCAGATCATCATCGATTTCAAAAAAAGTAGAAGCAGCAACAACCAATGAAGTAATTCTCTATTTTCATCAATGGTTCTCAGTACATGGTATACCAGAATCTTTAACTCCTACACACTTACAAAAAATGCTTAGCTTAAAGTTACTTAACAATCTTATACAAACTTACTGGCCCCACACAGGCACTCTAAGCTACTCTAAATTCGTATATCTATGTCTTTCGACTTTTTTACATTTTACTTAGAAATATTTATTTTGTATACTTAAGGCTAAGAAAAAATATTTGTTAACAAAAACCTTAGCATATGGACATTATTTTATTTTGTATAAAAACGTAATATCCAACTTAAAATAAACCTTAGTCTACCTAACCTACGAGGGGCGTTCAACATATTCTCGGTATCGGGGTGAAGCTGTGGTTGTATATATAAATTTATCAAGTAATACTATTATTTTAGTGCATTCATGTAAAATTTCATATAAATGTGATTATTAATTCGCGTTTTATCTCTAGTTAAACAGAATCATAATGGCAACTGAGACGATGATGGAGAAAATTGTGCATCGCGCTGTAATTAAATTTCTCACTAAGCAAGGAAAAAGTGAAAAAACTATTCATGAAGAGATGGTGGCTGTTTACCAGGGTTCCGCACCTTCATTATCAACTGTGTCAAGTGAGTTCAAGAGAGGCAGAGAGAGCATTGAAGACGACCCCCGCTCCGGCGCCCCGGCTACTGCTTGTACGGGATAAAGCATCAAAGAAGTCGAAAAACTTGTTCTTGAGGATGCCCGAATAAAGGTGAAAATGATGGCAGAGATCACCAAGCTTTCAATTGGTACCATTCACACCATTCTTCATGACCATCTTAACCTTTCAAAGGTCAGTGCAAGGTGGGTGCCACGAATGCTCACAGCGCCTCAGAAAAAAGTGAGAATCGCATGCTGTAGAGAGCTTTGGAGATGTGTAGTGAGAACGCGGACGGTGTTATGGATCGAACTGTTACTGGGGACGAAACATGGGTCCACCACTATGACCCTGAAAGCAAACAAGAGTCCATGCAATGGCATAAAAAAGGAACAGACCCCCCGAAGAAGTTCAAAGTCACTCCGTCTGCCGGGAAGCTCATGGCCACAGTTTTTTGGGACTCAAAGGGAATCTTGCTCATTGAGTACAAAAAAAAAGGTGAAACCATCAACGCCACATCCTACGCTTCTACTCTGCATAATTTGCGGGAGGAAATTAAAAAGAAAAGACGGGGTAAACTCGCAGCGGGTGTGTTGCTTCTTCATGACAACGCTCCTGTTCACACGGCGCGAGTTTCCAAGGCTGCTGCGCGAGATTGTGGTTTCGAAGAAATCCAACACCCACCCTATAGTCCAGACCTTGCCCCTACAACATACAAAATACACACATAAAAACATAGACATTATACACAATAATATACATATATTAGCATACACCTTTGTATAGATGCTAACCTAAACCTATGCAAGCTGGCCATCGCTGTTTACAACCCAATAGATTGGTCAGCTCTGCCTCATTAGAGAGGCTGGTCCGTAATTGACGGAAACGATGACGGAACATCTTCTCCATCATTCAACCACCAGAAATGCTGGTGCTGCCGAACGACATCCCTCTTACCGCGATTCTCCACCGCCCTACTGGCGTGTGCGACGTCTCTGTTGATCAAGGTAGAGGAATGCTTCCGGTGGAACGAAGCCGTCAGAGAGCACACTTTCGTGGTAAAGGTAATTGGGGTAGTAAGCCCTAGATATCAGGTTATTCGTTGCTCTTGCAATGTGCCTTCGAGTCAGCTTAATTACGAAGTTGTCCACTCGTATTAGGTTCGCCCTATTGTAAAGGACCTCACTAGGATACAATTTTTTGTACTCCGACTCTGGTGTTCTGTACAAGCGAAGGGAAGCCCTAAGGTAAGCCCTCTCAAACGCCCGAATCTTTTCCATTAAGCTTGCTCGTACATTGAACCACACGGGACAATCAAATACCAGCATGGGCCTGATAAGGCCCATGTAGCAGATTAGTTTTACCCTCGCATCGAGCTGGCTGCTATAAAACAGTCTCTTTGTAAAGGCAAAAACGCCTTTAGCTCTGGCCAGAGCAGCATCTACATTTTCGTCAAAATACAGAAACTGATCTAGCCAGATCCCAAGTTATCGGACTATATTCCGACAGGCAAGAGGTTGTCCGTGTTGCAATGAATGGTTGCAATGAATGGTTGCAATGATCTAGAACTTTCGTCAATTTTTTCTGGTATCCCTAAAGGCTCCAGACAACGGCGTCCTAAAGAGAATTGTTTCCGACTTCTGAAAGTTGATTTTCAACTTCTAGTCATCGCAAAATCGTCCTATCGTATCGAAATCACGCTGCAAGAGCGTATTAATGACCTCGATTTTTGGACCTGTTCTGTACGCTATCAAATCGTCTGCATACGCAATAGTATGTGGAAGAGAACCTATCAAGTCGCTTGTATAAATGTTGAATAGGATCGGCAAATTGACCGCGCCTTGCTGAAGACCATTTTTAATTTGAAATATTCCAACAGGAGTCACATCACCATTTTTCACGATGAACTGTCTGTTGGTTAGCATATTATAAAGAATGTATAAGAGTGGTTTGCTGATAACCAACCCAGTCAGCTTATAGAACAGACCCTCCACGGTATCGAAGGCCATTTCCAAGGTAACAAGGCAGGCACCAGTACATTGGTTTTTGCCTTTATTCCATTGGATATCGGACAACAATGGCGGCAAGTGAGATATCATGTCCCGCCTTAAAACCGAATTGATTATCCAGAACTATATAATTGTCCTCAACCCACTTAATCAGATCTCTTTTTTTTTCAAAAACTTTACTGATATTCGGAAAGAGACTTATCAACCTTAGATTCGCATGAATGCGCTGGATAATGTGCATTATTCATTGCATTATTAAACAGGGAGGTGTAAATGTCCACCGCTTCCAGAGTAAGATGTCGAAGCACGATGTTCGGAATACCATCGGTCCCCACTGATTTCTTAACTCTTATTGTGTCGAAGATCTCATTTCCTTCGAAATGAACGGGGGTAGGTCACCCTCTCTGGCAATGACATTATTTGACATATTTCCTGTCGCTAAACCGCGTGAAGCCAGAGCCTTCGGTTCGCCAATTCTCTACTTCATTTCGAATGTAGGAGTTGTGCACCAAGACGATATTGTCCAGGTCGTGATTAGGGCCAATGATATCAGTGGCCTTGTATACTTCCTGGAAGGTCGCCCCTATGGCCTCAACTTTCTCCTGTGGATCCTCGACCACAGAGAAGTCGTCATCGTCAGCGGCTTCATTTGGATCAATTGCCTGCTATTGTCAGTAACCGTTCGTTGTCTGTTGTCCGGGTTATTGTAAGACACTGAAGGTGGTTTTGATTTTTTCTCCGAAATAGTTTATTTATTTGTTTAAATATATTCGGGTTGCTTTTGTTTACAGCCCGAGACTTGTTGTTCCAATATGAACTTATAGAAATTCTGTAATTCTCTTTTATTATCCTTTGAAGATTTTTAATCGACGACTTCAGTGTCCTAATCTCCGGGTCTTGCCTGTCAATTAACTGTCTATACAAGTTTTTGAGTCTTGTCAGAAGTCTACTTTTCTGTCGGTGTAGTGCGTCAATAGTAGGATTGCGGAACAGATCTTCGTTAGTCGTACGTCGATACCGCGATATTGTAGCGTCCATAGTTTATTTAGTTGTCTCGTGCATTGGTTTTAGGTACTTGTCGATCTCCACGTTTAACAAATTCCTATTGGACGGTGGTTGGAGCATGTTCGAGGAGAGTGCTCTTGTTAAAGTTGCGGAGAAGCATGTCCATCGAGTTTTACTGTAGTTGTAGGAATATCTTTGGACAAACTCCTCCAATTCCGCAATTTCGTTGGGAACTGTAATTTCGGTGCTAAAATCGCAATGGTCACTGTCATACACGAATGTGCTCAGACAGTTTAGCGTTTGCAAATTCATACCTCTCAGTCGTATGCGTTCGTCGTACAACAGTAGATCCAAATATGACCCGCCTCTGGGAAATGACGGGTTATTCGTCGCTTTAAGTCCAAGTCTGTACATGACATTGTGCTGACCCCATCAGTCGAGGTTCCCTCAAGTATTTGGCAAATTTTTTCCCCAATCTCTGCGTTTAGCGTTGAAATCCCCGCCGATTATAAAATAATTCTCCCCCGATTCCAGCCTCTGAAGTTAAAAAGCGTCTCGAGCTCTGTAATGAATAACGTGGATCGTGAAGCCTCAGGTGCATAAACAGAGGCCAAGTACAGCCGCTTTCCACTGCGGAGCGGTATGTAAATTGACGACTGCCTCCAACAACCGGAACCTGCGCAACACTCCCTGGTACACTCTGTGAAATTTTATACCTTCTTTAATGAAAATCGCGACACCGCCTCCACGTTTGGATATGGGCCGATCTCTTCTTCTAACAATATAATTATTGTACCTGGAGTACAATTGTGCTTATCGGTTAACTTGGTTTCGCTAGCGAAAAGCACATCAGGACTTTGGTCTTGTAGCAATTTAATCATTCCGGATCTTCGTTCGATCCTAATCAGTGAATTAACATTCACCGCAAAGACTTTCAAAGTTTGCTGTACCACGTGCGTACCCATTACGACGATGTGCTGCGTTAGACACGGCAGCAGCGCATAGTTCTGGTCCACTCGCTTGGCCTGTTCTTGTACTTGCTGTTGCAGCCGAGCCATCTGCCCTTGGATTGCGAGCAAAATGGCCAGCATGTTAGGTGCAGCTTCCGCTGTTCTCGCCATTGGCGCCTGAGAAGCAACAGTCGGTTGCTGTACCGTAGCCCTCCTACCTGATGCCATTTGGGCGTAGGAAATTTGGGACGTGTCGGCTGGTGTTTGAAACCTAACAGGTGAACGTTTGATCTCCACCTTCTACTGCTGAACCAGTTTTGCTTTTTTAATGTCAGCGAACTTAGGGCAGCCCCGATAGTTTGCGGTGTGTCGCTCGTTCCCACATAACACGCACGAGAGCTACCCAGAGCACACTCCTCGGAACTATGGTTCTTTGCGTACCTCACGCATCGAGCTTCATTTCACAGTTCGGCGCAGCGTGCCCGAACCTCTGGCAGCGAACGCATTGTATAACGCCTTCACTCCTTTTCAATTTTTCCCAGTGAACCACTTGGTAGTCTAGGACATTGATACTCCATAGACTATCCAGACGGCTTTCGGGACTGAGCTGCACCAGGAAAGAAGGCAGACTTCGTTTCTCCTCCCTGGCTCTAGCTGTGGTAAATGGCTTTACCCCCACAAACTTTAGTCCTTCGCACTCCTTCTCGTTGAGTAGTGCCAGGATCTCCTCAGGACCAGAAGACGGTCCCAACCACTTCAGCAGCATCGACTGCCGCTTTTTACACTTCGGTGTGAATGAGTCGTCGTTTCTTTTACGAGTTCTTTCAGTTTCGCGTAGACCTCCACTGTATTACGGTGGATGGCATGGCGATCGTTCACCAATCTCATGATTTTAAAATTATTACCAATGGCCAACTTTCAAAGGTCCTTGGTTGCATTTACCTCTAATTTATAGGTTGTTACCGTCGATTCCCTAAACAAAAAAAAACAACGCTGCGACGTCAAGCGGAAGGGCGCTGGACTAACCTGTAGAAAGTATGTGGGCGCCACGCGATTGCTCTTCCGTTCGACTTACCACTGGTTAGAACCGCGACTAACAACCGGCATTCGTGATCGAACCGTCTCAATAAAAAAAAAAAACAAAAAGGAAAAAAAAACCGATATGTACACCACTCTTTCTTACTATGTGTATAATATATATATTTCACAAATTGCTTTACTTAGACTAATGCAAAAGATCTTAAAAACTAACTTATATGTAAACTCCAAAAAAATTAATTCAAAAGACAAATAATAAGGCCAATTCAAAAAAAAAAACAACAAAAGAGAAAACTAAGCAAAATGATTGAATCGGGATTAGACCCTCTGAGCCTAATACAAAAGATCTTAAAAACCAACTTATATCTAAACTCCAAAAACGAGTGCAATAAAAAAAATAATAACGCCAACTCCGAATAGAGACCAAAAGAAAAAAAAAAAAGATTGGTCGAATCGGGATTAGAACCCGGGAATACACGATCACCGACTTTTACTGCGGCCCGTGCCACGACGAAACGAATTCTTGAAAGTTGTGTACTTTGATCCGGCCCGAACTGTTTAACTAAGTATACTTAAGTCACTACTTATTGTCTTTTCACGAATTTGTTTTTAGTTTCTATTTTACATTCGTGTTAAATGTACTTTATGTTCGATATTATATATTCGTACGATACCTTGAAACATGTATATATACGAGTATGTCTATATGCTCTTTCGTCTTTTTTTTCCAATATGTTTTCCTTCTGCCTCTCAATCGACTCCTCTGGTGCGGTTTGACTCCTGTTCTCTTCCTTCGCCTATTTCCTTTTTTTTTCTTTTCTTTTTGTTTATTAGGATATGCTTGTCCTTTTATCCTTAACTTTTTTTTAAATTTCTTAACTCGATGGACGTCTACTCCTTACGTTCGTCCTAACTCAACCAAAACTCAAAACCGACTCCCCTGAATTGTCTATTCGCCCTCCTAACTTCCAACCGGACTCCTTATCCGGTTCGCTCCTTCCCGATTCACGGTAGTTTACCTCGCGCCATAGCGCCGCTACCCACGAGATTTGAGAAAGACGAATTCCAAAAAAAAAAAAACAAAAAAAAAACACAAAAATCGGTCCTCGCTGAGATTCGAACCTACACGCTGTGTTAACCACAAAAGATAAAAGGAGAGACAAAAAGAATAAAACCTTCTTTTAGGCGAAAAACTTTTTCTTAAAAAAAAAACAAATATAACAACTCCCCCCTTTCTTTCAAAAAGGTTTTCGCTAAAAGGACTTCACTTACAGAAGATCAGTTGGATCGTTAAAAATCTTGAGGTCCTTAGCATGCCATACCCCCGCTGTTTTCCCCCTAAGATCCCCCAATTCGTATGTTCACGGCGATACTCTTTTTAACACCTCAAATGGGCTTACATATTTTGGTGCGAGTTTGGCGGTAAAATACTGGGCCGCATCAGACAGCACAACATTTTTTCTCAACACCTTGTCCCTTGGATAAAACTGAGTATCCCTTCGCCTCAGGTTGTACTATCGGGCGGACTGTTGGGAACAAGTGAGTATCCTATTCCTAACATCACTGATCACGACATTCAGGTTCTTAGCCCAGGCTTGAATATCCCCTGATCTATCGGCAGTGTATCCTGTCTCCGGTATAGGCGGCTTATCACCCTTTACTTGCATTTCGCGACCAAAGAGTACGAAATATGGAGTGGTCTTAAGTACTTCATGTGTAGAAGTTCGTATCGCGCAGGCAACTTTTGGGAGCAGTATGTCCCACGTGCGGTGATTGTTGGCTATGTAAGCACGGAGCTTGGTCTTCAAAGTCTGATTGTAACGCTCAGCTGGATTTGCCTGAGGGTGGTAACAGGCTGTGAAATCGAGCGTTACACCATAAGTTGATGCCAACTCAGACAGTTCCCAACTTTTAAATTGTGCGCCGTTATCACAAACGATCCACCTAGGGACGCCAAATACCAAGAACACCTGCTCCTCTAGAATCATTTTAACGGCTTTTGCCGTTTCTGTTCTCACCGGATAAAACAACGGAAACTTCGAGAAATAGTCCACCACGGTTAAGATATATCGATACCCCCTTGTTGAACGTGGCAGCGGGCCGACAAAATCGACACACAGCATCTTCCATGGCTTAGTGACTCCGCTTCTAGTTGCCATAAGACCCGCTGGTTTCTGGAGACTTGGTTTGGAGACCTGACACACTTTACACCGTCGCACGTAACCTGAAATAATATTCCTCATTTTGGGCTAATAGTACTTAGACGTGACCCTATCGAGAGTCTTTTGAATACCCCCATGCCCACTTAATATGTGATCGTGACATTCACGAAGAACTTCGATCCTACTCTCCTTTGGAATGACCTTTTTCCAGAGGTCTTCGGGAGTTACGAGCGCTGGATAATTTGTCGGAACATATCGGTATAGAACTCCATCCTTGAGTCTCCACTGACGATACTTTTCCGGATTCTTGATGACCAGCCCTTTCATCCTATTATACCAAGAATTTTGGATACCTACCAAGGCGACTTCTTCCCCCTGCGCTCTTGATAAGGCATCTGGTACCAAGTGTTCCTTCCCTTTTCTGTGCACAAAAGAAAAACTATTCTGCTGCAATTTGACTGCCCACCGAGCCAACCTACCCTGTGGATCCTTCAAATTATTCAACCATAACAACGAATGGTGATCATGGTGCAAGGCACTCTCACTCTGTTGTAGAAAAGTTGCGTTCCGTCCTCGACAAGGTCCTGCTTAGGTAACTGATCACCTTTTCCCCTTCCCTTGGGTGTGCCTGAGTAAGCACAGCGCCAATACCGAAGCCAGATGCATCTGTGTGAACTGTAAAGGGTAAGCTAAAATCTGGGCAAGTCAATATTGGAGCGTGAACCAATTTCTCTTTCAACTCACGAAAAGAGCTCTCGCACTTCTCACTCCAGATGAACTTTCTCTTCTTCTTCAAGAGTTCGGTAATAGGTGCGACCAAGTCGGAGAAGTTCTGTACGAAACGCCTGTACCACGAGACCATGCCGACAAACCTTCGTACTGCGGTCACCGTCGTCGGTCGTGGGTATTCTACCATACTTCGAACTTTGTTTGAATCGACCAACAACCCTTTTTGGTTGACGATGTACCCCAGATACTTCAGTTCGCCCTTACAAAATTCGCACTTTTCCCGACTAAGTACCAGTCCGGCTTCTTGTATTCGCGACAAAACAGCCTTCAATACAATCAGGTGCTGCTCAAACGTTTCTGTTATAATGATAACATCACCGAGGTACACGAACACGTTCGGTTCAAGGTCGGCTCCGATGACTGTATCAATAAAACGCTGCCATGTTGCTGGAGCATTGTGTATCTTTTAGATGCATTAGCCATTGGTATCTGCCAGTAGGCTGACTTGATATCCAAGGACGAAAGATATTTTGCGTTCCTCAGCTTATCGAGAGTGGCCGAAACATAAGGTATAGGGTACGCATCCCGCTCAGTAACTTGGTTCAACTTTCGGGAGTCTACACAGAAACGATAACTGCCATCTTTTTTTTTAATCAAAAGGATTGGGGAAGACCAAGCGCTAGATGAAGGTTCTATAACACCCGCTTCGAGCATATCATCTACTTCCCTATTGATATGCTCTTGAACTTTCGGAGATACAGGGTAATATCGCTGCTTAATTAGGTCAGCAGTGGTCTTGATAACATGCTCTACAAGGTGGGTACATCCGAGTGCCGCACCCATGCTGGCGAAAACATTATCAATTAAATCTTGTAAGTGCTTCCTCTGCTGGGGTGTTAACTCCGAACTACCACCAATCTCACAAGCTTCCACCGAGAAATGCCACACGCGATTCTTTAAGTCTGGTATAATTGCAAAACGTTCCCAGAAATCAGCACCTAGAATGAGGCAGTGGGCCAAACGAGGTATCACTAAAACTTCCATCAGCTTCAAAGTACCCTCTACCTCTATTGAAACTTGAATAGCTCCCTTCACTTCAACGCCATCCCCATTGGCAATTGATACTGATTTCACGTCCACATCAATCAATTTGCAGTTAAAAGACCGAAGTGTTTCCCAACCAGCTGCCCCTACAATTGTGCGAGAGGCCCCCGAATCCAACAGTCCCAGTAACTTGACCCCATAAATTTCTAACGTAAGGTATGGTCGCCGATCGGAACCTTTCTTCTCCAAAATAAAATCTAACGCCAAGTTACACTCCCCTGCCTTCTTTTTAGCCTTTCCTGACAGGAAAGACCCTTTTGCGGAATTTTTCGCCCGACTTAATGGCCCGCCTGCCCATGAGCCGGAGAACACCGAGGGCAACGACTCCTCACAAATGCCCACTTCGTTGCAGCCATAGCTAGTTTTTAGTTTTATATGCATTTTATTTTCTTAATCACTAACGCTTACATACATACTAACAAAAAATGCTTAAATGCTAGCTTACAATTACTTAACAATCTTATACTAACTTACTGGCCCCACACAGGCACTCTAAGCTACTCTAAATTCTTATAACTATGTCTTTCGACCTCATTTACATTTTCTTTACGGATATTTATTTTCTATACTTAAAGCTAAGAAAAAAAATTGTTAACAAAACTTAGCATATGGACTTTTTTTTTTTAATAAAAACTTAGTATCTAACTTAAAATAAACCTTAGCCTACCTAAACTAAATGTACAATACACACATAAACACACATAGACGTTATACACAATCATATACATATATCAGTATACACCTTTGTATACACTGATATATGTATATGTTTCTTAAATGCTAACCTAAACCTATGCAAGCTGGCCATCGCTATTCACAGAGAAAACAGATTGGTCAGCTCTGCCTCATTAGTGAGGCTGGTCCGTAATTGACGGAAACGACGACGAAACATCTTCCCCATCATTCAACCACCAGCAATGCTGGTGCTGCCGAACGACATCCCTCTTATCGCGATTCCCCACCGCCCTACTGAACCTGAGGCGATCCACACTGCCGTGTGCGACGTCTCTGTTGTAGTTGAGTCGCCTGTCCCCAGCTGTCCGAGCGATATGGAAGATTAACGGCACCGCTGATCTATCCTGGATCAACCCTATCTGAACTAGGTAGAGGAATGCTTCCGGTGGAACGATTCCGTAAAGGTGATTGGGGTAGTAAGCTCCAGATATCAGGTTATTCGTCGAGGTCATTGCTCTTGCAATGTGCCTTTGAGTCAGCTTAATTACGAAGTTGTCCACGCGTATTAGGTTCGCCCTGTTGTAAAGGACCTCATTAGAATAAAATTTCTTGTACTCCGACTCTGGTGTTCTGTACAAGCGAAGACAAGCCCTAAAATAAGCCCTCTCAAACACCCGAATCTTTTCCATTAAGCTTGCTCGTACATTGAACCACACGGGACAACCAAATACCTAAAACAAATGGACGAGACAATTAAACAAACTATGGACACTACAATACCGCGGTATCGACGTACGACTAACGAAGACCTGTTCCGCAATCCTACTATTGACGCACTGCACCGACAGAAAAGTAGACTTCTGACCAGACTTAAAAACTTGTACAGACAGTTAACTGACCGACAAGACCCGGAGATTAGGACACTGAAGTCGTCGATTAAAAATATTCAAACGCTAATAAAAGAAAATTACAGAATTTCTGTAAGTTTGTATTGGAACAACAAGGTTCGGGCTGTAAACACCAGCAACCCGAATATGTTTCCGCAAATAAATAAACTATTTCGGAGAAAAAATCAAAACGACCTTCAGTGTCTTAAAATAGCCCGGACAACAGACAACGAACGGTTACTGACAATAGCAGGCATTGATCCAAATGAGGCCGCTGATGATGACGACTTTTTTGTGATCGAGGATCCACAGGAGAAGGTTGAGGCCATAGGGGCCACTTTCCAGGAAGTATATAAGGCCATTGATAACATTGGCCCTAATTACGACCTGGACAATCGCGTCTTGGTGCACGACTTCTGCATTCGAAATGAAATAGGGAACTGGCGATCCGAGGGCTCTGGTTTCACCCGGTTTAGCGACGAAAATATGGCAAATAACGTCATTGCCAGAGATTGTGGCCTACCCCCGTTCATTTCGAAGGCAGGACTCCATGAGATCTTCGACACAATCAGGGCTAAGAAATCGTTGGGGACCGATGGTATTCCGAACATCGTGCTTCGACATCTTCCTCTAGAAGCGGTGGACATTTACACCACCCTGTTTAATAATGCAATGAATAATGCACATTATCCAGCGCATTGGAAAACGGCGGTGGTTCAACCTATCCCCAAAAAGGGAAAGGATATATCCAATCCGGCGAATCTCCGGTCGATAAGTCTCCTTCCGAATATCAGTAAGGTTTTTGAAAAGGTAATCAATAGAGCTCTGTCTAGGTGGGTTGAAGACAAACATATAGTTCCGGATAATCAATTCGGTTTTAAGGCGGGACATGATATCTCACATGCCGCGTCTAAACTGGTGTCCGATATCCAATGGAATAAAGGCAAAAAACAATGTACTGGTGCCTGCCTTGTTGACTTGGAGAAGGCCTTCGACACCGTATGGTTAGAGGGTCTTTTCTATAAACTAACTTGGCTGGGGATCAGTAAACCACTCTTGTACATTCTTTATAATATGCTAACTAACAGACAGTTCATCGTGACGAATGGTGATGTGACTTCTGTTGGAATATTTCAAATTAAAAATGGTCTTCAGCAAGGCGCGGTCAATTCGCCGATCCTATTCAACATTTTTACAAGCGACTTGATAGGTTCACTTCCCCATACTATTGCGTACGCAGACGATTTGATAGCGTACAGAACAGGTCCAAAAATCGAGGTCATTAATACTCTCTTGCAGCGTGACTTGCGATAAGATAAGACGATTTTGCGATGACTGGAAGTTGAAAATCAACTTTCAGAAGTCGGAAACCATTCTCTTTAGGACGCCGTTGTCTAGAGCCTCAAGGGATACCAGAAAAAATTGGAGAAAGTTCTCGATTATTGGACAACACGAACAGCCTCTTGCCTGTCGAAATGCAGTCAGATACCTTGGAATCTGGCTAGATCAGTTTCTATATTTTGGCAAAAATGTAGATGCTGCTCTGGCCAGAGCTAAAGGTGCTTTTGCCCTTACAAAGAGACTGTTTTATAGCAGCCAACTCGATGCGAGGGTAAAGGTAATCTGCTACATGGCCCTTATCAGGCCCATGCTGGTATTTGGTTGTCAGTTAGTTAGTTTTATATGCATTTTATTTTCTTAACACTAACTCTTACATTCTAACAAAAAATGCTTAAATGCTTGCTTACAATTACTTAATAATCTTACACTAACAATTTCGTTGGGAACTGTAATTTCGGTGTTAAAACCGCAATGGTCACTGTCATACACGAATGTGCGCAGACAGTTTAGCGTTTGTAAATTCGTACCTGTCAGTCGTATACGTTCGTCGTACAGCAGTAGTAGGTTCCCTCTAGTATTTGGCAAATTATTTCCCCAATCTCTGTGTCTAGCGTTGAAATCCCCGCCGATTATAAAATAATTCTCCCCCGATTCCAGCCTCAGAAGTCGAAAAAGCGTGTCGAGCTCTGTAATGAATAGGGTGGATTGTGAAGCCTCCGGTGCATAAACAGAGGCCAAGTACAGCCGCTTTCCACTGCGGAGTGCAGCCATAGCAGCGCACTGGTTGTGAACATTGTGCTGCGATGTGCCCAGGCTGCCTGCATCGAAAACAAGTTAGAGGCCTTGAGTTTAGGTTAGTAGCGGGAACCATCGCGTACAGTTGGTCGTGGTTATCAATGTCTACGTAGGCTAGGTCTGGCTCCAAGAGTGAAGTGATGCGTCTTGAAGGCGGAGGCACGAAACTCTCAACATTTTTTTTTTTTTTTTGTATAATTTACGCGCGCCTAAGGTGTTAGATACCCTTTTACTGTTGCCAGGGCGCGGGTGGAAAGGTAGAAGGAGGAGAAAGGAAAATTGTTTTGTAGTGATTTGAAACTCAGGTGTGTTTGGTTTCGATATTACCTCTCCAGGGGTGGGTGTCCGAATAGGACGGAGAGTTTTTTCTTCACTCAGAGCGATTCGAGGTATAATTCACAGTATTTTTTTCTGTGTTTGAAACTCTACAACAGCCAAATCTACGTGTCAGTGTTATGCCTTCACACTCAGAATTTTTCTGTCTGAGTTCCAATTACACACAATGAAAAACTGACTTGCCATGGGCAGGATTCGAGCCTGGACCACTCCGAGTGAGAAGCGATTGCTAGTACCACTACACCACGGCCACCCCAACATGGTATCTCGTTGCTGCTAATCGATGCTCAATGTCAATCAACTGATCCACAGATGTGATTTCAACCAATGCCATCTGCGTTTGATAAAAGGGAGAAACATTTCGCTTAATCCACTTCAGTTTTACCTCCTCGGGGGACGGATCGCCTAACCTTGAGAACAACCCTAACATCACACTAACAAAAATTCCAATGGTCTCACAACGTCCCTGTGTCCTATTTCTGATCTCTTCCCAAAGCCGATTATCATACCCTGGTGGTAGAAACACAGTTCGTAACTTTTCTATTAAGTGCTTCCATGTGGCAATACTGGGTTTATTCGCCCGGTACCATATGGCTGCTTTTCCTTCAAAAAGATCGTATGCTGAGCGGAAAAGATCATCCCTAGAAATCCCCCTTGCAACCCTTAAATCCTCTACTTTCTCAAGAAAACTACAAAGAGACTGTGTATGATCACCGCTAAACTTCAAACCCCATTTAAAAACCGGGACTCGATCCGTGGAAAGGAAGTACGGAGAAGACGTAACTTGAGGTTGCGGTCTAATATGCCCACCTGTTTTGCTACCTAAATTAAGAGCACCTACTCGACCCGCAACCTATTCTACCTCTGCCGCAATTGGCTGCTCTCCACTTGCCTTAATATCCAGATTAGATAGAAGCCCTACAACTTGCTGCCTAGCGTCTGAAAGGAAAGGTTTATCCTCCGCGTTCGAGGCGTTCGAGGCGTTCGATCTACCAAGTCGTCTTAACATCCACTCCGATTTTGCTACTATCTTTTTATACTCCCCAGATTCTTCCCCTCCCTGAAAGTTCCCTATCAACTGAAGAATTTCCTCTAGCTTAGCTACAACTGCAGTTCTATCTTCCTCAAAAGTGTAGGGATGCTCAGGTACAAGGAAACTAACATCCCTTCGCATTGCCGTTCGCAACATCTTCCTCATTTCATCTACCGTATTTGCTTTAAGCCCCCTAATGCTCAATTCATAGGTCAACTCCTCCCCGTTCAATCTATTGACCTCCATGTTGTGCTAAAATTTGTCCAAATACAATACAATACACACTAATATAACAACGAAAAAAAAATTAATCGGATATCGCAATCACAACACACCAAAAGAAGTCGTGCAAAATCATAAGGCCGAATCGCGAACCGACGATAAAGGCTGATTTTTATGTTATGCCCCACGTTGGGCGTCAAAATGTTACCGTCGATTCCCTAAACAAAAAAAAACAACGCTGCGACGTCAAGCGGAAGGGTGCCGGAAAAACCTGGAGAATGATCGTGAGTGAAGATGGTATGTGGGCGCCACGCGATTGCTCTTCCGTTCGACTTACCACTGGTTAGAACCGCGACTAACAACCGGCATTCGTGATCGAACCGTCTCAATAAAAAAAAAAAACAAAAAGGAAAAAAAAACCGATATGTACACCACTCTTTCTTACTATGTGTATAATATATATATTTCACAAATTGCTTTACTTAGACTAATACAAAAGATCTTAAAAACTAACTTATATGTAAACTCCAAAAAAAAATAATTCAAAAGACAAATAATAAGGCCAATTCCAAAAAAAAAAAAACAACAAAAGAGAAAAATAAGCAAAATGATGGAATCGGGATTAGACCCTCTGAGCCTAATACAAAAGATCTTAAAAACCAACTTATATCTAAACTCCAAAAACGAGTGCAATAAAAAAAATAATAACGCCAACTCCGAATAGAGACCAAAAGAAAAAAAAAAAAAGATTGGTCGAATCGGGATTAGCCCGGGCAGACACGATCACCGACTTTTACTGCGGTCCGTGCCACGACGAAACGAATTCCTGAAAGTTGTGTACTTTGATCCGGCCTGAACTGTTTAACTAAATATACTTAAGTCACTACTTATTGTCTTTTCACGAATTTGTTTTTAGTTTCTATTTTACATTCGTGTTAAATGTACTTTATGTTCGATATTATATATTCGTACGATACCTTGAAACATGTATATATACGAGTATGTCTATATGCTCTTTCGTCTTTTTTTTCCCAATATGTTTTCCTTCTGCCTCTCAATCGACTCCTCTGGTGCGGTTTGACTCCTGTTCTCTTCCATCGCCTATTTCCTTTTTTTTTTTTTTTGTTTATTAGGATATGCTTGTCCTTTTATCTTTAACTTTTTTTTTTTTTAATTTCTTAACTCGATGGACGTCTACTCCTTACGTTCGTCCTAACTCAACCAAAACTCAAAACCGACTCCCCTGAATTGTCTATTCGCCCTCCTAACTTCCAACCGGACTCCTTATCCGGTTCGCTCTTTCCCGATTCACGGTAGTTTACCTCGCGCCATAGCGCCGCTACCCACGAGATTTGAGAAAGACGAATTCCAAAAAAAAAACACATAAAAATCGGTCCTCGCTGAGATTCGAACCTACACGCTGTGTTAACCACAAAAGATAAAAGGAAAGACAAAAAGAATAAAACCTTCTTTTAGGCGAAAAACTTTTTCTTAAAAAAAAACAAATATAACAAGGTGTTGATAGGAGGCACCTTTTTTCTTCTTTTTCTGCTGCTGCTGTTGTTGTTGCTGCTGCTGTTTTTTCAGCTGCAGTGGTTTGAGCTGTTGTTTTTTTTGCAGCTGTTGCTGTTTCTGCTGCTGCTGCTGTTGTTTCTGCTTCTACAGTTGTTGCTTCTGCTGCTGGTTTTGTTGTTTCTGCTCTTGTTGGGAGCTTTCTACTTCTAGTTGCTCCCTCTGCTTGCGTGCAGTTTGTCTTTGCTTAATATCAAGCACTTTTTCATTCAGCTTTTGTATGCTGCTGTTAAGATATCTTATTTCTTCATCCTCATCTTCAAACTCAGATGCCGCTAGAGAGGCAAAGTTATTGTTGCTCCCCTTTTAATATACCTCATCAGAGATGTACAGTGACTCATCATCTGATTGTTTTTTAATTTGTTATCTTGTCTTTACCGTTTCAGCTGCCAAAGCAGCACCCATTTCCATTTTTGTTAAATTACTCGTAGGATTGGTTTTTAACATCCTCCGCCTTTTAATGGATTTCGCCAAGGCACCGGCAACAATATTGTTGCCTTTTGCAACTCCCGATATGGGAAGAGCGGAGCGCTCTCCACCATCCATCACGTGATTTTCTTATTCCATTTGGTTTTTTTTTTGATAAAAAATATGTACATATATAGCACAATTTAAGAAAAGCAAAAAAAAAAAAGTTCCAAGCTTAGCCCGGGATCGAACCTGTATCCCACGCTTCGATGACCGACGCCGCTCATTTTCATTTCATTTTACATGCATTTTTATTTTTGGAATTCATTTACACTTACAGGCTAGACAAAATAATGCGTAAATATTAGCTTAAATAACTTACAAATAATCTTATTCTATCTTACTGGCCCCATGCGGGCACTGTAAGTTACACATAATACTTAATCTATGTCTTTCGACGTTCCTTACAGACTATTTTTATTTTTGTTTTTACATTTACTAAAACTAAGAAAATAAAATTTAAGTAGAAAAACTTAGTATATGGACTTTTTGGTTATAATTCCATATACTATAATTCCATTTACGACGCCGCTGGGCTACCGAGTGAATTAACTAGATCGCAACTGTCTTTAATATGAACTGAATCACTATTTACTTATGGATAAGCCGAAACACGTCGACAGGTCTATCCGCTGTCGAGGTCTATGAACGAATGACAGTACACAGCACACTTGATCACCGAACTCTCCAAAGAATGAGGCTTTAACACGTTGACTGCCGTGTCACCCGTATTCGGGTGACAGCAAAAGTGCTCATCAGGCCACGTCACCCGTATTCGGGTGATAGCAAGAGTTCTCATCGGGCCGTTTCCCCCTTACTTCTTCCAAAGGATTTCCGAACATATTTAGATAAATATTTAACAGGAGATAATAATATTGTTGAATTTTTTTAAAAATCGTTTATTAACAAAATTATTTACAGTGCAAAATATTGAAGCCTTCACTGCAAAGTTGCGGTTGACCAGGACAGCTTGGACAAAAAGTAGTAGGTTTTCTGAGATTTGCTCGTGCCTTTGATCGTTCCAGTTCTTCTCTTTTATTTGCGTAACACCGTTTGCATGCGGGTCTAAGGCTTTTCCCCAAATTATTTCTGCGAACGGCGCGGCGATGCAATGCGTATTTCGTCGAACAGTGGCACGGGTGGCCTGACGGGGATTTCGCTGTAAACACGCGTGGCAGTCAAGGTGTTAAGCACCAAATATCATTATCATACTACGCACGCTCAAATGGATTCGCAAACAGCGAAAGCTTTATTAAAATGCTGCTGGTTCTTTTGGTTGAATGGAACAGACCCCTGTGCATTGGAACTTTTTTTCGTATTAGAATTATCCTACTAACTGCTCTAAACTTATTTCGCGATGTGGCGAACATCGTTTTGAAATCTATAAAATTTATTTATCAAGAATTAATATATGGAAGAAACAATACAAAAATACAGTATGTATCGTCTTTGCTCTTATTCATACGTTCCATTTTGCTTACTCTGCTCTTTCTGCATTCCCACAGGTATGCAGGTACAAAATGTGGATCGAGTGGTTAACAAGAACGTTATTCGCCTATGAAAGAAAAGATGAAAGAAAGAAACAAAGTAGCCCAGGAAATATATATTTGTAGTGGGTGTACTACCCACAATATGCGATATTATAAGAATACCTCCTCATGTGTCAAATAAATATCTTAATGTAACTTTCAAAATACCTTTTTAAGAACGCCTACACGCAGCAAAATTCCCCATTGTCAAACAAAATATATGTAAATCTTAAGTGACAAAACATAACATAACTCCATCGTTTGAGAAATATAGCATTTCATCATGATTCAAATAATGACGAACAACATATCCCAAACTTTGCCGTTTTCTCTTATCCTTATCAAACTTGTGTTACATATTTCTATTACTGATGATGTGTTTTTTTTTATAATTGGTTGGGCCGTTTTCTTGACCTTTCATACTCGTATGAAAATAAACAAAAAGTAAAGTATCAGATACGAGTTTTACTTCATACCACCAGGGAACACACTATTTCGCATGCCATTTGATGTGCATCAAAGAATAATTTCAAGGATGCATGGGCGTTTGAAGGAGGAAATATTAATCTGAAAACATTAACAGTATTTTGCCTTTTGAAATCGAAATGCTATAAATTTATTAAGGGCACCCAAAACAGCTAGAAGTGTGTCGATGTGTATTTGTACGAGTAGCATTGTGTGATTGTGGTTAGCTCAGGGTGAGGTCTGTTGGGGGGAGAGTACGATAACTTTGGCACCAAGAATTGATAACGGCATTTTGTAGAGGGGTTAAAAACTAGCATTTTTTATTATGGGTGGGGAGGTCTATCTCACCCCGTTTAGGAGTTAGGGGCAATTTTAGAAAAAATGACTTAAAATGGGGAAAAAAATATTAAAAAACAAGGGCAACACTTACAATAAAGTACTATACAGGATTTGAAAGCCTAAAATTCGATCTTTAATATAAAATTTACATCAAATTATTCGTGTGAATAGTTTTTGAATAATTCGCATTCAAACTTAAATTTTTGATAAAAAATGAAAATTTTTTTTTTATATTAATGCGCATATCAATTCGAACAATTCGAATTTGAATCGAAAACAAAAACCGCATGGCTTTATATCTTCTAGTTTTTGAGAAAATTGAAAATTACTAAAACTATTTCTTATAAGACGTTTTTTTTTTTTGGTATTTATGGTGATCTCAGTTTGAGGATTAGTATTGATGATAGGGTCATCTTTGTAAGTAAAGTGTGCACCAGGAGGAGGTAGATTTGCATTGCATTCCGCGTCCCTGTCAGTCAGTTTGTGAGTAAGTTAGGTGTTAGTTAAGAGTAGTTAATTACATGTTCAATGTACGAGTACTTATTAAAAAGGTATGTAAGTTTCGTCAATGAAGTCATCGTCCGTACTGATGTTAATGTCGAGTACGTTGAGTTCGTCGATGATGGTGAAGAGCCGAGGTTGTTTTGGTGGTAAAATACCTTCTAAGTGCTCATTGTGAACGGTCGGAGGGTCGAAGTCCTTCAGTTGCAAACCCACACTTTCTTTACCTTTGACAAAACCTGGGTACATTTTTTTTACCTCAATTAAAAATTCCGTGATTTGGGAGCCCATGTCGTTATTATAATTTTTTTCAAGGCAGTATTTCCGATAAAAGAAAAGTGCAATATATTAGTGAAGGTGATGCTTTGTATTGCGGCATAAAATTGATTTTTTCAGAAGCTTGTTCTGATTCTCAAGATTATTTACAGTATTGGTTGCATCGCTCTTGTCAACATATTCACCTTTGCTGTGGTTTGTAATTTCATGAGTCGTAGAAGTAGGGAAAATTTTCTCAATACCTATGTATTGGCGTGCGCTGTCGGTACAAATACGACTGCTGTTGGGATTAACGTATTTGTGTATATAAGGCCACAAGTCTTCTTTACTTTTGGAGTTCACTTTAAAGAAGCGTCCGACCTTATCTTCTTTACAAAATAATCCCAACACTACGATTTTCATTTGTTCGGTTACACGGTATTTCCTTTTTGTAAGAAAG
The DNA here is from genome assembly GCA_949129095.1 of Volucella bombylans. Classification (NCBI taxonomy): domain Eukaryota; kingdom Metazoa; phylum Arthropoda; class Insecta; order Diptera; family Syrphidae; genus Volucella; species Volucella bombylans. The sequence continues at coordinate 300,602,224 of OX422140.1, forward strand.
GTCTCGTCGATTTGTACAGTTTTTCCTTCGCTGCCAATGTTAACATCGACGTGAGATGCTATTATTTCGACGACAATAGTTATAGTAATGTATTATAGTAGATTTACTAAGCTCACTTTTATTGTCGTGATGGCGCCAAGCGATTAATTAATTAATTTACCTGAAAAACCGTGTTCACAAGCATTTTGATAAAAAAAGCGATAACTACCTATTACAAGCACCTAGCGAATCTCTAGCCGACATTGAGGTCCATGGAAAAATGTACCGATTTGTTGATTGTATTTCTACAATTTTTGTCACCTTTTATTTAGAGTTTTTCTTTGAGCATCGCCACATCCAACCGAACTTTACATTTCTACACTTTTCTACCTTCATATGTAAGTTGCAACAGTGGGGGAATGGATGTTTTAGTGGGAATTAAACCAGATTCTTCTAAAAATTCAATGCTTCTTTCGTTGGTCGACACCAAATCTGCGAACGAACAAAACACTGAGAAGTTATTTAGTTTAGGATGGATTAGAGTATGCTTAGCCGTCATTGCTTATTCACAAAAAATATCACTTGATTCGCACTACGGTTGAACACAGAGTGATCTTTGTGAATATCAATAACTACACGCCTTATCACAAAAAGAAATAACGGTATAAAAGCCAATCATTTTTTCGGTTATATTTTTGCATCATTATCAAGTGCAGTACATATTACATATTACATATTAGTGAAACTTAGTTATTAATGGGAACTTTGTAATTTTGTGATGAGCACTGTGGATGAAGAGTATTGATGACATAGGCGCCTGCCTGACGAAAAGCACATACCCCGAGCGGAGCAACGAAGTTGAGTGAGCGGGACTTGCCGCCTGCGGAAAGAGAGTTGAAATCCCTTAATCTCGCTAAGAGGGTCACCCGTGTACTCTTAATTAAGAAAACTATTGATATAGGCGGCTGCGAGATGTTTAAATAATACTCATTAACTTATTCAAAGGAAGACTACGTACATAAATGCCAAAAAACAAAACTAAAGTATGTAAGACGATTTTCGAAGGGTAGAAAAAAAAACACCGAGATCAAAAAAAAAAAAAAACACTTGTTCGATCAAAATTCCTTTATTTCAATAAACCACTCTCATGTGGGCTTAGCCAATAACTCAACCCGTTTCACCCCAGATGGTGTCTTTTATACTCTCCCATCTCATGATGTCGCATGATGGTCAGCTGATGGTTGGGTCATCCTACATCTCCCGTTGAAATTTCTGTATCGCAGCCAGGGGCGGCTGCAAAAATAAGTGCCCGCAAGGCGCCTATGAAATTTTACCACTGGCTGACCTTCAGATCTAGATTTTAAATAAATTGGGTGAAAAGGGTGTTACAAGTAGTAATTTCAATTTCAATTTGCTCAAAAACTAGAGTACATAAACCCATGCGGTTTCTTGTATTCGACTCAGAATTAATACGCGCATTGAATACAAGAAACCAATTTGGCACATTATTTCACAATTTTGAGTAATATTGTTACACAATTTTTTTTTTAATTTTTTGCCAAGAATTTGAGTTTGAATGTGAATTATTCAAAAACTATTCACACGAATTTGATGTAAATTTTATATCAAAGAACAAGTTTCGGGCTTTCATATTCTGTATAGTACTTTATTGTAAGTGTTACCGTTGTTTTTAATAATTTTTTTCCCATCTTAAGTCATTTGTTTTTAAATTGCCCATAACTCCTAAACGGGACGAGATGGACCCACCTCCCATAGTAAAAAATGCTAGTTTTTAACTCCTCAATTCTTGGCGCCAAACTTATCGTACTCGTGCCGTTGAGAATACAGAGACATGACTATATGAGCTCTTTAAGAAAACCTCGGAATGATTATTATACGAGTAGCATGTTTTGTTTAATTTTTATTACTTATTGACATTTTGAGGAAAGGTTAATTATTGCCATGGTTAGATCGCTTGAAGTGCGATAACGACTAAGGGAGGCGTATGCAAAATTCTGAAACTGCTTAATTTTAATGTGAAGTTCTGTAGCCATTGCCAACTTATTCGGGAAACACAAGTAGTACGATAAAATGTAAACAAAGTTTTGGGTGTGGGTCACTGAGATTGTTAAACTGAGAGATGAGAGCCTATAAAATGAAATGGCCCTGCGATAAAAGTTTGGCAATGAACTGTAATCAAGCAGAAGTAGATAGCTCCCGTAAATCTCTAATAGGTTTTTGTTTTGACTTATTTGTTTTCTGTTATGACGAGTGACCTAAAAAATGATTGTCATTCTGTGGTTAAAAAGGTATATGCGAAATCCATCACTCATTATTAGTGAGACACTGTATTTTGATGTAAGAATCCGCTTGACTTCACATAAGTACTGGGAACTACAGATATTATTCTACTTCAAAGATTCGGATATATAGATTCCTCAACCTATCAAAGACCCGTTCTCATTTTAATTTATTGAGGATTTATTAAATCCACTTCCAACGATAAGAAAAATAAATTTTAATTAACACATTCTATCATAGAAAGATTGAATTTATGTAGATAAAACAAAAAAAAGATAAAAAAACAATAAAGATTTATCAGCGGCAGATGTTCTTTACGGCAATCGAATTGAGCAGATATTTGGAAGCTCGACTAATCAAAAAATTAATTTTTGGAATTCTGCTGTTTCCAAATAACTAAACTACGAAAATAAAGAAAAATACAAATGGCTGTTCAGGCTTAGGGAATAATCTTCTTTTCAAAATGAAGACCAGAATCAACATCGAAATATTAGCACCTACTACATTTAGACATGACTGATGCGAGCTTGAGCCGGACGTTTACAGAAGTATGAATGTCAGAATTGTTCTTCTGAAAATAACTTTCGCAGGAGATGGGGTCACTAAAGTTCGATACGATAAGGTACTTAGTAAGCGAACTGCTTGCTAACTGTCGAAAACAGTCTACACCCATTCCTGCTGGAACACGTCGGAAAGCATTTCTTTAATTTTAATATATCCTGGAGAGATATACTACTGCAAATAGTAGTCATGAAAGCCCAGGGAGATCAACAACAACCTTAATAAGTCACATACATAGTGCTAACAATAAGTTAGAAAGACCCAAAAAATTATTACTTTGAGCCTTGTCGCTCAAGTTCATCACCGGCCGCCGAGATTTAGTGAAACCAGGCGACTATTTTCAGAAGAACTTATATTCTTTAACAAATCAGTAGATAAGCGCAGCTCGATTGTCTCGATTGACGCACGTACTCCGACCTTTTCACATATTCTTCGCATCATAGTTTATGACATATGTATTCGTATATCTTATGCTGAAAGGAAGTCGATTTCATATCTTCGTAATATCCAGAGAACTGATTTTATTGCGTTAGATGCGTAGCGAGTTATACCAAAGAACACTTTTTTAATGCGAAAATGGATCTGTGTAAATCATGATATGAATACTAAAGTAAGGAATTAATCAGTGAATTGATAATAGACCCACATATTATATGGAAAGTCCTTTTACAGCCTATACTTGCTGGTCCAAATCCAGTAAAAGGGTCAGTGCCATATTTTCCCGACATTAAATGCATGAGATAGAATGGGTTTTTATCACAGCCAACGACTTTGCTTGATGCAAATCTCGATATCTAGTTGAAAATCCTCTCAAACTTAAATCGCTAAGCTATCTACAACTAGTTAGTTTCCGACTTATCATGCTAGGCCCTACAGAGATTATTGCAAAGGATATCACTCAAAAATGTGTGTTGAAAGAACAAATGTTGGAGATATTTTTTTTTTTTTTTTGATTAACATATTGTAGATAAACCAGTCGAACTTCTTCATTTTGGAACCATTTAAATATAACATAAATAGAAAGTCGACCACAATACATCATAGCAATAAGCTTGCAAGACTTACTGCCATTCCTTTTTTACCTTTTGTTATTATACAGTTTAATACAACAGTAATTACAATACTTCCCAATAATCCAACGAATTTTCGCACAACCTTTCTGTTGACGCAATGTCTGGATGCATCGAATTGCAACATGTTCTCGTGGGAAGCGTTGAACATGAGAAACAATGGAAATCCGTCGCATGGGCATACAAGTACAGGTGACGCTTACTTTTTATTTATCATAAAATTGTTTAGTTAGCACTATGTTGATGTTAAATCACGAAAGGTGATAAATTATTATTTTTTTATTAAACTTAACTTAAAGAACTTTCACCTGGCGCCCGAGCAGGCACTCAGCCCGCATTAGTAAAATATAATTAATTACTGAATAATTAACATATAATCAAATCGCAGAGTCTAAAGTCGTAAATTACGGACAGACATTACAAGACTATTCCCAAAGTTAAGAACAAATGATGGAAACAACCACTTCTGAGTAACCATTTGAGTATATTTTCAATGTAAAACGAAGAGTGGTGAATGTTTAAAATTTCTTATCGATATGAGCTGAAGCAAAATATTGTATCCAAATTAAGCTGGTTAAAAATCGTTTTCCCAATGATCAATGTTTCTTTGCTAAATCAATAGAAGGAGACGTCAAAATAACTCAATACAAACCACTTAATCACTTTCGAAAAATGAATATAAATTTGAAAATTTTCCTACTTCCAACCTTAAAATCCATTCACAGAATCCTTGCCAAAAATAGCCGTAAAGCCTTATCAGTTGTGATTCACACTGGGGAAAGCTTTATGGAAATTCTCGTTAAGCGAAAAAATTTGTCACTTATGAGACTCACTGCAATATACTCAATATAGTATACAAAGGTTTCTGGCGATGACGTATGACTTCTGATACCCATATCTATACAAAATTGTATCCCTACCCTTCATCCTTTAGAACTTAACAAACCTCTCGAGGACGATATTATAAGACCGTCTAGGTCACCTAATAATTCACCCGTGTGGATTGTATCAAAGAAACCTGACTGGGCTGATAACAAGCAATTCAGACTAGTAATTGATGGCAGAAAACTTAATATTATTACCCTCGCGGATCGTTATTCGATCCTGGACGTAAACGAGCTACCTACTCGCAGGGTTAAGGGAAAGTAAATAGATTCTCTGAAGGAATCTGATCTCGAAAAGACGGCTACTACTACAAGTAGAGCAAAGTATGAGTTCATGAGGCTTCCATCCGGCCTTAGGCTGAAAACACACCTCATCAGAAATAGTCAAGAAAACGTTTTTTTTTTCAACACACACCAACCGATACACAATGTAACAAAACAAATCATTACGCTTTTCTATTTCGTTTGGTGTACATTAAGAAAAGACCAAACCGAGTTTACCACAAGTTTTTTTTGGGTTGTTCAACATGTGTTCCGGTTTAGACAATTTTATTGGAGTTTGTGAAAATATGAAACACAAAAACGAGATGCAGAGGACACTATTAAAAACCAAATGGCAGAAATAAGGACTTATATATCCTGATATATTTAGAAACTTCATAAGAATGAATAATGAAACATTCGATTATTTGCTTGCATGATTATTGGTAAGATCTTTGTCTTTTTAATTTTATATTGGGCTTCTTGCCTCAATTAAATATAATAACTTCTCTGCGTCTACGTCCATTCTCAACGAAAATTCTCAAATAAATAAACGCCATTGCAAAAAAAAATCAACAACAACGAAATTTTGTTACTAAAAAACAACTTTCCAGCTATTGACAACAAAACATGTTTTCTGTTTCGTCCTGTCGTTTTGTTTTGCCGTATGCCGTGTATGCTGCGCCATAAGCAGGTGTGCAATAATCGACAACGAGGCTGGTTTGAAACCTATGTTTTACGTTCTGTGTGTAGGTTGTATGCCAAACCATGTATATTCGACAACCAGTCATGAAACATTTCGAGAAAAATTTGGTGTGTGTTGGCTAATAAGAATCAATGGATTGTTGTTTCATTAGTTAAAAAAACTGGATCCAGTGTTTTCAGTATTTTCAGCCTTAATAATGCCTCTTCCATATTACAGTGTGCTATTGATAATACACTACGTGAAAACTTCCCAATGACCGAAAGTATGGTTTTCGTAGCAATAGGTCCACTGGTGATTTGATGGCATGCCTCACCGAAAAGTGGAACCAAGGCGTACATCAATTTGGCGAAACCAAGATAGTTGTACTTGATATTTCTAAAGCATTCGACAGAGTTTGGCATCAGACTCTTTTGTCGAAAATGCGTAATTTTGGGATCGATCACTCTCTTCTTCAATGGATTAGAAATTACCTTTGAGAACGTTTAATTCTAGTTGTCTTGGACGGTTTCAAGTCTGATATTCACAACATCAATGCTGGTGTGCCCCAGAGCTCCGTTCTGTCGTCTCAGATACTATTTTCAATTTTTATTGACGATCCCTTGTCTACCACTTCTAATCCAATATATTTCTTTGCTAATGACAGTAGTCTCTTCTTTTCATAACCGTTCCCGGACTCTCATTCACGTTAACAACATAACCAATTGGGGAACTATCAACAGAGTGGAATGTAATGCTTCCAAAAAGCAATACTGTCAGCTGTCATTTCAACGAAATTGAAATACCCAGCCATTATCTAAAAATGGCTCTTACATCGCCGAAACCGAAAAGCTGTCCATTCTAAGTATGTGACTCTGTGACAACTTACTTTGGAATGACCGATGTCGTCAAAAATGCTGCGCAATATCTAGGTTCCCTCAAGAGATGTAAGAAATAGTTCACCTTCTCTGATCTGGCCACAATTCGTAAGGCATTCATCCGCGCAAAATTGGAGTAAAATGCCAACATCTGACTAGTTACTCCTTAAACTACTCTGCACCTGTTAGACAGGATTCAAGACCGTGCGATAGAGCTAGGTGTTAATAATATCAGCCAACTGACATCCCCGAACACCGACGTAATGTCTCCTGTCTCACTTTATTTTAACCAGTGCTCCATTGAAATCTCTAGTAGCATTTCGCCCTTCAAATCTTCAATCGTAGCACCTATCTCGCTATGAATGCTCATCAGTATACCCTCAAATCTGGTTTTGGACGTACTCTAAAATATTGTGATAACCACTTAAATGTAAGCAGCGACATCTAGCAGAAAATGTTGATACTCGAAGACCAGAAGATTTCGATACTGGAATAACAAAGTCTCGACTGGAGAGTGGAATCGAATTTTCTAGCAAATTGGAAATTGTATGGGACGCTGGATGGCGAGGATTGTTCTCGAAGTATGTCATTCGAGTATAAATACCAGCATCCCGAAGGTATGCAAATCAGTTCTAAAGTGAAATTTGAAGTGTTAATGAGGAGCAGTGATTAAGTGGTTTAAGTAAAAGATAAGAAAAGTATAAGCGGTTGAGAAATTGGATTGTATTGAGAGAAACAATTAAATAGTGAATTGTAACTGTACTAAATAAAGGGATTTGTATTGAAAAGAATAAGTTCTATCATTTGTACCCACACAAACATTTTACATTGGTGTCAGAAGTGGGATAGGACTTATTGTGTGTAAAAAAAAAAACAAAAAAAAAACAGTGATTTCTGACTATTTGAAAAAGCTAGAATGGGTCGAAAACTATTGCAGTTGACCCTCGTCCAACTCAAATCCGAGTTGAACAAGAGAAGCCTCAGCGCCAGTGGAGGAAAAAGTGACCTGGTGCTCCGACTTCAGGAGGCTTTGAACAACGAGGGACATCAGGATCATGTCCCTTTGATGTTGCATACTCCTTTGATGTTGACGAGGATGAACAGACAAGTACCGGCAATGACATGGCTGCGATGATGCAACTCCTCTTATTAAAAATGGACGAACAAAAGAATAGCCTCGAACAAAAGCTGGACGAACAAAAGAAAAATATGGAAGAACAGAAGAACATTCTCCAGAACAGTCTGGAACAAAAAATGGACGAACAGAAGAGCAGCATTGAACAAAAATTCGACGACCAAAAGAATAGTCTAGAACAAAAACTGGAAGAACAAAATAACGTTCTACACCAAAAGTTCGAAGAAATAGATAACAAATTTGAAAGAATAGAGAAGAATGTTGGCGAAAAATTCGAAGAAATGGACAGCAAAGTTCAGCAACTCGCAAAAGAGCTCGACACAGTGCGAAAACAGAAACTGCGAGAATGTTCTTTAAGCGGTCCAAGGAGAAAAGAGTTGAAGCCTCCCTCATTCGATGGCCAGACCTCATGGTCTACTTATAAGAAGCAGTTTGAAATGGCTGCTTGTGCAAACGACTGGGACAATGAGGAAAAATGCTTTGCCCTAACAATGGCCTTACGCGGTTCTGCGGCAGAATTGTTACAAACAATCGATATCGAAAAGACTAGAGACTATATGGCTCTAGTGCAGGATATCGAGAAACGTTTTGGGGATAGCCACATGCGGGAAGTTTACAAGGTTCAATTGCAAAGCCGTATGCAGCAACGAGGAGAAACACTGCAATAGCTCCAAGCAGACGTGAGTAGACTGGCACATTTGTCATATCCCACCGCAGACCAAGAAATAATCGACGAAATGGCAAAGGACGCATTCATTGGGGGAATTGCAGATTTGAAATTACAATCAGCAGTAAAGATGGCCGGGAAAATAACCCTTGCTGAAGCACTTGCCTTCGCTCTGGCGATGGAAGCATCCAATCAGGCTTCCAAAGGAATGTATTTCGTAAGGGAAATAGTATCTGGTGAATGCTCCTGCTCAAGACCAACTACTATGCAACGAAATATCCCACGGGAGACACGAAGGATGCGCTGCTGGAACTGCGATAAAGTAGGACATTTGCAAGGGCATTGTAAAGAGCCGGTACGACGAGAAGGCTGCCTGCACTGGGGCTACAGGCAAATAGACAGAAACGGCTAACAAGAAACCGGTCAAATTTCCTGAAGCCATCAGTTAGGAAATGCTTACTTCGCGGGGCAGAAGTCTGTAGCAGGAGTCGACGACTCCAGGGTAATTAGCCCAGTCTCACAGGTAAAACAATGCAATGAAAGCCTCCCAGCAGAAGTAGTCGGTGGTAAAGAAGCAAAAGAACACTCAACTATCCAAATGATCAGGACTGAGCCAATAGAGGGTTGGAGTATAGACGAAATCCGTTCCTCCTAACAGGCAGACAATGACATCGAACCAATATTGGCCTGGAAAGAACACGAGGAAAGACCAAGCTGGCAGCAGATATCAGATCGGAGCCAAACTCTGCAGGCATACTGGGCACAGTGGGACTCGCTTTTTGTGCAAGATGGATTGCTGAAGAGAAAATGGGAAAGTGCAGATGGGACAACATCTCGTATGCAGCTAATTGTGCCACGGTCTAGAGTCAACCAAGTGCTCCATGAAATACATGACGGAATCTCAGGAGGCCATTTGGGAATAAACAAGACGTTGGAAAAGGTAAGGGAACGTTTCTATTGGCTAAGCGCTAAACAAGATGTCGAGAATTGGTGCAAAAAGTGCATAAGATATGCAGCTACCAAGGGTCCAAAAATAAAGCCACGTGGACAAATGCAACAATACAATGTCGGAGCACCTTTCGAACGAATAGCCATCGACATCGCTGGGCCGTTTCCCGAAACCTTTAATGGAAACCGATATACTCTCGTAGTCATGGATTACTTCAGTAAGTGGCCGGAAGTGTTTGCCATCCCAAATCAAGAGGCTAAGACCGTAGCCGAACAGATAGTCAACAACTGGGTGAGCAGATTTGGGGTCCCAATGGAGCTGCACTCTGATCAAGGGCGAAACTTTGAATCAAAAGTCTTCCAGGAAATATGCCAATATTTGGGAATAAGAAAGACAAGGACAACGCCACTACACCCTCAATCTGATGGAATGGTCGAGCGATTCAATCGGACCTTGAATGAGCATCTATCTAAGGTTGTCAGCAACTGCCAGCGGGATTGGGATCGACACATAACCCTCTTCTTAATGGCCTACCGAAACGCGGTCCATAGCTCAACAGGGCACACACCATCCGAGATCTTATTTGGTCAAAGACTGAAAAACTTGTACAGACAGTTAACTGACCGACAAGACCCGGAGATTAGGACACTGAAGTCGTCGATTAAAAATATTCTAACGCTAATAAAAGAAAATTACAGAATTTCTGTAAGTTTGTATTGGAACAACAAGGTTCGGACTGTAAACACCAGCAACCCGAATATGGTTCCGCAAATACTCGTAAATAAACTATTTCGGAGAAAAAATCAAAACGACCTTCAGTGTCTTAAAATAGCCCGGACAACAGACAACGAACGGTTACTGACAATAGCAGGCATTGATCCAAATGAGGCCGCTGATGATGACGACTTTTTTGTGATCGAGGATCCACAGGAGAAGGTTGAGGCCATAGGGGCCACTTTCCAGGAAGTATATAAGGCCATTGATAACATTGGCCCTAATTACGACCTGGACAATCGCGTCTTGGTGCACGACTTCTGCATTCGAAATGAAATAGGGAACTGGCGATCCGAGGGCTCTGGTTTCACCCGGTTTAGCGACGAAAATATGGCAAATAATGTCATTGCCAGAGAGGGTGGCCTACCCCCGTTCATTTCGAAGGCAGGACTCCATGAGATCTTCGACAAAATCAGGGCTAAGAAATCGGTGGGGACCGATGGTATTCCGAACATCGTGCTTCGACATCTTCCTCTAGAAGCGGTGGACATTTACACCACCCTGTTTAATAATGCAATGAATAATGCACATTATCCAGCGCATTGGAAAACGGCGGTGGTTCAACCTATCCCCAAAAAGGGAAAGGATATATCCAATCCGGCGAATCTCCGGTCGATAAGTCTCCTTCCGAATATCAGTAAGGTTTTTGAAAAGGTAATCAATAGAACTCTGTCTAGGTGGGTTGAGGACAAACATATAGTTCCGGATAATCAATTCGGTTTTAAGGCGGGACATGATATCTCACATGCCGCGTCTAAACTGGTGTCCGATATCCAATGGAATAAAGGCAAAAAACAATGTACTGGTGCCTGCTTTGTTGACTTGGAGAAGGCCTTCGACACCGTATGGTTAGAGGGTCTTTTCTATAAACTAACTAGGCTGGGGACCAGTAAACCACTCTTGTACATTCTTTATAATATGCTAACTAACAGACAGTTCATCGTGAAGAATGGTGATGTGACTTCTGTTGGAATATTTCAAATTAAAAATGGTCTTCAGCAAGGCGAGGTCAATTCGCCGATCCTATTCAACATTTTTACAAGCGACTTGATAGGTTCACTTTCCCATACTATTGCGTACGCAGACGATTTGATAGCGTACAGAACAGGTCCAAAAATCGAGGTCATTAATACTCTAGACAGAGACGTCGCACACGGCAGTGTGGATCGCCTCAGGTTCAGTAGGGCGGTGGGGAATCGCGATAAGAGGGATGTTGTCCGGCAGCACCAGCATTTCTGGTGGTTGAATGATGGAGAAGATGTTTCGTCGTCGTTTCCGTAAATTACGGACCAGCCTCACTAATGAGGCAGAGCTGACCAATCTGTTTTCTCTGTAAACAGCGATGGCCGGCTTACATAGGTTTAGGTTAGCATTTAAGAAACATATACATATATCAGTGTATACAAAGGTGTATACTGATATATGTATATGATTGTGTATAACGTCTATGTGTGTTTATGTGTGTATTGTACATTTAGTTTAGGTAGGCTAAGGTTTATTTTAAGTTAGATACTAAGTTTTTATTAAAAATAGAAAATTATGTCCATATGCTAAGTTTTGTTAACAAATTTTTTTCTTAGCTTTAAGTATACAAAATAAATAGTTCTAAGAAAATGTAAATGAAGTCGAAAGACATAGTTATAAGAATTTAGAGTAGCTTAGAGTGCCTGTGTGGGGCCAGTAAGTTAGTGTAAGATTATTAAGTAATTGTAAGCTAGCATTTAAGCATTTTTTGTTA